>SKCR01042829.1:0-743004 GCA_019454045.1 Zanthoxylum bungeanum
TTGTGTACTTGGTGTGACATGAGATATGATTTCTTTGGATGTGTCCCGCTCATAAAATAAGTTCTTAAATCTTGACTCATTGTACACTTATTTTTCACACAAGTGCTTGCTATGCTTTGATGTATACGTCATATGCATGCATGTATTATTTAGCATGACCAAAAGTGGTGCATATTATTTCATGTCATAAACAGCTGAGTATTGAATGGGTATTATTGTACTTGCTTGAAGTATTGTTTTGAGTCATTTTTTACTTATTTTTATTTTGTAACTCATTGTGTGCTTCATGTCATAGCATATTTCTGAGTTTTTACTTCTTGTGTGTTCATTTTGAAAACAGAGTAAGACTGTTAGTGAGGGGAGAAAATTAAATTTGAATATTCTCTTCCTCGTGCCTTTAATTGGTATCTTGATCTGTTATTTTGACATGTTATTTTTACCCATTGTCATTTCGTGACAAAAAGGGGGAGTAAGTGTTGATTTATTTGTTTTTGTTTTTAACGCATGAGAATTTTTAATTTTAGTTTATCTGCTCTTTATGTTCCATTTACTTTTCACAGGTATCTTGTTATTTGTGGCTATTTCATGTGCGCAGATTGTTTGAGGTGGCATTGAGTCTACATCGACTTCAAAACTACTTGTTGACTAGGTGTTAGATCGAGTCATATTGTAATACGTAACTGTCTTGATTGTTGGCAGTTGACTATTTTATTTTTGGATCTTTTACCATAGTTTTTGTATTAGGTAGTTTTGTCATGGAATGCCAAAAGGGGGAGATTGTTAGCTTCATGTGTGTAAGCAACTTTCGTAACAAAACAAGTTCAATTGAGTTGTAATAAGGGTTGAAGATCTCAGAGTAATTCTACAAGTATTTGGACAACATCAGATTGAGATATCATAGCGATGTTCACTCTTTTAAATATTCCAAAAGATTTAGAGCTCCAACTGACATGAGGTCAGTGTCATTGGAAATTCAACTCGAAGAAGATCACGTACATATAAAAAACACATGATTTGATCAAGGGACGAGAAAGTTACAAGCGATTTAAGTTGCACCTCAAAACTACTCTGCGACATGCATTCGTGTTACATTTGTCTGAGCGTTCTAATGCCTGGAGGCTGAAACTTTGCGTTTGAGAATCGTTTTAGGAGCGTTCGAACGCCCGTACGTAAGTGGGTTATTTGTGACGAGTTTTAAGCCAGTTTTACACAATGAAAATCATATTTTTGCCCTACCTATTTAAACAAACACTTAACAATTTTATCCAAGGGAAGAAACACTATTTTGAGAGCCACAATAAACTTTGTTTCTTCCTTCTTGACAATCAATCTAGAAGACTTCATTAATTTCATTGTCTTATTTCCTTTGGTAAGATAGTTCTTTGGTAATCATCAGCACAAAAACACAACCTTAACTCAATTTCATAAGCCTTCAGAGTTCTAAAGGAGGAAGATTGGCAGTCAGAGTTCTGGCGTTGCGTGTTCGCAAGGTTGATCCACTCAGAGACTTCAGAGATTCTGAAGAAGGCTAATTGGTGCAGGCTCATAGAGTTCTTCGGGTTATAACAGTATAAATATATTACAGTCGACAAAGTTGTTGCCATATGTCTTATACCATCGTTGTAAGTTTTCTCGGTATAGTGAATTTTGGCTGGTAGTTTAGATACCCATAGTGATTTCTTACTCGCACGAGTTTTCCACTTCGTTAACAAAATTATTGGTATTGATTTTATTTTTCTATTTTCGTTTCTTTACATTGATTTATAATTGTTAGACTTAGGGGTGTGATATGATTTTGTTAATCCATAGAAATGATAATTAGGACTTATCTTAAATTATTGTCTTTAATTCCACATAGGGTAAGAACTTTAGACTAAAATTGAATTTTCAATAATAATTATTATTATTATTATAATGAATGGAAAATTTATAACAATTTACTTGAGCATGTATATTTATTTCTTTTTACAGGTATGTGAACTAAATCGGAAGAATGATTTGTGGTTGGATTAAATTAGAAGAGTCTTAATAATTTTGGCATTTTAAGAATTATCCCATTAATAATTAATAATTAATCAGTAATAAATAGTAAATAATTATTAACTTATTAATTATTAATAAATAATAAAATAATGAACTAATTTGTAATTTTAACTAAGGATATTTTTATAACTTATTAATAATTAATTCTGATTACTAGATTAAGTTAACACATCAATTGAAATATTATTTGATTCAAATTACAATTCCTATAGATAAATAAATAATTTATTTTGACACAATTCCAAATTTATCCCATTGCAATTTCAGTTCATTCCAATTATAAAAATATAAATGCACAATAATTTTATCTCCGTAGCGAATCAAAAAAACATTATAAAGCTTTCGTGTATAGTACGAAGAGGGGGAAAATTTATGCTAGATTGGCACTATTTTTTTTCACCAGGAATCATAAAATCATATTGCTAGCTAAGAAACCCATACGGTATAATAAGATGACTTAAAAAAGAGTGATGCTAATCTTCGCCATATACACGTCTGATTTCATTCTTGAATAGATGAAAATTTTACTAAAGAAAAAGTCTCTGCTTGACTTTTCAATTGCAGATTTTGTCTTAAGATACAAAATTATTAATAATTTTTTTTCCACTTAGCAGATATTTCATTCGTGCATGCATATGCAACTCTCATGCAGCCACCCAATAATAAATTATCAATATTTTTATACAACAGAGTATTTGTTATATGAGAAATGATATACAGACAAATATTTTGACCGAAAATAAATACTTTTCTCTCACTGTGGCTACAGTAATTACTACAATAATCACTGTAGTTACAATAATTATTACAATAATTACTGTAGCTACAGTAAAAAAGTATATTTATTTTAAATACAAATATTTATGTTTCTATCCTTTTTGTTGTTATATTAATCACCCGATGATTGGCCAATAAATTGTATTCATTTTACATGAAGATGCCGGATATATACGAGTCTTCTAAAAATTCGTGTGGCCACTGGCCAGCCACGGCATCAACACCTACTTTCAAGTAGGGATGGCAATTTTACCCGCAAACCCGCAAAAACCCGCCCGCAATGGGTAGGATTTGGTAAATATATTAGTGGGTGCGGTGCGAGTTTGGTAATTTAAAGCAGAACCCGCTGTGGGTGCGGTGCGGGTTTGGTATTTAAGAAAAAAATGCGGGTATCCGTTGCGGGTATCCATATACCCGCAATATTATTTTTTATTAATTAATATTTTTAGGACAATATAAAAAAACATTCATATAAAAACAACTAACAAAACCTAAACCTAAAACACTAATCTACAGTTCCACACTCCCACTCAGCCGCAGCCCGCAACCTGCTCAACTGAAGATTTTTTGCATGACTTATTTTTTTTCTAATCACACTTGTCAATCAAATTATAATGCAAAAATTTGGATTAAGTTCACATAATCAGAAACGGGAGATGAACAAAATAAGCTAGTGTTTGCTGCAACTTCAGTAGCTCTTCATTACACTTACACCACTTGAGCCTTGTAAGCATTACTTTCATTACACTTAGCATAAAAAATATGACCAAAAGTTGGTGATTACATTTTAGCTTATTGTCGATTGAGTTGGCTAATTTAGATCATTATAATTATGAAGAGAATAACTCGTTTTAATTATGTTTATATGAAAAAATAAAATATGGTACTGAGTCTTTCATACATTATGTTATTTATGTACTGTATATACATATATTGCATGTTGTATATGTCAAATGAAAAACAAATGTGAAAACTACAGCTAGCAATTAAAAATAAAGTATTTAATTAAAAAAATTATATTATTAAGAACACAAAGTAATTCAATATTTTTAAAACCCGCAAAAAATCCCTTGGGTACCAATGTGGGTTTGGTAATTTATTTTTATATGCGGTGCGGGTTTGATAATGAAAATTAAAACCCGCAACGGGTATGGTGCGGATTTGATAATTTATTTACATATGCGGGTGCGGATTTGGTAATGAAAAACCCGCACCATACCCTACCCACTGTCATCTCTACTTTCAAGCCTTTATTCAGGGCTTTAATAATCTTTTGTACTGTCACCCGTACCATATATATGTTCAGTGTCTCCTCTTTCTCTCCACTCATTTCAAAACAACCCAAATTTTCTCTTTCATCAAACTTTCTTTTGATTGGTTCAATTTGGATAAGCCTTCATCATTCAATTCACTCTAAATTATGTGATAACCACAACTTATAATTAATTATTTATTTTTATGATTAGTTTATTGATAATTTTTCTTCGGAAATCTTCTTGCAACATTTTGTCCAAAGCACACACTTTGTCTTTATAATGGTTATGGTGGGTGTGGTTCCTTTCGAGGGTGTGGTTCCTTTCGAATATTAATTTAATAACAAGCACGCTTGTTTGTTCTTGCTCACGCATGCTTCATAAGGACGTAATCCACTATCATTTTGTGTATTAACTAAAGTTGTTTAGGCATTCTAAATTAATATTTTTTCTATTACTAGGTGATTTTAATTCCATGGGCAATATCAGGATAATTTTCCCGGGATAATCCTCCTTCAACCATGAATTTGTTTGCTTATGGGGGACCAAAAACAAATTTGGCAAAAGACGAAGCAAACAGAAAATCGACTAGAGGGTTTACGTGGTTCGGCGGAGTGAATCCAACCTACGTCCACGGGAACAAAGTATAGTGTTACTTTTATTATCAAACCGAGCTCGGCCGACCTGTTTTCAAAGGTGGTCTAATGTCACCGAGGTGTTTGCCTTTTTGCAGTGTTTTTACAAAGAGTACTTTTAATGAGACTTATTTCAACCCACCTATAAAATGAGACTACCTTCCCTTTATATACTAAGAGAAATACAACATTGTTCTCATATCTCCATGACGACAGCCACGTGGATCTCCGGCGGATTGACGGGCTCTCTGCCTCAACTGCCTCGCCGAAAGCGAGCCTGCTGTCTGACTCTGTGGGACAATTATGACCCATAGCATCACAATTTGTAAAGAACATTGTGTTTTTGTACAAATTAACTATGTGACAAAATGAAATTGGTATTTTATCATTATTGTAATTGGATTACTTGGATATATATATATATAATGATAAAATTCCATATGGTTAAAAAGGATTAATATGATATGAGAAAATATTAATCCACGAACGGTTTAATCATTAAATATCCATAGTCGTAGTATTATCGAGACTGGACATCGATAATGCAGAATAGACTAGTATTACACTTGTGCGCGTTATGGAAGCTTAACGGCATAGTTCTCATATATTTAGGAATTGGATACTTATGCAAGTGTAATAAGAGGTTCTGTTAGCCGTTGGACCGGGAACAGTTTCACTCTAGATAGACCCCCTCGGAATCCTATTGGTAGTATGACTATGTGTCTATGGGAATCCGAATCAGGGTAGATGTATGTGATCTTTAACCTGAGACTTACATCGCTATTACTTGCGACAATCAGTTTACTTTGATATTTGTCGTCTGGAGCTTTAACAGGTTCTGTGTACATCTCTATTGGGTTTACAGAGAATTGTAGTGTATTGGATGTGATGTCAAGATGGGAGTATCGCTTCAGTCATATGGAGATGATGGTCACATAGGATACGAAACTAGCACTCTTAAAAGCTGCAGCTATCGGGAAAGTATGACTAGGTCATGACTTTCCGATTACAGTGACTAGTTACTCGGGATTCGATATATGCTTCGTACGGGGCAAACACAGAGCCAGCCCTAGGCATATCATGTGACATCCGATACTGGATCGTATTACGCATTACATTAGTATTACTACATCTCATACATATAATATTCCTCGACGAATATTTCTGGCGAATTGGGTAGGCACGGTGCTTTGCTAGAAGCCAACCATGTCTTATAAATCGGTAAGAACGTGGTACGGGGTACGCACGTGTCGGATAGTTTGACAACCGTAATTACTGCCAACATATCCAGGAATCTCTTGGGTCGCTTCCCAAAGATTCACCAATGACATTTGACTCATATAGAATTAATCTTGGATTAATTATGAGAGATAAAATTAATTTGGTATTAATTACGGTAAGAATTAATCTCGGATTAAATTTGTATAGAAGAGAGAACGCGACTAATTTAGAATTAATCGATAAAATAAATTTATCGGATATATTAATTGAAATTGGATTTCAATATGAAATTAAAATTGGATTTTAATTCGGGCAAACGAATTAATTTGGAATTAATTCGTAAGTGACTATCGTAATAATTTTGCTAGACATAATTATTTAATTACATTGGATTTAATTATGTCGCGATGAAAAATTCGTTTAATTCGGAATTAAACGAACCCGAGCCCAAGTCAAGTTGTGTGTTGTACAAGCCAACTTAAATTTGGAATTTAAAAGAGGTGGGACTCTTAACTTACATCATTTTTCAAAAGTTGATGTGAGTAGTTGGCAAAATTAATGGAAGCCTTTAAACACACAACAACCAACACTTGACTCACTATTCACTCATCTCTCTCATTCTCCCTCTCGGCCAAATTCTCTCTTATTGGAAGATAAAATTTTGCTTCAAATTTTCTCAAATAGCTAGCACTTGGAGAGTCAAACAAGGTGAAAGGGAAACTCACCCAAGGCTTTAACAACAAATCAAAGGCTTGGAGCTTCATCCTACAAAAGAAAGTTTTTGAAAATTCTCAACAAATAAAGGGCTTGGAGCTTCATCCTAAAATACTAATTGGGCTAATTTGGTTATGTTTGGTTTAATGGGCTTGTTTGGGCCAAGTATGGTTGTGGACAATTGGGTTGGATCCAATTGGCCCTAAACCATTTCCATAAGAAGTCCAAAATATGACTTTGGGCCTTTTAATAATTTAATTGGGCCTAATGGACCAAAATTAATTCTGGGCATAGGGTGATTCCTAAATGGGCCAAGGCATTATAGATTCGATCCATAATGGCCAAAAGCCCATGCCTAAAGAATTAATTAAAAGCCCATTGGACCTAATAGAATTAACATTAGACGCTAATTGGGCCTTTGAGACCCATTTGGATTGGATTTGGAATCCAAGTCTAAAAAGGTATTAATAAAATAGGTGTAATTGTTTAATTTGGAATTAAACTTGAATTAGTATTGAATACAATTTAATTTGATTTAATGTTGTAGTTCGATATAATTCAAGAATACTTACTCTGAGTATTTATTCTTAAACGAGTTGGACTCGCTTAAATCAAATCGTTGTATGAACATTGGATGGTCATTAATTGAAGAATTAATTAATTTGATTAGATTGATTGACAACATGCTATGTGTGAATACTTGGATATATTTGTTGAATAATGTATATCAGATGAATATTAGATGGGTGAGGTAATTTTGGAAATTATTGTAAATATGGTATTTATTTGAAATTGGACCTGCGTGTCCAGCCTATCACCTCTCATTCTCATTGTATTTCTCTTCTCACCAATTCCCCTTAATGTAAATGAGGTTTCTTATAGTGTTATGTAATTCAGTATAGAAGAATGTAAAGTGCTACTGGAGAGAGGAAAAGAGAGAGATTTGTTCTAGGAATAAATTGTATATATATGCATCCGTATCATTATAAAGTTATCGTGCCTTATTATGCTTTTAGAATGCATGTTTAAGGGTGTATGATGAGACCTAATCAAAGATAATAAATTGGTTGCCAATTTTCGAGAACACCTCACATTTAATATTAAGCGTTTCCTTCCATTGAGTGGTTCTCTCTCAATATCCAAGATTGGCTTTGATTTTTTTGCCAAAGTCAAGATCATTGTCTATCGCGGATGTGTTTGAACCATGCAAGCTTTGTTAATATCGCATGTCTTGGGCAATTGTGACTTGTTGGCCAAAGTCAATGTCACTTCTGCTCATCAATTGGGTTGAACCATGCAAGCTTTGTTAATATTGCATGTCTTATAACATGATGTTGAAATTGAAGGATCTTCATAGATCTAATCTTAGATCTCAGAAGTATGAGTTCCAGAAGAAGCTTTTTCGCTCGCGTATATCAGAGGGTACATCTGTCAAACACTACCTATCACAGATGATTGCTGACATCGAACAGTTGGGTCAGCTGGGTATTACCTTCGAGGCTGAGACTTCTATAGATTTGATCTTACAGTCTCTGCCCGATTGTTGGGGCGGGTTCATCATGAACTATAATATGATAAACCAAGAGAAAACTCTTGGAGAGTTAATGGCTATGCTGAAAAAGGCAGAGCTAGAGCTTCAAAAAGGCAAGAGGCGCGAGGCGCATCTTACTTCGACATCCAAGAAGGCCAAGGCTTGGCCGAAGGCTTCTGGGGGTATGAAGAAAAAGAAAAAGATGGGCAAGACTAAATCATCACAGTCTTCTGGGAAGACAAAGGACAAATCTCAAGATGTCTGCCTACATTGTGGCAAACGGGGTCACTGGAAGAATGACCCCGTTTCGCTCTAGATAGACCCACTCGGAATCCTATTGGTAGTATGACTATGTGTCTATGGGAATCCGAATCAGGGTAGATGTATGTGATCTTTAACCTGAGACTTACATCGCTATTACTTGCGACAATCAGTTTACATTGATATTTGTCGTCTGGAGCTTTAACAGGTTCTGTGTACGTCTTTATTGGGTTTACTAAGAATCATAGTGTATTGGATGTGATGTCAAGATGGGAGTATCGCTTCAGTCTTATGGAGATGATGGTCACACAGGATACGAAACTAGCACTCTTAAAAGCTGCAGCTATCGGGAAAGTATGACTAGGTCATGACTTTCTGATTACAGCGACTAGTTACTCGGGATTCGATATATGCTTCGTACGGGGCAGACACAGAGCCAGCCCTAGGCAAAGCATGTGACATCCGATACTGGATCATATTACGCATTACATTAGTATTACTACATCTGTTACATATAATATTCCTCGATGAATATTTCTGGCGAATTGGGTAGGCACGGTGCTTTGCTAGAAGCCAACCATGTCTTGTAAATCGGTAAGAACATCGTACGGGTACGCACGTGTCGGATAGTCTGACAACCGTAATTACTGCCAACATATCCAGGAATCTCTTGGGTCGCTTCCCAAAGATTCACCAATGACATTTAACTCATATAGAATTAATCTTGGATTAATTATGAGAGATAAAATTATTTTGGGATTAATTGCGGTACGAATTAATCTCGGATTAAATTTTTATAGATTAGAGAACGCGACTAATTTAGAATTAATCGATAAAATAAATTTATCGAATATATTAATTGAAATTGGATTTCAATATGAAATTAAAATTGGATTTTAATTCGGGCGAACGAATTAATTTGGAATTAATTCGTAAGTGACTATCGTAATAATTTTGCTAGACAAAATTATTTAATTACATTGGATTTAATTATGTCGCGATGACAAATTCGTTTAATTCGGAATTAAACGAACCCCGGCCCAAGTCAAGTTGTGTGTTGTATAAGCCAACTTAAATTTGGAATTTAAAAGAGGTGGGACCCTTAACTTACATCATTTGTCAAAAGTTGATGTGAGTAGTTGGAAATATTAATGGAAGCCTTTTTAAAACACACAACAACCAACACTTGACTCACTATTCACTCATCTCTCTCATTCTCCCTCTCGGCCAATTTCTCTCTTATTGGAAGATAATATTTTGCTTCAAATTTTCTCAAATAGCTAGCACTTGGAGAGTCAAACAAGGTGATAGGGAAACTCACCCAAGACTTTAAACAACAAATCAAAGGCTTGGAGCTTCATCCTACAAAAGAAAGTTTTTGAAATTTCTCAACAAATAAAGGGCTTGGAGCTTCATCCTAAAATACTAATTGGGCTAATTTGGTTATGTTTCGTTTAATGGGCTTTTTTGGGACAAGTATGGTTGTGGACAATTGGGTTGGATCCAATTGGGCCTAAACCATTTCCATAAGAAGTCCAAAATATGACTTTGGGCCTTTTAATAATTTAATTGGGCCTAATGGACCAAAATTAATTTTGGGCATAGGGTGATTCCTAAATGGGCCAAGGCATTATAGGTTCGATCCATAATGGCCAAAAGCCCATGCCTAAAGAATTAATTAAAAGCCCATTGGACCTAATAGAATTAACATTGGATGCTAATTGGGCCTTTGAGACCCATTTGGATTGGATTTGGAATCCAAGTCTAAAAAGGCATTAATAAAATAGGTGCAATTGTTTAATTTGGAATTAAACTTGAATTAGTATTGAATACAATTTAAATTTGATTTAATGTTGTAGTTCGATATAATTCAAGAATACTTACTTTGAGTATTTATTTTTAAACGAGTTGGACTCGCTTAAATCAAATCGTTGTATGAACATTGAACGGTCATTAATTGAAGAATTAATTAATTTGATTTGATTGATTGACAACATGCTATGTGTGAATACTTGGATATATTTGTTGAATAATGTATATCAGATGAATATTAGATGGGTGAGGTAATTTTGGAAATTATTGTAAATATGGTATTTATTTGAAATTGGACCTGCGTGTCCAGCCTATTGTTGGATAATATGACCCATAGCGTCACTATTTGTACAAATCATAGTGTTGTTGTACAAATTAACTATGTGACAAGGAAATTGCACTCTCATCATTTGTGATTAGATCACCTTAGATATATAAATGAAGAGAGGTCCCTATGATTAGTTCCTGGATTGAGAATGATATGAGACAGTATCAGTCCACGAAGGATTAATCATTAAATATCCCTAGCCGGAGTATTATCGAGACTGGACATCAATAATGCGGAATAGGCTAGTATTGTACTTTGTGCGCGTTGTGAGGGCACAACGGCATAGTTCTCATATATATAAGTATTGGATACTTATGCAAGTGCGATAGGAGGTTGTGTTTCACCGATGGTACGGGAAACAGCTTCGCTCAGGATAGAACCCCTCGGAACCCATTGGTATTATGACTATTTGTCTATGGGAGTCCGACATCAGGGTAGGTGTGTTTGGTCTTAACCTGAGACTTGCACCGCTAATGCTTACGACAATCAATATACTTTAGTTGAGGTCGTCTAGGACTCTAACTGGTTCTGTGTACGCCAATGCTGGGTATATTGAGAATCGTAGAGTATTGGGTGTGATGTCAAGACGGAAGTATCACTCTAGTCATAGTGGAGATGATGTCACGCAGGATACGGTATTAGTGCTCTTAAGTGTGGCCGGCCATCGGGATATTATGACAAGGTCATGTATATCCGATTATAGAGACTAGTTACCAGACATCCGACATGTGCTTCGGACGGGGCAGACACTTATCCAGCCCCAGCCCTAGCACGTGACTATCTGATACTCTGGGCCGATATACACGATACTTGGTATACTACGCTTGATATAGATCTTAAATATTCTTAGATGAATATGACCGGAGAATTCGGTAGACTTGGTGCTTTGCTAGGAGTCGGCCTTGTCTCGTAAATCGGTAGAACGTAGTACTTGGTACGTACGTGATTCGGAAATACTCCGACGACCGTATTTACTGCCGACTTATCCGGGGATCTCATGGGTCGCTTCCCAATAATCCACCGATGACGTATGACTCGCACTCTTAAATAATCTGGGATTATATAGAAGAGAGAGAAAATTAATCTAGGATTAATTACGGAGATATTTTATCTAGGATAAAATATCGTCTAAAGAGAGAGAATGATTAATTTGGAATTAATCGGTAAATTAATATATTCGATATATTTAATGAAATTAGATTTCGACGCGGAATTAAATTAGATTTTAATTCGGGCAAACGAATTAATTTAGAATTAATCGTTAGCGACGTGAATAGTGAATTCGCTAGGCGTAATCATTTAATTACGACGCAACGGAAAATTCGCTAATTAGGAATTAGCGAACCCGAGCCAGAGTGTGATTGCGAGCGCATTCGTATTTCGAATTCGAGTGCGGCAACGCAAGTCACATCAAGCGTCAAATCATTCGTCACATCAAGCGTCAAATCAAAAGTCACTTTGAGTGATTGATTGATTGATTGATGTGATTGATTGATTGAGTGATTGACACACATCAAGTCACTTTTATAAAGTGACAATGAATATTTGATGTGTGTGGTTGAAATAGTGAAAGTTGGTGGAGTGTTTACCATTTTTTATTTATTTGATTTATTATTTGGTAAATGCTTTTTGTATATTTTTTATGAAAAATATATAAACCTTTTTGGAAAAGGTTTTACTAACCAATTACACAACATTCTTCTCTCTCATTTCTCTCTTCCAACTCACACACCCATTTGGACAAAAACACTCACTGGTTTCACACAAAAATCGTGAGCATGAGGGAGGCAAGAGTTGGGTTTTTGTGGCAAAAACCGCAAGTGCTAGCACACTACTACGAGATATGCGAAAGGTGGTAGGGAGGTTCACCCATGAGTCGGGATTCGTTTGACGCAATCTTGGAGCTCATTTTCGCAGCTCAAAATTCTGATTTGGAGGGCAGTGAACTGCAGTGATTGGCGCCACTTTGAGAGCCCAAAACTTGTTTTGTTTGTTTGTTGCCGATTCGTCTTCAACCGATCGATGTGAGTATTCCGCTACCTCCTTTGATGTATTCACACATGTATTTCATTGCTTGTTTTTGATCTTGGGACCTAGATAAAACCTACCTAACAATGGTATCAGAGCTATAGGTTCAAGCATGAAAAATGTAGGGCTTAAAATTTGGGTAAATTTGTGTTGAGCATGATTTGAATAATTGATTGTTTGAGTATGCTTATAACATGTCTAATTGCATTTTGGTTGGATCAATTTTTTGAAAATTGATTTGGAATTATTTTCCCCAAAATGTTATGTTGGCCGAATGTGTATACTATGGAGTTCTTGGAATTTTTGATTTTAGATCATTGGATGATTAGAATCATTAGGATGATGTTAATTTGAAACTAATTGGATTGATTTTGAATTGAACATAAAATCCCCAAAAGTTTCACCTTGGCCGAATTGGATATGCCCTTAAATGTCTTGGTATTTTGATTTTTGAACATTGGATGTATTGGAAATCATTCGGGGTTGATTTAATGTCGATTGTGGGTTCGATTGGATTGAAACCAAATCGGACACAAAATCCCTCCTTGGCCGAGACTAAGAAGCATGTAATGGGTTTGATTTTTTCATTTATGTGTTGGACATGTGATGATGATAATGAACATGATTAATTGGACTAATTTCATGTTTTGGAATATTGATTTGGGTGATTAATCATGTAATGCACTTTAGTAATTAAATTGCGAATTGGATTTGTGTATTTAATAATTGGGCCTTATTTTGGATTTGGGCTTATAAGTTGTAATTGGGCTTATTGGGCTTGATTTTATCAAGTTGGATTTAGGCCAAATGGATTGGATCCAATTGGGCCCAAAACCACTACCATAAGCCCAAATGCAACTTATAAACCTTTAAAGTTTAATTGGGCCTAATGGGCCTAAATTGATTTATGGGCTTATGGGTTACTCCTTGATTGGGCTTTGGTTGCCGAAGCCCACGCCTTAAAGAAATTAATTAAAGCCCATTAGACTTGAATTGAATTGACGTTGGACGTTAATCGGGCTTTGAGTCCCGAAGCGATTAAATTTGGAATTTAAGTCGAAAAAGGTTTATTAAATAAAGTGTAATATTTAATTTGGAATTGAATAGTGAATTAGTATTAAATACATGTTAAATTGGATTTAATTATGTAGTTTAATTTAATTCAAGAATTCGTACTTTGAGTACTTATTCGCAAAACGAGTTTGACTCGAGCAAAATCAAATCGTTGTTTGAACATTGGATGATCACATAATTATCAGATTAATTAATTTGATTAGATTGATTGATAGCATGCTTTTGTGTGAATACGTGGTTGTGATGAATGAATAATGTATATCGGATGGATATTAGTCGGGTGGGGCAATTTTGGAAATTGTTGTAATAAATTCGATTTATTAAATTGGACCTGCGTGTCCAGCCTTATCACCTCTATTCTCTTTGTATTCTCTTCTCACCTATTCCCCTCAATGTAAATGAGGTTTCTTTAGAAGTGTAGTGTAACGGGTAGAAGTAATACAAGTGCTAGCTTGAGTGAGAAAGGGAGAGATTTGATCTAGGATCAATGTAAAGTATCCATCCGCATATCATTATTATTTATTTTCATACTCGCTTTATTATGTATTTAGAATGCATGTTTAAGGGTGTATGATGATGAGACCTTAACAAAGATAATGAAATTGGTAGCCAATTTGCACGCGAAAAGCCCTCATCAAATATCATGCGTCTTTTCCTTCCATTGAGTGATTCTTGCTCAAGATCCTAGATTGGCATGGGTTGTTGGCCAAAGTCAAGCCCTTGTCCGTCGAAGATGTGTTTGAATCACGAAGCTTTGTTCCATATTGGTGTCTTGTCCAAGTTGTGGTTTGTTGGCCAAAGTCAAGACCACTTCTTGTCCATCGACATTGATTACGAAGCTTCCATGGTCAATGGGTCCGCGCTTGACTGGGATCATTAGGTTTGTTGTGCCAAAGCCAAGGCCTAGTTGATTCAGAGGAAAAAGGTTAGGGTATATATTGGATATATAGGCATATATAGGATATATGTTTAGGACTTGGATGTCCACCTACTGGATCTAGGAATTGGATTAGATCCAATTGATCTTAGAGATCTACCTAGTTAATTATCATACAATTTGTTGGCCAAAGTCAAGATTGTGTGATATTTAACGGGATCCTAGCCCACTAGGAAACACGGTTTCCCGAGTACTCGACAGAGGGTTAGAGGCTCGACGAAAAATAGTGGGAGGCAAGAATTGAATTTGCAATATTCGTTCAATTACTCGCCATAACGCTCTCAAACAAATATCACTCGTCATATATTAAAAGTATTAGTTGGACTAATATTTAATGTTGTTTTAATAAACAGTTGGACTGTATTATAGTTGATTATATATAATTGGATTATATTAATCAATATATTTGAATTAATTAATTTCAGTTTACAGTTGATTTTATAATTGGATTATAGTAATCAATGTAATTGAGGTTAATTAATTTGGATTATATTTGATTATATAGTTGGACTATTATAATCATTATAATATATAGTACCACTAATCGTTGATTAAATAGTTGGACTATTGTAATCAAGATAAAATTGAAAAGTTGGAATATTTAAAATATAATCTTGGATTAAAATTTTTAAATGATTTAATTTTCAAATTGGGAATAAAATAGGTTACTTTATTTGATAAAATAACTTATTATACCTTAAGCCCAAAATTAAGCAAAATAAGTAGAGCATAAAATCTTTGGAAGATTTATGTGATGATGACTTTAATGCTTAATTTAATATACTTGTCATAAATCTAATTTTAGATTTAAGAAGTATTAAAATTGCAATTTATAATTCTTGGAGAATTAATTGACTATTCTAGAGGAGATAAAGTCAAAGTTTGCAATTGGGCATGTAGCACGAGGTGCACATCGTTTCAATATTCTAAAACCCCAAGGCTTGGCCTAAGGTTCCTGAAATATTGAAAAGGATAATTGACATATCCCAAAGTGACTACCATTTGGATATGGCAGACACGAAGGAATTAAAGAAAGGGCAAGGCTCTGACTTTAAAAATGTTTGTCAAAGTTATGTTCACTACTAGTATTGAAATTAGATTTTAAATACTTAGTGTGGTACATAAAATATATGTATTGATGTTCAGAATCTGCTTTGAGCAGATACTGACTTCAAGCTGAGATTGCTCTGCGAATCGGAAACGGGACGAAAGTCGCTGTTTCGACCGTAGATACCTAAGTTTAGGAACTACCCTTCGGGTGTGTACTTAAATTAGGAACTGTTATAATGTAACTAGTTTGACTAGAGACATTATCTCTATATCAGTGTTTAATCCATTGTGGATAAACCTTATATTCTAGAACACTAAGTGTTTCATTATATAAAGATGATACTGAGATAACACATTAGATGTGAATAACACTTTATATTTTGAATATAATCTCAAAACATATAAAATGACAAATAAATAGCTCAAATTGATTTGATCAAGTAGAGACTTATTTGTGGCATTGTTGTCTAGGACAGAATTAAACAAGACTCGTATATCCGCACTTTTGAAGAGTGGGTACTAGGACTGATTTGACTATTCAAATAAGTCTACGAATCTAGTTTGTTAGGTAAAGTACCTAAAACTTGTTTACTTGGTAATAGTGTAAGTGCCACCGATCTGTTAGCCCTATTCATGGTGAAGTAGTGGGCCCATATCTAGCTAGGCTAGATGTGAACATGAATATTTCGTGACCTTAACGGATGTGGCATCACGTTATGGTTATGTGTTTCTTTTGAAGAACACAAATCGGAAACTTTTAGAGTTTCGACACGAAGTAGATAAACAGATCGGCTATAGTATTATAGCGTCACGGTAAGACCGTATGGAAAATACTTAAGCAGTAAGTTTTCATATATACATGAAAGAGTACAGTATTCTTTCAGATGAGGACTCCTCCCGAGACATGTCAGTTTGACGATGTGTCCGAACTAAAAACCGAATTTTGTTGGACATGATAAGGTTTATCACGAGTCGCTCTGAGCTACCATTTCCTTCAACGGATATGTATTAACAGTGCAAAACTTATTTAGAATAAGGTTCCATATAAATCTGTTTGACAGATATCATATAGGATATGAACAGGAAAGAAACAGGGTTTCTCATTCCTAATAATTTGGGTATGCCAGGCATAACGTTTGGATGATACCAAACTAGAACCCAAATTGGATAAGTGCCAATTATAGGTTATCCTAGGGAAAACATAAGTATAGTACTTATATATCTCACATGGGAACAATATGATTGTTGCTCGCCATGCGGTTTTCCTAGAGGAATACCGATATGCAGTGGTAAGTGGGAGGATAGTGATACTCGATGAAAATCGGAGTAATACTATTCAAGGCACGAAGTCCTTAATGGAACACATATAGTTCATCAAGGATGAAACTATACCATTAATCTTCGAATACACAAGAACCTCGTAGATCGGAGAGAGTCAGAAAACAACCTGGGGTATGGGTTTCTGATCTCACCTCATAAAGATATTAATCTTGTGGAGGTATACCAACCGACTACGTTTTGAGGAAGTGATACAAAGTATCGACTCCCTATCATGGCAAAATGCCATGAGTCCGAAATGGATTCCATGTATAACAACTATGTTTGGATACTAGTTGTCGTACCGCAAGGCATTGTGCCTATTGGTACTGTAAACGTCTTCAAGGAAGACATACATGGATGGCAACATACCAACGTACAAAGCTAGGCTTGTGACGGAAAGGTATCGTTATCAACATTGTGTTGATTACGGTTCAACCTTTTACCTGTTGCCATGGTAAATCCATTTGGATAATGCTTGCTGAGATACTGCATATTTCATTTATGAAATGTGTCAGTTAAAGATCAAAATCGCTTTCCTGAGAAGGAAACCTCTTGGAGGATGCTTACAACATCCTGACGATTTTGTATAACCGACAAACAAGGTTTGCAGGTTATTCGATCTATGTTTGGATTAAAGCAAGCATAAGGTTCTTGGAACTGTCGTTTTGAAATAATCATAATGGTTTATGATTTGACTCAAAACGAAATGATTCTTGTGTATATAAGGAGGTTAGTGGGAGCGCACTGACAAGGAAATTCCCATAAAGCAATTGTTGAAAGCTTGGCTTTCATAGAATTCTCCGTAGAATTCTGGGGAGTAACAACCTTTATTCAAGGAATAAAGATCTACTGGGATAGATTTGGAGTTGTTAACACTCTCTGGGAAATTGTACATTTAAAATGTACTTGATATGGTGTCACATACGCTTTGAGCATATGGAGTCACAATCAGGACAATCCAAGTGATAGTCACTGGATTGAAGTTAAGGACATCTATTAGTATCTTAGAGAACTAAAGATGTTGTCTTAAACTATGGAGAATGAGAACTTGAAGTGTCTGGGATCACTGCCGCAAGTTTCCAAACAGTTAAATACTGCGGTACTATAAAGTTTGAATAACGGGACAATGAGCTGGAAATCTTCCGAGCAAGATACTGTTGCTGATTTAACAACAAATACGGATTATTGCTGCAGCTGAGGCAGTAATAGAAGCCATTTGGGTCGAAAATAAATCTAATTAGATTAGATATAGTACTGTTAGAAGCTGAGCTAGGCGTCAGCACAAGGCTAAAGAATTAAAGGTCTCATCGACGATCCAGATATATACTTCTATATTCATATGATTCGTTCGGATCATACATCGTGGCGATGTGGTGATCGTATAAATCGCGTCAGACGATAATCATGGAAATCCGCTGACGAAAAACCTTTTCTCAGCAATTTGAGCAAACCGTACATAGTTCGGGTGTTCGACACTTGAGTGACTGGCTATGTGCCAAGTGGGAGATTGTTGGATAATATGACCCATAGCGTCACTATTTGTACAGATCATAGTGTTGTTGTACAAATTAACTATGTGACAAGGAAATTGCACTCTCATCATTTGTGATTAGATCACCTTAGATATATAAATGAAGAGAGGTCCCTATGATTAGTTCCTGGATTGAGAATGATATGAGACAATATCAGTCCACGAAGGATTAATCATTAAATATCCCTAGCCGGAGTATTATCGAGACTGGACATCGATAATGCGGAATAGGCTAGTATTGCACTTGTGCGCGTTGTGAGGGCACAACGGCATAGTTCTCATATATTAAGTATTGGATACTTATGCAAGTGCGATAGGAGGTTGTGTTTCACCGATGGTACGGGAAACAGCTTCGCTCTGGATAGACCCCGGAATCCCATTGGTATTATGATTATTTGTCTTTGGGAGTCCGACATCAGGGTAGGTGGTGTTTGGTCTTAACCTGAGACTTGCACCGCTAATGCTTACGACAATCAATATACTTTAGTTGAGGTCGTCTAGGACTCTAACCGGTTCTGTGTACGCCAATGCTGGGTATATTGAGAATCATAGAGTATTGGGGTGTGATGTCAAGACGGAAGTATCACTCCAGTCATAGTGGAGATGATGTCACGTAGGATACGGTATTAGTGCTCTTAAGTGCTGGCCGGCCATCGGGATATTATGACAAGGTCATGTATATCCGATTATAGAGACTAGTTACCAAACATCCGACATGTGCTTCGGACGGGGCAGACACTTATCCAGCCCCAGCCCTAGCACGTGACTATCCGATACTGGACCGATATACACGATACTTTGTATACTACGCTTGATATAGATCTTAAATATTCTTAGATGAATATGACCGGAGAATTCGGTAGACTTGGTGCTTTGCTAGGAGTCGGCCTTGTCTCATAAACCGGTAGAACGTAGTACTTGGTACGTACGTGATTCGGATACTCCGACGACCGCATTTACTACTGCCGACTTATCCGAGGATCTCATGGGTCGCTTCCCATAATCCACCGATGACGTATGACTCGCACTCTTAAATAATCTGGGATTATATAGAAGAGAGAGAAAATTAATCTAGGATTAATTACGGAGATATTTTATCTAGGATAAAATATCGTCTAAGAGAGAGAATGATTAATTTGGAATTAATCGGTAAATTAATATATTCGATATATTAAATGAAATTAGATTTCGACGCGGAATTAAAATTAGATTTTAATTCGGGCAACGAATTAATTTAGAATTAATTCGTTAGCGACGTGAATAGTGAATTCGCTAGGCGTAATCATTTAATTACGACGCAACGGAAAATTCGCTAATTAGGAATTAGCGAACCCGAGCCCGAGTGTGATTGCGAGCTCATTCGTATTTCGAATTCGAGTGCGGCAACGCAAGTCACATCAAGCGTCAAATCATTCGTCACATCAAGCGTCAAATCAAAAGTCACTTTGAGTGATTGATTGATTGAGTGATTGACACACATCAAGTCACTTTTATAAAGTGACAATGAATAGTTGATGTGTGTGGTTGAAATAGTGAAAGTTGGTGGGAATATTTACCATTTTTTATTTATTTGATTTATTATTTGGTAAATGCTTTTTGTATATTTTATGAAAAATATATAAACCTTTTTGGAAAAGGTTTTACTAACCAATTACACAACATTCTTCTCTCTCATTTCTCTCTTCCAACTCACGCCCATTTGGGCAAAAACACTCACTGGTTTCACACAAAAACCGTGAGCATGTGGGAGGCAAGAGTTGGGTTTTTGTGGCAAAAACCGCAAGTGCTAGCACACTACGAGATATGCGAAGGTGGTAGGGAGGTTCACCCATGAGTCGGGATTCGTTTGACGCAATCTTGGAGCTCATTTTCGCAGCTCAAAATTCTGATTTGGAGGGCAGTGAACTGCAGTGATTGGCGCCACTTTGAGAGCCCAAAACTTGTTTTGTTTGTTGCCAATTCGTCTCAACCGATCGATGTGAGTAATCCGCTACCTCCTTTGATGTATTCACACATGTATTTCATTGCTTGTTTGATCTTGGGACCTAGATAAAACCTAACACCTATCACCTCTCATTCTCATTGTATTTCTCTTCTCACAATTCCCCTTAATGTAAATGAGGTTTTTTATAGTGTTATGTAATTCGGTATAAAAGAATGTAAAGTGCTACTGGAGAGAGGAAAATAGAGAGATTGAATAAATTGTATATATATACATCCGTATATCATTATTAAAGTTATCGTGCCTTATTATGCTTTTAGAATGCATGTTTAAGGGTGTATTGATGAGACCTAATCAAGATAATAAATTGGTTGCCAATTTTCGAGAACACCCTCACATTTAATATTAAGTGTTTCCTTCCATTGAGTGGTTCTCTCTCAGATCCAAGATTGGCTTTGATTTTTGGCCAAAGTCAAGATCATTGTCTATCGCGGATGTGTTTGAACCATGCAAGCTTTGTTAATATCGCATGTCTTGGGCAGTTGTGACTTGTTGGCCAAAGTCAATGTCACTTTTGCTCATCAACGTGGATTACGAAATTTTCCCACTGTCAAAGGGTCGCGCGTATCTGGAATCATTAAGCTTGTTGAGCCAAAGCCAAGGCTTAGTTGATTCATAGGAAACAAGTTAGGAAATATATTGGATATATGTTTTGGACTTGGATGTCCACCTACCGGATCTAGGAATTGGATGAGATCCAATTGATCTTAGAGATCTACCTAGTTAAATTTTATACAACTTGTTGGCCAAAGTCAAGGTTGTATATTATTTAACAAGATCCTAGCCCACTAGGAAACTAGGTTTCCCGAGTACTCAACGAAGGGTTAGAGGCTCGCCGAAAAATAGTGGGAGGCTAATATTAAATTTTCAATTTAATTTAATACTCGTTAAAATACACGCACTTTTATTATTACTTCTCTTTATTATTATATATTAGTCGGACTAATATTATTTTATTACTTTCTTTGAACAGTTAGACTGTACTCAACACTACTCCACTTGTAGTTGGTTATATAGTTGGACTATAGTAACATTGCATTTTGAGTGTACCCAAAATATTTAATTAGATAGTTGGACTATAGCAATCAAAATGGCTGGAAAGATTAGCGTTAGGGACATAATCATTGGCGAGAATGTCTTCAACGACGTAAATTTTCTAGACTGGGAAATGAACCTCATGATAGTCCTTGGGGCTGAGAAGTGTCTCTATGTAATAGAGAGACCTCTCGGGCCTGAGCCCGGACTTGATCGACCACTTGATCATGAGCTTTGGAAGACTCACCGAGATGATAACTTTACTGCTCAATCCGTTATGCTTGCTGCAATGACTCCTCAGTTTCATCATCAGAAGAAAGGGTTGGATCCTTATAATATGATGTTGAAATTGAAGGATCTTCATAGATCTAATCTTAGATATCAGAAGTATGAGTTGCAGAAGAAGCTTTTTCGCTCGCGTATGTCAGAGGGTACATCTGCCGAACACTACCTATCACAGATGATTGCTGACATCGAACAGTTGGGTCAGCTGGGTATTACCTTCGAGGCTGAGACTTATATAGATTTGATCTTACAGTCTCTGCCCGATTGTTGGGGCGAGTTCATCATGAACTATAATATGATAAACCAAGAGAAAACTCTTGGAGAGTTAATGGCTATGCTGAAAAAGGCAGAGCCAGAACTTCAAAAAGGCAAGAGGCGCGAGGCGCATCTTACTTCGACATCCAAGAAGGCCAAGGCTTGGCCAAGGCTTCTAGGGGTGTGAAGAAAAAGAAAAAGATGGGCAAGGCTAAATCATCTTAGTCTTTTGGGAAGACAAAGGACAAATCCCAAGACGTCTGCTTATATTGTGGCAAACGGGGTCACTGGAAGCATGACTGTCGTAAGTACAAGGTGGACTTGGAGGAAGCGAAGACAGGCAAGGCTCCGGCTTCATGTATGTTTGTTATTGAAATAAACATGTCCACTATTGGTTTTAAAAATTAGATTTTTGATACTGGATGTGGTACTCATATATGTACCGATGTGCAGGATCTGCAGATTAGCAGGAGACTGGCTTCAGGTGAGATCGACCTACGAGTCGAAAATGGGACGAGAGTCGTTGTTTTGGCCGTTGGCAACTATGTTTTGAATCTGCCCTCGGGGCATGTACTAACATTAAGGGACTGTTATTTTGTACCTAGTTTGACTAGGAATATCATCTCTGTTTCTAGTTTAACCTGATGAAGGTATACCTTTGTATTTCGGAACACTGGGTGTTTTGTATATAAATATGATATTTTAATATGTACATCAGATGTGAATAATGGTCTTTATATTTTGAATATAAATGAATCTCAAACATATAACATGACAAACAAAAGTCTCAAATTGAGTAAAATGGATGAAACTTATTTGTGGCATTGTCGTCTGGGACACACTAACAAAACTCGTATATCCACACTTTCAAAGAATAAATACTTGGACGGATTTGATCCTAATTCATATGATGTCTACGAATCTTATTTATTAGGCAAAATGCCTAAAACACATTTTAGTGGTAAATGTGTACGTGCCACCGAACTGTTAGCCCTCATTCATAGTGACGTATGTGGGCCTATGTCTAGCCAGGCTAGAGGTCGATATGAATACTTCATAACCTTTATAGATGATCATCGCGTTATGGTTATGTGTATATTATGAAACAAAAAGTCGGAAACTTTTGAGAAATTCAAAGAGTTTCGACACGAAGTAGAGTATTAAAATATTGCAGTCGGACCGTGATGGAGAATACTTAAGAAATGAGTTTCAAGATTATTTGAAAGAATATGGTATTCTTTCATAGTGGACTCCTCCCCGAACAACTCAATTGAACGGTGTGTCCTAACGGAGAAACTGAACTTTGTTAGACATGATAAGGTCAATGATGAGTCGTACAAAGCTACCAATTTCCTTATGGGGATACGCATTGAACAGTGCAATACTTATTTTGAATAAGGTTCCGTCAAAATCAGTTGGACAGACTCCATATGAAATATGGACAGGAAAGAAACCGGATTTCTCATTCCTTAAGATTTGAGGATGTTGGGCATATGTTAAACGTTTTGATAGTACCAAACTAGAACCCAAATCGGATAAGTGCCTATTTGTAGGTTATCCTAGGGAAACCAAAAGGATATTATTTCTACAACCCACAAGAGAACAAAATATTTGTTGCTCTTCACGCATCTTTCCTAGAAAAGGAATTCATGAATGCAGTAGTAAGTGGGAGGAAATTAGAACTCGATGAAAATCAGAGAGATAATGTTCCTGGCACCGACCCTCTCACGGAACACCAACAGTCCATTAGGGATGAGACTGTTCCATAATCTTCTAATATATAAGAACCGCGTAGGTCGGAGAGAGTCAGAAAATAACCTGAGAGGTATGGGTTTCTGATCTCACCTCATGTAGACATTAATCTTATTGAGGAAGATGAATCAGCTATGTATGAGGAAGCGATACAAGGTATCGACTCCACTTTATGGCAAAAAGCCATGAAGTCCGAAATGGATTCCATGTATACCAACCAAGTTTGGACATTGGTTGATGCACCAGAAGGCATTAAGCCTGTTGGTTGTAAATGGGTCTTCAAAAGGAAGACAGACATGGAAGGCAACATACAAACGTACAAAGCTAGGCTTGTAGCTAAAGGTTATCGTCAACGACATGGTTTCGATTACGATGAAACTTTTTCACCTGTTGACATGATGAAATCCATTCGGATAATGCTTGCTATTATTGCATATTTCGATTATGAAATATGGTAGATGGATGTCAAAACCGCTTTCTTTAACGGAAACCCTTTGGAGGATGTTTATATGGAATAACCTGACGGTTTTGTCGTACCAAAATATGCAAACAAGGTTTGCAAGTCAAACCGATCCATTTATGGATTAAAGCAAGCATCGCGTTCTTGGAACCAACATTTTGATGAGATCATAAAAGAATATGGTTTCATTCAAAAGGAAGATGATTCTTGGGTATATAAGAAGGTTAGTGGGAGCGCACTAACATTCATTGTCCTATACGTTGATGATGCATTGCTTCTTGGCAATGACATTCCCATGCTACAATCGGTGAAAGCTTGGCTTTCATTAAAATTCTCCATGAAAGACTTGGGAGAGGCAGCCTTTATTCTAGGAATAAGTATCTACCATGATAGATCTAGAAAGCTGCTTGGACTCTGCTAGAGCTCGTACATTGACAAAGTGTTGAAGAAATTCAACATGGATCAGTCCAAGAGGGGGCTGCTTCCGGTGTCACATGGCGTCTCTCTATCTAAGGATATGTGTCCTAAAACTCAAGATGAGAGAGATGCAATGATTCGGATCTCGTATTCTTTAGGAGTCGGACCAATCATGTACACCATGATATGTACGCGACCTGATGTCTCATATCTTTTGAGCATGTGCAGTCGCTATTAGGCCGATCCAGGTGATGGTCACTAGATTGCTGTAAAGAACATCCTTAAGTATCTTAGACGAACTAAAGATGCTTTCTTAGTCTATGGGGAAAGAGAACTTGAGGTGACTGGGTTCGCTGATGTAAGTTTCCAAACCGATAAAGACGACTGTAAGTCGGAATCAAGGTACATATTTTGTTTGAACAATGGAGCAGTGAGCTGCAAATCTTCTAAGCAAGAAACTGTTGCTGATTCAACAACAGAAGCAGAATATATTGCAGCAGCTAAGGAAATAAAAGAAGTAGTTTGGATCTGTAAATTCCTAATTGGATTAGGAGTAGTTCTGTTAGCAGTTGAGCCCGTACATTTGTATTGTGACAATAATGAGGCTATAACACAGGCTAAAGAACCATGGTCTCATCAACGATCCAAGCATGTACTTCGACCATTTCATCTGATTCGTGAGATCATACATCGTGGCGAATTGAAGATAATGAAGATCGCATCAGATGAAAACATTGCAGATCCGCTGACGAAAGTTATATCTCAGCAAAAGTTTGAGCGACATGTACATATTTCATGTATTAGATACTTGAGTGATTGGCTATGAGCCAAGTGGGAGATTGTTGGATAATTTTGACCCATATCATCACTATTTGTAAAGAACATTGTGTTTTTGTACAAATTAACTATGTGACAAAAGGAAATTGTTATTTTATCATTATTGTAATTGGATTACTTGGATATATATAATGATAAAAGTCCATATGGTTAAATCGAATTAATAAGATATGAGACAATATTAATCCATGAACGGTTTAATCATTAAATATCCCTAGTCGTAGTATTATCGAGACTGGACATCGATAATGCGGAATAGACTAGTATTACACTTATGCGCGTTATGGAAGCTTAACGACATAGTTTTCATATATTTAGGTATTGGATACTTATGCAAGTGTAATAAGAGGTTCTGTTAGCCGTTGGACCAGGAACAGTTTCGCTCTGGATAGACCCCCTCAGAATCCTATTGGTAGTATGACTATGTGTCTATGGGATTCCGAATCAGGGTAGGTGTATGTGATCTTTAACCTGAGACTTACATCGCTATTACTTGCGACAATCAGTTTACTTTGATATTGGTCGTCTGGAGCTTTAACAAGTTCTATGTACGCCTCAATTAGCTTTACTGAGAATCGTAGTGTATTCGATGTGATGTCAAGATGAGAGTATCACTTCAGTCATATGGAGATGATGGTCACTCAAGATACGAAACTAACACTCTTAAAAGCTGCAACTATCGAGAAAGTATGACTAGGTCATGACCTTCCGATTACAGAGACTAGTTACTCGGGATCCGATATATGCTTCGTACGGGGCAGACACAGAGCCAACCTTAGGCCTAGCATGTGACATCCGATACTGGATCGTATTACGCATTACATTAGTATTACTAAGCCCGATACAGATAATATTCTTCGGCGGATATTTCTGGAGAATTGGGTAGGCACGGTGCTTTGCTAGAAGACAGCCATGTCTTGTAAATCGGTCAGAATGTGGTACGGGGTACGCACGTGTCGGATAGTCCGACAACCGTAATTACTGCCAACATATCTAGGAATCTCTTGGGTCGCTTCCTAAAGATTCACCAATGACATTTGACTCATATATAATTAATCTGGGATTAATTATGAGAGGGAAAATTAATCTGAGATTAATTGCGCCAAGAATTAATATGGGATTAAATTCGTATAGAAGAGATAACGCGATTAATTGAGAATTAATCGATAAAATAAATATATTGGATAT
Organism: Zanthoxylum bungeanum; assembly: GCA_019454045.1. NCBI lineage: Eukaryota > Viridiplantae > Streptophyta > Magnoliopsida > Sapindales > Rutaceae > Zanthoxylum > Zanthoxylum bungeanum. Next base: position 26,747 of record SKCR01042829.1, read on the forward strand.
ATTAATTGAAATTGGATTTCAATATGAAATTAAAATTGGATTTTAATTCGGGCGAACGAATTAATTTGGAATTAATTCGTAAGCGACTATCGTAATAATTTTGCGAGGCATAATTATTGAATTAAATTGGATTTAATTATGTCGCGACGACAAATTCGTTTAATTTGGAATGAAACGAACCCGAGCCCAAGTCAAGTTGTGTGTTGTATAAGCCAACTTAAATTTGGAATTTAAAAAAGGTGGGACCCTTGACTTACATCACTTGTCAAAAGTTGATGTGAGTAGTTGGCAAAATTAATGGAAGCCTTTAAACACACAACAACCAAAACTTGACTCACTATTCACTCATCTCTCTCCTTCTCCCTCTTGGCCGAATTCTCTCTTCTTGGAAGAGAAAGTTTTGCTTCAGATTTTCTCAAATAGCTAGCACTTGGAGAGTCAAATAAGGTGATAGGGAAACTCACACCCAATGCTTTAACAACAAATCATAGGCTTGAAGCTTCATCCTACAAAAGAAAGTTTTTGAAATTTCTCAACAAATCAATGTAAGTATTTTCGCAATTTACTTAATTATTTCACACATAAATCATGTTTAGGATCTTGGAATCATGTCTTAGAGACTAACAGACTCTCTGTCACATCACTCCGCTTTATACACTGCCACACTCAACATTTATGATGACAGCCTGGAATGATCTCTCGTACGGTGATGCATATCAGGGGCATCGCACTTTTTTAGTGAGAGCATGATAAAATAAAAATAGTATATTGATAAAAATAGCACTTCAGCTCCATCTTTCTGATTTGTGAGGGCATGCTACTTTTTTAGTGAAAACAAATGAGCGTTGAGAGGGTAATTATATTGATAAAATAAAAATAGTATCTGAATTTCCGATGAAAGAGATTAAGAGGATTCTTCAAGAGCTTTAAACCACAAGACTTAGATTTGCACCAAACAAAATTACAACCAGCCAATTATTTACTGACACCAAAGAAATCACAATCGATGATGCTGGCATTGTGGAAAAAAAAAGCGCAATGCTTTACTTGTCATCATCATCTTTGAACCTAACCCAAAAAATGGCGTAAGCATGTCCATTTCAATCCTTTTTTGCAGTCTCCATTTATAAACTAAATGCAGCGATGTTGGGGGCAAAATATGTAGCTTGAGTTTCAATAAGATAAAAAATATGAATGAGATAGAATGAACATATTAATTTCGTAAATAATTGGGAAATTAATGATCCCTTTCATAGTTTTATTATTGCATACCAATTGTCATAATACTTATCATATTTACATGTTCTAAAGATTATATATAGTTCTTGCCATATATGCATGATATTATGATCTTACTTTTGCAGGCTCAATATGGTCTTGATTGTTTTAATTAAGTTGAGAAGGATCTTGAAGATCATCATGTAGAGATTTTAAGATATATCACGTGATCCTTAAGTATCATCAGTTCATCGATTAAGTGCTTCTCTAAACACAGTCTAAATGGGTTTTTAATTGTCATTATTAAAATTATTTCAGTGTATCAAAATTATTTGCATATTTATGAACTTATAGGCTTCTATTTTATCAAAGTTATGGCTTCAAGGGAATAGCATCATAGTCCAAAACGGAGCATTAATTAGTGTTTCCTGTGATTGAGAAAGTATTGCTAGCCAAGTATACTTGGTTATGTTTCATAGGATATTTCCTTACAAAAGCAGAATTGAACTTTGTCTCTTATAAATTATAATTGATAATTATTGGATAAAAATTTATGTATAACTGAATCTTAACTGCATTATTATTAAAGACAAAAAAAGTTATAAAAAGATTAACACAACTTAATTCATTTCAGTATTAAATTCAAATTCTAGAAAAGCAGCACAAAACTAAAGCCCTTTTCTCTGCAGTTTTCTACTAGAGCTGCTAATCATATTGAAATTAGTGGCAAGTGGGAGAGTTATGGAATCATCATTTCAGATATACTTTTTAGTTGACGAATTGCTATGAAATTGTTCTGAAAAATTGGCCGGCCCAAGAATTAAATACATCCCCTACTACCGAGCTATAGCTATTTGTAAAAATACCATCTTAGAAACGAACAATAGTACACCAGTAGTGCTACTTCAGAGGGCAAATTAAAGCCACAAACTTAAGGTCTTTGGTGGCAATGACTAGATTTTAGAAACATTTCAACATTGTATGATCACATTATCAAGTTTGTTTGTCCATAATTTATATTACTTTTCTTTTTCTTTCGAGTCTTCCTTATGTGTGTCAGAGAATGAATGACATAATTTCTTTATATTCAATCTAAGTACTAGTTTTTATATAGGTAAAATATTAACTAAAATAGGAATGTAATAACATAATTATGTATAGTAATTAAGTGTAAATCACAATCGTAATCTTGTGGATCATTTTCATAAGAAGGACATATTCTTTCCTTAATTAACATCCCTTCCCCCCAAACTCAAACAGACAGAAGTGAAGTAAGCTTAAATTTAGAAACCAACTGACGAAACTATCATGGAAGTTGAGATTTGTTAAGGAGATTGTAACATCTCAAAATTTCGGAACACTTCTAGAAGATTCTCAGATCGAAGTTTAGATTTTAGAACAGAATGTTATTAGAGTATACGAGTTTGAGTTTTGAAAAATATTAGTCGGAATTTCTTGAAGTTATGTTTTGAAGTTTTGAAAATCAAGTAATTCGAAAAGGCCGGTTACGCGTATTTTTGGGATATTAATTTTTTAGGAAATTTTGATATTTCGGCTATAGAAATAGCAAAAACACTTTGATTGAGTTGATTTTTAATCCAATAGAAATATCTTTCGAATATGAACATCTTTTGTGTTGATTAATTTTCAAAATTTGCAATAAAATGGCATCAAATATGTGAATTTCTGAATATGTTCATGATGGGGCTAAACTACAATTACTTGGGGTCATTTTACAATTTATAGAAAGTTTATTATATACACCCTGAAGTTTCTGAATATTTCCAAAAATGGCTTAAGTCAAAATTTCACCCCACGCCCCCTCACGACCAGCGAATTGAAGATGGGTTCGACGGTCGGCTAGCAGGCCATTGCCAGCCGATGAGTCATTGTATGAGGAACATTTGGCCACCGCGCATCTGATGGTGGCTGGTGGCAATTCTATAATGTCGAAAACGATGGTGAGAAAGGTAGAAATGTGCAATTGGATTTTTTCCGATCCCGGATCGTCGGTTCGTTCCATGGGTCGAGCCATGTACCGAATCAAAGCCCTCAGAAAGTACTACAAGACGGCGGTGTCGGTTTCGCAAAATGACTCTCGGTTTCACGTGATCCGAGGGAGAAATATTCTGATGAATAGTGATAGATTTTCCAAGGAGATTCGATTTGAATTCCATCACCTCCTAAGCATTTATATGGGCGTATGGATTCTACCGGTGCCCTTGGAATTTCGGTAAGACATCTCTGTAAAAAGTTCACTTTTTCAAGTTTCACTTTTTCAAGCTTATTGTTTTGTATTCGGATGTTTTTAGTAGTTTCATAGAGTATGGTTTTGACATGTATTAAATTGGATGAGCTAGAATGTATCAAATTTATATTTTAAGTAGAATCTGGGTGAAATCGAAATGTATGGGATCGATCCGGTAGGATTAGCGAGCTTTTGGTAAAATCGAATCTCGCGTCTGTCTATGATTTAATGAACGTAATGATAGATATGAGTTAATATGATGATATGATAATGTTTCGATGAATCCGGAAAGTTTCACAGCGTTTAGGATCCTTCCGTATGATTATCAGAATTTTTTGCCGAAGATTTTCCGAAAATGTGTAATTCAATAATTTAAATTATCTGATAGTCTTGGAATAGTATGTTATGATGCATTAGATATATTTGTTTGTTTTGGGAAGAATATGATAGATCCGAAAGATTTCGAATCTGTTTGTAATGATTTTGGTCTTTTCGATGGATTTACGGGTTTTGGATCAGAAAGTGAATTTGACGCTATAGGCTTGTAGTGTCAGATGTTTTATGAGTAATAAAACCAAAATTATTGAAATCAGACTTAATTTGATTGTCCCAGTAAGATCCGTAAGTTTGTTATAGTTGAGTCGAGAATTCAGTATAACACCGATTCTAATCATTTCCGCCACTTGTTTTGGTTGATTTGACTTGGATAAGAAGTGTTCACGAGACGAGGTAAGTATCCCATACGATGTATATATGAAAACATTGGCTGTTTTTTTTTTGTAGAAAAGGTGTGAGTAAATATATATTTGTGTGTATAAGTATGTATATCTATATAGAAATACATATAGTTCAAGTGACTAAACCACACGGGTTTAGGATGGTTGAAGACATCGGTATGGCTGGTTTGGTTCAACCACTTATAATTTTATATTATAGATATAGATGTATGTATATATGTATATTGAGCTAGTAGTATGTCATTGATATTATGTGATATGGTGATAATGTATTCCAATATATGAGTCATTTGACAATGCTTGATGACTATGAAATGTGTTGTGCGATATGCCATTCCTGTGAGCTTCTTGTCAAATGTGACAGATAAATATGTATTTTTTATGTACCTAACATGTGAATGAATGCCTTTGAATGTGTGTCTTTTGTAATAAGTGATATGCATGTGATTTTTGAAAATTTTTCCTAAACAAACAATTTTTTTTTTAACTATGCTTTTGTTGTGAAATGATTTTGCCACATTGTATGTCCTTTATTTTATGGGGCTATGACCATCTGGCTAGACCATTATGTTACCATTTTTCAACATGGTCCTATTACAAACATTGTTTGATCTATACACGTGATCGACAATGGACGTCTTGTATGGTTTTGGACGATATGATATAGATTTTATTATGCTTCAAATTTCAGCCCGGTTTTCAAAGTATGATTTCAGATTATATGATATATATTTTCAAGTGATAATATACGATTCTATCTACGTGTCTTCAATTTCTGACATTCTTTTGATTTTGATTTCTATTAAAGTTTTCTGATGTCAGTTCCTTTTGACATTTTCTTAAGTCCCGACGTAAGTTCTTGACTTCTGTCATATGAAAAATCTGTAAGTCGGTACTTCTATTATATGAGACTTTTGTTTTATGTTTTATCGATAATTCTATTATGTTTTAAAATAATTTTGGAACAATGGGATTTTGGATAACTCTGTTTTGGGGTTTTATATGATATGATAAGTTCCCGTCTGGGCACTTGTTTCATGTTTTCTACTTTTTTTGTCAAGACGTTTGATAAAATATTTCCATCACGGAGCTTGGTGATGTCTTTAGTTTCTGACCCTCTGTGGTGCTTAATTCTGATCTGGGGATCTGACCATCGAAAAATGGAAGCCAACTACCCTCTATCAACATGGTCATTTTCGGACATTGTCCGGTTCTTACACGTAACTAGTACAATGGACACCTGAATAGTTTTGATGATATGGATTTTAGATGCTTCTTTTTTTAGAAAGATCCATTTTTAAATAAATCAGGTTTTAAACAGATGATTATCATGTATTATGACATCTGATGATGTAGGAGTTGACTAAAGGATTTAGTGTTTGATTTGTTGTTAAAGAAGATATTTAAGACTTTCCGATTTGATGATATTTCAAATATTTTGAGACATTAAAGTTTTGTTTTAAAGTTTTGGTTGTATATTAAAGGAGCCTAATGAACTCGGTTTATGGATCAGAAATATGCATGTATTCTAGAAAGACGTTATGTTTAGGAAGGGTAAAGAATAGTACAAAGTTTAAGGGTTTTCTAGCAGACATTTTCATATATGTATATGTATATATGTATATATTTATTCTTACTTTGAGGACATTGTTTGGTGTATAGATGTGGACGTTCTATATAGTTCACCCATTCTTGCAAGAAGTAGATAAGTTGATTCGATACTTGATTGACTAGAGTGCTCAAAAATTTCTATTACGAATAGAAAGATAAATATTCATACTAGTTATGAATAAATCATTCATTAGAGAATCAATGGTACTTAAGGTAAAAACAATTAGAGTGGTATAAAAGATATTTTACCCCGGCTCTAATTATGAGATACTCGTGATAGGGAAATCCGTATGTAATGACTATATCAATAGACATCGACATAGTTCAGATTATTTTATATATCTGATCGGTGAAATCACACACGTTACACAAGCGCACGTATCGCTCAAGTAGTATAAAAATATCGATCCCACGAGTACTTAATGTCTACGATTATTAATTATTGATGCTAAATGTTTACTAGTATCGAATTGAGGTTGGAAGGGATTGTTCGTTGGTTGAAGTTGGATTTGATTAAATAAATAAAAATACGAAATAAAAACAAAGGAAATTAATAATAAAATACAAAATATCTATGGTTGTGATTCCGACTAATATTACTCTAATAATGAATTGATTCTCCTATACATCTGTAATAAATTAGTTTGTCAACCTGGAACATGAAGATATGCATAATCTTTTTTCGATGGTCGAATGCAAAGACCCAAAGTAACCCAATTAACTATATCCTATGTTAACTAAGTTACCCGAATTCATTAAGGTCAAGTTCCAATTATGGCTACCCACGCCCGAAGGTATATTTCTATCCTCTAATGAAACCCCTAAAGTGAGATCGTGAGCTATTGAATCTAATGCTGAATCCTAAAATCCATTTTCCAAGTTCATTTTAAGTTTACCACATCAATCTTATTGGTGATCAGTCAACAAGAAGCATTAAGTTTAAGATTCAATAAACAAGCTAAAAACCACACATTATAAAAGAAAATCAATTATTAAACTCATGATATTATGTTTAATCACTTCCCTAGATTAAAAATTAAAATATTGGGGTTGGGAGATCCACCTTTAATATTTCAAACCTAGGAATCTCACTTTTTTATAATATAAAAATTATCAGTGTTACCCAATTAATTAAGTCGAACCAGCCATATAGACGGTGTTATTATTTGTCCATAAACCAGCCATATATGCGGTAATCATCTGTCACCTAAAGACCGACCATTTAGGCGGTATCACATTATGTCAAATAAATAAAACCATACCATATAGACGGTATCAACATTAATCAATATTATTAAATTATAATTTCTATATTATAATATAAGTTAGATTAACCTAGATTATCACATTTAAGGTTTCACCCTTCCCCAAAGGAAATTAATTACAAAACATAGAAGAAAGTAAGAACACACAAACTAATATTACTACAAATAAAAATACAGAAATAAACACAGAATATACAATCCTCAAGTTCCTTAATAGAAACCTGCAGGAAAGTTTGAAATTTACAAATGAAATCAAGCTCTATTTATAGGCAAAATTTTGTCTCCAGCAAACATGCCAACAAATATGGCACCAAACATGGCACGAAACACTCCACCAAATCCTTCACCAAACATGTTTGTTTGGTGGAAGTTTGACAATTATGAATTTTCATTTTCCAATTTTTTTTTCTGTTTTTGATAATGACTTTAATAATTACGCATAATACACTTTGATTTTTTCATCAATTTCGATCTTGAAAACTTCAGAATTCGAAATTCTTATGAAAATTAAAGTCTTCGATCTTTGCGTCTTCTTTCATCTGAAACTTGAATAACATCAATCCGATATCGGAGTAAAAAGTTATGGACAAAATACACAAATTACGCAAAGCTGAAATTTCTGAAATTTTACTTCGTTAGAACGCCATTTCAAGTTTCAAACCTTCAAAATCCAAATGTCAAGTCCAATTTTTGCCCTTATTTGTTCCATTTTTCGTCCTGATTGATTTTATGAGTCTCGATTTTATGTTATCTGCAAAATAAACTAAAACACATCAAAATGTTCATTGAACTCGAGAAACCATACAAAATATTAAGTAAAAGGGGTGGTAAATATTGATATATTTTCCACTCATCAATATCTACGGCAACGAGAGTGCAATTTTAGATTTTTAATGGAATAACCTAAAGTTAATAATTCATAATATTTAATTAAAAAGTTTAATTAATATTCCGAAATTATTGGAGCTCAGAACTATAAGTCTATTTTATAGGATCTGATTTCCCGCGTGGCGGAAGCATCTTTATCACATATTATTAGAGCTCAAAACTATAGTTCCTCTCCTGGCTGAATCTAGACAGCCCTATATGCTATTATTTATGTTGTTTTTGATGATTTTAGCAAAACCAAAATAGCCCCCGAAACAGTCCAAAAATAGTTCAGTTTTATAACATTGAAAACGCTCATTGTGCACACCAAAATGCTCACTGTTTTGGTGTAAATGGAACAATAGTTCTTCTAGTCTGATTTTTCTCACTAAAACAACCACAAGAATACCTTTAATACAACCCTTGATGTACCCAAAAACTGCATAAAATCATAAAATAAGAACAAAGGTGACTAGGGTTTAGATTATTGGATTAATGCTGTGGATGTTGGTTTTCACCCGAGGTCCACAATCAAGAATTTATAGTATGAGACACTAGCGATCATGGAAAATAAAGGTAAAATAAGCGATGAGGTTACTTCCCACCGGTGTGGTGGGTGCCGTAGGCACTCCGACACTCAAGTAAGTAATGAGCAAGAGCAGAATAAGGAAAAAGTAAGGCTTGATTACCTTGATCCGTATTTGACAGCAGTGAGGGCGGTGTGTAGCACACAAAAATCGGCGACGCTGTTCTAGACTCGCGGCCTAGTCCGGAGTACGGAGTAGCCCACAGAGGAACTAAATCGGAGAAATAACATGGATTTGCCATCCGGTGTGAACTGGGAAAATGATTTAAGGCCCCACTCACCCCTCGCAAGGGAAGACCTCAAACCGTTTGGTTCAGAATGGTCCCTTATGCCACTTGTAATGAACAGATTTGTGCAATAATTAACCAAGTCTACACAACATGTATTCCCAAGAGTATTCTAGATCTAGTTTGCATTCATAAAAATAAATCCTATATCTAAGTTTGCATGCTTTAAAAGTAAGTCATCATAACGGAAACACACGATAACACACAATAATCTCATGAGCATATTGAATTATCAAACACGAAAAAAATAAATAACGACCTAAACATAAACGTAATTAAATTCCTAATGCGAAAGCAAATAACTAAATCATGCATAAAGAAATAACATACTAACGGTTAAATCATGCTTAAAAATAAAGGACATACTAACGACTAAATCATGCTCAACCACAAGGCTGGATGAAATGAAATATGTGCGTCTCTTGAGTGGTACGTGGAGTTGTTTCCCAAGTACAGACCGCACTACCGTCCAATCGGATTCGGCTACGGAATTTACGTCTGGGTTTCCATCCTATATACCGCAAGAGAGAACACATATTCCATTAATCCGAAAGTCATAGCATACACCAATCCACAATACTCATGCGAAATAAATAAGAAAATAAATAAAAGTAAAAGAGAATGAATGAAAAAGGGCGCCCTCAAGTCTAACCTCTTAAGTCGTCTCCTAGAAGTGCGTTTCACGGTCGTCGAAAGGGTTGATGCTCCGTAACTCCTCCGGTTCACTGATTTTCTATTTTCCTTCGTTGCCTCGCTGGTTTGGGCTACTGTTTCCTCTAATTTTGCTGTATTTTCTGGTCTTTGGGTTTAGTTAATGTTTGCGGTATTCGGGGACTATTTTGGGGCTGTTTTGTGCGATTTTTGTTGCAGTTTTTGATGTTCTGGTTGTGCAATTTTTTGGGACTGTTTTGCGGTATTTTAGGGGTGCAGTTTGCAAGTTTTTAGGGTGCAGTTTGGGTGCAGTCCAGGATAATTTTCGGTGGTAAAAAAAAGGTGCTGGTCAGGGGGTTGATTTGGCGTGAAGGGTTGTGTGTGAAGGAGTATTTATGCGTGAAGTTGCTGGTCAGGGAGTGTTTATGCGTGAAGGGGCTGGTTGATGACTATGTTCATGGGGGCGTGAATGGTGCTTGTTGAAGAGGCTGCTTATAGGCATGAATAGTGCTTGTTGAATGGACTGTTTGTATGCATGAATGGTGCTTGTTGAGGGGGTTTTTATTGGCATGTGAGTTGGCTGCTGTCAGGGCTCTTGTGTGTGAATTTAAGGGGGGAGCTGTGAGGGTTAATGGAGGAAGGCTAATGGCGTGAATGGAGGGCTAATGGAGGAAGGCTAATGGCATGAATTAGTGAGGGCTGTATTGAGGGTAGTGAACGTGGCTGACTTGAAGGGGACTGCACTATCTTGAAGGGGCTGACCGTGAGGGGGCTGTTGAAGGGTGTTTATGCGTTGAAGAATGAGGCGTAGAGAGTGAGGGCAGTTCGGTGAAGGTTTGTGCGGCAGGGGAAGAGGGTTTTAGGCATGAATGGACTAGGTTATTTACTTTGTGTTTTCGTGAGAATGAGTCAGGGTTGAAAGTGTTGGTGTAGGCTTCTTTTATAGGCAAAGGTTGGGGTTACCTTATATAGGTAGGGAAAGAATATTGTAATTATGGGGGGAATATTTAATTTGTATATCATAAGGAAAGGATATCTTTAATTAGGGAGGTAATTTGTTATAGTTAGGAAGATGTTTATTGGGATTTGGATTCGGCTACAGAATTTATGTTTGGGTTTCCATCCGATATACTATTAGAATCAAACACTAAAACATAAACATGGCACGAATGCGAAAATGAAAAGATGTAAAATGACAGCCAAGACAAAGATGAATAGCGCAAACAATAGGAGAAGGGCGCGGCAAAACATCGTGGTAAAGGTAGCCTTTAGGCATTTCCCTCGAATGGAGGACCTTTAACCTAAATGATTAGCCCATGCGCATCAAGTAACAATACATGAATAAAAAAATAAATAATATGGAACCTTTTATGCCCGATTGAACACATCTCACGTTCAATCAAACGTACTTCGTCCGACCCGGTAAAACATCATGGTAAAGGTAGCTTTTAGGCATTTCCCTCAAATAGAGGACCTTTAATCCACCCTAATTAGCCAATGCGCACTAAATTATCAATGCATGAATAAACAAATAAATAATATGAGACCTTGTATGCCCGATTAAACACATTTCACATTCTATTAGATGTACTTCGTCCAGCACGGCAAAACATCATGGTAAAGGTAGCCTTTAAGCATTTCCCTCGGATAGAAAACCTTTAATCCACCATAGTTAGCCCATGCGCATTAGATTAACAATACATTAAGAAAGAAACAACACATAGAAAATTCCTCAAGCAGTACGTGGAGTTGTATCCCAAGTACAGACCGCACTACCATCCAATCAGATTCGGCTACAGAATTTACGTCTGGGTTTCCATCCGATATACCACAAGGGATAACACTCAATCACCAACCCAACACAAATGAAACCATACGTAAAACACAACGATGCATGCGAATGATCGACAAAGAATAACTAAAAAGATAAATAATAAAAAGGGGACCCTTAGGGTTTCCTTGTGTGTGCATGGCTTGAAAAGGGAACATATCAAGCAAAACGAGATGTATTTAATTAATTTAAAAAGGGAAACAAATTTGTGTAATTTTGGTGGGGAATATATTTAAATTGGTGAGTGATTTACTTAAATTAGGAAGGGATTTATTTAATTTAGAAATGAGATTTGTTTTTTTTTAATTAGATTTAATTTAATTTGTGACATGTGTTTTAAATGTTTTAATTATTTTTGGATTGGGCTTGGGCGAAATGGGCTTTGGATGGGTTGCAAGGGTTTTGGGACGAGGCTTAAAATTTTAAAACAGAGATTAATCAGGTGAACCCAAGGCCAATTAGCGATTTAAATTTGTTGATGTATTTATTTTTTAATTTTTTCCTTCCGATGTCCGTTTCCCGCGACTTCCGCAACTTATCGGGTAGTGCCTCCATACGAGGCTCATCATTGGGCTTTATGCAAAAATACAGTGACTACAGTCGCCCCCACTTTGATAGGACTTGTGCAGTGTGTGACAGTGACAATCCTATCAAAGTCATGCATGCATTTTAACTTACATGGCTCGCCAGCTGCCGCCGAACTTACTTGTTGCTTTGAGATGCTTCGAACTGAGTTGATGTAACACGATGGTTCATTTCCGAACCGTTACTGATGTGAGATGATGGTTCATTTACGAACCGTTACTGATGTGAGGTGGTTCATTTCCGAACTGTTACTTGTTGAGATGGTTGTCTATTTCCGAACCGTTACTTATGAAAGATGGTTCATTTCCGAACCGTTACTTGTTGAGATGGTGGTCCATTTCCAAACCATTTCTTGCTGAGATGGTGGTCCATTTCCGAACTGTTACTGATGAGAAATGGTTCATTTCCGAACTGTTACTTGTTGAGATGGTGGTCTATTTACGAACCATTATTGATGAGAGATGGTTCATTTCCGAAGCGTTACTTGTTGAGATGGTGGTCCATTTTCGAACCGTTACTTGCTGAGATGGTGGTCCATTTCCGAACCGTTACTTGTTGAGATGGTGGTCCATTTCCGAACCGTTACTTGTTGAGATGGTGGTCCATTTCCAAACCGTTACTTGTTGAGATGGTGGTCCATTTTGAACCATTACTTGATCAGATGGTGGTCCATTTCTGAATCGTTACTGACTCGCTCATCTTTGCCGCTTTTTATTTTTTTCTTCGAAACCTGCGAACAAAAAAATTACAAATTGCATGTATATGATGTGTATGCATGTATGCGTGGATTCATTCCATATTCCGATGGGTAAGGCCTTCATTGTGCTTTTTTGGTGCCTTTTGCCTATTAATGCCTTCAGTCTCCCTCAGGCTTGCCTACAATTTTCTTCTGTCAATTCTATTCCGCTTCTTACTTGTAATTGAAGTTCCCTCGGGGTTCTCACATGTACCAAGATTAGACATTTTTGTTGAATTAATATCAAATATGCTGATGACACGCATGTTATAACGCAAATCGAAAAGGTCCGAACAAGTAAGCAAAACAATGTCTTTGTGACAAATACATGCGGGATTCAAAATAAATGTCTTCGTCATCTGCAGCATTGTCTTCTCGGTTTCTTGAGCATCAGATTCTCCGACTGCAGAAGTTCTTCTTTCTATTCATTCTTCTCCTTGTTACTGATCGAGAAATTTTCCCATGAATCTATCCATTGCCCTATTTCATCTCCACTACTGCTACCCCATATTTCCATGTATAAGGCTCGGTGTTCGATGGTTTGGAGGACAAGGCTTTCTGGTAGGCCGAAGCTAATCATGTATGTGGGTGGTGGAATAGAGTGGTAGTTGGGTAGAGGGTTTCTGTGTGTATTGGGTTGTTCTTTTTCTGGATCGGGTATTTTATGAGTGTCAATGAGGTTTTGGATCTCATGCCTAAGGGGTGTGCAGTTGTCAGTTTTGTGGCCTTTCCTCTTATGGAAGTGACAATATAGGCTTAGGTCGAGGTTGTGTGGCACAAGGTTTGGAAGCAGTTTAGGTTCTAAGGGTTCTAGGAGTCCTTGCATCTTCAGCTTTTCAAACCAAGGTTGGAAAACCGCCTATTTTTATGGCAGTGACCTCAGCAGTAGCGGGCATGGTCCCTGAAGGCCCCCAATAGTCATTCTATTCTGGCCATAGAAATTTCTGTTCTCAGCTTCTTCCTCCTCAATATCCATAAGAGTCTCCCTCAACTGTCGAAAATCGCCAATCATATAGGTCATCCTCCTCAGCTTGTTATAAATAGAGGGTTTGGTGCCCTTAATGATCATCTTGATCTGGTCCTTCTCCGAGGGTCGAGTCTGCATTTTCAAGAGCTGGCTTCTCCACCGATCTACATAATCCTTGAAGCTCTCCTCCGGGTTCTGCTTGGTATTCTCCAAGTCACGGAGCGACAAGTCAATCTCCAAGTCTGTGACATACTGATTTAGAAAGGCTTCTGCTAATGCCCTTCAATCATCCTTGACCTTTCTCTCCAGGCCGTGATACCATACCACGGGCGCCCCATCTAGTGACATCCCGAACATCTTCTGAACCTGACGCTTTGACAGATCCACTGAACTCATCACAGAAACATACTGTCGGAGATGGACCCTCGGATCCCCATTCCTGTTGAACTTGGCTATGTCGAACATCTTGAACTGCGAAGGCAGCTGCTCTTCGAAATTCATTGCATCGCAGTATATGAAATCCTCATGTTTACCCTTCAGCTTGCGGGTAACTGACTCTACCTGATCCCTGCGTTTCTGCAATTCTACCTGAGACCCGACTACATTCCCCATGGCATACTCTGCCATGTCATCATGAAAGCGGGGATCTCATCACTCACCTTATTCAGAGGATCTTCATGCCTGACATTCTCATTGTTTTATGTTCCCCCTGCGTGGGGCACTGCCAATCTGGCCACAGCGGTGGCTAAAGCTTGTAACTGTTCAGTAATCTTAGTGAGGTTGGTCTCTAATTGGTCCAAGCGGGAAACCTCATTATATGACTCACTCATGTTTGCTAACTGTTTTTTTACATGTCTTCATTTTTCTCTAACCCAACAGATATCTATTATGGCTGTTAAAACTGTGAGTTAGCATGATGCGTGTATGCGTGCGATGCGTGAGATATATAAGTTATATGTGGTTATCAAAATAGCATATATCCTTCCGACCTTATTCCTCTCATACTCGTGGTAAGTCCATTTCTATCTTAGGTATGGCTAATTTTATGCTCCAATGTGGGGTACACAAAATCGTTCTCTCTTATGCTACAAGGGTGAACCCTGGCTACCTCAGTCCATTTCCACCGGTAAAAGACAAAGACCGCCCATTTACAACATGGACTAAGCCTATTATGGGATCATGCCATTGTCTAGAAATGACGAATTGGGCTTTCAGCAACTGCGGTCATGGGGATTAACTTGGAGGTATCCAAAGTAAACAAATATGTCATAACAAGACGTATCATTTCTGGATGAAAGCCAATGCGAATATCGGACTCATGCTTCTGGCATACTTGGATTGTATTTGGATTTTCTAAGCCCATTAAGGTTTTCATACAAGGTGGCCCATTATCATTTCAAAGCATTCAATCATATTATTGCTAGTTGTAAACTTGTCCCAGTTGAAAAGGCCCAACAGGTTTACACTTTTGCAATAACGTGGCTAAACAACGTGCCCAAACACAAAGTGGCCCATCGGTATTTTAGAAGCTTTTGGCCCAATTGTCATAAGACACAAACTCGTCCCAGTTTAAATGGCCCAACAAGTTCACATCTCATGACAAGAAGTCCAAATGAATCCAAATGATGGTGGTCCCAAACACAAGCATAAAGGGTGGCTTCTATAGGTCATGCAACTATGGTTTACATGCGGGTTTATAGGAGTATAGATAAAGGCTCCTACCGGTGAAGGATTTCCCACAGCTAGGTCTCCCCACTCAAGGGTTCGAGCAACCAAGTGAGCTCACCTTTTTTATACCTTAAGGTACGTGCCAACGAGTGATGGTACCATATAACGATCTGCCGCTTCGAGCGAAAACGACTTCACGATACATGAATAAATGTCAAATGGATTTCTCTATTGAAAATTCCCCAGTGGAGTCGCCAGACTGTAGGACACATAAATGGACGACGCTGCCCGGCTCGCGGCCCGGTCGGGAGTACGGAGTAGCCCGCGGGGACTAAACCGGAGAAATAAAATGGAGTCGCAACCCGTGTGAACTGGGAAATGATTTAAGGCCGCACTCACCCCTCGCAAGGGAAGACCTCAAACCGTTGGGTTCGGAATGGTCTCTTACTTATGCCAATTGTAATGAAAAGATATATGCAATAGTATAACCAAGTCTCATGCAACACATTCAAGATAATTTAAGTAACACACAAGTTCGCACACCATAATTGTAAATAAAAAATGAAGGCAAAATGCATAATTCATAAACGTAGTAAACAATAAAGTGTGATAATGTAATTAATAACAACTATAAAAGCATTAATAATAAAAGCGAGCACACAATCTCATGAACATATCAAGTAAATAAATGCGGAAATATAAATAATTAACAAAGATAAAAATGTCAATAATGAAATGATATGGTTAATTATGTAATGCAAAAGAAATGACAAAAGAAGCAAACATGCATGAAATGTGATGAAAATAAATCTATTCACTGTATGCGCATTCGTGTAGTGTTTGATAACGCGTTCGAATGATAAACATAATGTCCGCGTTCGTATAGCATTCGGAAACGCGTTCGAACAGGATACGACCTAATGCATGCATGGTAAAGTAGAATGCATGCGTGTTCGAGTAGCGTTCGGAAACGCTTTCGAACAGAAATGAGACAGAATACATACGTTAGTGTAGCGTTCGGAAACACGTTCGAACGGAAATGAGATAGAATACATACATTTGTGTAGCTTTCGGAAATGCGTTCGAACGAGATTACCAAAGTGGTATCTGACATGACACGGAAACATGTATGAATGTTGCTCAAGCGGTACGTGGAGTTGTATCCCAAGTACAGACCGTACTACCGTCCGTTCGGATTCGGCTATAGAATTTATGTCTGGGTTTCCATGTGATATACCATTAGAATCAAACACTCAAACATAAACATGGCACAAATGCGAAAATGAAAAGATGTAAAATGACAGCCAAGACAAAGACGAATAGCGCAATCAATAGGAGAAGGGCGTGGCAAAACATCGTGGAAAAGGTAGCCTTTAGACATTTCCCTCGAATGGAGGACATTTAACCTACATGATTAGCCCATGCGCATCAAGTAGCAATACAAGAATAAACAAATAAATAATATGGAACCTTGTATGGCCTATTGAACATTACTCACGTTCAATCAAACGTACTTCCTCCGGCGCGGCAAAACATCATGGTAAAGGTAGCCTTTAGACATTTCCCTCGAATAGAGGACCTTTAATCCACCCTAGTTAGACCATGCGCACTAAATTATCAATGTATGAATAAACAAATAAATAATATGAGACCTTGTATGCCCGATTAAACACATTTCACATTCAATCGGGTGTACTTCGTCCGGCGCGGCAAAACATCTTGGTAAATGTAGCCTTTAAGAATTTCCCTCGAATAGAGGACCTTTAATCCACCATATTTAGCCCATGCGCATTAGATTAACAATACATAAAGAAAGAACAACACATAGAAAATAAATAGCGGAACAACAAACACGAAATTAAATACCAAAATGAAACACGTGCTTGAAAGTTCCTCAAACGGTACGTGAAGTTGTATCCCAAGTACAGACCGCACTACTGTCCATTCGGATTCGGCTACAAAATTTACGTCTAGGTTTCCATCCGATATACCATAAGGGATAACACTCAATCATCAACCCAACACAAATGAAACCATACGTAAAACACAACGATGCATGCGAATGATTGACAAAGAATAACTAAAAAGATAAATAATAAAAAGGGGGGCCCTCAGGTCTTACCTTTTAAGATGCTCCTCGGAAGTGCGTTACGTCGTCGCCGGAAGGGTTAATGGTCCGGTATTTTTCTGGTTTGCTGGTTCAGTATTTTCCTTCGCTGGTTCATTGTTTTAAGTCGATGTTTTAGACTGTTTTCTTCACTATTTTACCGCGGTTCGAGGTTTGATTTTTGGACTGCAGTTTTAGGATGATTCTTGGACTGTTTTGCAGACTGTTTCGGTGGTCGGAGGGGCTATTTCTGGACTATTTTGCTGTGATTTCAGGGGGCTGTTCGGGGATTGTTTTGGGTGATTTGTTCACTATTTTGGTGGTCAGAGGGGCTATTGCTGGACTGTTTTGATGTGATTCCCCCTTGTTGATTTGTTGTGTGTCTTGGTTGTGGCTAAGTGTAGGGTTGCATGGTATTTATGGCTTCCTTTGTTTGCTTATTTGTTAATGGCGTGGGCTGCTGTGTGTGAATGTGCCGTGTGTCTTGGTGTGAGGAGTTACATGAAGTGAGTTGGTTTTGCTGTGTTGGAGGTGGTTGTCTTTGAGTGTCAGCTTGGTTGAAGGGTTAGCCGTGAGAGGTCAGAGAGTGGCCGTGAAGCCTTTTTTAGGTTTATCGTTTTTGTTTGTGATTTTTTTCAGAGAGAATGAGCGCGCGAGGGTTAGGGTTTTTTTTTGTTGAGAGAGGCGAGGGGAAGTCCTTGTTATTATGAAGAGCCGTGAGTCAAGAAGAGCCAAGCCATAGAGGATTAGGGTTTACATTAAGTTATATTTTATAGTGGTGCATGCTAGGGTTTCCTTGTGTGTGCATGGCTTGAAAAGGGAAAAAATCAAGCAAAAATGGATGTATTTAATTAATTTAAAAAGGGAAACAAATTTGTGTAATTTTGGTGGGGAATATCTTTAAATTGGTGAGTGATTATTTAAATTAGGAAGAGATTTATTTAATTTAGGAATGAGATTTGTTTTGATTTTAATTGGATTTAATTTAATTTGGGACATGTGTTTTAAATGTTTTAATTATTTTTGGATTGGGCTTGGGCGAAATGGGCTTTGGATGGGTTGCGAGGGTTTTGGGCCGAGGGTTAAAATTTTAAAATAGAGATTAATCGATTGAACCCGAGGCCAATTAGCGAGTGATGAGTGGTAAATCTATCACTATTTCCCACTCATTTAACCTTATATTTTGTATAGTTTCTTGAGTATTATGAATATTTTGATGTGTTTTGTGTTATTTTGTAGATAAATAAAGTTTCAGGACATTCTGGAGGTGGTTTGGCCCAAAACAGTGAAAATTGGACGAAAATGGCATTTTGGTAATTTCCCGTGTCGCGACGCCAAGACCTTCAGCGTCGCGACGCCTAACATGCACCGAAAGTGCTAACGTGCGCCGGGTCCACAAATCAGAATCTGAGAAAAGTTTACTTTGCTAACGTGCACCGTGCCACGTGTCACCATCACAGCCGATCTGCTAAAATGCGCCGTGCCACTTGTCAGCATCCTATGGTGCCGACAGTCATCATCGCCACGTGTGCCACGTGTCATTCCATGTCACTGCCACCTCACCGCCACATCATCATCAGTGAATCAGGAAGTGCCACGTGTCGCAATCCTACGGTACCGACAGTCTCTTTCCCACGTGTCGCCACATCACCGCCACGTCAGTGCCACGTCAGCATCAATCATTGAGTATCTAATCCTTATCTGACACGTGGCGGATAAGAATCTCATCGACCAATCAGAAGTCGCCATGTGTCACAATAATTGAAGCCCAACCACTCTGCCACGTGTCACCTTATCAGCTTATCCAGAATCTGCAAACCGACGAACCAGAGCGTGTCACGTCGACAGAAGCTGGCGTAGCGACGCCAAGACCTTCAGCGTCGCGACACCCGAAGCCTACCCGCGCCTATAAATTCAGCTTCAAATTTCAGAATTTGTTATACCATTCTCTCTTTTCAATTCTATATAAAGAGATAGTTTCTCTCTCTAGTTTCTTTTAGTTTTTAGTTTTTTTTTTAGTTTTTAGTCTTGTGAATAATTTTAATTACGTTCTGTTATTATAGTAATTTACTTTTTTACTTTTTACAGTTTTTACTATTCACCATAAGGATGTAACTTCCCCAGCTAGGGTGAAAGGTAATTCTTTTACTGTTACTATTTAGATTAATCTCCCTTAAAAATATTATATTCACTATTTAAAATATTGACTTAAAAAGGATACCGTCAGATTGGTCGGTTGGTAATTCATTTTAATCTAGTTTAAACCTGACTAATAAAGGATACCGCCAGATTGGTCGGTTGGTAATATTATCACAAGTTTATATATTATTTTATGGGAGATATCTAAAATAGAAAATAGTAAAAGTAATTCCTTTTACCTTAGCATTTTATTTTATTTTACTTTTCAGCTTTTACTTTATGTCTCTTACTTTTAAGTCTTTACTAGCTCTAGTTATGTGTTAGTTATCTGGGGTTGTGATGAATTCTAATATCACCGGTTTATAAGGGGTTATTTTACAGTTTAGGTAATTTAAATGTTTACTTATTAAGTCTTAAGCTTAATGCTTCTTGTTGTCTGATCACCAATAAGATTGATGTGGTAAATCTAAAATGAACTAGACATAGGGATTTTAGGTTTCAGCCTTAGACTTAATAGCCCACGATCTTCCTTGAGGATAGATAACCCTTTATAGATTTCCTTACAGGATAGACATATACCTGTCGGGCGGGGGTAGCCATAATTGGAACTTAAACTTAATAAATCCAGATAATTTGGTTGACATAGACATATGGTTCAATTGGGTTAAACTGGGTATTTGCGTCTGACCATCGACAGAGGCTCTTTGCATAATTTAGTGTTTCAGGTTAGTAAACTGATTTATTACACAACATAAAATAACCACTTCATCTTTTAAATGATATTAGAATGATTCACAACCCTAGATCTTTGTGTATTTTGTTATTTTCTTTAGTATTTCTTTTGTCTTTTTATTATTTATTTATATAGCAATTCTACAATCAATCAAATCAATCAAGTAATCATTCTCTTCTCTCTCAATTAGATATCTGTAAATAAATAGATTCAAAAATTAATAACAATAGTAGGAATTAAGTCCTCGTGGGATCGATATTTTTATACTACTTGAATGATACGCGCGCTTGCGTTATACGTGTGTGTTTACGCCGGTCAAGTTTTTGGCGCCGTTGCCGGGGACTTATTTTTCTTGAGTTATTAATTTTGAAGCTATCTAATTTACTTATATATAATTTTCTTTATTTTTATCTGTAATTTTTATCCCTTTCTTTTGTTTTCAGGTGATTGAAAAAATGGAACACTATTGGGAGATTGAAAGATCACGAGCTTTACTAGAAGATACACCCCAAATCTGGGAGCAACAGTCCGGTTTTCTGAGGCCTGTTGTCCAGCCCAACAATTATCACTGGATGCCAGAACCAAGCAATACCACATTTGCTCAACAGAACGCAATGGGAAGATGTGACATGTGTAATGGTAACCACCCTAGAGATTATTGCGAATACAACTACCATCCAAGGTGTCAGAGCTATCAAGATCCTTCATGGTATGACGAGCAATCACATTTCACAGAACCACATTTTTCATCTTATCCACCATCTACCTATGATTTCCATCAACAATCAGAACCATCAGAGGAAAATCAGTTGATTCACATGCTCAAACATTGGCTCGAAGAACGGGAAGCTCAATTAGATGCACAAATTCAGAGACAATCAGAATTCCTTCAAAGGATGACAGATCAAATGAGACAATTAACAGAAAACTAGAACATCATACCTCAAGAAGCATTTTTAGATGACACTGATGAAGCCTTCGAGTACCCAAAGATCCACAATGACACCTTAACAGAGCAGGAGGCTGAGCAGTATCAACAACCAGAGGTATCAGTTCAGGAGCCCGAACCGTCGAAGTCTCAATTTGACTTTTATTATTCAGATTCTGACGAGGATGAAGCTGATCAATTTGTACCAACTGTACCAACAACGGAGGATCAAACTTTCAATCCTCAAAATGAAGATCTTGAAGCATGCTTTACCTTGATGTTTGAAGAAGATCTACCTGAACCATCCATTCCAGTCGTATCAGAGGATGAAAACCTAATGTCAGAAACATCTTTGCATCCTCAGGTTGACAATTTTGAAGCATGCATTTCACAGATGACAGACGAAGAATTGAATGCGGAAATCCTAAAATTCATCTGTGAAGAAAAGGTGGAACAAGAAGCAGAGCAAATGGAGGAGCAAATGTCTGACCTTAATAAAAATCCAGAGCATTCAAGAGAAATATCGTTGTTTTAGGGAGTACAAATCAAAGATATTGCCCAGAAGCTTGACAGAATGAAACTCCCATTCCAAGTAAAGCACCATATAAGACCTCCTGATTTTCTTTCTTTCTTTGCAGGAATCACTGGAACAACAAGGAGCAAAAAGGTGGCACGAGCACTAAATGAGACAAAACTCTTTTTGCCACTTTACCGTTGGAAGAGACCATTCAAAGCAATGCTCACGGGATTGTCTTTGATCGGACATCCAAAACGACATTGAAACCTCCTTGACATATGGATTTCAGTCACGTCTGGCTGAAGATGAAAAATTTAGCGCTAGTAGGGAGGCAACCCATGCAATTTGTTGTAATATTTTGTGTATACATGTTGTAGAATTTTTTAATTTTGTGTGTTATTTTTGTAGGGAAAAGCACAAACGGAGCATTTTTAGACAGAAGGAATGATGTTTGGCAAAAATGAAAGCTAATTCATTAGCGATAGCTGAATAATGAATGGATTCTTGAGACGCATCCTAATGAATTTATACTAAACGAGTGGCGTATTGCGTACATAATTCCGTTGCCTTAATTATTGCTTTAATTTGCTTTTCTGTGGTAATTATCTTTATTTTCGTAGACATGATCCAAAATTTTTGACCTTTCACGATTCATTTTGTTGTTTAGCTAACAATCGTCCTTTGGAAGATATTAGTGCTATTATTACTCACCCTTTTTCACGTACTATAAATTCAGCCCGTCATTACACTTTTGAAGGCATCCAGAGTTGAAAAAGAAATACATAAAAAATGGAAGCCACTTCAAGAAGACGAGTTGAAAACATCTGTGTGTTTTTGCGGTAGTAGTGTTGGAGTTAAGCCACAATACGTAGAAGCAGCACAGGAATTGGGTCGAGTCTTAGCTGCAAGGAATATGCACTTAATATATGGCGAAGGCAATCTTGGACTTATGGGGATCGTTTCAAAGGCTGTACATGAAGGAGGCAGTCACGTTTTGGGAATCATCCCAAAACCTTTGGCAGAGGCAAATCTTATTGGATCATCAAACGGAGCGGAATTGATCTTGCCAGGTATGTCTGAACGACTGGTAGAAATGATTGACCGTGCTGATACTTTTATCGCTTTGCCAGGTGGCTTGGGCACATTGGAGGAAATTCTTATAGTTCTATCTTGGGCGAACCTGAACATACACCAGAAACCGCTTGGACTACTTAACGTTGATGGATTTTATGATTTTCTTTGTGTGTTTCTTGATGATGCTCGGAGAAATGGGTCAATACCTGTGAAATAACTCCTCTTTACTGCCAGAACTGCTCCGGATTTAATAGACCAACTCATAGCCTATGAACCACAAGTTGACCCTATCCTTTCAAAGATAAATTGGTCCGAGGACAATCGTGGTAAGAGGCGTCGGATTAATCTGGATCTTAACCTTTAATTTCCTGTAGATTTTCAGCTAACCAGGTACGACCTTCTTAACTCTCCTTTTACTGTTTAAGACATTGGGGACAATGTCTCATTTAGGTTTGGGGGAGGGAATTAGTTGATCAGTACTTTGTTTTTAGTTTGTGTGTTGTTTTTAATTTTAGGCCAAAATTTTTCGAAAAATACAAAAAAATTTGAAAAATTTTCAAAAACATTACAAAAATATTTTGTGTTTTTGTGTTTTTATTTTGACTAAAAAGGTGAAATTGGTAAGAGATAGCTGAGTAAGGAGTTTCCACTCCTGAGACGTATCTAAAACAATTTTTGAAACAAGTTAATTTTTGTTTATTTCATTTTGAATTATTTAATTTGTGATTTCTCCATAAAACGGACTAAAATGGATCTTCATATGCTCAGTTGACAGGTATTATCAACATATATAGTAACATACAGACATGAGCTAAAATTGAAAAGTTTGTAATATTCAGTGGTCTAGTTTAATTGGAGGAAGCATCTCAAAAAGCAATGGAGTAAAAAAAAAATCCGAGATCAGAGTTATTAAGTCTGTAAGGGTGTTTTAACACCTAGTGCCCTAAAACCAACTGGTTTGGGAGTCACTGGCCCAAAGCTCGCTACATGGATCAAAGATGCAGCAAAAATATATATATCTGAAATCTGAGTAATTAAGTCCATAGGGGTGTCTTAACATTTGGTGCCCTAAAGCCAACTGGTTTGGGAGCCACCGACCCAACACTCGCTACATAGACGGAAGATATTGTATATAAATAAATAAAAACAAAATTCAAAGAAAAAACAGAAAAATCAAAAAAAAAATTATTTCATTGCTACCAAAAGGTGTGAAATCTGATAGAACTATAGGACAAAAATATTACTCTCTTATCAACTGCACTTATGACTGTTGTGGGCAAAAATGAGTTGATTAATATCTTGTTGGCTGTGTATATGAAGAATGGTAAAAATAATCGGAGAATTTACTTATTCAGTAATTTAGAAAGAAACAAAACAACTAGTAACTTGGAATAGAAGCTTCACCTGATTAGTCACTAACATCTTTATTCTCTTTTCGCTTGTCTTTTTGCTTTTGTGTGCATTAGTTTCACTACCTTTTTACTTTTATAAAATGTTTGTGGGTAGCATTGCTGTAAACCCTCACGAGACTACAACTCGTCCACTAGGGACACCTAGGGGTTTAAAGGCTTGTTGCATACGCTAAATGCAATCGTGATCCCTACGTTATTTTATGTTTTGCTCGAGGACTAGCAAAATGTTAGGTTTGGGGCTGTGATGAGTGGTAAATCTATCACTATTTCACATTCATTTAACCTTATATTTTGTATAGTTTCTTGAGTATTATGAATATTTTGATGTGTTTTGTGTTATTTTGTAGATAAATAAAGTTTCAGGACATTCTGGAGGTGGTTTGGGCCAAAACATTGAAAATTGGACGAAAATGGCATTTTGGTAATTTCCCGTGTCGCGACGCTAAGACCTTCAGCGTCGCGACGCCTAACATGCGCCGAAAGTGCTAACGTGCGCTGGGTCCACAAATCAGAATCTGAGAAAAGTTGACTTTGCTAACGTGCGCCGTGCCACGTGTCACCATCACAGCCGATCTGCTAAAATACACCGTGCCACATGTCAGCATCCTACGGTGTCGACAGTCATCATCGCCACATGTGCCACGTGTCATTCCATGTCACTGCCACCTCACCGCCATGTCATCATCAGCGAATTAGGAAGTGCCACGTGTCGCAATCCTACGGTACCGACAGTCTCTTTCCCACGTGTCGCCACATCACCGCCACGTCAGCATCAATCATTGAGTATCTAATCCTTATCTGACACGTGGCGGATAAGAATCTCATCGACCAATCAGAAGCCGCCACGTGTCACAATAATTGAAGCCCAACCACTCTGTCACGTGTCACATTATCAGCTTATCTAGAATCTGCAAACCGACGAACCAGAGCGTGCCACGTCGACAGAAGCTGGCGTAGCGACGCCAAGACCTTCAGCGTCGCGACGCCCGAAGCCTACCTGCGCCTATAAATTCAGCTTCAAATTTCAGAATTTGTTGTACCACTCTCTCTCTTCAATTCTATATAAAGAGAGAGTTTCTCTCTCTAGTTTCTTTTAGTTTTTAGTCTTGTGAATAATTTTAAATACGTTTTGTTAATATAGTAATTTATTTTTTTACTTTTTACAGTTTTTACTATTCACCATGAGGAAGTAACTTCCCCAGCTAGGGTGAAAGGTAATTCTTTTACTGTTACTATTTAGATTAATCTCCCTTAAAAATAATATATTCACTATTTAAAATATTGACTTAAAAAGGAGACCGCCAGATTGGTCGGTTGGTAATTCATTTTAATCTGGTTTAAACCTGACTAATAAAGGATACTGCCAGATTGGTCGGTTGGTAATATTATCACAAGTTTATATATTATTTTATGGGAGATATCTAAAATAGAAAATAGTAAAAGTAATTCCTTTTACCTTAGCATTTTATTTTATTTTACTTTTCAGCTTTTACTTTATGTCTCTTACTTTTAAGTCTTTACTAGCTCTAGTTATGTGTTAGTTATCTGGGGTTGTGATGAATTCTAATATCACCGGTTTATAAGGGGTTATTTTATAGTTTGGGTAATTTAAAGGTTTACTTATTAAGTCTTAAGCTTAATGCTTCTTGTTGTCTGATCACCAATAAGATTGATGTGGTAAATCTAAAATGAACTAGATATAGGGATTTTAGGTTTCAGCCTTATACTTAATAGCCCACGATCTTCTTTGAGGATAGATAACCCTTTAATAGATTTCCTTACAGGATAGACATATACCTGTCGGGCGGGGGTAGCCATAATTGGAACTTAAACTTAATGAATCCAGATAATTTGGTTGACATAGACATATGGTTCAATTGAGTTAAACTGGGTATTTGCGTCTGACCATCGACATAGGCTTTTTCATAATTTAGTGTTTCAGGTTAGTAAACTGATTTATTACACAAACATAAAATAAACACTTCATCTTTTAAATGATATTAGAATGATTCACAACCCTAGATCTTTGTGTCTTTTGTTATTTTCTTTAGTATTTTCTTTTGTCTTTTTATTTATTTATTTATTTAGCAATTCTACAATCAATCAAATCAATCAAGTAATCATTCTCTTCTCTCTCAATTAGATATCTGTAAATAAATGGATTCAATAATTAATAACAATAGTAGGAATTAAGTCCTCGTGAGATCGATATTTTTATACTACTTGAACGATACGTGTGCTTGCGTTATACGTGTGTGTTTACGCCGGTCAGCGAGTTAAATTTGTTTATGTATTTATTTATAAATTTTTTCCTTCCGACGTCCGTTTCGCACGACTTCCGTAACTTATTGGGTAGTGCCTCCATACGAGGCTCATCATTGGGCTTTATGCAAAAATGCAGTATCTACAATAGGGTTTTAGAAGGACATCTTATTCATTAAATTTTGATACATGCCTTTGAAATGATAAGATATATTGTATAAGCCTTTTTAGACATTATATTTTTACTCATAAATCGATGATGAGTCTTTTATGGGGCACCATGTGAAGGTTTGGAAGGTAACAATGATAAATGCTGAAGGGAATGAAACTCCAAAACATTTGAGTGGAACTAAAGTTGGCTGGACATTTTTAATGTCTAGCCAGACATTTGTTGAAAAGTTAAAAATCCGGCTGGATATGAATCCAATATTAAACTCTTGATTCGGTGACCAATCTCTTGATTCGTTGATTAATTTCTGGCCAGACATATTTTTCAAATAAATATCCAACTGGACATACATCGAGTTGTCACTGATAATGCAGATTGGCAATCACTGAAATCATAGTTCTGTTCCATTTTAAATCTGAGCTCGGGCATTATAAATGGAGCCCAATCTCTTCACAAATGCATATGGAAGAAAATCAACCAAAAAAATCAAACAAAAGCAAAGCAAAACGAAAGTGAGAAAAGTGATAAAATCTAGAGAGAAAATGATTTCTTGAGTCTTTCAAAGTTTTCTTTTCCTAGCAAGCAATATAGCAACTGCGCAAGCCATTAGAAGTGTTATTTTTTAGCCAACTACACTGAAGGTATGACTTGAGGGCTCTTAATCTTCATATTCATCGTGTTCCATATTTTTATATTTTCTGCTTTCACGTAGTATCTTCGGCAGGAAATTAACAATAACCGGCCGGACTTGCACAATTTAAAAAATATTCGACCGGACATGTCTAAAAAAATATATGGCCAGATTAAAAAAAATGTCCGGCTAGATCTAAACAATGTCCAGCTAGATCTAAAAATTTCCGTCTTTCTTTAAAAATGTCTGGTCAGGATTCTCCGAAGCTAGGCTGGGAGAATTTATGCCTTGTTCTCATATTATGCTTTTATATTAACTCATTAATGTTGTTTTTATCATTAATGTTATTGTTTTATGATTGCTCTTACTATTTAATTTTTATTTTATTATGATATTGCATGTATGCTTTAAGTTATTACTGCATGATGTTGTATTCTGAGACATGTCTATACCCATTTCACAACTGAATATTATATTGGCATCAGTGTAGGACAATTTTCTACCCAATTGGGTGTAATATCGGCCCTTGCGAGGGGTGTAGTGCATCCTTAAACCATTCTCATCATAAACATAGTGGTAAACCCCACTTCGCTCCTACAATTGGTGACTATACTAATGATAGAGAATCGGCTAGAAACAATACCGTGTAGTATTCATGGCGAGATTAAGGTTAATCATGTCATCATTCTTTTGCATACCCTTCTAAATCCTGATGGCGTTATATACTTAAAAATCACTTTCACTCAGGACGGTGGATCGTTATGTGATGATAACCATCACTTGTTGGCACTTACCTTCGGGAATAAAAAAGTGCATTCATCGGTCCATTGAACCCTTGGGTGAGGAGACTTAATTATGGACAAACCTTTGCCATTGAGAGCCTAAGCGTGAACCTTCGACAAACTTACATGTAAACCAGTAGTTGCTTCCCTATAGGAATGGGCCTCCATAATGCTTGTCTTTGGGACCTAACAGTTTGAAGTCATTTGATCATTTTACCATGGAATCTAAACTTATTAGACCTTTAACTGGGACAAGTTGTCAGTTTATAATAATCCGATTGAATACTTTGAAATGCTAACATGCCAAATTATATTAAAACTTTAGGCGTTGTTTGTGCCCATTTAGATGTTCTTAAATATTTTAAGGCCCACCCCAATGACTATGATTAATAAGGTCCCAACTCATCGCTTTTAAAAAAAGGTATTATCTTTATATTAGGCTTTGTCAATTGTTAATGGGCGTCCTTTGTCTTTTAGTGATGGAAAAGAACCGAAATAGCCAAGGTTTACCTTTTATCATAGGAGAGAATGAGTTTGTGTACCCTTGTTGGTACATAAGCTAAGCCAACGTATGTAGGTGGAATAAGGTTGGAAGAATATATTATAATGTTTGAACGTACCTATGTGGGGGAAACCAGAAGATGATGGTTATACGTAAGAATGCGGCGTTGAGGAGGAATGAGGAGATACATGAACCTGTGACGAAAAAGTCTTAATTTTACAAGAAGTCCACCGACAATCAGGAATCAGTGGGATGATTTACAATAGGATTAGTGTGTAGAGAACACTATAATGGTAGGAGGAGTCCATGTTCCTTTAGGTTGAGCCACGAAAAGCTTGACTCTACCATAAAACTTTCAAAAGGAAAGTGAAAGGAAGACTGGAGGAATAGAGGATTTACCAGGGGCCAAAGGAAAACACCTTCATTTTCGGAGGAAGAGAAGAACAATAGACCTAACTATGGGGTAACTGTCCAAGTTATGGAATTTGGAGGACCTAAAAGAGTAATATTTGAGAAGCCTTCAGAGGAGAAGACGAATCGTATCAAACCCTTGTATATTAATGCCCGTGTGAATGGAAGGTCAATAACCAAGGTACTGGTTGATAATTGGTACGTATTGAATGTGATGCATTCTAAAATGCTATTAACATTGGGAAAGTCAAAGGATGATATAATTTCAACAGAATTTTCTTTGGCAACTTTTACAGGAAAGGTAACTAGAACACTTGGGGTGTTTCCCTTCGAGCGTAGTGTTGACAGTAAGACTTCTATGTCATTATTTTTCATAGTGAATTCCTCTACTAGTTATCACGCTTTCCTTGGAAGGGATTC
Source organism: Zanthoxylum bungeanum (assembly GCA_019454045.1). Lineage (NCBI taxonomy): Eukaryota > Viridiplantae > Streptophyta > Magnoliopsida > Sapindales > Rutaceae > Zanthoxylum > Zanthoxylum bungeanum. Next base: position 56,091 of record SKCR01042829.1, read on the forward strand.
ATTTTAACTGGTGTGTGCCATCCTCCTTGCATAAATTCCTCCTATTGTAGAAAATAGTCGAATGGAATGTAGTGTGGGTATAGGAGAGGCCTTTTTAAAACGCATACTAACAATCATGTCCTAGTTTCCCCGGACGGACTGGCAGATGATGACATTGCCATCTCTCTGAGCCTAGTGACTTAGGGGTGCGCTACGTGTCATGAACTATTTATGACTTATAACTATCATGTGCATACGAAAGTTATATGACTCACCTTCTATCATGAACTTAAATTTTACTGTTTGTATATACTTATAATTTTTTCTTGAACTTCTATAACATGTCATGCAGTGATCTTGATATGAACTTGCCTATACTTACATGAATTGTTAAGCATGGACTGTTCACAACAAAATGATCCTATCTTGAAATTACCCTAGCATATTTGACTAGTATGTTTTTGTAACCATGTCTATCCTCTGTATAATCTATCATGGACTACTCTCATCATGTGCTCCGTTAATTCATACATGCTTAATCTCATGACTTATTATAAACATGAATGATTGAAAATTAATAACTCTTTAAATAACTTTATACGTGATAATTGTGATTTATACCCACTTATTCACACATTCTTAGCTTATTATTTTGTCAGATTTCATGTCATTTTATATGTTTCGTAGTTTGTTTTATGTTTTATTGATAGGAAGCATACGAGCATGGATCTTGGGCATGTATTTTGAGAGTTTAAGGATGCAAAAGAAGCACGTAATGAAGCAAAATTTGCAAAAATACTCATCTTGGCAAAGGAGCTGGCGTCGTGACGCCACCAGGCATGAAGAAAGCATAATTGTGACCAGAGAAGCTGGCATTGCGACGCACTAGATGATTTTCAACACTATAAGGAATCTATTTTCTACAAGCAGAAGGACTTTAGGACTTCCCAATAAATACATAAGTGCTTCCAAAACCCTAGGGAGGAGAAAAAGAGACAAGAATATAGTAGTAAACACGTAAATTAGATATATCCAATTAGAGGATTCAAGAGCAAGAAGAAGGGACGAAGTCGGTGACGTATGAAGACAAAGTGATTTAATTCGGGTTTTATCTTCTAGTTTCTTTCTTCAAACGCTTATGATGATCAACATGAACTTGACTCAGATTTCATTGTTTTTTATATTTTGTCGTGAACTAAGTTAATTATTTTAGAGGATGTTGTAGCCTATGCTTGAACCTATGTGTTTAATTTCCAATTAACTGTTATGAAGTTTTAATTCGGTTTATTTATATTTTCTTGTGTTTATTCCTTCTGGTTTGCTGGCCACAAATTGGATGATTTAGAATTGGAATCTATCACTAGAGAAATGAGATTTTGAATAGGATATAGAAAATATAACCAAGGAATTTTTTAGAGTTCGAAAGGCTTATTTTTCTTTTGAAGACGCTAACAAAGGATCACAGAACGTATGAATTGGTAATTACTTGATTTTATAAGGATATCAAAATCAATAACTAATAATATTTTCACTCGGAACTTGCAAAATGGAGTAAATAATTTCGGATTCTTGGCTTATGAACTAAGAAATTGAGTAATAATTGGTTGGCATAAAAAATACATAGGGGATAGGTAGGTGAAATCAGACTCTAGAATCCATCTCATTATGGTTTTCCTTATTAAATGTTTAGACTATTCGCTTAATTAGTTTTTAGTTTTAATTTAGTTTAATTTAAATTACTTCTAAATAAAGTTAAGCTTACTAATTATAGCACTTAGTGCGAATTTGATTCCAATCCTATGGATTCGACAAACTATATTTACTTTTTACTAAAATTTAACATATACTTTCGGTTTGATAAACCAGAAACAAGTTTTTGGCGCCATTGCCGGATATTGTTTAATCTTTTTCACATTAATACTATTACCAAGTAACCTTAACTTTAACTTTAATTTAAATTTTATTTTTATTTTATTTTATTACTTTTTCTTTCTTTTTGTGCTTCAGTGAATGCGAAGATCCACAAGTCTCGAATCGCTCATGCTTTATTCTGAAATAGAAGGAACAACGAAGAGAACAAAGAAAGAAAAGAGGATTGAAAAAGAAGCAATGACAGTTGAAAACAGAGAGAACAACCCGCGCCAATGGGAATTTGAGATAATTTTAATTTGGTCATTGATGATAATTATTCTGTAATTGTGCACCAACTGATCAATGCGAATAACTTGAAGCTAAAACCTGCACTGATCAACATGGTACAAAAGAACCAGTTTGGGGGTTCAGCTTTAGAGGATCACAATATTTTTATAAGGATATTCCTAGATTTGGCGGATACCATTAAGAAGAATGGTATGACTACAAAGACCATCATACGTCTCTTGTTCCCATTCTCTTTCAAGGAAAAAACAATGGGTTGGTTGCAACCTATACCGATAGAGAACATCATGACATGGGAATATATGACCACATGATTTTTTAAGAAGCTCATTCCACCCGTTAAATTAGCCCAACTGATAACAAGGATTAGCACATTCAAGGAGTTGGTGACTGAGAACCTGTATGAGGCATGCGAACACTTTAAAGATCTACTCAGGAGGTGCCCACAACACAATTATGAAGAATGGGTTCGGATTCAATTATTGTATAATGGGTTGAATGGTTCGAACAAGACTATGGTTGATGCAGTTTTCGGAGGAACCCTGGTCAAGAAAACTGATGAAGATGATTATGCTCAATCAGAAAAGATGATCATGAACATTTTCCAATGGCCAAGTGAATGCTCAATGATGACTAAAGTGGCAGGTATACATGAGGTGGACCTTATTGTTGCAAATACAGCTCTAGTGTCATCCCTCATGACTCATATAACAACACTGACCAATCAAAGGATCCAACCATCTATTGAATGATCTTACCAGACACATGAGCAATTTTTGAGCAAGCCCAGTATGTGAACAATCAGAACTTCAACAACTATAGAGGTAATACATGCCTAACTATTATCATCCAAAATTGTCATATGTGAACACAGAGAATGCCTTGCATCCTCCTCCTCACTTCAATAATGAAAGAGCTCAGCAGAACCCATCCTTAAAAGACCTTATGAGCACATTTTTTGTTAAAATTTCAGAGAGGTTTGATAAAAATGAGTAAAGGCTGAACAATATTGAAATGCACACGAGCAATATTGGGGCAATAATAAATTCCTTAGAAGTATAAATATGGCAGCTTACTTCTTCCATGGCTAATCAACATAAATGGACATTTCCTAGCAATACCAAGGTCAACCCAAAGGAAGAGTTCCAAGCCATTACCGTTAAAATTCGGAGAGATTAGAGATAGTTCTAAGGACCAAGGCAGTCAAGATAAAGATGTGGCATTTCAAGGAATTAATAACAAAAAAAAAACAATGCAACAGCTCCTCCGTATAAGCATCCCACATCCCGAAAACACCTTTGCCATATCCCCATCACTTTCAAAGAAATAAGTTGGATGATTAGTTTTCGAAGTTCCTATATATCTTTAAAAAGATCCATATCAACATCCCTTTCACAGACGCAATAGAACAAATGCCTAATTATGTGTCATTTAGGAAGAAATTGATGTCCAAGAAGAGGAAGCTGTCTGATTTTGAAATAGTAGCACTCGCAAAGGAGTGTAGTGCCATCATACAAAAAAAACACCATCAAAAGCTAAAGGATCATGCTAGCTTTACCATACCATGCATAATTAGAAATCGAGACTTTGGTAAGGTGCTAAGTGATTTGGATGCGAGTATCAATCTCATGACCTAATCCAATGACAAATAATTGAACCTAGGAGAGGTGAAGCCAACCACCATCACATTACAGTTAGCAGATAAAACCATCACCTACCCGTGAGGAATAGTAGATGACGTGTTGGTTAAGATGGAAAAGTTCTACCTCCCTGCAGATTTCCTGGTCCTTGATAAGGAGGAGGATCATGACGTCCCAATCATCCTTGGGAGACCTTTGTTGGCAAAAGGCAAAACGATGATTGATGTGTAGAAAGGTGAAGTGAAAATATGCATGTAGAGCAAAGAAGTCACCTTTAGTGATTTTAGAGCCATAACGAGTCCTCAATGTGATGAAGAATGTCGCAGGATAGACATTGTAGAGAAGTGAGTTGCAATAGACAATGACCATGTGTTATGTGCATCTTAATGTATTCAAGCCAAAACACAGGGTGAACCAATAATCAAGCAACCAACAAACATAGTGAAGCCATGCAAAGAAGATCATCCGCCGCCAGAACTGAAACTAATCTTAAGGCACCAAAAAAAAAGGAATTCAAGAGACCATGCTCGCCTCAGGATGGTTAATGGAAAACAAAATAATAGGTCGAGCCAATTTTTCCGCATGTGAAATAAAGAATTTCAAAATGGCGAAAAATATACAGATCCTAACCCGAGGGTGGAGCCAATAGCTGAACCATCAGTGGACCCTGAGGGATCTTCCATAGTTGCTATGCCAAAGCCACCTAAATAATATTTTTCATGTCAAAATCAACAGTGGATAATAAGGAAAAAATCACATGAGACTACATGGTCCACTACATTGAAGCCACCATGACAACTTGGGTTGGGTGGTTACGTCTAGCTAAAGACGTTAAACTTAACGCTAGTAGGGAGGCAATCCATGCATTTATTTTATTATTTTATTTTCTTTACTTTAGTTTTTTTTATTGTGTGTTGTTTGTGTGTTTATTAGTTTTGATATTTATTTATGTAGGTACAAGCGCAACACACACAGCCCGTGCAACCAAATTCCGACAAGAAAAAGCATGATCAACTCCATGTACGGTACTGTTGTTCATAACTCTTGTTTCTTTATGTTATCTTACAATGAGGACAATGTAAGTTTTAATTTTAGGGGTCTGTGCATCTTAGTGTTAGTTCCTATTATTTAATTAAAAACAATTGTCCTAGGTAGTAAAGCATATGTCCAAATGATGAGTTTTGTTTGCTCTAGGATGAAATCTTTGAAACAAAAAATGCCCAATTTATTTTTATCTGATACCTTGTGTAGGTGATCGAGGTTAGACTCGTATGACTTTAAAAGTAAGTTCTAGTAGTAAGAATCTATGTAGTTGACAAACTGACTAGTTGAAGAAATTATTTAAAGAAGAATATATGTTTGCTTAGATATTGTCTCTGTTTGTAATTATTTATTATGTGTGGTATTCCTAAAGAAAATAAGACATGGATCTTTTGAAAAACATTGAAAATAGCATAAAGGAAAAAAGATAAGTGTGAAGCTACCCGTGGACGAGTGTTAGGAGCACCATGAGGAAAACTACTACCATAAAGGGTAGTTGAATCAAAAGATTATGAAAAGTAGACATCATATCATATTGAGTTTAATAGATAAATACATAGCACTTTAAAGATATCTAGGTTGGTTTGACCCATCAGATCTCAATTTTGGAGATGAAATCACTAAGTTGGCTACTTATGAGTTGAGCTATGACCAGACCAAAACACACACACACACTGTGAGTCTAGCTTATATAATTTATTCAAGAACTTGGATTTAAGTTGAATTGAGTACTTTGAAGGATATTTGATTTCATTGGTAGGCATTCTTTGAGAACAATATTATTTGTAAGTACCATGATTGTTTTACGTATGTATTTTTTTATTTTTGCATAATAACATGTATGTGAATGACGATTATGGGTGTCATTGTAAGCCCTCACATAATTATAACTCATCTACTAGGGTCGTCTAGAGGTTTAAAGGCTTGTTGCATATGATAAATGCAATCGTGATCCCTATGAAAGTGGCCTAGTTAATTCAGTTACTTTTGTTTGTTTACTTTTATTTAGTTTTTATTTAGACTTTTGATAGGGACTACCAAAATCATAACTTTGGGGGTGTTTGATAAGTGTGATTTATACTCACTTATTCATACATTCTTAGCTTATTAACTTGTTAAATTTAGTGTCATTTTATGTGTTTCATAGTTTGTTTTATGTTTTACTAATAGGAAGCATTAGAGCTTGGATCTTGGGGCTAACATATGTGTTTTGGGAATTTAAGGATGCAAAGAAGCACGCAGGGAAGAGAAATACGCAAATTACTCATCCTAGTAGAGGAGCAGGCGTCGCGACACCATTAGACAAAGCATAATTATGACCAGAGAAGATGGTGTCGCAATGCCCAAGACGATTTTCATCACTATAAGGAATTTATTTTCTACAAGTAAAAGGACTCTATAACTTCCATATAAATACATAAGTGTATCCAAAATCCCAGGGATGAGGAAAAGACACAAGAATAGAGCTGTAAACACATTATTTATAGAGATCCAATAAGATGATTGAAGAGCAAGAAAAAATGGATGAATGTGGTGATGTCCGAAGATGAAGTGATTCAATTCGGGTTTTATCTTCTAGTTTCTTTCTTCAAAATCTTATGATGTTCAACAATATCTTGACTCAGATTTCATTATTTTTCAATTTAGTCATGAAATAAGTTTATTATTCTAGAGGATGATGTAGTATATGCTTGAACCTATGTGTTTTATTACCAATTAACTGTTATGAAGTTTTAATTAAGTTTATTTATATTTTATTGTGTTTATTGCTTCTGGTTTGCTGGCCATAAATTGGATGATTTCATATTTAAAATCTATCACTCGAGAGAGTGGATTTTAAATAGGATCTAGAAAATATAACCTAGGAATTTTATAGAGTTCGGAAGGAATATAATTCATTTAAAGCCGTTAACAAAAGATCATATAGGTTAATGAATTTTTAATTACTTGATTCTTATGGATATCGAAATCGATAACTAATAATATTTTCACTCCGCACTAGGGAGATGAAGTAGAATAATTTAGGACTCTTTGCTTATGAACTAAGAAATTGAGTGATAATTGATTTGCATAACAAATACATAAAGGATGGTTAGGTGAAATTAGACTCTCACTTATTTTATTTTTAGTTTTAATTTAGTTTAATTTAAATTACTTCTAAAAAAAGTTAAGCTTATTAATTATAGTTCAATCTCTGTGGATTCGACACTATGAGGGAGTGGTATTTGAAAATATTTTCATACTTGTTCTTGAATTTTTTTTTACTTAAATACTTAAATTTAAATCCATGGAATTCATGAGCTGAAACCATAAGCATGATCCATGGAATACATAATCTAGAAACTTGTAAACATAACCCTTGATCTCAAATCTCGATATTTTTGGAATGCGAACGGTTGGAGACGATGAACCCATCTCCCCGAGCCACATGACTTATGCGTGTGTAGGCACTGCATTTTTGCATGTAAGTCCCGATGATGAGTCTCGTACGGAGGCACTACTCTTTAGGTTGCGAAAGTCGCGGGAAATGAATGTCGGAAGGGGAAATTCAGAATAATTATGTCATCGGATTCAATTCACATGTTCACTGCTTTCGTTCGTGCTGCGTACGTGAACACGTTCGAACGTCAAGCAGATTGCGGGCGTTCATGCAGCGTTCGAATCGGCGTTTGAATAGTGTCGGTACTTCTGGTTTTGTTGCTAGCCTCACGCCCAAGCCTAATTAGCCCACCAAAACCCACCCAAAAATAATTAAAACATTTAAAACATGTCACAAATTAAAATAATATCCTTCCTAAATTAAATAAATCACATCCCAATCTAAATAATTCACATACCTAAATAAATAAAATCAAATATATGATCTTCCTAATTAAGCCAAATCATGTCCCCAATAAACTAGATTTTTTCCTTGTGAAACACTAATTAGAAATATTCCCCCCATAATTACTTGATCCATTCCTATTCAAACAAGAGAAACTATAGCCTTTTCCTATAAAAGAAACCCAAATCCAACCTTTCACACCCTAACACATACATACAAATCACAAGAAATTCTGCAAAGCATTAGCACCGTTGCCTATCTGGTTCACACGCCCAAGACAAAAAACAAGCAAGAAGAAAATAAATAACTTTCTCTCATACCCTACTCCACCATTGATGAGTGGTAAATCTATCACTATTTCCCACCCATTTAACCTAATATTTTGTATAGTTTCTTGAGTTTTGTGAACGTTTTGATGTGTTTTGTGTTATTTTGCAGATAAATAAAGTTGGGAAAGCATTGTAAGCAATTTGGGGCTAAAATAGAGAAAAAAAATGACAAAAGGGCATTTTGGTAATTTGTCCGCGTCGCGATGCCTAAAGTGCGCCGGCTATGCTAACGTGCACCGGGTCAACAGATTAGAATTTGAGAAGTTTGACTTTGCTAACGTGCGCCGTGACACGTGTCATCATAATAGAAGATCTGCTAAAATGCGTCGTGTGCCACGTGTAGAAATCTCATTGGACCAAAGCAAGCGCGTGCCACATGTCGAGTTTTCATTGGACCGAATCACCGGCGAATCACATGCTGCCACATGTTAATCTCTCATTGGACCAATCCTAAACGTGTGCCACGTGTCAGATGTTCATTAGACCAAAAGCTCAGCCAATCACCGTCTGCCACATGTCGTCTTCTCATTGCATCACCTTTACCGCGTGACACGTGTCATCACCAGATTCTGCCGACAATGCGCGTGGTCAAAAGCCGCGTTGACTGAAAATGCGTTCTGGCGTCGCGACGCTGAAGCCCTTAGCGTCGCGACGCTGGACGCAAAAATTGTCTATAAATTGAGCTCGAGATTTCAGTTTTAGTTGTACCATTCTCTCTCATTTCTTTGATGTAAATAGGGAGTTTCTCTCTCTAATTTCTTTTAATTTAAGTTTTGGAATTAATTTTTAATTACATTCTGTAATAGTAATTACTTTTTGTAATAGTAATAGTAATTTATCTTGTTTTAACTATTTCAGTTTTACTATTCAACCATGATGAGGTAACTTCTCCTTGCTAAGGTGAAAGGTAATTCTTTTAATTTTACTATTTAGATTAATCTTCCTTAAATATAATATATTTACTATTTAAAATTTGACTTAATAAAGATATCGCCATATTGGTCGGTTGGCTATTAATTTAAATTGGTTTAAACCTGACTAATCATGGATACCGCCTATATGGCTGGTTGATAATTAAATTTTCTTACCGCCTATATGGCAGGTTCATGGACAAATCATACCACCTTTATGGCTGGTCGGACTTAATTTGAATTAATCAGGTTACCCCGCCTTTATGGCTGGTTGGTAATATTATCACAAGTTTATATATATTTTATGGGAGATATTTAAAATAGTAAATAGTAAAAGTAATTCATTTTACCTTAGCATTTTATTTTATTGTTATTTACTTTTCAGTATTTACTTTACCGCATTTACTATTTCGCATTTTTACTTTATGGCTTTTACTTTTAAGTTTTTACTAGCCCTAGCCATGTGTCATAACTAAGTTAGTTATCTAGGGTTGTGATGAATTTTAATATCACTGGTTTATAAGGGTTAGATTATAGTTTGGGTAATATAAAAATTTATTTATTGAGTCTTAATCTTAATGCTTTTTATTAACTGGCCATTAATAAAATTGAATAGGTAAACTTAAAATGAACTAGACATAGGGATTTTAAGTTTAAGACCTTAGACTCAATAGCCCACGATCTCCCTTGAGGATAGATAACCCTTTAATAGATTTCCTTACAGGATAGACATATACCTGTCAGACGGGGGTAGCCATAATTGGAACTTAAACTTAATGAATCCAGATAATTTGGTTGACATAGACATATGGTTCAATTGGGTTAACTGGGTATTTGTGTCTGACTATCGACAGAGGCATTCACATAATTTAGTGTTCCAGGTTAATAAATCAATATATTACCCAGCTATAGGATAACCACTTCATCTTTAATAATATTGAAAAGATTCACATCCCTAGATAGTTTTTAATATTGAATCTTCTTAAAACTTATTTTCGAACAATTTTATTTACTTGTCTTTAAATTTAGAATCGTCGCCATTTCAAATCAATCAAACAACCTGTTAGATACTAGTAATCATTTGACCTCATAAAATTAATAGCTTAGGTATTAAGTCCTCGTGGGATCGATATTTTTATACTACTTGAACGATACGTATGCTTGCGTTATACGTGTGTGTTTACGCCGGTCAACCATCACGGAAAGACTCACCAAATAACCCATCCATTGCCGCATAAAAGAACCCCCATACCAGCCATACCTTCACGCAAAATAGTCCAAAATCACCCCAAAAACAGTCCCTTAAGATAGAAAAACAGTGACAAAAAAAATTGTACTTTGAAACCCTTAAAGTACCGCAAGAAATAACAGTAAAACATCAGAAATAGTTGTAAAACAGCAGCAAAACAAAGGAAACGACAGTTCAAAACACCGAAGCAGTGAACGAGAGCAGTGGACCAGTGAACCGGAGGAATTGCGGAGCACCAACCCTTCCGACGGCCGTGTAACACACTTTCGAGAGACGACCTAAGAGGTTAGACCTGAGGGCACCCTTCTTATTTATTCTCATCTTTTTTTTTTCTTGTTGTTTATTTGAATTCCTTCGCACGAGAGTCGTTTGATGGTAAATTCCGTAGCCGAATCCGAATGGACGGTATTACGGTTTGCACTCGGGATACAATGCCACGTATCACTTGAAAGATTCATACATTTTGTTTCATCCAACCTTGTATTCAAGCATGATTAGGTTGTTAGCATGTTATTTACCTTTTAAGCATGATTTAGTCGTTAGTATGCAATTGCTTTCTGCATGTTTCTTATTTATGTATGATGATATAGTGCGCATGGGCTAACTAGGGTGGATTAAAGGTCCTCTATGTTGGACAATTATGACCCATAGCGTCACTATTTGTACAGATCATGGTGTTATTATACAAATTAACTATGTGACAAAGGAGATTGCACTCTTATCATTTGTGATTAGATCACCTAGATATATAAATGATTGGAGGTCCTTATGATTTGTTCCTGGATTGAGAATGATATGAGACAGTATCAGTCCACGAAGGATAAATCATTAAATATCCATAGTCAGAGTATTATCGAGATTGGACATTGATAAATACGTAAAAGACTAGTATTACACTTGTGCGCATTGTGAGGGCACAACGACATAGTTCTCATATATTTGGATATAAGATACTAATGCAAGTGTAATAGGAGGTTGTGTTTTACCGATGGTACGGGAAACAGCTTCGCTCTGGATAGACCCCTCGGAATTCCATTGGTAGTATGACTATGTGTCTATGGAAGTTCGAAAGCAGGGTATGTGTATTTGGTCTTAACCTGAGACTTGCACCGCTAATACTTGCGACAATCAATATACTTTGGTTGCGGTTGTCCAGGGCTTTAACAGGTTCTGTGTACGCCTATTCTGGGTATATTGAGAATCGTAGTGTGTTGGGTGTGATGTCAAGACAGAAGTGTCACTCCAGTCATATGGTGATGATGGTCACGTAGGATACGGTACTAGTACTCTTAAGTACTGCAGTCATCGGGATAAAATGACAAGGTCATGTTTATCCGATTATAGAGACTAGTTACCAGACATCCGACATGTGCTTCGTACGGGGCAGACACAATTCCAGCCCCAGGCCTAGCACGTGATCATCTGATACTGGATCGAAATACGCAATACCACGTATACTACGCCTGATATAGATCACTTATTCATGTTTCTGGAGAATTGGGTAGGCATGCACTTTGCTAGAAGCCAACCTTGTCTTGTAAATCGGAAAAACGTAGTACTTGGTACTTACATTTTCGGATAGTCCGACAATTGTATTTACTGCCAACATATCCGGGGATCTCATGGGTCGTTTCCCGAAGATTCACCGATGACGTATGACTCGCACTTTAATTAATCTGGGATTAATTTAATGAGAGAAAATTAATCTGGGATTAATTGCGGAGATATTTTATCTGGGATAAAATATCATTTAAAGAGAGAAAACGATTAATTTGGAATTAATCGATAAATTAATATATTCGATATATTAAACGAAATTGGATTTCGACGCGGAATTAAAATTAGATTTTAATTCGGGTGAACAAATTAATTTAGAATTAATTCGTTAGCGACGTAAATAGTGATTTCGCTAGGTGTAATCATTTAATTGCGTCACAACGGAAAATTCGTTAATTTGGAATTAACGAACCCGAGCCCGAGATTGTTTGCGAGCGCATTCGCATTTCGAATTCGAGTGCGGCACGCAAGTCAAATCAAGCGTCAAATCATTGGTCACATCAAGCGTCAAATCACATGTCACTTTGAGTGATGTGACAATTGATTGATTGATTGATGTGAGTTGATGTGAGATGATGCAAGCATTTAATGCTTGACTTTTTTTAATAGAAAAATGGTAAATGGTTAAATAATTTTGGAAATTCAAAACCTATTTCATATTTTCATTCTCTCTCTCTCTGCTCACGATTTTGGAGCCAAAACTCCTCTCTCTCTCTCACGACTTCTTCTTCTCTCTCGGTCTTGGAGGCAAAATTTTTTCTTCCCTGGTTTTGTAAAAACAACCGTGAGTCTTGGAGAAGAGATTGATGATTTTGTGGCAAGATCAAAGGTGCTAGCACACATAAGAGCCATACAAAGGTGATAGGGCAGTAACTTCATGAGCATGGAATCACCATCATCAAGAACTTGGAGCTTTAATGGAGTCCATGGCTGAATCTTGAAGACTAAAAAACTATCATTGCCGAGCCTTGGAGGAGAGGGCAGTTTGTTTTTGTCTTCACCCGCGTCAACTCAACCGATCATTGTGAGTATTCCGCACCTCCTTTGAATGTATTCACACTAGTTTCATGCTTGATTAATGATCTTGGGAAGCTTATAAAACTCCAACACTCTATTCGAGGGAAATACATAAAAGGCTACCTTTTCCACGATGTTTTGCCGCGTCGGACGGAGTATGTTTGATTGAATGTGAGATATGTTTAATCAAGCATACAAGGTCCTATATTATTGTTGTCTTTATTTTATGTGCATGGTAACATAATGCTCATGGGCTAACTAGGGTGGATTAAAGGTCCTCTATTTGAGGGAAATGCTTGAAGGCTACCTTTACCACGATGTTTTGCCGCACCTTTTATTATGTCATTTACCCTTTACATATCATTGCTTTATTTACGCATGCATTGCATTCTTGTGCGCATGCGCTAACTAAGGTGGATTAAAGGTCATCTTTCGAGGGAAATGCCTAAAAGGATACCTTTTCCATCATGTTTTGCCTCGTCGGACGAGGTGCACCCGATTGAATGTGAAATGTGTTCCATCGGGCACACGAGGTCCTACATTGTGGATTTTCTTATCTATGTATGTGTTGCGTCGTCTATCATGCATCAGTTCTTGTCCCGTTTGAACGCGTTCTCGAACGCTATACTAATGCGAACCTTCTGTATACCATTCGAACGCGTTTACGAATGCTACTCGTGTTGGAAAAATTAATCCATGTCCCAATATCAAAAGCACAAGCAAAATATATATAAAAGAATGAAAAATATTGAAGTATGGCGGAATCATACTCACAAAGATCGGAATGCGGATGCGTTGATGAAACAAAAACTTCCTCCTTTGTGCAGTGAGGGTTTCGGCCAAGGTGAAAAGAGAAGCTCCAAGCAATGTTTGATCGTTCCAAGCTCTAAGATGAGTTTCCCATAACACCTTTGTATGATCCCTTGATGGTGCTAGCCAAAGTTGTGAATTAAAGTTCCAAACTTGTACACTTTCTTCTAGTCTTGCCACAAAACAAATGAAGAAATGGAGAGCCAAAACTTGCTCACTGTTTCGGTAATTTGAGAGGGAGAAGAGATCTGATTTTTTGTTACAAAAATCAATTTATATTTATGCCATAATATTTATTAAATAATAATAAACTTATGACACAAACCATGCAAAGGCTTAGAGTGTCAAACACTCAATTTCCATGCAAAACCCTTGAGTGCATTGTACACTATCTCCATGCAATACATCAATAATTAAATAATGCAAATAATGACATGTGTCATGTGGGCCCCACACGTTTCCAAATGAAAGTGGGCCCACGTGCACTCACGCGTTCGGGTCCGATATTTCCGAAATACCGAACTTACGTCGCGACGTTAATTAAATCGAATTTAAATAAATAATTGCGCCTAGCGAAATTATTATTTACGTCGCTAACGAATTAATTCTAAATTAACTCGTTTGCCCGAATTAAAATCTAATTTTAATTTCGCGTCGAAATCGAATTTCGATTATTATATCGAATATAATAATTTCACGATTAATTCCAAATTAATCGTTTTCTCTCTTTATTTAGTACTTTATCCAAGATAAAGTCTCTCCGTAATTAATCCAAGATTAATCGAGTTTGAATCATACGTCATTGGTGAATCTTCGGGAAGCGACCCAAGAGACCTCTAGATATGTTGGCAGTAAATCCGGTTGTCGAACTATCCGAACACGTACGTACCAAGTACTACGTTTTTACCGATTTACAAGACAAGGTTAGCCTCTAGCAAAACGCCATGCCTTCCCAATTCTCTAGAAATATTCTTACTGGAATATTAGATCTATAACAGGCGTAGCATACCGTAGTATAGTGTATATAGAACCAGTATCGGATGATCACATGTAAGGCCTGGGGCTGGAGATGTGTCTGCCCCGTACGATACACATATCGGACATCAAGCAACCAGTCTCTTTGAATCGGATAATCCTGACCTAGTCATATTATCCCGATGGTTGCAACCATTATAGAGTACTAGTTCTGTATCCCTCGCGATCATCTTCTCCATATGTCTGAAGTGATACTTCCATCTTGACATCACATCCAATACACTACGATTCTCGATAAACCCAGAAGAGGTGTACACAGAACCCGTTAAAGCCCTGGACCACCAAAACTAAAGTTTACCGATTGTCGTAAGTACTAGCGATGCAAGTCTCAGGTTAAGATCATATGCACCTACCCTGAAGCGGACTCCCATAGACACGCAGACATACTACCAATGGGACTCCGCGGGGTCTATCCAGAGCGAAGCTGTTTTCCGTACCATCGGTAAAACACAACCTCCTACCGCACTTGCATAAGTATCCTATACTTAAATATATGAGAACTATGCCGTTGTGCCCTCACAACATGCACGAGTGCAGTACTAGTCTATTCCGCATTATCGATGTCCAATCTCGATAATACTACGACTAGGGATATTTAATGATTAAACCTTTATGGATTGATACTGTCTCATATCATCACAATCCGGAACTAATCATAGGGACTTTTACCATTTATATATCAAAGTAAATAAATTACAAAACGGTAAAAGGCAATTTCATTACTACATAGTTAATTTTGTACAATAATACAATATCATTTACAAAATAGTGACGCTATGGGTCATTACTGTCTAACAACTCGAACGTGCATGTGTTTTCTTTGTTTTATCATGCATTAGGTCTTGTCCCGTTCGAACGCGTTATCGAACGCTATACGAACGCGAACCTTCTATTTACCGTTCGAACGCGTTTACTAACGCTACTCGAACGCGCACATATTTTCTTTGTTTTATCATGCATCAGCTCTGGTCCCGTTCGAACGCGTCCTCGAACGCTATACGAATGCGAACCTTTTGTTTACCATTCAAATGTGTTTACGAACGCTACTCGAACGTTCATGCATTTTATTGTATCATGCATCAGGTCTCATCCCGTTCGAACGTGTTATAAAACATTATACGAACACAGACATTCTGTTTATCATTCGAACGCGTTATCAAACGCTACTCGAACGCTTGTATTTTGTTTACCGTTCTAACGCGTTTACGAACGCTACATAAACGCGCACACACTGGACAAATTCCTTTATCATAATTCATGCATGTTTGTTCTCCTAGTCATTCCCTTCCCCATCATATGTTTAGTTAGCTCTCTTCAATATTTATGCACTTAATTGCCTCTCTTTAATATGTATTCTTGTACAATCATTGTCCATTTGAGTTTCCATGATCATCAATGTAATGCGTCTGTGAAATTATGTGTTTATCATTATTTCAATCTACTTTTATGCATGCAAGCTTAGGCATAGGTTACATGCAAATATGTTATAGGCAAACGTAGATACGAGCTTTGTTTATAAGCATGTGAACTTAGAAATAGAATACCCTTGGAAATATATGTTGTTAGATTCGATTAAATTATTGCACAAATCATATCATTACAAGTGGCATAAGTAAATGACCATTCCAAACCCAAAGGTTTGGGTCTTCCCTTGCGAGGGGTGAGTGTAGCCTTAAATCATTTTCCCGGTTCACACCGGGTGGTGACTCCATGTTGTTTCTCCAGTTTAGTTCCCCCGCGGGCTATTCCGTACTCCCAACCGGGCCGCAAGCCCGGGACAACATCACCAATTTCTGTGTCCTATAGTCTGGCTACTCCACTGGGGATAGAGAATTGGCCCCGAAATAATGCCTTGTAATGATTGTGATTTGTGTTTTAATTAACCGTGTCTACCGTGGGTTGAAAGGGGTTTTTATCAAAGGCACTTTTAAGGCTAGGTAATGGTTTGGTGTCTTCCCTCATTCATTACCTTTCTATAAGGAAAAGCTGCGAAGGCACCTAGATAATCATATACTCGTAGCCTACCGTGATTGACTAATTTGGAGGACTCATTGTTTACGAGAGTTCGCTCCGCCCTCCCTCTGGGGAATCTACAATGGGAAATCCATTTGACAGTCAGTCACGCAACATAACTCATTGGCACGTATCGTAAGGTATAAAAAAGGTGCGCTCACTTGGTTTCTCGAACCTTGAGTGGGGAGACCTAGTTTTGGGCAATCCTTCGCCAGCGAGAGTATTTGTCCACACTCCTGCAAACCCACACGTAGACTGGAGTTGTATGACCTATAGCAACTATTTCCTTGTGCTTGTGGACCATCCTCATTTGGATGCAATTGGACTTCTTGTAAGAAATGCGAACTTGTTGGCCCATTTAAACTGGGACGAGTTCGTATCCTATGACAATTGGGCCAACAGCTTCTGAAATGTCGATAGGCCACTCTGTAGAAATTATTGCTTTATGCTTGAATTGTTTCTTTATGCTTGTGTTTATGACCATCATCATTTGGACTCAGTTAGACTCCTTGTCAGAAATGTGAACTTGTTGGTCCATTTAAACTGGGACGAGTTGTATCCTATGACAATTGGGCTAAAAGTTTCTAAAATGTCGATGGGCCATCCTGTGTTTGGGCTCTTTATCATTTGAAGTTGTTTAACCACATTATTGCAAATGTGTAAACCTGTTGGGCCTTTTCAACTGGGACAAGTTTGCACCTTGCAATAATATGATTGAAGCTTTAAAATGAAAATGGACCGAATTATATGTTCCATATATCGCACGTATCTCATGCATCTCATGCATACACACATCATGTTAACTCTCTTGTGTTTTAAAAGCCATCATAGATATCCGTTGGGTTAGGGAAAATGGAAGACTTGTTAAAAGGCCAATAGCAAACATGAGCGAATCAGAGAATGAAACATCCCGTATAGATCAGTTGGAGACCAATCTCACCAAGGTTACTGAACAGTTGCAAGCCTTAACTCCTGTTATGGCCAATATGGCTGTGCCCCGTGTTGGGGGAAACTCTGAGAATGAGATGTGTGAAGACCCTCCGACTAGATTGAATGATGATATCCCGAGTTTTGATGATGATATGGCCGAATATGCCGCGGGAAGAATAGCCGGGTCATAGGCCGAATTACAGAAGCTCCGAGATCAGGTAGAATCAGTTACCCATAAAATGAGAGGTAAACATGAAGATTTGCTAGATTATGAGGCAATGACCTTTGAAGATCAGCTACCGGCTCAGTTTAAGATGCCTGATATGGCCAAGTTCAACTGGAATAGGGATACGAGGGTCCATCTTCGACAGTATGTTTCAGTTATTAGTTCAGTGGGCCTATCACAGCGCCAAGTTCAGAAGATGTTCGGGATGTCGCTTGAGGGGGCACTCATAGTGTGGTACCATAGCCTTGAGAGAAAGGTTAATGAAGATTGGAGGGAACTGGCAGAAGCTTTTCTGAAACAGTATGTTACAGATTTGGAGATCGACTTGTCACTCCGCGACTTGGAGAATACCAAGCAGAAACCGGAGGAAAGTTTCAAGGAGTATGTAGACCGCTGGAGAAGCCAACTTCTAAAGATGCAGACTCGGCAAGCCATCCATTTATGGCAAGTTGAGAAGGATGACCTCCATGATTGCAGATTTCCGACAGCTGAGGGAGACTGTCATGGACATCGAAGAAGAAGAAGCGGAGAATAGAAAGTTCTATGGCCAGAATAGAAGGACTTTTGGGGGACATTCTGAGACCAAGCCCGCTACTGCCGAGGTTGCTGTCATCAGGAACCAGCATTTCTCTAACATGGGGAAGCCTTTATCTAAGGTGCTTGAGAAGATGAAGGCTCAAGGACTCCTAAAACCCTTAGAGCCTTAACCACTTCCAGATCCTATACCACCCAACCTTGACCTAAGCCTGTATTGTCACTTCCATCAGAGGAGAGGCCACGAAACTGACAGCTGCACCCACCTTAGGCATGAAATCCAAAACCTCGTTGATGCCCATAAAATACCCGATCCTGAGAAAGAACAACCCAACACACACCGGAACCCCCTACTGAACTATCACTCTGTCCCACCGCCTACCTACATGATCAACTCCGGCCTACCCGAAAGCTTTATCCTCCAAACTCTCAACCACCCAGTTTCTTTCATGGGGATAGGGAACGACAGCAGTAGAGAACCATAGGCCAATGAAGAAGGCAATGCTGCGAATGATGAAGCTGTTCCTCCTAGTTTATTTGATCTTGCATTTTTAAGACATTGATTTTGTCTACTTGTTCGAACCTTTTTCTTGATGATAATAAAGACGTTCATTTCGCTTACTTGCCTGAGTCTCTTCCTTTCAACCTGCAACATGAGTATATTTGACAAAAGCATGATACTTAGCGATGTTTAGAACACAGGGAATCCCCGGAAGAAGCGAGTAGAAAGATAGGATATCCATTCAGAAATTGGGAAATGGGGCAGTGAGACTGTCAGATTTAGAGGCGAATGAGTTCACCGAGCCGATCAACGTAGAGAGATTGAATCAGTACTTTGCCTGAAGAAGAGAAAACCGAGCAGTGACCAAGAGAAGAACTGGTAGAAGACCTAACCCAACAGAATAGGAAACTCATTCATGCTTGCATGCATACACCTAACGGACTTGCATTCTTTTGTTTTGTTTTATTGTGTTTTGTTTTGTTTGTATTCACAGGTTTCAACGAAGAAAAAGAGAAAGCATCAAATGCAAGCCAACCAGAAGCAGCAACAGTACAGTGTCAGTAGTTTTCAGGAATGAATCACAGGGGGGCGAGGCCCACACTATTATTAGTCTGGGGGCGAGGCCCACATCAGTATCAGTCTGGGGCGAAGCCCACATCAGTATCAGTCTGGGGGCGAGGCCCACATCAGTATCAGTCTGGGGCGAGGCCCACATCAGTATCAGTCTGGGGCAAGGCCCAAATCACTATCGGTTTGGGGGCGAGGCCCACATCAATATCAGTCTAAGGCGAGGCCCACATCGGTATCAGTCTGGGGCGAGGCCCACATCAGTATCAGTTTATGGGCGAGGCCCACATCAGTATCAGTCTAGGGCGAGGCCCACATCAGTATCAGTTTAGGGGCGAGGCCCACATCAGTATCAGTTTGGGGGCGAGGCCCACATCAGTATAAGTTTTGGGATGAGTCCCAGGGTTGAGGCCCACATTCACATCAGTATCAGTTTGGGGGCGAGGCCCATATCAGTATGAGTCACAGGGTTGAGGCCCATATCAGCATCGATATCAGGTTTGGGGATGAATCTCAGGGTCGTGACCCACATCATCAGCAGTTTTGGGGATGCGTCCCAGGGTCGAGGCCCACATCAGCATCAGTTTTGGAGATGAGTCTTTGGGTCGTGACCCACATCGTCAACGGTATTGGGATGCGTCCTAGGTTCGAGGCCCCCGTTGTCGGTTTGCAGTTATTGGGATGCGTCCCAGGGTCGATGGCCCCCTGCATCATCAGTTCCAGTTATTGGGATACGTCCCAGGGTCGTGGACCCACTGTATCAGCAGTTATAGTTCCGGGATACGTCCTAGGGTCGAGGCCCATACATCATCAGACGCCAAAAATGGTGCTCCAAAATGGAGCACAGTTGAAAAAGGGACAACTATCACATCAGACGCCGAAAATGGCACTCCGAAAATAGAGCACGATTCGGAAATGGACCAAGGAAGGCCTAACTCATTGGAATAGGAAACATATCCATGCATACATGCAAACATATCACATACATGCAATTTTTGTTTTGTATTCGCAGGTTTGTAGCGGCAAAGACCATCTCATTAAGTAAAGGTTAAAAAATGATCCACATTCATACACAACAAATGCCGAAAATGGCGCTCTAAAATAGAGCACACACAACAGATGCCGAAAATGGATGACACACAACATATGCCGAAAATGGTGCTCCAAAATGGAGCACACACGACAGATGCCGAAAATGGCACTCCAAAAATGGAGCATAGTTTGAAAATGGACCACCAAATCAACTCAACTCAAAGCAATAGGCAAGTCAAGTGGCAGCTGGGGAGCCAGGTAAGTAAAAATGCATTGCATAACTTTGATAGGATTTTCATTGTCACACACTACACAAGTTCCATCAAAGTGGGGGCGACTGTAGGCACTGCATTTTTGCATGTAAGTCCCGATGATGAGTCTCGTACGGAGGCACTACTCTTTAGGTTGCGAAAGTCGCGGGAAACGAATGTCGGAAGGGGAAATTCAGAATAAGTATGTCATCGGATTCAATTCACATGTTCACTGCTTTCGTTCGTGCTGCGTTCGTGAACACGTTCGAAAGTCAAGCAGATTGCGGACGTTCGTGCAGCGTTCGAACGGTGTCGGTACTTCGGGTTTTGTTGCTAGCCTCACGTCCAAGCCAAATTAGCCCACCAAAACCCACCCAAAAATAATTAAAACATTTAAAACATGACACAAATTAAAATAATATCCTTCCTAAATTAAATAAATCACATCCCAATCAAAATAATTCACATACCTAAATAAATAAAATCAAATATATGATCTTCCTAATTAAGCCAAATCATGTCCCCAATAAACTAGATTTTTTCCTTGTGAAACACTAATTAGAAATATTCCCCCACAATTACTTGATCCATTCCTATTCAAACAAATGAAACCCTAGCCTTCGCCTATAAAAGAAACACAAATCCAACCTTTCACACCCTAGCACATACATACAAATCACAAGAAATTCTGCAAAGCATTAGCACCATTGCCTACCTAGTTCACACGCCCAAGACAAAAAACAAGCAAGAAGAAAACAAATAACTTTCTCTCCTACCCTACTCCACCATCACGGAAACGCTTACCAAATAACCCATCCATTGCCGCATAAACGAAACCCCTATACCAGCCATACCTTCACGCAAAATAGTCCCAAATCACCCCCAAAACAGTGAACAAATCACCCCAAAAATAGTGCCTTAAGATAGCAAAATAGTGAAAAAAAACTGCACTTTGAAACCCTTAAATTACCGCAAGAAACAGCAGCAAAATAGCAGAAATAGTAGTAAAACAGCAGCAAAACAGATGAAACGACAGCTCAAAACACCAAAGCAGTGAACGAGAGCCCTTCCGACGGCCGTGTAACGCACTTTCGAGAGACGACCTAAGAGGTTAAACCAGAGGGCACCCTTCTTATTTATTCTCATCTTTTTTTTATTGTTGTTTATTAGAATTCCTTCGCATGAGAGTCGTTTGTTGATATATGTTGTGGTCCTTGAATGAATGAAATATGTGTTCTCTCTTGTGGTTTATCGGATGGAAACCCGGACGTAATTTCGTAGCCGAATCCAAATGGACGGTATTGCGGTTTGCACTCGGGATACAACGCCATGTATCACTTGAGAGATTCACACATTTTGTTTCATCCAACCTTGTATTCGAGCATGATTGGATTGCTAGCATGTTATTTATATTTAAGTATGATTTAGTCGTTAGTATGCTATTGCTTTCTACATGGTACTTATTTATGTATGATGATATAGTGCACATTGGCTAACTAGGGTGGATTAAATGTCCTCTATTTGAGGGAAATGCCTAAAAGGCTACCTTTTCCACGATGTTTTGCCGCGCCGGACGGAGAATGTTTGATTGAATGTGAGATATGTTTAATCGAGCATACGAGGTCCTATATTATTGTTGTCTTTATTTTATATGCATAGTAACATAATGCGCATGGGATAACTAGGGTGGATTAAAGGTCCTCTATTTGAGGGAAATGCTTGAAGGTTACCTTTACCACGATGTTTTGCCGTGCCTTTTATTATGCCATTTACCCTTTGCATATCATTGCTTTATTTACGCATGCATTGCATTCTTGTGCGCATGGGAAAATAGGGTGGATTAAAGGACCAATAGTTGAGGGAAATGCCTAAAAGGCTACCTTTTCCATGATGTTTTGTCGCGCTGGACGAGGTTCACCCGATTGAATGTGAAATGTGTTCCATCGGGCACACGAGTGACTACATTGTGGATTTTCTTATCTATATATGAGTTGCGTCGTCTATCATGCATCAGGTCTTGTCCCATTCGATCGCATTCTCGAACGCTATACGAACACGAACCTTCTGTTTACCATTCGAACGCATTTATGAATGCTAATCAAACGTGCATGTGTTTTCTTTGTTTTATCATGCATCAGGTCTTGTCCCGTTCGAACGCGTTCCCGAATGCTATACGAATGAGAACCTTCTGTTTACCATTCGAACATGTTTACTAACGCTACTCGAACGCGCACGTATTTTATTTGTTTTATCATGCATCACGTCTGGTCCCGTTCGAACGCGTCCTCAAACGCTATGCGAATGCGAACCTTTTGTTTACCGTTCGAACGCGTTTATGAACGCTACTCGAACGTTCATGCGTTTTATTGTATCATGCATCAGGTCTCAACCCGTTCGAACGCGTTATCAAATGCTACTCGAACTCTTGTATTCTGTTTACCGTTCGAACGTGTTTACGAATGCTACATGAACGCGCACACACTGGACATATTCCTTTATCATGATTCATGTATGTTTGTTCTCCTAGTCATTCTCTTCCCCATCATATGTTTAGTTAGCTCTCTTCAATATTTATGCACTTAATTGCCTCTCTTTAATATGCATGCTTGTACAATCATTGTCCATTTGCGTTTCCATGATCATCAATGTAATGCGTCTGTGAAATTATGTGTTTATCGTTATTTCAATCTACTTTTATGCATGCAAGCTTAGGCATAGGTTATATACAAATAGGTTATAGGCAAACATAGATACGAGCTTTGTTTCTATGCATGTGAACTTAGAAATAGAATACCCTTGGAAATATATGTTGCTAGATTCGATTAAATTATTGCACAAATCATATCATTACAAGTGGCATAAGTAAGGGACAATTCCGAACCCAACGGTTTGAGGTCTTCCCTTGCGAGGGGTGAGTGCGGCCTTAAATCATTTTCCCGGTTCACACCGAGTGGCGACTCCATGTTATTTCTCCGGTTTAGTTCCTCTGCGGGCTATTCCGTACTCCCAACCGGGCCGCGAGCCCGGGACAGCATCGCCAATTTATGTGTCCTACAGCGTGCATAAAATACAATGACTCATAATTTCATGACAAATTGATATACATGCATGGCTGTCATGCATATGTGAACATGAACTGCGTAAACATGCAAATCATGATGTGATCATATATTTATGCACACATTTGTCTTACTGCTCATGCAATACACATACATGCATACATACTTGTACATAACATGCATATGTGACTAAACCTGACAAGCTTGCTAAAACTTCTGACATTATGTATCCAAAACATCATGAAACCTTGATCAATGCCTAGTGCCATAAAGAGACTTGTCTATTCAATTTATACGATACAACTCAACTCAATATGAAAAACGACCTCAGGCCAAGAATAATATTTGAACCTATATAAGCATGCAATCTGATCACTGCATGACTTAGGCATACATAACATGATTTTACATACTTGTACACATAATTTGGCATCATGGCCTAACTTGATAAAATGCATAACTATTGGGGCTTAACTTTCTGAACTTAATGACTGCTGGTGGATCCCATCTCCTCCAAGGCTTTCCTCTACATGTGCAATCGTGAAATGTTTGTAAGATTCAAAGTAAAAAAAATAAGTCATTCAAACGACTTAGTGAGTGAATATAAAGACTGTAGGACCACAACTAACCAGATGCGGCTCTGGCCACATCGATCACCCTTGCTCTATGAGGCTTTCTCCTTCTAGCCTTTGGCTCCCCCTCTACATCAACTACTTTCTTCCCACTGGCAATATCTTCACTCTGACAAGGCCTGACATGTTCTTGTTTTCCCTTTTTCTTCTCCAGCTTCTCAATATTTTCCATCATGGCTTTCATGAAGGTTTGATTTGCCTCCAATTCTAATCGTAAGTTCTCCTCTATATTTTCTATCCAATCCAATGTTGAAGTCTCCAAAGCTCTATGGTTTTCATCTTCTACCATCGTCTTTTTATGTTTACTGCGTTTTCGGACTGCATCCCCACAAAAAGCGTCAACTGTGGATGGAGAATTTTTATTCTAATGGCATTATGGGAAATTAACCCCTCGAACAAAACTCCATTAGAAGTAAATTTGTTTGGTTAGTAGGGAACTTCAGGAAACTTAACAAGCAGATAAATAATCACAGAGACAAAGAATTATGTGGTTGGGCAAAGAGCGGCTCCAACATGTATCTATGAGAAAAATAGAGATATTTATTACTATTCGAGTTCAAGGCTGACCAGTGCTAAGCTTACAAGGAGTTTACAACACTTCTGGTCTTACACCAACCCGTTACAACTCACTCACTAGGTCAGGTAACCGACCAGCTTTCTCTCTCTATCATTAGTTTTTAAGGTCTTCGCTATTTTACAAGTTTTAAGATGTGAAATTTGCAATCCAACTAGCCACTTTTGAAGTTGTGGCCACAAATCCTTTAAATAGGCTTACATATTCACTATTCTACTGCCTCTACCTTCAACCCATGTTACTTGCCATTGTTGCAATCGCAACTCTCTTCAACTACACTTAAATACGCCAACAAGAATAGCCCACTTAAATACGCCAATCAGAAAAGCCCACTTAAATACGCCAATCAGAATAGCCCACTTTACTGTCACTACATCAGCCTATGGCGGCTCTGTTTTGCCAACTCACTGCCACTACATCGCCTATGGTGGGTGGCATAGGATATTTCCAATGAGATCCTTTGTTTTTCCTACAATCATCATTAACCACTAGAAGCTTATCATTTCAACTATGACATACATCACACGACTGCAATCAAAGATTGACCTATGATCCCAGCTCCATTCCTCTGGTTGGCATACTGAGGTGAATGATACTTGTCAAAACTCCCTTGACTTTTTCTAACCAGGTCTGTTTAGTAAGCATGGACCCCATCGGGTAAATGTCCATAAATACTCAAATGCTGCCAAATATAACACTTCTTCTCTAGGTCAGGTTGGTAACCAACTTGCTTCATCATCAACAGGTCCAACCCTCGGGAGAACTCATCCGTATAATGGGGTCGGGCCCCTTTTCTAGACTTCAGCCTCTTTAGGACCATGGAACTTTGTCTCATTCTCTTGGCAAAGCCCAAACCCCATTCTACCCCTCATCGATATCTGAACTTCCTTGGGGTGAAAAACAACCATCAACAAGTATTAAACGTTATAACTTTCCAAAAAATTTCAGATTTCTTCTCATAATAGACTCATCATTGGGCTATGAAAAAATACAGTGTCTACAGTCGTCTCCTCTTTGATAGTCTTGTGCATTGTGTGATAATGATAAGTTTATTAAACTTATGCACACATTTTACTTACATGGCTCGTATGGTGTCGCCAGACTTACTTAGTATTGTAATTGTTTGTTTTTTCATAAATGGACCCTCAAGTCCTCCGATACCTCAATTGATTTTAAGATGCCTTGATCTTTGTGTCCTCATTCTACCTCATTCCAAAATTTATTCATTGTATGATTCTCTTCTTTATTATTGGATCAGTTTGATATTTTTCATCCTCATTCTTGAAGTTTTACTCCCTTCTCGAAGCTTTATGTTGTTCGTCCTCATTCTCGAGGTTTAACTTAATTCTCAAAGCTATCTCATGTTCTTCCTCATTGTTGAGGTTTGATAAACGAAAAATATATCAATATTTACCGCCCATTTTACTTAATATTTTCTATAGGTTCTCAAGTTTTGTGAATATTTTGATGTGTTTTGTATTATTTTGTAGATAAATAAGATTTCAGGACTCAATGGAATCAAATCATGGCTAAAACGATGAAAAACAGATAAAAAATATTAAAAAGGGAATTCATTGTTCACGCATCGTGACACGCAATCCCTTTGCATTGCGACGTGGCGTAATTATTGAGCTATCTACATGCGTCATCGTCATATCATCACGTGCGTCACCATCGCGTCATCTTGATGTCAACATAATAATTCAGCCTGTCGACATGCGTCATCACTTCCGTCATGATGACGTCAGCATCGCAGTGCCAAGCCTTCACACGTCGTGACTCCGAGCTAATAATTGACTCTGCCAACAGTCGCCATTCACTGTACGAGCGTCGCGACGCCAAGCCTTCACCCGTCGCGACGCAGGCCGATTTTGATGCCTATAAATAGAGGCTGATTTCATTTGAATTCTTCATACTTTCTTCTGGGGAATTTCCTTATAATACTAAGAAGAGAGTATCTTGTTTGTTTAATTTCAGTTTTCTTGTATTTAAGTTTTATTTTAAACAATAAATCTTTCTCTGTTTTACTTAAAAGTATGTGTAGGTAACTTCTTTCTACTGGGGTAAAGGTGAAGCTTTTATTATTATAATTTAGAATAATCTCTCTTAGTTATAATAGATAAATTATTTTAAAACCTGACTTAATGGGATACCACCTTATTGGTCGGTTGGACTTAATTAAATTAATTTTGACCTGACTTAATTGGATACTGCCTTTTATGGTCGGTTGGAATTAATTAAAATCTGACTTAATCAGGATACCGCCTATATGGTTGGTTGGTAATTTCTTGTAAAGTTATGTATTATAATAAGAGAGGTTTCTAAATTAGAAGTAATAAAAGTGGATCCCCAAACCCAAATATTTTATTTCATTGTTGTAATTTTACCTTTTTAGTTTTCAAATTTGTTTTATAATGTTTTATTTATTTATGTCTTTAATAGTCCTATGTATGTGTTGTAACTAAATACGTTGTCTAGGGTTGTGATGAAAACCAATATCAATGATTTAATAAGTTGACTTTTCTTATGTCTTGTGTGGTGTATAGGTTTATTTATTGAGTCTAGTACTTAATGCTTTTTATTAACTGGCCACTAATAAGATTGATTTGGTAAACTTAAAATGAACTTGGAAAAGGGATTTTAGGTTTAGCCGTAGACTCAATAGCTCACGATCTCACATTCAACTTAGATATTTCCTTCCAGGATAGGAATATACCTGTCGGCCGTGGGTAGCCATAATTGAAACTTACACTTAATGAATTTGGATTTGCTAAATTAACATAGGAATATGGTTGATTGGGTTATTTTGGGTATTTCCATCTGACCATCGGAAGAGGCTTTTGCATATTTTCGTATTCCAAGTTAATAAACTAGTATATTACATAAGCATAAAATAAATAACTCATCTTCAGAAAGATATTGGTACGATTCACAACCCTGGATATTTTTATGTCATTGTTAAAACTTAAAAGCTACCTTTGTTTTATTTTATTTACTTGTTTTAGATAAAAATCACCATCCAACCAAAAATCAAATCAATTAGATACTCGTAGAGATTTAGCTTCATAAATTGATAGCATAGATATTAAGTCCTCATGAGATCGATATATTTTATACTACATGAACGATACGTGCGCTTGCATTACGTGTGTGTTTACCACCGAACAAGTTTTTGGCGTCGTTGTCAGGGACTTATTTATTTTTTACTATTAATTTTGGGGTTAGATATTTGTGTCTAAATTGTTTTTTGCTTATTATTTTTGTTTTCTTGTGTTCAGGTTCCCAGACACTACAAGAGAAGAAGTAGAAGCTTTGAAATCCGTTCGCTTGACCCAGAAATTCAAAGAACTATCAAACAGTTTACAAGGGAAAGGCGAGAAGGTCAAGAAGCACTGATCAACATGAACAATCAAGAACCTGAACCTTTGGAAGTTGCACCACCAATTCCCATTCAAGACAGAACAATTCTAGTGGTTGACGGCTTCATATCATGTATTGTACTTCCACCCTTACCAGCAAATGCGTGTGACATCAAAACATGCATTCAGATGATACAATAATCAGTCCAGTTTGGGGGAAGTGAAACTGAAGATCCTAATGCCCACATCAGCAACTTCCTAGAAGTTTACGGCACATTCAATTACAACCGAGCTGCAAAAGAAGCAATGAGTCTGTGTGTGTTCCCATATTCCTTGAAAGACAAAGCTAAGGCTTGGCTCCATTCATTACCAGCAGGTTCTATCACAACTTGGAACACTATTGCCACCAAATTCCTTGCAAAATACTTTCCCCCAGCCAGAACAGTAAAGCTAAGGAACGACATCACATCCTTTGTGCAACATGAATCAGAATCCCTCAACGAAGTATGGGAAAGATACAAGGAATTGCTCCGAAAATGTCCTCACCATGAGATTGCAAAGTGGCTACAAGTCCATACCTTCTACAATGGAATTTCTGGACTAATGAGAACCACAATAGATGCTGCTGCTGGATGAGCTTTAATAGAAAAATGAGAAGATCGGGGTTGGGACTTAATTGATGAAATGGCCAACAACAATTCATTGTCGCCAACATAAAGGAGCATGATCCAACGAATAGTAGGAATCCATGAATTAGGAGCCAACACAACTATGAATGCCAAGTTGGATCAGATATGAAAATATCTGGAAAATCTTAGCATTTAAGGTATTGTTGGATCCACAAGTTCACCATATGGAGGAGCAGTAGAGGTAGAATCTTACAACAAACATGATGAGACTGTGAACTATGTCAGAAATTTCAACAGACAGGGAAACAATCCATATTTTCAATACCTACAACCCATGTTGGAGGAATCATCCCAATTTCGCATGGATCAACACTTCAGGGCAAAGGAACAATCCACCACCAGGTATGAAAAAGAACCATGAATAGTAGAAGTGTTGGCCCAGATGAAAAAGCAAGAAGCAAAATACGACGCTTTAGCAACTGTGGTTTAAAATCAAGCAGCATCATTGAAGACACTGGAGAATCAAATGGGACAACTGGCCAATGCTCAGAGTTACAGACCGCAATATACCCTTCCTAGAAAGATAAAACCAAATCCAAGGAACATAGGGAAGGAGAAATGCCAAGCCATCACTTTGAAAAGCGGCACTGAAATCAACAAAGATGTTGGAGTCAAGGCATCTACTGAAGAAGTTCCAAAAGAAAGCAGTGAAGCAAATCCACAGATGAAGGATAAAGAAGAAAAAGAAAATGATCAAGAAAGATTTACTCCACCTTCACCTTTTCCACAACATCTCCAGAAACACAAACTAGACAAGCAATTTGCTCAATTTCTGGAGATCTTCAAAAAGCTGGATATCAACATTCCATTTACAGAAGCATTGGAAAAAATGCACAACTATGTCAAATTCATGAAAGATATTTTTTCACGAAAGCGAAGATTGGGAGATTACAAGACTGTAGCATTGAAAAAGGAATGCAGCGCCATCATTCAGAGGAAGCTTCCCCCAAAGTTGAAAGATCCTGGCAGTTTCACAATTTCTTGCACCATATGAGAACATTACTTCGGTAAGGCTTTGTGTGATTTAGGTGCTAGTATTAACTTGATGCCTTTGTCTATTTACAGGAAATGCAGATTGGAGAAGCAAAGCCTACTTAACTCACTCTACAATTGGGTGACAGATCACTCACATTTCCAAGAGGTGTAGTGGAAGATGTATTGGTCAAAGTCGACAAATTTATTTTCCCAGCAGATTTTATTATCCTTGACATGGAGGAAGACAAAGACATACCATAATTATCGGGAGACCATTCTTGGCTACAGTTCGAACCATCATTGATGTACGAAAATGTGAACTAACCATGAGGGTGCATGACCAAGAAGTAACATTCAATGTTTTCAAAGCCATGAAATTCCCGAATGACGAAAATGAGGAGGAATGTTTCAGACTTGATGTAATAGATAGTATCATCCAGAACAAAGATGCAATGCAACTTTCCACTGACAAACTTGAAGCATGCATCACCAACATGACTGATAGAGAATTAGATGATGAGATTCTTGAATGTATCAATTATCTTGACGGAGCTTCTCGCTTCAGATCGACACCACAGGTGGAAAATGTGGAATTACCAAAAAATGAGCAAATTAAACCCTCGATTGAAGAACCACCGCAGCTGGAACTAAAACCACTTTTGAGCCATCTCTGGTATGCATACTTGGAAAACTCTTCTAATTTACCTGTGATTATTTCTTCATCGCTAATATTGTCGCAAGAAGATAAGTTACTGAGAGAGCACGTGAGAACAAGAGAGCTATTGGTTGGACTATAGAAGACATTCGAGGAATTAGTCCATCAATTTGCATACACAAAATCTTGATGAACGACGAGTACAAAGCCACATTAGCGCATCAACGGAGACTAAATCCAATCATGAAAGAAGTTGTAAAGAAAGAAATCATCAAATAGTTGGATGCATGCATCATTTACCACATCTCCGACAGCACTTGGGTGAGTCCTATGCAATGTGTACCCAAGAAAGGAGGAATGACTGTAGTCACAAATGAAAAGAATGAGCTGATTCCAACAAGGACAGTAACTGGATGGATAGTATGCATGGACTACAGGAAGCTGAACAAAGCAACAATGAAAGATCATTTCCCACTACCATTCATTAACTAGATGCTAGATAGATTGGCGGGACATGAATTCTACTTTTTTTTGGACGGATACTTAGGATACAATAAGATTTCCATAGCCCAGAAGATCAGAAGAAAACCACTTTTACATGCACATATGGTATTTTTTCTTTCCACAAGATGTCATTTAGACTTTGTAATGCTCATGTCCCATTTCAACATTGCATGATGGCTATCTTTTCAGACATGATAGAATAAAGCATGAAAGTCTTCATGGATGACTTCTCAATATTTGGAGACTCGTTCGACCACTATTTTCAATATCTGTAAAAAATATTACAAAGATGTGAAGATACCGACCTGGTGTACTCAATTGGGAGAAATGTCATTTTATGGTGCATGAAGACATTGTCCTGGGACATCGGATCTCACTGAAGGGAATCGAGGTAGATAAAGCAAATATCGAGACGATAGAGAAATTACCTCCACCATCATCCATCAAAGGGATTCAAAGTTTTCTCGGGCATGCATGATTTTACAGGAGATTTATCAAAGTCTTCTCCAAGATTGCTAAACCTCTATGCAATCTGCTGGAGAAAGACATGACTTTCAACTTCACCAAATAATGCCACCATGCTTTTGAGATATTGAAACAGAAACTGGTCTCTACCTCCATCATAGTAGCACGAGACTGGATGCTCCCATTTGAAGTGATGTGTGGTGCCAGTGATTTTATTGTAGGTGTAGTTTTGGGACAACGCAAAGAAAAGGTTTTTCACACCATCTACTACGCCAGCAAAACTCCGAATGAAGCACAACTCAACTACACAACAACGAAAAATGAGTTGCTCGCAGTTGTGTTTACTTTTGATAAATTCTGCTCTTATTTGTTGGGTCCCAAAGTGGTGGTCTACACAGATCATTCAGTAATCAAATACCTGATCACGAAGAAAGATGCCAAGCCCAGATTGATCCGTTGGGTACTTCTACTATAAGAATTAGACATGGAGATCCGAGACAGATAATAACCTCTACTCCTAGATCTACAAGTCTCGATATATGCTAATCCATAAATTGGACATTGTGGTAGGGTTCATCCAGGCTGGGCTACTGAGGGAGAGGAAACTGCACTAGAGGCGACACTCTGAACCGGCCTACGATCCTGACCCTATTGAACTGAACCCATGTCTCTGCATGCTGTAGCCAGAGCTGACATGTGGTTCTGTCTACTATGGCCACTCTGTTGCGGCCTAGTCCCCTCCTCTGATTTAGATTTCTTTCGAGACTCCCTCTCTGCTTGTCTTTCTTTAACCCACGCTTCAAACCGTAAGGCATCATCTAGAACTTGGGTGTAAGTAGTGGTCTATGTGAAATGAATGGAGAGGAATAAATAATCTCGAAGCCCATTCAAAAACCTCTTCACCTTCATTTCCTCTGTACTGATTAGATGTGGGGCATAGCGAGACAATCGTGTAAACCGTATGTCATACTCAGAAACTATCTTCTACTCGCTCTGTACTAGTAGTTAAAACTCGCGAGCTTTGGCATCCCTAATACTTTATGGTAAAAATCTGGACAAAAAGGTCATACTGAACTCAGCCCATGTCAGAGGAGGAGGGTCTCATCGCCGACCATCTCGAAAGGATATAAACCATGTGTTGGCGATATCTCTCAGTTGAAAACTGACTAACTCCATTACTCTCTCCGCAAAACACCCCAACGCTGAACATATCTGATCTGATTCATCAATGAACCCAAAAGGATCAGGGGAGGTCTCTACTCCTGAGAACGTGGGAGGATGAAGCTTCCGAAAGTCATGTAATAATACAAGTAGCTCTTGTCGCTGCATAACCTGAACCGTTACTAGAGGTGGCTCATGTGGCACAACAAAAGGACCGGTTCAGAATGTAGTAAGGTTTGGTATATTTGGAGAAACTACTATTTGGTGAGCCATGTATATTCCTTCTGGTGATTATGGAACATGAATGGTGGATTCTGTAGCTCTTGGCTCTAGGACTGGTGGCTGCAGCTGACGGGTAATTAACTGGGCTAAAATGCTACTGACTGTTGAATATGTTGCAAACTCGCAACTACTGGGTCATTGGCCAGGACCACTGGCGCAACTCAACCTTCCCCCACGATACTCTCATATACTGACTCCACTTCTTGCCCCCTATCTGGCTCAGGGGGAGGTACTACTGATCACTGATCCAGATTTATGCCTTGAGGCACATTACCACGCCTAGGTCTACCCCTTACTCCGGTTCTTCCCTTGGGTGTCATGGAAATCTAAGAAGTTAAGAGAAAAAAAGAAATAGTCAATTACATATAAAATAATTGTAAGTGATTAGAATGAGACAAGCCATGAGACAAGGTTATTAGAGTAAATAGACACTTATTATATAGTAATTGTTGGTTTCTATAATATGTCTCAAGGAAAGATTAAGCATATATGAAATACAACAAAGAATATATATAAACATGAAGTATGGCGGAATCATACTTACAATATCTTGTGATGAAGAAAATCAAGCCAAGATGGAAGCTCCAAGGTGGATGATTTTCGGCCAAGGTAAGAAGATGTGGAAAGCTCCAAGCTTTGAGTATTCCAAGCTCTATGATGGTTTCCCTATCACCTCTTTTGATCCCTTGAAAGGTGCTAGCCTTGCATGTGAGGAGATGTTCCAAACAATCACACTTTCTTCAAGCTTTTGGCAACCAAAATGAAGAAGATGAAGACCAAAAAACTGCATGCAGTTTTCGGCCAAGTGAGAGAGAGAAGAGAGATTTTTCTTTTTGTTCTAATTAATTTTTGATACCAAAAATCAATTTATATTTATGCCATAATATTTATTAAATAATAATAAATCTATGACACAAGCCATGCAAAGGCTTAGAGTGTCAAAAACACTCAAATTCCATGCATAACATTAGAGTGTATTATACACTATCACCATGCAATGCATTATCAATAAAATAATACATATAATGACATGTGTCAAGTGGGCCCCACACGTTTCCAAATGAAAGTGGGCCCACGTCCACTCACGCGTTCGGGTTCGATATTTCCGAAATACCGAACTTGCGTCGCGACGTTAATTAAATCGAATTTAAATAAATAATCGCGCCTAGCGAAATTATTATTTACGTCGCTAACGAATTAATTCTAAATTAACTCGTATGCCCGAATTAAAATCTAATTTTAATTTCGCGTCGAAATCGAATTTCAATTATTATATCGAATATAATAATTTTACTGATTAATTCCAAATTAATCGTTCTCTCTCTCTCTAAATAAGGCACTTTATCCGAGATAAAGTTTCTCCGCAATTAATCCAAGATTAATTAAGTTCGAATCAAATATCATAGGTGAATCTTCAGGAAGCGACCCAAGAGATCTCCGGATATGTTGGCAGTAAATACGGTCGTCGGATAATCCGAACACGCACGTACCTCGTACTACGTTCTTACCGATTCACAAGACAAGGTTGGCTTCTAGCAAAGCGCCATGCCTACCCAATTCTCCAGAAATATTCTTATAGGAATATAAGATCTATATCAAGCGTAGTATACCGTAGTATTGCGTACATCGATCCAGTATCGGATGATCACATGCTAGGCCTAGGGCTGGAGATGTGTCTGCCCCGTACGAAACATATATCGGACATCAAGCAACTAGTCTCTTTAAATCGGACAATCCTGACCTAGTCATATTGTCCCGACGGTTGCAACCTTTTATAGAGTACTAGTTCTGTGTCCTGCGTGATCATCACCTCCATATGTCTGAAGCGATACTTCCATCTTGACATCACATCCAGTACACTACGATTCTCGATAACCCAGAAGAGGTGTACACAGAACCGGTTAAGGTCCCCAACCACCAAAACCAAAGTTTACCGATTGTCGCAAGTACTAGCGATGTAAGTCTCAGGTTAAGACCATATACACCTACCCTGATGCGGCCTCCCATAGACACCTAGACATACTACCAATGGGATTCCGCGGGGTCTATCCAGAGCGAAGCTGTTTTCCGTACCATCGGTAAAACACAACCTCCTATCGCACTTGCATAAGTATCCAATACTTAAATATATGAGAACTATGCCGTTGTGCCCTCACAACGTGCACAAGCGCAATACTAGCCTATTCCGCATTATCGATGTCCAGTCTCGATAATACTACGGCTAGGGATATTTAATGATTAAACCTTTATGGATTGATACTGTCTCATATCATCTCAATCCAGTACTAATCATATGGACTTTCGCCATTTATATATCAAAGTAAATAATATTTACAAAATGGCAAAAGGCAATTTCATTATTACATAGTTAATTTTGTACAATAATACAATATCATTTACAAACAGTGACGCTATGGGACACAATGTCTAACAATCTCCCACTTGGCCTATAGCCAGTCACTCAAGCATCTAATACCCGAACTATGTATGTGTCGTTCAAAAACTTGCTGAAGAACAGCCTTCGTCAGCGGATCTGCAATGTTGTCATCTGATGTGACCTTCTCGACTTTTACATCGCCACGATGTATAATCTCCCGAATCAGATGGTAACGTCGAAGAACATGCTTGGACCGTTGATGAGACCTTGGTTCCTTAGCCTGTGCTATAGCCCCGTTATTGTCACAATACAATGGAACGGGCTCAGCTGCTAACGGAACTACTCCTAATCCGATTAGGAACTTTCGGATCCAAACTGCCTCCTTTGCTGCTTCAGATGCAGCGATGTACTCCGCTTCTGTTGTTGAATCGGCAACAGTATCTTGCTTGGAAGATTTCCAGCTCACTGCTCCGTTATTCAAACAAAAAATGTACCCGGATTGTGACTTGTAGTCATCCTTGTCGGTTTGGAAACTTGCATCGGTATACCCAGATACCGCAAGTTCTCCACCTCCATAAATTAAGAAAGCATCCTTAGTTCGTTTAAGATACTTAAGGATATTCTTAACTGCTATCCAGTGACCTTCACCTGGATCGGCCTGATAGCGACTGCACATGCTCAAAGCATATGAGACATCAGGTCGTGTACATATCATGGCATACATGATCGATCCGACTGCCGAGGCGAACGGTATCCGACTCATGTGGTCTCTCTCTTCCTGAGTCTTAGGACACATGTCCTTAGACAGAGAGGTACCACGTACCATTGGAACCAATCCCCTCTTGGATTGTTCCATGTTGAATCGCTTCAACACTTTATCAATATATGTACTCTGGGAGAGTCCAAGCAGCTTTCTAGATCTATCCCTGTAGATCTTTATTCCAAGAATAAAGGCTGCTTCTCCCAGATCTTTCATGGAGAATTTTAATGAAAGCCAAGCTTTCACCGACGTTAGCATGGGAATGTCATTGCCTATAAGCAATACGTCGTCGACATAAAGGACAATAAAAGTAAGTGCTCTCCCACTAACCTTCTTGTATACACAAGGGTCATCTACGTTTTGCACGAAATCATATTCTTTTATGATCTCATCAAAACGCTGATTCCATGACCGTGATGCTTGCTTCAATCCATAAATGGATCGATTTAACTTACAAACCTTGTTTGCAAGTCTAGGTACGATAAAACCGTCAGGCTGTTGCATATAAACATCCTCCAAAAGGTTTCCGTTAAGGAAAGCGGTTTTAACGTCCATCTGCCATATCTCGTAATCGAAATATGCAGCTATTGCAAGCATTATCCGAATGGATTTAATCATGGCAACGGGTGAGAAGGTTTCGTCATAATCAATACCATATTGTTGACGATACCCCTTCGCTACAAGCCTAGCTTTGTACGTTTGTACGTTGCCATCCATGTCGGTCTTCTTCTTGAAGATCCATCTGCATCCAATAGGCTTTATGCCTTCTGGTGCATCAACCAGTGTCCAAACTTGGTTGGCGTACATGGAATCCATCTCGGACTTCATGGCATCTTGCCATAAAGCAGAATCGATTTTTTTATCGCTTCCTCATACGTAGCCGGTTCATTATCCTCAATAAGATTAATATCTACATGAGGTGAGATCAGGAACACATACCTCTCAGGTACTGTTCTGACTCTCTCCGACCTACGCGGTCCTTGTGTATGTGAAGTTTGTGGTACAGACTCATCCCGGACGGTCTGTTCTTGTTCCGTCGTTGATTCATTGCCAGGAACAGTATCACTACGATCTTCATCGAGTTCTACTTTCCTCCCACTTACCACTGCATTTATAAAATCCTTCTCAAGGAAAAATGCTTGTAGAGCAACAAATACTTTGTTCTCTTGTGGGTGATAGAAGTAATATCCTTTGGTTTCCCTAGGATATCCTACAAAAAGGCATTTATCAGTTTTGGGTTCAAGTTTGGTACTTTCCAAACGTTTAACATGTGCCCAGCATCCCCAAATCTTCAGGAAAGAGAAACCTGGTTTCCTTCCTGTCCATATCTCATATGGAGTCTGTTCAACAGACTTCGACGGTACCTTATTCAAAATAAGTATAGCACTGTTTAATGCGTATCCCCAGAAGGATATTGGTAGCTCAGTGCGACTCATCATTGACCTTACCATGTCCAACAAGGTGCGGTTTCTCCGTTCGGACACACCGTTTAATTGCGGTGTTCCAGGAGGAGTCCACTGTGAAAGAATACCATATTCTTTCAAGTAATCTTGAAACTCATAACTTAAGTATTCGCCACCACGGTCTGACCGTAATGTCTTAATACTCTTCCCTGTTTGTTTCTCCACTTCGTGTCGAAACTCTTTGAATTTCTCAAAAGTTTCCGACTTGTGTCTCATAAGATACACATAACCGTAACGAGATGCATCATCTGTAAAGGTTACGAAGTAGTGAAATCCACCTCTAGCCTGGCTAGACATGGGCCCGCATACGTCAGTATGAACGAGAGCTAACAGTTCTGTGGCACGTTCACCTTTACCGCTAAAAGGTGATTTAGGCATTTTGCCTAAAAGACAAGATTCGCAGACGTCATATGAATTGGGATCAAATTCGTCCAAGTACCCACTCTTCGAAAGTGTGGATATGCGAGTCTTGTTAATGTGTCCTAGACGACAATGCCACATATAAGCTTCATCTTTTAGATTACTCCTTTTGAGCCTTTTGTTTGTCATTTTAGGAGATTCATTTATATTCAAAATATAAAGACCGTTATTTGCAACAGCTGTGCAAATTTCTGCATCATTTTTATATAAATAACACCCAGTGTTTCTAAATACAAAAGTGTAACCCTGCTGGGTTAACAAGGATACAGATATAATATTCCTAGTTAAACTAGGTACAAAATAACAGTTCAAAAGTTTAAGTACATGCCCTGAGGGCAGTTCTAAAACAAAAGTCCCTACGGCCAAAACAGCAACTGGTGTTCCGTTTCCGACCCGTAGATCCATCTCCCCTGACGCCAGCATCCTGCTATCATGCAGATCCTGCACATCAGTACAAATATGAGCACCACAACCAGAATCAAAAATCCAATTTTTAAAACTAGAAGTATTCATATTTATCTCAATAACAAACATACCAGAGGCGATAGCCTTGCCAGCCTTGATATCCTCCCTCAGTTAAGGCAGATGTCGCGAGATTTGTCCTTTGGCTTCCTAGAAGCCACTGTCAACTTGCCTTTGCCCTTTTTCTTGAACTTCTTCTTCCTCGCACCTCCAATTGCCTTGGGCCTAGCCTTTGGCGCATGAGAGGTCGATGCATAATGCGCCTCGCGCTTGCTCCCCTTTAGGAGTTCCCTTTCGGACTCCTTCAATACGGATAACAGCTCTCCAAGAGTGTCATCTGTATCCATCAACTTGTAGTTGATTATGATTTGTTTCCAAGTATCAGGAAGTGACTGCAAGATCATATCTATAGTCAGCTCAGCCTCCAAGACTATTCCCATATTGGCCAACTCATCAATATCAGCGATCATTTGAGTCCCGTGGGCCTCAACTGATGCGCCGTCTGTCATCCGGGAGCGGAAGAGTTTCCTTACTAGCTCGTACCTCTTCATCCGCTTATTGGTGCGGTGAAGATCACGCAATCTTGCCATCATGTTATAGGGATCCAAGTCCCTGTACTGACGTCTGAAATGCTGGGTCATTGCAGCTAGCATAACTGACTGAGCTTGGTCACAATCGTCACTATGAGTCTTCCATAACTCTAGCTCCAGTGGCTCAGTGGGTTCAGGCGGGAGAGGTCTCTGAATAGTATACAGTATCCTCTCAGCCCCAAGCACTATCTTGAGGTTCATTTCCCAGTCGGCAAAGTTTGTCCCTTTGAAGACATTATCGCCCATGATTATGTCGCGGATATTACCTTTGCCAATCATCTTGACAACTATAGTCCAACTATAAAGTCAACGATGTTATGGGTACAGTCAAACTGTTACAAGTAAAATAACAATATATTAGTCCAACTAATTATTTAAAATATTGACGAAATAATTTTGAAAGACGCGTAAGGCTAAGTATCTGAACGGAAATTGCAAATTCAATAATAGCCTCCCACTATTTTCTTCAAGTTTCTAACCCTCTGTAGAGAACTCGGGAAATCGAATTTCCTAGTGGGCTAGGATCCCGTTAAATAACACACAACCTTGACTTTGGCCAATAAAAATTGTATGCTATTTAACTTAGGTAGATCTCCATGATCAATTGGATCTCATCCAATTCCTAGATCCGGTTAGGTGGACATCCAAGTCCGAAACATATGTATAATGCCAATGTAACCATTACATTTTCCTAACCCTATCCTCCGAATCATCTAGGCCTTGGCTTTGGCCAAAAACAAACCTAATGATTCCAGTTAAGCGGGACCCATTGACGAGGAAAGTTTCGTAATCAATGTCGTTGGACAAAAAGTGATCTTGACTTTGGCCAATAAAAATCACGATTTGGACAAGACACCGATATGCAACAAAACTCTCATGATTCAAGTACATCCTTGATTGACAAAGGTCTTGACTTTGGTCAAAAACAAACCAATGCCAACTTCGGATCTTGAACAAGAACCATTCAATGGAAGGATATTCGCTTAATAAAATTGAGGGATTTTCGCGTAATTGGCAACCAATTTATTTATCTTTGTTAGGTCTCATCATCATACACCCTTAAGGATGCTTCTAAAACATCATAAAGCGCGTAAAGTAGATTAATAGTGATATGCGGATGGATATATAAACAACTTGTTCCTAGAACAAATCACTCCCTTTCCTCTCCCCGCTAGCACTATTCTACTACTACCCAATTACATAATACAATAAGAGAAACCTCATTTACATTGAGGGGAATTAGGTGAGAAGAGAATACAAAGAGATAAAGAGATAAGGCTGGACACGCAGGTCCAATTTATAAATTCCAAATTTACAATAATTTCTAAAATTACCCTTTCCCTTCTAATATCCATCCGATATACACTATTCATTCATCACATACATATATATTCAAACAAGACATGCTTTTACAACCAATCTAATCCAATTAATTAGTCTTTGTTTAAGTGATCATCCAATGTTCAAACAACGGTTTGATTTTGCGCGAGTCAACTCGATTGAGAATAAGTACATAGGGTACGAATTCGCGAATTATATCGAACTACTTATTAAATCTAATTTAATTCGTATTCAATACTAATTCAATTATTTAATTCCAAATTAAATGTTTACACTTTTAATGTGCTTTAAAGACTTAGATTCTAAATCTAATCTTATTGGGCCTCAAAGCCCAACTAACATCCAATGTTGAATTTAATTCAAGTCAAATGGACTTAGAATTGATTTATTAAGGCTTGGGCTTTGGTCAATGTGGGTCAAACCCAATTACCAAGCCCAAATAAGGAATCACCCTTAAGTGCCATAAAACCAATTTTAAGCCCATAAAGCCCAATTAAATTATTAAAGCCCATTAATTAAATTTCAATATTCCAAACATTAAAGTCCAATTAATTAAAGTGTAATACAAGATTAATGTATTAAATCAAATATTTCAAAAATACCCATTTAATTTATTAATCATCAATTTTTCAAAATAAATGTCCAACATTAATTTTAACAAAAATCAACTCCTTTACATGTCCTATGTATTCGGCCAAGGTGAGTTTTTTTGTGTCGATTTGTTTTTCAATCCGATTGAATTATTAATCTACGTCCCGTACACGTTCTAAGTCATCCAATGATCTTAAACAAAAAAAATTTCAATCCACTCCAAGTAGCAACACATTCGGCCAAGGCATGAATTTGGGGAAAAATCATCCAATGCATTTTTCATAAAATTGATTCCATGTATCATCATTCTATATACATGTAAGCATTCTTATTAATCAAATTTCACAAGAACATGCTTCAATCAATTTCACCATATCATTCGGCCAAGGTCAAAATTTTTGGGAAAAATCATCCAATGCATTTTTCATAAAATTGATTCCATGTAACATCATTCTATATACATGCAAGCATACTTATTCATCAAATTTCACAAGAACATGCTTTAACCAATTTTATCACACCATTCGGCCAAGGTTAAAATTTTGGGGAAAAATCATCCAATGCATTTTTCATAAAATTGATTCCATATAACATCATTCTATATACATGCAAGCATACTTATTCATCAAATTTCACAAGAACATGCTTCAACCAATTTTATCAAATTTTAACCTAAAGTATTTCATGCTTAACCATGGCTCCATGATACCATTGTTGGTTTCTATAATATGTCCCAAGGAAAGATTAAGCATATATGAAATACAACAAAGAATATATATAAACATGAAGTATGGCGGAATCATACTTACAATATCTTGTGATGAAGAAAATCAAGCCAAGATGGAAGCTCCAAGGTGGATGATTTTCGGCCAAGGTAAGAAGATGTGGAAAGCTCCAAGCTTTGAGTATTCCAAGCTCTATGATGGTTTCCCTATCACCTCTTTTGATCCCTTGAAAGGTGCTAGCCTTGCATGTGAGGAGATGTTCCAAACAATCACACTTTCTTCAAGCTTTTGGCAACCAAAATGAAGAAGATGAAGACCAAAAAAACTGCATGCAGTTTTCGGCAAGTGAGAGAGAGAAGAGAGATTTTTCTTTTTGTTCTAATTAATTTTTGATACCAAAAATCAATTTATATTTATGCCATAATATTTATTAAATAATAATAAATCTATGACACAAGCCATGCAAAGGCTTAGAGTGTCAAACACTCAAATTCCATGCATAACATTAGAGTGTATTATACACTATCACCATGCAATGCATTATCAATAAAATAATACATATAATGACATGTGTCAAGTGGGCCCCACACGTTTCCAAATGAAAGTGGGCCCACGTCCACTCACGCGTTCGGGTTCGATATTTCCGAAATACCGAACTTGCGTCGCGACGTTAATTAAATCGAATTTAAATAAATAATCGCGCCTAGCGAAATTATTATTTACGTCGCTAACGAATTAATTCTAAATTAACTCGTATGCCCGAATTAAAATCTAATTTTAATTTCGCGTCGAAATCGAATTTCAATTATTATATCGAATATAATAATTTTACTGATTAATTCCAAATTAATCGTTCTCTCTCTCTAAATAAGGCACTTTATCCGATAAAGTTTCTCCGCAATTAATCCAAGATTAATTAAGTTCGAATCAAATATCATAGGTGAATCTTCAGGAAGCGACCCAAGAGATCTCCGGATATGTTGGCAGTAAATACGGTCGTCGGATAATCCGAACACGCACGTACCTCGTACTACGTTCTTACCGATTCACAAGACAAGGTTGGCTTCTAGCAAAGCGCCATGCCTACCCAATTCTCCAGAAATATTCTTATAGGAATATAAGATCTATATCAAGCGTAGTATACCGTAGTATTGCGTACATCGATCCAGTATCGGATGATCACATGCTAGGCCTAGGGCTGGAGATGTGTCTGCCCCGTACGAAACATATATCGGACATCAAGCAACTAGTCTCTTTAAATCGGACAATCCTGACCTAGTCATATTGTCCCGACGGTTGCCAACCTTTTATAGAGTACTAGTTCTGTGTCATGCGTGATCATCACCTCCATATGTCTGAAGCGATACTTCCATCTTGACATCACATCCAGTACACTACGATTCTCGATAAACCCAGAAGAGGTGTACACAGAACCGGTTAAGGTCCCCAACCACCAAAACCAAAGTTTACCGATTGTCGCAAGTACTAGCGATGTAAGTCTCAGGTTAAGACCATATACACCTACCCTGATGCGGCCTCCCATAGACACCTAGACATACTACCAATGGGATTCCGCGGGGTCTATCCAGAGCGAAGCTGTTTTCCGTACCATCAGTAAAACACAACCTCCTATCGCACTTGCATAAGTATCCAATACTTAAATATATGAGAACTATGCCGTTGTGCCCTCACAACGTGCACAAGCGCAATACTAGCCTATTCCGCATTATCGATGTCCAGTCTCGATAATACTACGGCTAGGGATATTTAATGATTAAACCTTTATGGATTGATACTGTCTCATAT
Source organism: Zanthoxylum bungeanum (assembly GCA_019454045.1). Classification (NCBI taxonomy): domain Eukaryota; kingdom Viridiplantae; phylum Streptophyta; class Magnoliopsida; order Sapindales; family Rutaceae; genus Zanthoxylum; species Zanthoxylum bungeanum. The sequence continues at coordinate 99,585 of SKCR01042829.1, forward strand.
CATCTCAATCCAGTACTAATCATATGGACTTTCGCCATTTATATATCAAAGTAAATAATATTTACAAAATGGCAAAAGGCAATTTCATTATTACATAGTTAATTTTGTACAATAATACAATATCATTTACAAACAGTGACGCTATGGGACACAATGTCTAACAGTAGTACCCCGGGTCTACCACATATACAAGCCACTGCTACTCCCTCACTGCAATCACTGACTCCCTAGACCATGTTTTGATACCATCTTCGTAACATCCCCAGTACGGGAATGTTACAAGCAAGCAACAGATCCTACTGTCGCCTAAGCCTCTAACTCATGCATTAGAACACTTGCTCTTATCTTATTGCTATGCAATGTTATACTCAATCATACAAGCAACTAAATAACTTAAATAAACTTAAATGCGAGATCATGAACATATGTGTATATATCCTACATGAACATAAATCTGAAAAGATAGACCCGATGACTAGTGACTGCAGTGTAACACTTGTCCTCGAACTGGGTTACCAAGAGCGGTACATGACTCACCAAAAGAAGAATCCTACAAAAGAACTGGGAAGTGGTGGGGGTGAGTCCTGAGGATCACAGTGAGTGGAGCTACAAAATAAGAAACTGAATCAGTATATCTGAGCAAAATCATTCATTCTTAAAATCATTTTGAACACTTTATTTGAAAGTTGGTTATTTTCTTTAAAGCTGAGAAAGGCCTTTTCTGAAAACTTTATGTGAAGAATATCTCTGGTACTGTGGAAAAATTGACGCATGGGGGCGTTACGTATCGTCGTCCCCCCATACGCCTAACTAGAGCCAGGAGTGCAAATCTATGACTTTGGGGCATTACATATCGCCGTCCCCCAAAGCATGCCACACATGTCCCCAAAACTAGTGGTCTTGGGGTGTTACGTATCGCCGTCCCCTAAGCCACTGAACTAGATCTGGTAGTGCTGATCCATGCTACTACCTGACCCTGAAACTAGGGTCTAGGGGCAATACCTATCGCCGTCCCCCTAGCCCTGAACTATGTGTGCACACGATCTCTGTCCATCAATTCCATAAGTAAGAGCTGGGGTGGGTTTTTCCTCCATGCCTAAAAAAATAACATAAAACTCATGCTTTTAAATCAACCTTGCATTAAAAAGTAACTGATAATTTAATAAGGCTAACACCTTAAAACTTTAAAAATAAATATGAAACAATAACAAGTGAACACAAATCAACTTTGAAAGAAAAAATATACACTCACAGATTTGAAGTCCGGTCAAGGTCTCTTCATGTCACTGGGGGCGAACGCGGCTCATGATGAGTATCTATATGGAATACACTAAGTTAGAATCATAAGTTATAAATACGATTCGAAATCAAATTAAGTTCCCCAACCTAGTTAGATTACTCCCATAGAACATTTTATATTCCTTACATGAAATGTAAAATAAAATTCAGACCCTTAATTACGTATCGCGACTTCTAAAAAATATTCTGATTTTTGGGTTCGCGTCGCGACGCCGGTCCCATCTGTATCGCGACGCTCCCATGTTAATCGAAGGCATGCCTCTGTCTCGTTTGCGTCGCGATACGAGCTTGCCGCGTCGCTACGCCGATTCCACGGCCATATTTTTACTTCTCCCATGACTATCCCCAAATGTCATTTCATTTCAACCCATCAATTACCATCATATAACACTCCCCAATCATCTTATCACCACCAAAATCCCAACACCTTAATTCCCTAACTAATATGAGATATCAAAATTTACCCAAACATGAACTTCTAAATCAAACAATCATAATTATTCAAATTTCTACTAACCATCAACATGCTACTATTATCAAACCATTCAAACTCAAAGCATCAAAGTTTGGGTCAAGCAACCCTACTGTAGACACTGCATTTTTGCATGAGCCCAATGATGAGCCTTGTATGGAGGCACTACTTGAAAAGTTACGGAAGTCACGGGAAATGAATACCGAAAGGAAAGAAGACCTCCAAAATTAACCCTCATTGGATTCGACTCATTAGCTCGCCTCAGATTCGCTTAGTCGAGTTCTATTTCAAACCTTACCCTCGGCCCAAAACCCCTGCAACCGACAAAGCCCACCATGCACGCCCAAGCCTTCCCAAATAAAATATTCCCATGCAAAACACATGTCAAAAATCCCTCAAATCACCTTCCAATTTAAAAAGATATGAAATCCCATCCTCACCAAATTTATAAAAAATCTTTCCCTAAATAAATTAAGAAAATATCCCCCAAATTTATTTGATTTGTTTCCTTGCTTAGGAGATCCATTGTCACTATAAATTGGAGACCAAATCACCAAGAGAAACCCTAAGACTCCCTTTTCATGGCAAAAAATAAACAAAAACCTTGGAACCTCTTCTCCGTCTTCTTCTTGACCGACCAAAACAAACACTAAACAACATCCACCACCAACCAAACAAAAGCCAAACAAACAAAACACAACCAAACAAAAGACACCCATAACCGAACACAAAAGCAACCAAAACTGCCCACCATATGAACAAAAAGACAAACAACAAACCCTTAAGCAGCCGCCACCAAACACAAATAAAAAAAAAATTAAATAAACAACAACCGAATAAGAACAAAAAAAGAAGTATAGTAAAGAAAACGTGAGCAGCGTGGACGTGGAAAAAGAAGTAGCATGAATCATGCGTAAGCAGCGTGGACGTGGACCTAGTAAGTGGCGTGAAGCAAACGTGAAGCCAGAAGCCATCTGGACGTGAGGCAACAAAGCACAGTGGCATGAACAAAGAGAACCAACGTGAAGCCATCTGGACGTGAAACAACCATCTGGACGTGAAACAACCATCGAAAATCAGCCTGAAAATAGTGAAACCAAAAACAGCCCAAAAACAGTCCCTAAAACAGTCCGGAAAACAGTCCAAAAACAGCCCAAAAAACAATCCAAAAAACCGTAGCCCAAAAACCGCAGAAAACAGCCCTAGAAACAGCAAAAATAACAGCCCCTAAAAAACAACAAAATTAACAGCCTAAAAAACAGCATCCCAAAAACAGCAAAACTGCGAGCAGAAATGGCGAAACAGTGAGCAAAAATAGTGAACAAGCAAACCAGAAAAACAGTAAGCTTTAATCCTTCCGGCGACGACCTAACGCCCTTCTGAGAAGCAACATAAAAGGTAAGAACTGAGGGCACCCTTTACGGTATTTATTTTGTTGTTCTGAACGCGGCATGTCTGGTTGGACGTGAAATACGTCCAACCGGGTATGCAAAGTCCTACATTAAAGATGGCCAAACATCTGGTTACATCTTTCTTTGACGTTTCGTTATTTATCTTTTTTCGTTATTTATTTACTTATCGTTATTTTATTATTTCGCATTTAGTTTGTTATTTATATTTTTTTATTTCGCCTTTATTTTATTTATTCATGTTGTTCATTATCCACATATGCTTTATTTTATTATTTTGTTATTTACGTCGCATTAATGTCTATGTGTGTTATTATCCCTTGCGGTATATCGGATGGAAACCCAAACATAAATTCCGTAGCCGAATCCGAATGGACGGTAGTGCGGTCTGTACTTGGGAAATAACTCCACGTACCACTTGGGAAATACTAATATATGCATGATTAACTCCCCTTTTATTTATTCATTGACGCTTTATTTGCTTTTGATTATTATTTTTGTTATTGTACCTTGTATTTTCTTAATATAATTTGCTTTTATATTAATGTTTATGGGTGTGCAAATTTGTGTGTTTATTTGAATTATCTTGCATGAACTGCATAAGACTTGGTTATACCATTGTGTGAACCCGTCCATTATACTGGCATAAGTAAGGGACCATTCTAAATCCAACGGTTTTAGGTATTCCCTTGCGAAGGGTGAGTGCGGCCTTAAACTTTTTCCCAGTTCACACTGGGTGGCGACTCCTTTATTCTCCGATTTAGTCCCCCGCAGGCTACTCCATACTCTCTACGGGCTGCGAGCCCAACAGTGTCGTGGTCGCCGAACATAATAGGCATAGCAGTAAACCCCGCTTTGCTCCTACACCTACCTTATTTCAACTTCCTTCTTCTCCAAAGAAGAGCCTCCAAGCTTCTTTGCTAGATTGAGGTAATGGAATTACTAAGTTTTGAGGATGAAGACAAAAGAAGAAAAAAAATTCTTCTTTTGTTGCTGCTAGGATTGGACGTGAGAGGAGAAGAAGAAAATGAGAAATTTTTCTTTTTGTTTTCCTTTTATATTTCCTACACACAACTCTCTCAACTTACTAGTATTTTCTAGAAAATTAATAAAAAAAAGGCTATTATTATATTACTCATGGGGCCTGTAGGCACTGCATTTTTGCATATAAGTCCCGATGATGAGTCTCGTATGGAGACACTACCTCTTTAATTGTGGAAGCCGCGGGACACAGACGTCAGAAGGAAAGAGTCAAGAATTGACACATGATGGATTTAATTCGCTGGATTAGCTTCGGGTTCGCTTGTTGGACCTCTGTTTCAAAACACATCCTTAGCCCAAAACCCCGCAAGACACACACCAAGCCCACACTTCACAAAACCAAACACCCAAGCCCACTAAATGGACCAAGCCCACACACCCAAGGAAACCCTAAGCCACACGCCCACTCACCTTCCAAAATACTAAAATACACATTAAACACATGCATAAATCAAGCCAAATCCCCTTCCTAAATTAAAGAAATCCCATGTATCCCTTGCCTAATTAAACCAAATCATATCCCTAACTAAAAAAGAATAAATCAAATTAAATCAAATCAGTTCCCTAATTAAAAGATTTTTCCCAATCAAATACTAATTAAAAATATCTTCCATTAATGCACAAATCCTTTTCCTTCTCAAATAAGGATAGCCCTCATCCCTTTGCCTAAAAAAGAAAGAACACAACACAACACATCCAACCCTAGCTCATCTTCACGGAAAAACACAAAGAAAATAGCCTAGCACACACCTTCACGCAAATACCCCCGCCTTGCCTTTGCTCACGTTCACAAGCCAACAACGCCATAAGCCAACGCTCACAGTACACAGTCCCCTCTATTTCAACCCCTCTCCACCATCAACAACAACCGATTAGACATACAAATCACCCACAAAAGACCATGCAGCCACCGACGTGAATAAGCACACGTAGCCCACTCACACAAACCGTGCCACACCTACAAGCCCCATTCACTCTACGTAGCTCATCAACGCCACTGCCTACACATAGCCTTCAAACACCACGCTCACGTACCCTTCACACAGCCCCCTTCAGTCACGCTCATGTACCCTCCAAATAGCCCCTACTTCATGCCTTCACTCATCCAAGCAGCCCCTACTTCACGCCTTCACCCATCCAAGCAGCCCCTCCAACACGCACATAAAGCCCTCTCAAAACAGCCTCGACTTCATGCATTGCCCTTTAAACCAGCCTCAATTTCACGCATAAATCCCTCTCAATACAGCCTCCATTGCAGCACAAATAATCACCCACCACAGCCCTCCATTGCCGCCAAAAACTGCATCTAAGAAACTGTCCAAAACACCGAAACTGCACTGCCAAAAATACCGAAACTACACTGTCCAGTAAACCCGTAAATAGCAAGCCAAAACCGTTCTGCAATCCCTGTGAAATGCAACTTAAAAATACATCAAAAACTACCCCAAAACAGTGACAAAACCACAGCTCCAATACCCTTAAATAACCGCAAAAACAATCTCTTAATACTGCAAAAATAGTGACCAGAAAATACCTTGAAAATAGCAGCGAAACGGAGTGAAAACAGTAGCCCAAACAGCGAAACAACGAGGAAAACATTGAACCGGGAGAGTTGCGGAGCATCAACCCTTCCGACGGCCGTGTAACGCGCTTTCGAGAGACGAAAAAAGAGGTTAGACCTGAGGGCACCTTCTTTATTTATTATCTTTCATTTTTTTATTTATTTTTTAACACCTTATTGCATATGAGTATTGTGGATTGGTGCATGATGTGACTTCCGGATGAACGGAATATGTGTTCTCTCTTGTGGTATATCGGATGGAAACCCGGACGTAAATTCCGTAGCTGAATCCGAATGGACGGTAGTGCGATTTGTACTCGGGATACAATGCCACGTGCCACTTGAGAGACACACGTATTTCATTCATCCAACCTTGTATTCGAGCATGATTTAGTCTAGTAGATTATTTATCTTTTTTAGCATGATTTAGTCTAGTATGTTATTTATTTTTATATATGATTATGTTATTTGTTTATGCATAATTTAGTTCTTTGCTTTCGCATTAGGAATTTAATTTACATTGTGTTTAAGTGATTATTTATTTATTCTTGGTATTTGATGATCCAACATGCTCATTGTGTGATATCGTATGTTTGCCGTTATGAAAAGTTATTTTTAAAGCATGTGAACTTAGTCATAGGATTTATTTTGATGAATGCGGACTAGCTCTAAGTTACCTTTGAGCATATATGTTACGTAGATTCGGTTAATTTATTGCACAAATCATATCGTTGCAAGTGGCATAAGTAAGGGACCATTCCGAACCCAACGGTTTGAGGTCTTCCCTTGCGAGGGGTGAGTGCGACCTTAAATCATTTTCCCGGTTCACACCGGGTGGCGACTCCATGTTATTTCTCCGGTTTAGTTCCCCCGCAGGCTATTCCGTACTCCCAACTAGGCTGCGAGCCTAGAACAACGTCGTCAATTTCTGTGTCCTACAGTATGGCGACTCCATTGGGGATAGAGAATTGGCCCTGAAATAATGTCTTGTAATGATTGTGATTTGTGCCTTAGTTATCCGTGTTTACCGTGGGTTGAAAGGGGTTTAATCAAAGGAACTTTTAAGGCTAGGTAATGGTTTGGTGTCTTCCTTCATTCACTACATTTCTATAAGGAAAAGTTGTGAAGGCACCTAGATAATCATGTACCCGTAGCTCGTTGTGACAGACTAATTTGGAGGACTTGTTGTTTATTCATGTCACCAAGCGATAAGAGCCTAAGAGGCTTGGGTTTTTAAGAGAGTTCACTCCGCCCTCTCTCTGGGGAATCTACAACGGGAAATCCATTTGACAGTTAGTCACGCACCATAACTCGTTGGCACGTACCTTAGTGTATAAAAAAGGTGCGCTCACTTGGCCGCTCGGACCCTTGAGTGGGGAGACCTAGTTGTGGGCAACCCTTCATCGACGAGAACCTTTGTCTATACCCCTATAAAACCCGCGTGTGAACAGTAGTTATAGGACCAATAGAGACTATTCCTTTATGTTTGCGTTTAGGACCACCGTTTTTGGATTCAGTTGGACTTTTTGTCATGAGGTATGGGCTTGTTGGGCCATTTAAACTGGGACGAGTCCGTGCTTTATGGAAATTGGGCTAAAAGCTTCTGAAATGCCAATGGGCCATCTTGTGTTTAGGCCTTTTATCATTTGAAGTTGTTTAGCCATGTTATCGCAAAAGTGTAAACCTGTTTGGGCCTTTTCAACTGGGACAAGTTTGCACCTCGCAATAGTATAATTGAATGCTTTAAAATGATAATGGGCTGACTTATACATTCCGTACATCGCATGCATCTCATGCATCTCATGCATTCACGCATCATGTTTACCCTCGTGTCTTAAAAGCCATCATAGATATTCTTTGGGTTAGGAAAAAGAAGACTTGTCAAATAAGAGTTTAGCAAACATGGATATCGTGGAAAAGGAAACCGAGGAACATAAAACTTTACTGCAAGGATAGAAAGACCATTGGGGGGCCTTCAGAAAAAAAAAGGAAAAAAAAAAAGAAAGAAGAACAAAAAAAATTGTTTGTTTTTTAGTCCTTAATAGTTAGGCATAAGTCCGATGATGAAATTGACTGCTTTAGGATGAAATCTTAGAAACGATAAACTCTTGATGTGCTTTTATCTGATACTTTAAGTGATTGATCTATGTTAGACTCGTAAGCACTTCACTATAGGTTCTTAGCGGTGAAAACCTGAGTAGTTGGCAAGGTGACTAGTTGAAGAAATTATAGGTCGGTGAATAACCATTTGCTTAGATGTCTATCTTGATTTGCTTATGTTATGATGTGTGGTATGGTTGAAAATAAAAGAAAAGTCTCTAAAGAAAAAAATCGAACCACCTATAACCGATAAGCGTGAAGCTACCCATGGGCGAGTATTAGGACCACCATGAGGAGAAATGCTACCTTAAAGGGTAGGTGTGTTGAAAAAAAAAGAAAAAAAAAAGAAAAAAGAAGTTCGAAACGAAAGAAAAAAGAAAGAGACAAAAGAGAAGGAAAACCATACCACATTGAGCACGGAAAAGCAACTGCAGGCATAATTGAGACATCAAGGTTGGTTTGACCCATCGACAATAATTTTTGAAAAAAAATCATTGAGTTAGCTTACCTGGGGATGAATCCGCAAAAGAACCTTTTCACACACACACTTTGAGTCTGGCTTCTATCGTTTATTCAAAGACTTGGATTTAAGTTGCGTTGAATGTTTTGAAGGTTCTCTGGTTTCATTACTGAGCATTCTTTAAGGGCAATAATATGTGTAACTATTGGGACTATTTCGTAGAATGTGATATAGTATGATGATATGGAATGCCACATCACATGGTTGACCTTGACCTAATACAAGCAGCGAATAGCGGAAAGCTAAATCAAGACTGGGGGTGACCAGCCTACCACCCCGCAAATAAGGGAAACAACGAGATCTTGAGCCATGAGACAAAAGAGAACCAACCAATCACCAGAAGAGATCTGGCAGAAGGAAATTGCAAGCAGACCCACGGGGGGGAAGCCCGCATTATCAGCAGTTTTCGAGAATGAATCCCATGGGGCGAAGCCTGCATTATCAGCAGTCTTCGGGAATGAATCCCAGGGTCGAGGCCCACATCAGCATCAGTTTTGGCGATGAGTCCTAGGGTCGAGGCCCACATCAGCATCAGTTTTAGGGATGAGTCATAGGGCCAAGGCCCACATCAGCATTAGTTTTGGGGATGAGTCCCAGGGCCGAGGCCCACATCAGCATCAATTTTGGGAATGAGTCTCAGGTCCAAGGCCCACATCAGCATTAGTTTTGGGGATGAGTCCTAGCGCCGAGGCCCACATCAGCATCAGTTTTGGGGATGAGTCCTAGGACGAGGCCCACATCAGTATCAGTTTGGGGCGAGGACCACATCAGTTTGAGGGCGAGGCCCACATCAGTATCAATCTGGGGCGAAGCCCACATCAGTATCAGTTTGGGGGCGAGGCCCACATCAGTATCAGTTTTGCCAGGTACGACACTCCTGGTATGGAGATATTGCAACGATACCTCGGGTATGGGGTTTAGCATGCCAGGTACGGCACTCCGGGTATGAAGATATATAGTGACGCCTCGGGTATTGGGTTTAGCATGTCAGGTATGGCACTCTGGGTATGGAGATATTACAGCGGCGCCTTGGGTATGGGGTTTAGCATGCCAGGTACGGCACTCCGGGTATGAAGATTTTACAGCGACGCCTAGGGTATGGGGTTTAGCATGCCAGGTACGGCACTCTGGGTATGGAGATATTACATCGACGCCTCGGGAATGGGGTTTAGCATGCCAGGTACGGCACTCCGGGTATGGAGATATTACAGCGACGCCTCTGGTATGGGGTTTAGCATGCTAGGTACGACACTGCGGGTATGGAGATATTATAGCGACGCCTCGGGTATGGGGTTTAGCTTGCCAGGTATGACACTCCGGGTATAGAGATATTAGAGCGACGCCTCGGGTATGGGGTTTAGCATGACAGGTGCGGCACTCCGGGTATGGAGACATTATAGCGATACCTCGGGTATGGGGTTTAACACGCCGAAAATGGCACTCCGAAAATATAGCATGGTTCAGAAATGGACCACTATCAGCAAAAGCCGAAAATGGCACTCCGAAAATAGAGCACGGTTCAGAAATGGACCACTCTCACATCAGCAATGGTTCAGAAATGGACCATCTCTCATTAGTAGCGGTTCATAAATGGACTATATCTTATCAAGCAACGGTTCGGAAATGGACCATCAAACATCACCAGCATGCCGAAAATGGCACTCCGAAAATGGAGCACGGTTCGGAAATGGACCATTATCACTCGCCGAAAATGGCACTCCACAATTCAGGGAACAAAGCCTACTCTCTACACAATTTGGGAACAAAGCCCACATTCAGTATAGCTCGGGAACAAAGCCCACACTCAACACAGTTCGGGAACAAAGCCTAGGGGAATAAAGCCTTATCTTAACATAGTTCGGGAACAAAGCCCATGGAATAAAGCCTTATCTTAACACAGTTCGGGAATAAAGCGCACAATCAACACAGATCGGGAACAAAGCCCAGAGAATAAAGCCCACAATCAACAATTCAGGAACAAAGCCCACAGTCAACACAGTTCGGGAATAAAGCTTGGGGAACAAAGCCCACCATCAACATAGCTTGGGATTAAAGCCCACGCCAGTTTAGTTCGGGAATAAATCCCAGAGAATAAAGCCCACAATCAAAAGTTCAGGAACAAAGCCCAAAGTCAACACAGTTCGGGAATATAGCCCACATTCGGTGGTTCAGGAACGAAGCCCAGGGGTCGAGGCACCTCGCCACCATATCAACTCAGTTCAAAGCAACAGGCAAGTCAGGTGCAGCTGGCGAGCCAGGTAAGTAAAGTTGCATTGCATAAACTTTGATAAGATTGTCATTGTCACACACTGCACAAGTCCCATCAAAGTGGGGGCGACTGTAGGCACTGCATTTTTGCATATAATTCCCGATGATGAGTCTCGTATGGAGACACTACCTCTTTAATTGTGGAAGCCGCGGGAAATGGACGTTAGAAGGAAATAGTCAAGAATTGACACATTGATGGATTTAATTCGCTGGATTAGCTTCGGGTTCGCTTGTTGGACCTCTGTTTCAAAACACATCCTTAGCCCAAAACCCCGCAAGACACACACCAAGCCCACACTTCACAAAACCAAACACCCAAGCCCACTAAATGGACCAAGCCCACACACCCAAGGAAACCCTAAGCCACACGCCCACTCACCTTCCAAAATACTAAAATACACATTAAACACATGCATAAATCAAGCCAAATCCCCTTCCTAAATTAAAGAAATCCCATGGATCTCTTGCCTAATTAAACCAAATCATATCCCTAACTAAAAAAGAATAAATCAAATTAAATCAAATCACTTCCCTAATTAAAAGATTTTTCCCAATCAAATACTAATTAAAAATATCTTCCATTAATGCACAAATCCATTTCCTTCTCAAATAAGGATAGCCCTCATCCCTTTGCCTATAAAAAGAACCCTCACCAACACATCCAACCCTAGCTCATCTTCACGGAAAAACACAAAGAAAATAGCCTAGTACACCTTCACGCAAATACCCCATGCCTTGCCTTTGTTCACATTCACAAGCCAACAACGCCATAAGCCAACGCTCACAGCACACAGTCCCCGCTATTTCAACCCCTCTCCACCAATCAATCGATTAAGACACACAAATCACCCGAACTAGGGCTTACAGATCGGTGGCATTTATAGTTTTACCAAGTAAAGGTGTTTTAGGCACTTTGCCCAATAAACTAGATTCGTAGACTTTATTTGAATAGAATCAAATTTGTCCTAGTACCCACTCTTCAAAAGTACGGATATACGAGTCTTGTTTAATTGTGTCCCAGATAACAATGCCACAATATGATTCTTCTGATCAAATCAGTTTGAGCTATTTGTTTGTCACGTTATACGTTTGAGATTTATTTATATTCAAAATATAAATGCTGTTATTCACATCTAATGTGTCTATCTGAATATCATCTTTATATAATAAAACACTTTAGTGTTCTAGAATATAAAGGTTCACCCGCAGCGGGTTAAACACTGATATAAAGATAATGTTTCTAGTCAAACTAGTTACATTATAACAGTTTCCAAATTTAGGTACATACCCGAAGGTAGTTCCTAAACTTAGGTATCTACGGTTAAAACAGTGACTTTCGTCCCGTTTCCGATTCGCAGATTAATCTCAATCTGAAGTCAGTATCCTGCTCATAGCAGATTCTGAACATCAGTATATATTTATGAATCACACTAAGTATTTAAAATCCAATATTAATACTAGTAGTGAACATATTTCATGACAAACATATTTGAAGTCGGAGCCTTGCACCGTCTTCAATTCCTTCATGTCTGCTTTGTTCAAACGACAGTCACTATTAAGTGATCCCATTTGCCACAATTTAGGCAGAGATTTTGGGATATGTCCTTTATCTTCCCAGAAGATTATAATGATTTTGCCTTTGCCCTTTTCACACTCCAGAAGCCTTTGGCCAAGCTTCAGGTTTCTAGAATATCGAAGTAAAGTGCACCTTGCGCTACTTGCCTTATTGCAAAATTTGACTTTGTCTCCTTGAGAATAGTCATTAACTCTCCAAGAGTTATGTATTGTAATTGAGTACTTCTAAGATCTATGAAGATCCTTCAATTTCATTATCATACTTTAAGGATCTAATCCTTAGTTCTGATTAAGAAATTAAGGAGTCTACTGCGACAAGCTTAATGGATTAATCACTTAAGTTATCATTACATGAATCTTCCAAAGATAATGCTCTACTATTTGCTTAACTTCGGTCTTAGGCATAATATGTTATTTTATCAAATAAAGTAACTTATTATTTTCCAGGACTATCCTGGAATTATTCCCAATTTGAAAATTAAACCATTTAAATACATTTTCCCTAGGATTATGTTTTAAATGTCAATCTTTCAATTTTATCTTGATTTTAATAGTCCAACTATTTAATCAACGATTTAGGTACTATTATTATAATGATTATTATAGTCCAGCTATTTAATCAACTATAATTTATTTGTTTGAATACAGTCCAACTGTTAATTAAAACAACGTTTAAATATTAGTCCAACTAACATTTAATTGATTTGACGAATGATATTTGTTTGAGCGCGTATGGCAAGTAATTAAACGAATATTGCAAATTCAATTCTTGCCTCCCACTATTTTCCAGCGAGCCTCCACCCTCTGTCGAGTACTCAGAAAACCGTGTTTCCTAGCGGGCTAGGATCCCGTTAAATATCACACAATCTTGACTTTGGCCAACAAATTGTATGATAATTAACTAGGTAGATCTCTAAGATCAATTGGATCCAATCCAATTTCTAGATCCAGTAGGGGGACATCCAAGTCCGAAACAAATATCTTATATATGCCAATATATCCAATATATTACCTAACCTTTTTCCTCTGAATCAACTAAGCCTTGGCTTTGGCACAACAAACTTAGTGATCCCAGATAAGCGCAACCCATTGGCCATGGAAAGCTTCGTAATCAATGTCGATGGACAAGAAGTAGTCTTGACTTTGGCCAACAAACCACAACTTGGACAAGACACTGATATAGAACAAAGCTCTCGTGATTCAAACACATCCCCGAAGGGCAAAGGCCTTGACTTTGGCCAACAAGCCAATGCCAGTCTTGGATCTTGAGTAAGAATCACTCAATGGAAGGAAAAACGCTTAAAATTTTGTGAGGGTTTTTGCGTGCAAATTGGCAACCAATTTATTATCTTTGTTAAGGTCTCATAATCGTACACCTTTAAACATGCATTCTAAACACATAATAAAGCGCATATGAATAAATAATAATGATATGCGGATGGATATTTAACACATTGATCCTAGATCAAATCTCTCCATTTCCTCTCTCCCGCTAGCACAATTATTGCTTCTACCCGTTACACTACACTTCTAAAGAAACCTAATTTACATTGAGGGGAATAGGTGAGAAGAGAATACAAAGAATAAGGAGGTAATGAGGCTGGACACGCAGGCCCAATTAATAAATTCCAAATTTATTACAACAATTTCTAAAATTGCCCCACCCATCTAATATCCATCCGATATACATTATTCATGCATCGCAATCATGTATTCACACAAGCATGTTATCAATCAATCTAATCCAATTAATTAATCTTAATATTAATGACCATCCAATGTTCAAACAATAATTTGATTTTGCGCGAGTCAAACTCGTTTTGCGAATAAGTACTCAAAGTACGAATTCTCGAATTAAATTAAACTACATAATTAAATCCAATTCAATATGTATTTAATACTAATTCACTATTTAATTCCAAATTAAATACTACACTTTATTAATGAACTTTTACGACTTAAATTCCAAATTTAATCGTTACGGGTCTCAAAACCCGATTAACGTCCAACGTTAATTTAATTCAAGTCCAATGGGCTTTTAATTAATTTCTGAAGGCGTGGACTTTTGGTCAACTTGGGTCAAACCCAATAACCAAAGCCCAATCAAGGAATTACCCCATAAGCCTAGAAATCAATTTAGGCCCATTAGGCCCAATTAGATTTATTAAGGTCCATTAGTCGCATTTGGGCTTTATGGAAGCGGTTTTGGGCCTAATTGGATCCAACCAATTTTGCCTAAACCTAACTTGGTACAACCAAGCCCATTTAACCCATTTACAACATTTCAAGCCCAAATCCAATTTAAGCCCAAATAATTTAATTCCAAAAAATTCCAAATTTCTCAATTAAATTAACTAAAGTGTATTACACAATTAATTACCCAAATCAATATTTCCAAAACACAAATTTGTACAATTAATCATGCTTATCAACATTAAATCATGTCCAACATAATTTATCAAAAAATCAAACCCAATTCATGCTAAAGTGTCTCGGCAATGAGAGGATTTTAATGTCCAATTTTAAATCCAATCCAATTGAATCTAATTTAACATTAAATCAACATTTCCAATTGTTTTCAAGTCATCCAATGAATCAAAAAAAAAAATCCAAGACATTAGGGAGCCTTCAACTTTCGGCCAAGCCAAGCAAATTGGGGAAAATTAATCCAATTAATTTTTCAACAAATTGGTCACATATAACTCTAAGTTATCCATATACAAGCATATTCAAACAAACAATTTGCCAAAAACATGCTTAAATCAAAAAGCCCCAAATCAAAGTTAAGAACCCTAATTCATGTTTCATGCTCAAATGGCTCTGGTACCATTGTTGGGTTTCTATTAAGTCCCAAGGATAATTTATAAGGCATAAAACACATGTGAATACGCAAAGGAGAATGGCGGAATCATACTTACAATGAACGGATTGGATGCTACGAAGAACAACAAAGCTTTTTATGCCCTTTGAACACCTCCAAGGCTTACGGCAATGACTGGTTTTCGTCTCCTCAAATTCAGCCATGGTCCTCCATTGAAGTCTTCAAGCTCCAAGCTTCCAAAATGGATTCCAAGCTCACGAAATTACTGCCATATCAGCTTGGTATGTCTCCTAGAGTGTGGTAGCACTTTGATTTTGCAACAAAATCACCTCTTTTCTTCCTTGTGTTTCACGGTGATGAACCAGAAACAGAAGAACAAGAATCGGTCCAAGACCAAGAGAGAAAAAGGGGGAAGAAAATAGAGAATAAAAATGTGTATTGAATGTTTGTTTTCCAAAAAAACAAATAAACATATACCCATTTTTTTCTTTTTAAAAAGTCAAGCATTAAATGCCTTCAACCACCAACATCAATCAATCAAGTGACAACTTGTCACATCACTAAAAGTGACATGTGATTTGACGCTTGATGCGACTAATGATTTGACGCTTGATTTGACTTGCGTGCCGCACTCGAATTCGAAATGCGAATGCGCTCGCAAACAATCCCAGGGTCGGGTTTACTAATTCCAAATTAACGAATTTTCCGTTGTGACGTAATTAAATGATTATGCCTAGCGGAATCACTATTCATGTCGCTAACAATTTAATTCTAAATTAACTCGTTCGCCAGAATTAAAATCTAATTTTAATTCCGCGTCGAAATCTAATTTCGTATAATTTATCAAATATATTATTTTAACCGATTAATTCCAATTAATAGTTTTCTCTCTTTTAATGATATTTTATCCCAGATAAAATATCTCCGCAATTAATCCCAGAATAATTTTCTCTCTCATCTAATTAATCCTAGATTAATAAAGTGCGAGTCATACGTCATCGGTGAATCTTCGGGAAGTGACCCATGATATCCCCGGATATGTTGGCAGTAAATATATATATATATATATATTTAATATATTTATATATATATATATATATATATCTCTCTCACTAAACATGATTTAGTTTCAATATAAAGAATTAGATCGAATATATATAATAAAGGACAAGAGGTGCAACCATAAATAAATTATATTATGGAAAAATATATTGGTCGTATTCATGAATCGGACATAAATATGATCTGGATTGGCACTCTGAACACCAACCCTAACAATTTATCCCAATTTCTCTAGTGTAAATGCTGTTGGGATGTATGCCATAGAGCTACATGTAATGTAAACAAATTTATATATTTTGAAATAAAATGATGCATTATTCATTTATCAAAGTGTTTGTTTAATTTTCGCATATTATAAATTATCTTGAATACCCTAGATTACTTATGTGCCTTCCGACTTAGTGTATGAGTGTCATACATAAGAGGATTTAAGTCTGAAATTAGTAATCTTAAATAGTCCATAGAGAGCAAACAAAGTGGGTACTTTGTTTGTGGTTTATCTATAGTTGCGGTCCATTCTATATCTGTATGGCGACCTTGATCTGGGATCATCCATGTAGAGACATGAGAATGGAGGCACCTTGTATGATGGGATCATAAAGGACTAGACCAGATGGAAATGACATTCTTATAATATTTGTTAAACAAAGAAAGTCATTTCGATCTACTAGATGGTCATATATGGATTGATCTTAATCCTGAGTGTACTACGAACTCCTGCATGGTAGGCTTTGTCCTTGATTTACAAAGGTGAGGTTAGTGTAGCAGTCCCGACCAATAGCTACGTACTTTGGGGGCATGGTCTGTTGTGTAGCTGAGAACATTTTACATAGATATGGAGTTCACTCCTTCTTGCCAGAAGTAGAGGAGTATCTTTCTTAAGGGTTGATTCGATACTTGAACAGTTAGAGTGCTCAAGTCTTTCTATTACGAATAGAAAGATTAAAATTCATAATCTTTATGAATAAATTATTCATTAGAGAATCAAAGGTACTTAAGGTAAAATAATTAGAGGCGTATAACGGATATTAAGACCCAGCTCTAATTACGAGATACTCGTGAATGGTTAATCTATATGTAGTGACTATATTGATGGACACCGACTTGGTTCGGCTTAATATATCATATGCGGCAACGAGAGTGCAACTTCGGGTTTTTAGTGGAATAACCCGAAGTTAATAATTTGAAATATTTAATTAAGAGCTTATTTAATATTTAGAGATTATTGGAGCTCGAACCGTAGGTCCATTTGGTCCCCGTTCTAGCTCGATATACTATAGCGGATTTAGTATAATTGGATAGTCCAATTATACACTCACACATGTATAAATATTATTAATATGATTAATAATATTAATTCTCACACTTGAAACTTTATATTAAAAGTTAATATATTTTTTTATTAAATATATGATATTTAAACACATGTTATTTAATTATATTAGATATAATTAAATGGAAGGTTAAGTTAGTAATTTCTAAATTTTAGGTTTTGGAAACCCTTGGATTTAATTTGGAAGTTCCAAATTGTTAAATGGAATTTAACCTTTTATTTTTGTAACATATCTTTTATTCAGTAATTAAATTTGTTGTTACAAAATTAATAAAAAAGACATGTGCATGGCCGAATTTTTTAGGAAAGAAAAGGGAAGGGTTTTGTTTTATTTTGGAAAATTAAACCCTAAGTATAAAAAGGAAAATTGTTTTTCTTTTTGCTCAAGTCTTTCATTCTAACATTAGCCTCCAAATTCTTCTTGTTCATTCTCTCTCAAAAGTTGAGACAAACTAAAAGAAAGAAAAAGAATAAATAAAAGCAAATATCAAGTGTGTTTAAATCTCTAAATTGTTTAGGGATTGTTTTGTGAGTCTTGCCTACATAAGTTTCCGTTGGTAACGAGATATAGTTTGGAAGACTTTGTGGTGTCGAACAAATCTTCATCTTCTTCTCTTTCTTGTGGTTCACGGCAGTGAGCATTATTTTTGCTCGTTGCCGCCCCTTTACTTGGTGAAACAGAACTCGGTTTGGTTTTGTTTTAATCCAGTTTGTTTTTGGAATATTTTGTGATGTTTTAGGGCTGTGTTGGGGCTGTTTTCAAGTGAAAATTCAGAACCAAAACACAGTTGTAGTCCACGTACTTCAGCGGCTGTTTCTACAGTGTATTTGGGCACGAATCGAGTCCAAAACAGTCCAGTTTTTGTCCGGCTATTCGGGGACTATTCGGGGGCTGTTTCGGGGCTGGAATTTTGTCTAAAACTGAACCAAATTTTGAGTGGGTGTGGCAGTAGCATTCGAAAATACAAAGGGAAGGGCAGAAAAAAAAATTCAAGTCTGATCCGTGTGCTTAATCTGTTTCCGTTGCGCAAGGAAAGCGTTTCCTACAATTGGCATCGAGAGCAAGGTTGAAAAGTGTTCTTAATCTTTCTCTTTCTCTTTTAAAGTTACTGTTTTTAATATGTTTATATGAGTTATAAATTTGGATATGCATGTTTAGATGAGTAGGCACAATATAATATTCATATGATGAATGATTATTATTTTTCATGTGATGAATGGATTTTGCATTGGTCGTAATTTTTCTGGCTCTTATTTTCATGTTGGTTTTGTTTTTGGGATGTAAGGCCATAAGGTTATTGTTTACAATTGTTGTATTTTTAATTTTCCAATGTAAAATTTCAATTGTTGTAATTTGGAGCACCGAAGTCGCAAAAGGAGTCAACACCGCCTTGAAGCGTGATTTGAAGACCAATGGATGCCTTGGGTATTTTTTGTACTAATTAGATTAGTATAGGGAAAAATACGAGCCCGGTCAATGCAAAATATTTTTTTATGTTATATGTATGTTTAATTCGAATTGTTTGAATTGTTGGGAAGCGGCCGTGAGTGCACAGCGGAAAATTAAATATATCAAATTATGATTGCCGCTATCCCTTTTCCCAAGACCCATGTGTTTTGATTATTCTACAAGCCTAGGCATGTTACTATATATTCTAAGAATAAAAACTCATAAAACATGCAAATAACATAAACCTAAACATGCTAACTATCATAAGAACTCTAATTAAAATAAAGAAAGAAAACGACTTACTTGAACTGAAGACTCCTCCAGTCCTCCCTCCAATCTACAAGATTTTCTCGAACTCAGCAAGCTCTTCCACGTTCCAAAGAGCCACCCAAGTGTGTGGCCTCCAAAGGTGCACACACCAAAGCCAAAACTCAACGGCAAGACTACGCCTTGAGTGCACGGGTATTTTACCCTTGGTGCTAGCCTAGACAAATACCTCAAAAATTTTAACTCGAGGTTCCTCTAGTCAATTAGACTTAAGGATCCTCAATATCAGTGGCTTACTCTTACACTTTAGAGTTGCTCACTTATATAAACCCAAGATATAAAAGGTTTGGTGCAAAAATTTGTGAAGAATTCTTTGGGTTTATATAGGTGCTCCAAA
Source organism: Zanthoxylum bungeanum (assembly GCA_019454045.1). Taxonomy (NCBI): domain Eukaryota; kingdom Viridiplantae; phylum Streptophyta; class Magnoliopsida; order Sapindales; family Rutaceae; genus Zanthoxylum; species Zanthoxylum bungeanum. Next base: position 119,160 of record SKCR01042829.1, read on the forward strand.
GAAAATAAAATTAATTAAGAATCCGATGTGGGATAAATGTTAATTTAATCTTAGCCATTGGATCTTAATTTAGTGGTTTAATGAGATTATAAAACCCTAATAAGTGTTTTGAATTGGAATTCAAAACAAATAACAAATAAATAAAAATTTACTATTCACGTTATTTATTTATTTATTCCAATTCCCAAAGTACCCCTATCATCATTCACCAATCCCTAAGTCACTATGGAACCTCATAAATGATCTGTTCAATAATTAAACACATTGAACCATTTATGAACAATTCCTACAGCAATCATATATTTCGTTAAATTTGTAATGTGCATTGTTAACCATTGATTTCGACTTTGTTGTGTGTGGCCTTTTGGGTTCCCCTCAAGTTTGACATGAAATGAATCGTGATAATTTAATCGAACATAAATTATCCCCCGATCAGATGGTCGTTCGATTTCAATGACCAAGGTTGACATCTAGCAACAGGCCAAGGCCCCCAAATGAGAAGGAAATTATATATACCCATTATGTATGCGATTTACATATGATACGGTCCATCGCCTCACTGTATCACTACAGTTTGACCTAGGGTATGGAAATTGTCTACCCATATAGTCAAATGTATGATGTTGATAGTGTCATGAATCGTGCTAACCCAAGAATCTCACATGATTCTTCCGTTGCGGCCACAGTCTCAAGCACTTATCACACATATCAACCTGTGAACTGGAATATTACTCTTATAAGAAAATATTATCCAAGAGAGTGGCGATTCTCTGTTGTATCTTTACAAACTTCATGTGTTTCAACAAATGACCCAATCATACCCTTATGACCGGATCTTTTGAACCGAGGAATGAGAATGTCAAAGTTATTTGATCCACACATAAGATTGTAAAGACCTCAAGTCTATGGACTAGTCATACAATCGATACATGAAAGTTATCATAGACATATGGGATAAACACGCCATGTGAAAACTTTCGGCGGTCAGTTTGATGGACCCGAGCAACTTATGCATCCATGTGATATACCAAGCCGACGGATCTCCGCTAGTAGCCTATGAGATCGGCTACCCCAGTTAGGGGCGGATTATATCATCATGCTATTCTCTCTGCTTTGTGAACGCCCAGATTATTCACAAAACTATGACTAGGAATATTTAAGAGTAATGATTCTAATAAGGCGTGGAAGCCATCATCTTATTACTCCAAGGGCTTTATTACAGTGTTTGATGATTCATAAATTTATGTAAGACACGTATAATAAAGATTGTCATTTTATTAATTATTGAAAATATTACAAATACATGTACATATAGCCCATCCACAAGTTGGGTATAGGGCATATCCCTAACAATCTCCCACTTGAACTAAAGCCAACTACTATGAATCTGGACACCATACTCCCGGGTGTGCCTATCATGCTTTTGTTGAGTCAGCCCTTTAGTCAGAGAATCTGCAAGATTATCTTCTGTGGGTATTTTCTCTATAATAACTGTTGGGTTCTCCTAGAACATGCCAAGGATCTATTAATCATAAATTGTGTGAATACTCAAAGTAAGATTGCGGAAATAATACTTGCATTGGTCGGCAATATGGATGTAGAGAATACATAAATTTTGTTCCTTTGAAAAGTGCTCCAAGCTCTCATTTGTATGATTGGTTAAGCTTCAAGCTTTGAACTTTGATTACAAATTCAATGGGAAAGGTTTCCCTAACACCTTTTTAGACTCATTTATGTGCTAGCAATGAAGAAATTTTGAAACAAAATTTCCGAACCAATAGGGAGAGGTCACAGCAATGGGATGAGAGAAGAGATGATTTTTGGTTTTGGTATATTTGATTTCTAAAATCCAATACAACTTATGAAAGTCAAACCAATAAAATTAGTATTAGGTTTACCAAAAGCTAAAGCAAAGTGTTGGAGGGAAAAATGCATTCAATGCCTCCAACCACTTCCATCACAAAATTGACACTTGATGGACAAGTGATGTAAGTTGGTGGGACCCTCTTTAATTCAAAATTCAAGTGGCTTGCTCAACATACTTCGGGCTCAGGTTCGCTTAATCCGATTAAACGAACTTTCCGTCACGACGTAATTAAATCCAATTTAATTAAATAATATTGCCTCGCAAAATTATTACGAAAGTCAGTCGCGAATTAATTCTAAATTAATTCGTTCGCCCGAATTAAAATCCAATTTTAATTTCACGTCGAAATCTAATTTAAATCAATATATCGAATATATTATTTAATCGATTAATTCCAAATTAATCGTTCTCTCTCTTCTTATCGAATTTTAACCCAGATAAATTATTGCAGTAATTAATCTTAGATTAATTTTCTCTTTCTCATAATTAATGCCTAATTAATTCTGCTCGAGTCAAACGTCATCGCTGAATCTTCGGGAAGTGACCCATGAGATCCCTGGATATGTTGGCAGTAAATCTGATCGTCGGACTATCCGAACACGTGCGTACCTCGTACCACGTTCTTACCGATATACAATACATGGTTGGCTTCTAGCAAAGCTCCATGCCTACGCAATTCTCCAGAAATGTTCTTTTAAGGAATATATAATCTTTGTCAGGCGTAGTATACAAAGTATTACGTATTGCGATCCAGTATCAGATGTCACATGCAAGGCCTGTGGCTGGAATAGTGTCTACCACGTACGAAGCATATACCGGATCACTAACAAATAGTCTATTTAATCGGATAATCATGACCTTGTCATATTATCCCGATAGTTGCAACATAATAGAGTACCAGTTATGTATCCCTGCGTGATCATCATCTCCATATGACTGAAGTGATACTTCCATCTTGACATCACATCCAATACACTACGATTCTCAATAAACCCAGAAGAGGCGTACACATAACCTGTTAAAGTCCCAAACGACCAAAACCAAAGCGTATTGATTGTTGCAAATATTAGCGATGCAAGTCTCAGGTTAAGACCAAATACACCTACCTTGACACGGATTCCCATAGACACATAGTCACACTACCAATGGGATTTCGCGGGGTCTATCCAGAGCGAAGCTGTTTCCGTACCATCGGTAAATACAACCTCTTATCACACTTGCATAAGTATCCAACACTTAAATATATAAGAACTATACAGTTATGCTTCCATAACGCACACAAGTGCAATACTAGTATATTCTGCATTATCGATGTCCAGTCTCGATAATACTACGACTAGGGATATTTAATGATTAAACCTTCGTGGATTGATATTGTCTCATATCTAATTAATTCGGAACTAAACATAAGGACTTTTATCATTTATATATTCAAGTAATCTAATTACAAAATGATAAAATGACAATTTCCTTTGTCACAAAGTTAATTTGTACAAAAACCACAATGTCTTTTACAAATAGTAACGCTATGGGTCATAATTATCCTACAATCTCCCACTTGGCCTATAGCCAGTCACTCAATTATCTAACACCTCAACTATGTACATGTCGCTCAAACTTTTGCTGAGGAATAACTTTCGTCAGCGGATCTGCAATGTTGTCATGTGATGCAACCTTCTCGATCTTCACATCACCATGATATATGATCTCACGAATCAGATGGAAACGTCGAAAAACGTGCTTGGATCCCTGATGAGATCGCAGTTCCTTAGTCTGCGCTATAGCCCCGTTATTGTCACAATATAATGGAACGGGCTCAACTGCTAACGGAACTACTCCTAATCCAATTAGGAATTTACGGATCCAAACTGCCACTTTTGCTGCCTCAGCTGCAGCGATGTATTCCGCTTCTGTTGTTGAATCGGCAACAGTCTCTTGCTTAGAAGATTTCAAGCTTACTACACTGTTGTTCAAACAAAATATGTACCCGGATTGCGACTTACAGCCGTCTTTATCGGTTTGGAAACTTGCATCGGTAAACTGAGTTACCTCAATTTCTCCATCTCCATAGATTAAGAACGCATCCCTAGTTCGTCTAAGATACTTAAGGATGTTCTTAATGGAAACCCAATGACCATCAACTGGATCGGCCTGATAGCGACTACACATGCTCAAAGCATAGGAGACATCAGGTCGTGTTCATATCATGGCATACATGATCGATCCGACTATAGAAGCGAATGGGATCCGACTTACGTTGTCTCGCTCATCTTGAGTTTTAGGACACGTGTCCTTAGATAGAGTGATGTCATGTGACACTGGCAACAGTCCCCTCTTAGACTGTTCCATGTTGAATCTTTTCAACACTTTGTCAATATATGTGCTCTGGGAGAGTCCAAACAGCTTTCTTCCGTTGCGCTTTTGAGTCTGATCCTACATCCATTATATTTTCCATGCTTGATATTTGATATTTAATCTAATTTTATTAATTCCACATTCTTGTAATCTAGACGTTTCTTGATTTTTCGATTTTACACTAACGGAAAAACGTAACCGAGATTTAAACTATTGCGAAATTAATCTAGATTAAATATATGCATTTGATGTAGAGTAAAACTCACTTTAGACCCATTTTAGGAATATCCCTATTAAATAAGGCTTTAAAGTGACTAGTATTAGGAATACTTATTTCTTGGTCTGCCTTGTCAGTACGGATGCGATTGATTTCTTGATGTTGTAGCTGTATCGTGCCAAAGCTGTGTAGTTATGGTTGATGGTAGTTCATTTGCACCGGTAGAACTTATATGATAAGAGACAAATTCAAGTGAAAGTGGAAATCCTTAACGTGCCAAAGCTGTCACGACTACATCGGTAGCTTGAGTTTTTCATTGACAAGTGAAGCATTGGTACGCCTCCTATGAACATGCCAAAGCTGTCACAATGAGAAACGATTAGGACCAAAATTAGGAGTCTCAGTGAATGTGATTAATAATGAGTTGTCTACCTGTGAATATATGTAGACGAGAACGTGCCAAAGCTGTGAGTCGAAATATATTCATGGGGTCCACTTCTCACTATGGAATTCAATTTAATTGTTGAATTCCCATTTTCCGTTGGGGATTACGGTATTACGTAAAGTAGTGGGAGGCACTGCTGGTTAAAAATCCATAACTAAGGTAGTGTGTAATATTATGAAAATTACTGATGAGTGGTATTTATATCACTATTTCCCACTCATTTAACCTAATATTTTGTATAGTTTCTTGAGTTTTGTGAACGTTTTGATATGTTTTGTGTTATTTTGTAGATAAATAAAGTTTGGAAAGCATTGGAGGCAATTTGGGGCAAAAAACTGACAAAAATGCGTCAACAGGGATATTTTGGTCTTAAGCGCGTCGCGACGCCAAACTTTCCGCGTCGCGACGCCTAAAATGCGCCGAACAGTGCTAACGTGTGCCGGGTCCACAAATCAGAATATGAGAAAAGTTTGACTTTGCTAAAATGCGCCGTGACATGTGTCACCATCACATGCGATCTGCTAACATGCGCCGTGCCACGTGTCAGCATCCTACGGTGCCGACAGTCATCATCGCCACGTGTTCCACGTGTCATTCCATGTCATCAGCCACGTCAGCAAGTCAACAATTCAACATTGCCACCTCACCGCCACGTCATCATCAGCCAATCAGGAAGCGACACGTGTCGCAATTCTACGGTGCCGACAGTCTATTTCCCACGTGTCGCCACGTCATCGCCACGTCAGCATCAATTATTGGATATCCTATCCTTATCTGACACGTGGCGGATAAGAATCTCAGTGACCAATCAGAAGCCGCCACGTGTCACAATAATTGAAGCCCAACCACTCTGCCACGTGTCACCTTATCAGCTTATCCAGAATCTTCAAACCAGCGAACCAGAGCGTGCCACGTCGACAAATCCGGCGTCGCGACGCTGAGGACCTGGCGTCGCGACGCTGAATCCTACCGAGGCCTATAAATTGAGCTCGAGATTTCAGAATTCATTGCCACTTCCTCTCTCTTCAATTCTTTCTAAAGAGAGAGTTTCTCTCTCTAGATTCTTTAGTTTTTAGTTTTTTTTTTTTAGTTTTTTTAGTTTTGTAAATAATTTTAATTACGTTTTGTAATAATAGTAATTTAATTTTTACTTTTTACTTTTTACAGTTTTTACTATTTACCATGAGGAGGTAACTTCCCCAGCTAGGGTGAAAGGTAATTCTTTTACTGTTACTATTTAGATTAATCTCCCTTAAAAATAATATATTCACTATTTAAAATATTGACTTAAAAAGGATACCGCCAGATTGGTCGGTTGGTAATTCATTTTAATCTGGTTTAAACCTGACTAATAAAGGATACCGCCAGATTGGTCGGTTGGCAATTTAATTTTGGATCCGCCTTTATGGCTGGTTGGACTTAATTTGACTTAATCAGGTTACCGCCTATATGGCTGGTTGGAGAAAGAATCACAAGTTTATATATTATTTTATGGGAGATATCTAAATTAGTAGTAGTAAAAGTAATTCCTTTTACCTTAGCATTTTATTTTATTTTACTTTTCAGTTTTACTTTATGTCTTTTACTTTTCAGTATTTTTACTTTATGTCTTTTACTTTTATGTATTTACTAGCCCTAGTTATGTGTTAGTTATCTGGGGTTGTGATGACTTTTAATATCACCGGTTTATAAGGGATTATTTTATAGTTTGGGTAATTTAAAGGTTTACTTATTAAGTCTTAAGCTTAATGCTTTTTGTTGTCTAATCACCAATAAGATTGATGTGGTAAATCTAAAATGAACTAGACATAGGGATTTTAGATTTCAGCCTTAGACTTAATAGCCCACGATCTTCCTTGAGGATAGATAACCCTTTAATAGATTTCCTTACAGGATAGGAATATACCTGTCGGGCGGGGGTAGCCATAATTGGAACTTAAACTTAATGAATCCTTATAATTTGGTTGACATAGACATATGGTTCAATTGGGTTAAACTGGGTATTTGCATCTGACCATCGACAGAGGCTTTTGCATAATTTAGTGTTCCAGGTTAGTAAACTGATTTATTACACAAACATAAAATAATCACTTCATCTTTTAAAAGATATTAGAAGGATTCACAACCCTAGATCTTTGTGTCTTTTGTTATTTTCCTTAGTATTTTCTTTTTCTTTTATTTATTTATTTATTTTGTAAAATCACTTTCAACCAATCAAACAATCATTCTCTCTCCATTTAATTAGATATTTGTAAATAAATAGATTCAACAATTAATAACAACAGTAGGAATTAAGTCCTCGTGGGATCGATATTTTTATACTATTTGAACGATACGTACGCTTGCGTTATACGTGTGTGTTTACGCCGTCCAAGTTTTTGGCGCCGTTGCCGAGGACTTATATTTCTTGAGTTGTTAATTTTGAAGCTATCCAATTTACTTATATCTAATTTTCTTTCTTTATCTGTAATATTTATTTCTTTATTGTATTTTCAGGTGATTGAAAAATGGAACACTACTGGGAGATTGAAAGATTACGAGCTTTACAAGAAGATACACCCCACATCTGGGAGCAATTACCGTTTATGTTTTCCTTATTTTATAGTGTAGATAGAATTAATTTTTTAATTCACTACATGCATATTTATATATATATTCTGACTTCGCTTATGGTTGCAGTTTTCTAGAATAGCTTCTAGATTAAAAGTAGGCTAAGATATTGTTAGAGTAGTCTAAACTGTTGAGTTCTTATAAGGTCCCAAGAATCATCAAAATCAAGCATAAAAACGCATGAACACATCAAAGGAGTAAGGCGGAAACATAACTCACATTGATTGGATTTGATGCATAAAAGAACACAAGCCTTCTCCTCCTCTTCAAGGTCACGGCAATGGCTCTCCAAGGCAGTGAGTGGCTCGGTTTTGCTGCTCCTTGATTGTCTAAGAATCGGCCATTGATGAACACCATGGAAGCTCAAAGCTTCAAGCTTCAAAATGGATTCCTTGCAAACAAGTTCACTACCCTATCACCTTTGTAAAACCCATGGTGTGCTAGCACTAGTCATCTTCCTTGCTTCTCTTCTTTTGTTCGGTCCAACCAAGAAAAAGAGAGGAAGAAACGGTCTTGAAACCGTGAGAGGGAGAAGAGAATTTTGGCTCCAAAAGACCAAAAACGTGAACCCTAGCTTGGTGGAGAGAGAGAAAATAAAGCTTTTATATATATATATATTTATTTATTTCATTTACCAAGTAAATAAATAAAACATATATATTACTTTAATTCAAAAGTCAAATGGAAAAAGCAAAAAGCAAAAGATGCTTTACAACTCACATCACTTTAACTTTAACTCACATCACTTTAACTCACATCACTTTAATAAAGTCACATGTTGTCAAGTCACATCACTCAAAGTGACAATTGATTTGACGCATGATGTGACTAATGATATGACGCTTGATGTGACTTGCGTGCTGCATTCAAATTCGAAATGCGAATGCTCTCGGAATCACACTCAGGCTCGGGTTCGCTAATTCCAAATTAACGAATTTTCCGTCGTGTCGTAATTAAATGATTACGCCTAGCGAAATCATTATTCACATCGCTAACGAATTAATTCTAATTAATTCGTTCGCCCGAATTAAAATCTAATTTTAATTCCGCGTCGAAATCCAATTTCGTATAATATATCGAATATATTATTTTATCGATTAATTCCAAATTAATCGTTCTCTCTCTTTTATTAATATTTTATCCTAGATAAAATATCTCCGTAATTAATCCCAGATTAATTTTCTCTCTCATCGAATTAATCCCAGATTAATTATAGTGCGAGTCATACATCATCGGTGAATCTTCGGGAAGCGACCCATGAGATCCCCGGATATGTTGCAGTAATTACGGTCGTCGGACTATCCGAACACGTAAGTACCTCGTACTACGTTTATACCGATTTACAAGACAAGGTTGTCTTCTAGCAAAGAGCCATGCCTACCCAATTCTCCGGAAATATCCTTACAGGAATATATTATATATATCAAGCGTAGTATACCGTAGTATCGCGTATTTCTGTCCAGTATCGGATAATCATGTGCTAGGCCTGGGGCTGGAATTGTGTCTGCCCCGTACGAAGCACATATCGGATGTCTGGCAACTAGTCTCTATAATCGGATAAACATGACCTAGTCATAATATCTCGATAGCTCGAGCATTTAAGAGAACGAGTTTCGTATCCTACGTGATCATCATCTCCACTATGACTGGAGTGATACTTCCGTCTTGACATCACACCCAAAATACTACGATTCTCAATATACCCAGAATTGGCGTACACAGAACCGGTTAAAGCCCTGGACGACCTCAACTAAAGTATATCGATTGTCGTAAGTATTAGCGGTGCAAGTCTCAGGTTAAGACCAAATACACCTACCCTGATTTCGGACTTCCATAGACACATAGTCATACTACCAATGGAATTCCGAGGGGGTCAATCCAGAGCGAAGCTATTCCCGTACCATCGGTAAAACACAACCTCCTATTACACTTGCATGAGTATCATATACCCAAATCTATGAGAACTATGTCGTTGTGCCCTCACAAACGCGCACAAGTGTAATACTAGTCTTTTACGTATTTATCGATGTCCAATCTCGATAATACTCTGACTAGGGATATTTAATGATTTATCCTTCGTGGACTGATACTGTCTCATATCATTCTCCGTCCAGGAACAAATCATAGGGACCTCTCATCATTTATATATCTAGGTGATCTAATCACAAATGATAAGAGTGCAATCTCCTTTGTCACATAGTTAATTTGTACAACAACACCGTGATCTGTATAAATAGTGACGCTATGGGTCATAATTGTCCAACAATCTCCCACTTGGCCTATAGCCAGTCACTCGAGTGTCTGACACCCGAACTATGTACGGTTGGCTCAAACTACTGAGAAAAGGCTTTCGTCAGCGGATTTATATGATTATCACCTGATGCGATTTATTCGATCATCACATCGCTACGATGTATGATCCGAACGAATCAGATGAATGGTCGAAGTATGTATCTAGATCATTGATGAGACCATTAATTCTTTAGCATGTGCTGACGCCTAGCTCAGCTGCTAACAGAACTATATCTAATATAATTAGATTTGTTATTGACCCAGATGGCTTCTTTTTCTGCCTCAGCTGCTGCAATTAACCCGTATTTATTGTTTATTCGATAACAGTATCTTGCTTGGAAGATTTCCATCTCACTGTACCGTTATTCAAACTGTATAGTACCGTTTGCGACTTTTAGTCGTCTTTATCGGTTATAGGAAACTTGCTATAGTGATCCCAGTCACTTCAAGTTCTCCTTCTCCATAGACTCAGATAGCATCCTTAGTTCTCTAAGATACTAACGGATGTTCTTAACATCAATCCAGTGACTTTCACTCGGATTGGCCTATTTGTGAATCCATATGCTCAAAGCGTATGAGACACCAAGTCACGTATATTTTTCAATGTACGGTTTCTCGGAGAGTATTTCGAAAGCCAAGCTTTCGCCGATATTTATTTTATGGGAATATCATTTCCAAGAAATGACATATTATCATTATTTTATAGGACAACCACTGTCAGTGCGCTCCCACTAACCTCCTTATATACACAAGAATCATATTCATTTTTGAATCAAATCATACACCATTATGATTACATCAAAACGATAATTCCAAGAACTTATGCTTGCTTCAATCCAATCATGGATCGAATTACAAGCATTATCCAAATGGATTTACCGTGGCAACAGGTAAAAGGTTGAATCGTAATCAACATAATGTCGATAACGATACCTTTCCGTCAAAAGCCTAGCTTTATACGTTGGTATGTTGCCATCCATGTACGTCTTTCTTGAAGACTTATATAGTACCAATAGGCACAATGCATTGCGGTACATCAACTAGTATCCAAACTGGTTGATATACATGGAATCCATTTCGGATTATATGGCACTTTGCCATAATTAGGGAGTTGATACCTTGTATCACTTCCTCATACGTAGTCAGTTGGTATTCCTCAATAAGATAGACATCTTTATGAGGCGAGATCAGAAACCCATACCCCAGGTTGTTTTCTGACTCTATCCGACCTACGCGGTTCTTGTGTATTCGGAGATTAATGGTAATAGTCTCATCCTTGATGAACTATTCATGTTCCATTAAGATTCGGTGCCTCGAACAGTAGTACTCCGATTTTTATCAAGTTATACTATCCTCCCACTTACCACTGCATATCGGTATTCCTCTCAGGAAAACCGCATGGTGAGTAACAATCTAATTGTTCTCTTGTGAGGTTTATAAGTACAATACTTATGGTATCCCTAGGATGACCTACAATTGGCACTTATCCTATTTGGGTTTTAGTTTGGTATCATCCAAACATATGCCAAGCATACCCAAATATTCAGGAATGTGAAACCCGGTTTCTTTTCCTGTTCATATCTAATATGATATCTGTCAAACAGATTATTATGGAACCTTATTCAAAATGAGTTCTTGCACTGTTTAAAGCTTATCCGTTGAAGGAAATGGTAGCTCAGAGCGACTCGTGATTAACCTTATTATGTCTAACAAAATTCGGTTAATCCGTTCGGACACACCGTCAAAATGACATGTTCCAGGAGGAGTCCTCTTTGAAAGAATACTATACTCTTTCCAGTATACGAGAAACTTATTGCTTAAGTATTTTCCATTACAGTCTTACCGTGACGGTTTGATACTTTACATGATCTGTTTGTCTATTTCGTGTCGAAACTGTGAAAGTTTCCGATTTGTGTTTTAAAAGAAACACACAACCATAACGCGATGCCACATCCGTACAGGTCACGAAATATTCATATTCACATCTAGCCTAGCTAGACATGGGCCCCACTTGCTTCACTATGAACTAAGCCTAACAGATCAGTGGCATTTACACTTTTACCAAGTAAATAATGCTATAGGCACTTTGCCCAATAAACTAGATTCGTAGACTTTATTTGAATAGAATCAAATTAGTCCTAGTACCCACTCTTCGAAAGTGTTGATATACGAGTCTTGTTTGATTGTGTCCCAGACAATAATGCCACAATTAGTTTCTTCTGATCAGATCAGTTTGAGCTATTTATTTGTCATGTTATATATTTGAGATATTGTTTATATTCAAAATATAAATGCTGTTATTCACATTTCTTTTCAAAAAAAAAATGTGTTTATCTCAATATCATATTTATATAATAAAACACTTTAGTGTTCTAGAATATAAAGGTACACCCGCAGCGGGTTATACGCGATATAGAGATAATATTTCTAGTCAAACTAGTTACATTATAACAGTTTCCTAATTTAAATACATACCCGAAGGTAGTTCCTAAATTCAGGTATCTACAGTTAAAACAGCGACTATCGTCCCGTTTTCAATTTGCAGAGTAATCTCGTCTGAAGTCAGTATCCTGCTTAAAGCAGATTCTGCACAACAGTACATATTTATGTATCACACTAAGTATTTAAAATCCAATTTCAATACTAGTCGTGAACATAATTATGACAAACATATTTGAAGTCAGAGCCTTGCTCGTCTTCAATTCCTTCTTAGGATATGTCATTTTATCTTCCCAGAAGATTATAATGATTTTGTCTTTGCCCTTTTCAACGTTCCAGTAGCCTTTGGCCAAGCATCGGGTTTCTAGAATATCGAAGTAAGGTGCGCCTTGCGCTACTTGCCTAATTACAAAGTTTGACTTTGTCTCCATGAGAATAGTCATTAATTCTCCAAGAATTATTTATTGCAATTTAGTATTTCAAAGATCTAAAATAGATCCATGAAAATCCTTCAATTTTATTATCATACTTTAAGGATCTAATCCTTAATTCTGATTCAGAAATTAAGGAGTCTACTTGACAAGTATAATGGATTAAGCACTAAAGTTATCATTAAATGAATATTCCAAATATCATGTTCCACTATTTGCTTAACTCCGGGCTTTAGGCATAATATATTATTTTATCAAATAAAATAACTTATTAATTTTTTTAGGACCATCCTGAAATTATTCCCAATTTGAAAATTAAACCATTTAAACACATTTTCCCCAGAATTATGTTTTAAATGCCAATCTTTCGATTTTATCTTGATTCTAATAGTCCAACTATTTAATCAACGATTTGTGGTACTATGTATTATATTGATTATTATAGTCCAACTATACAATTAAATATAATTTAAATTAATTAACCTCAATTACATTGATTACTATAATCCAATTATAAAATCAACTGTAAATCGAAATTAATTAATTCAAATATATTGATTACTATAATCCAATTATATAATCAATCATAGTACAGTCCAACTGCTTATTTAAAACAACAATTTAAATATTAGTCCAACTAACATTCAATCAAACGACGAAATAATTTATGATTGAGCGCGTATGGCGAGTAATTGAACGAATATTGCAAATTCAATTCTTACCTCCCACTATTTTTCGGCGAGCCTCTAACCCTCTGTCGAGTACTCGGGAAACCGTGTTTCCTAGTGGGCTAGGATCCCGTTAAATATCACACAATCTTGACTTTGGCCAACAAATTGTATGATAATTAACTAGGTATATCTCTAAGATCAATTGGATCCAATCCAATTCCTAGATCCGGTAGGAGGACGTCCAAGTCCGAAACATATATCTTATATATGCCAATACATCCAATGTATTACCTAACCTTTTTCCTCTGAATCAACTAAACCTTGGCTTTGGCACAACAAACTTAGTGATCCCAGTTAAGCGCGACCCATTGACCATGGAAAGCTTCGTAATCAATGTCGATGGACAAGAAGTGGTCTTGACTTTGGCCAACAAACCACAACTTGGACAAGACACTGATATGGAACAAAGCCTTCGTGATTCAAACACATCTTCGACAGACAAAGGCCTTGACTTTGGCCAACATCCCAATGCCGTCTAGGATATTGAGTGAGAATCACTCAATGGAAGGAAAGACGCTTAATATTGAACGAGGGTTTTCGCGTGCAAATTGGCAACCAATTTATGATCTTTGTTAAGGTCTCATCATCATACACCCTTAAACATGCATTCTCACATAATAAAGCGCATATGAAATAAAATAATAATGATATGCGAATGGATACTTTACATTGATCCTAGATCAAATCTCTCATTTTCTCTCTCCAAAGCTAGCACATGTATTTACTTCTACCCGTTACACTACACTTCTAAAGAAACCTCATTTACATTGAGGGGAATATGTGAGAAGAGAATACAAAGCGTATAGAGGTGATAAGGCTGGACACGCAGGTCCAATTAATAAATCAAATTTATTACAATTTCTAAAATTGTCCCACCCGACTAATATCCATCTGATATACATTATTCATGCATCCCAACCATGTATTCATACAAGCATGTTATCAATCAATCTAATCCAATTAATTAATCTGATAATTAGTGATCATCCAATGTTCAAACAACGATTTGATTTTTTGCTCGAGTCAAACTCGTTTTTGCGAATAAGTACTCAAAGTACGAATTCTTGAATTAAATTAAACTACATAATTAAATCCAATTTAATACGCATTTAATTCTAATTCACTATTTAATTCCAAATTAAATATTACATTTTATTAACGAACCTTTACGACTTAAATTCCAAATTTAATCGCAATGGGTCTCAAAGCCCAATTAACATCTAATGTTTATTTAATTAAAGTCCAATGGGCTTTTAATTAATTTCTTAAGGCGTGGACTTTTGGTCAACTCGGGTCAAACCGAATAACCAAAGTCCAATACGGGAGTTACCTCATAAGCCTTTAAATTAATTTTGGCCCAGTAGGCCCAATTAAATAATTAAGGTCCATTAAGTCATAATTGGACTTTATGGATGCGGTTTTGGGCCTAATTGGATCCAACCAATTTTGCCTAAACCCAACTTTGTACAACAAAGCCCAAAAGCCCAATTACAACTTATAAGGCCCAATTTCCAAAACAAGCCCAATTAATTAACTTATAAAATTCCAAATTCCATAATTAATTAACCTAAGTGTAATACACAATTAATCACCCAATTAACATTTCTAAAACATCAATTAGCATAATTAATCATGCACTTTAACAACAAATAGTGTCCAACACAATTTATTAAAATCAAACCCATTTTACATGCTTTAAAGTCTTGGCAATTAGGGGTTTTCTCAATCCGATTCGGTTTTAATCCAATTGAATCCACAATCATTATTTCCCAAATCAATTCAACTCGTCCAATGAACCACACAACAAAAATCACCATGAATTTCATGCTTAAAGAATTAGGCCAAGCCACTTTAAAAGGGAAAAATTGTTCCAAATCAAAATTCAATCCAATTGAACTTCAAAACAACATTACCCACTTGTTTTAAGTCATCCAATGATCAAACAAACAAAATCACCAAGAAATTTAGGGTTCTTTAATTTCGACCATGCCCAAATTTTTGGGGAAAAATGGATCCAATCCAATTTCTTGAAATTGATCATGCACAACTTCAATTAATCAACATATAAGCATACTTAATCAATCAATTTAACCAAATCATGCTTCAATTGCTTTTACCCAATTTCAAACCCTAACTTTTTCATGCTTGATCAAAGCTCAAGATACCATTGTTGAGTTCTTATAAGGTCCCAAGAATCATCAAAATCAAGCATAAAAACGCATGAACACATCAAAGGAGTAAGGCGGAAACATAACTCACATTGATTGGATTTGATGCATCAAATAACACAAGCCTTCTCCTCCTCTTCAAGGTCACGGCAATGGCTCTCCAAAGCAGTGAGTGGCTCGGTTTTGCTGCTCCTTGATGGTCCAAGAATCGGCCATTGATGAACACCATGGAAGCTCAAAGCTTCAAGATTCAAAATGGATTCCTTGCACACAGGTTCACTACCCTATCACCTTTGTAAAACCCATGGTGTGCTAGCACTAGTCATCTTCCTTGCTTCTCTTCTTTTGTTCGGTCCAACCAAAAAAAAGAGGAAGAAACGGTCTTGAAATCGTGAGAGGGAGAAGAGAATTTTGGCTCCAAAAGACCAAAAACGTGAACCCTAGCTTGGTGGAGAGAGAGAAAATAAAGCTTTTATATATATATATATATATATATATATATATATATATATTTATTTCATTTACCAAGTAAATAAATAAAACATATATATTACTTTAATTCAAAAGTCAAATGGAAAAAGCAAAAAGCAAAAGATGATTTACAACTCACATCACTTTAACTTTAACTCACATCACTTTAACTCACATCACTTTAATAAAGTCACATGTTGTCAAGTCACATCACTCAAAGTGATAATTGATTTGACGCATGATGTGACTAATGATATGACGCTTGATGTGACTTGCGTGCTGCATTCAAATTCGAAATGCGAATGCGCTCGGAATCACACTCGGGCTCGGGTTCGCTAATTCCAAATTAACGAATTTTCCGTCGCGTCGTAATTAAATGATTACGCCTAGCGAAATCATTATTCACATCGCTAACGAATTAATTCTAATTAATTCGTTCCCCCGAATTAAAATCTAATTTTAATTCCGCGTCGAAATCCAATTTCGTATAATATATCGAATATATTATTTTATCGATTAATTCCAAATTAATCGTTCTCTCTCTTTTATTAATATTTTATCCTAGATAAAATATCTCCGTAATTAATCCCAGATTAATTTTCTCTCTCATCGAATTAACCCCAGATTAATTATAGTGCGAGTCATACATCATCGGTGAATCTTCGGGAAGCGACCCATGAGATCCACGGATATGTTGGCAGTAAATACGGTCGTCGGACTATCCGAACACGTAAGTACCTCATACTACATTTATACCGATTTACAAGACAAGGTTGGCTTCTAGCAAAGCGCCATGCCTACCCAATTCTCCGGAAATATCCTTACAGGAATAAATGATATATATCAAGCGTAGTATACCGTAGTATCGCATATTTCTATCCAGTATCGGATAATCACGTGCTAGGCCTGGGGCTGGAATTGTGTCTGCCCCTTACGAAACACATATCGGATTTCTGGCCACTAGTCTCTATAATCGGATAAACATGACCTAGTAATAATATCCCGATAGCTCGAGCATTTAAGAGAACGAGTTCCGTATCCTACGTGATCATCATCTCCACTATGACTGGAGTGATACTTTCGTCTTGACATCACACCCAACACACTACGATTCTCAATATACCCAGAATTGGCGTACACAGAACCGGTTAAAGCCCAGGACGACCTCTACTAAAGTATATCGATTGTCGTAAGTATTAGCGGTGCAAGTCTCAGGTTAAGACCAAATACACCTACCCTGATTTCGGACTTCCATAGACACATAGTCATACTACCAATGGAATTCCGAGGGGGTCAATCCAGAGCGAAGCTGTTTCCCGTACCATCGGTAAAACACAACCTCCTATTACACTTGCATGAGTATCCTATACCCAAATATATGAGAACTATACCGTTGTGCCCTCACAAACGCGCACAAGTGTAATACTAGTCTTTTACGTATTTATCGATGTCCAATCTCGATAATACTCTGACTAGGGATATTTATTGATTTATCCTTCGTGGACTGATACTGTCTCATATCATTCTCCGTCCAGGAACAAATCATAGGGACCTCTCATCATTTATATATCTAGGTGATCTAATCACAAATGATAAGAGTGCAATCTCCTTTGTCAAATAGTGACGCTATGGGTCATAATTGTCCAACATAAACCATCAGTAACTGTTGTTCTGATTTTCTTGAAAAATCAAGATGATTAGTGACTTAGTTACTAATCCACGATAGATAATCTAAATAGATATTTGTTTTATGATATAATTCTGTAGAGAGAAAAGTTTCTTATGCAGTAAAAATTGACATGAATTGGTTCATGTCTCGAGATTCTTCACTGGCATTAAGAAAACCTCATTAGGTATTTGTTTATCTGCTAATGACATTTCTTGGCTTTAGTGATCTTTACAGGTCATGTGTCCGACACTATTTGCTAATTAATGATTTGCAATTATTATGAATAGTTAAAGGCAAATTATAAAGCTAAAGAAAAGAGATGTGTATAGTTATGTGTAGAAAATATTGATTCTCACAACACGACAACTATAGGTATTAGATACCAGATCTCTCATCTAGTTATTTGAAATATTACTTAATGATTGTTTTGATATTTGATATCAGAACTTGCGACAATTGGACTGTTACTTGTTCTATATAAACTATTGTTACATATTTTAATTCGACTAGTAGTGTCATTGACGAATAGATAAACATTAAGAAAAATATTCGGTTAAGTACAAAACTTAGAAAATATTGTATGAGATTTTTTCACTTAAGCATTAGATGATTATTCCTTATGGTAAAGGATGGTCTGATACGAGATCACATCACATATCCTTATCCATTTAATGAATATTGTATTTGGGAATGTGATTAAATCTCATTTAACCAATGATTGTCATTAGACCATAAAAATTATTAAACTGATACATTAGATGTATGTAGTTAATGAATTGTAAATTACTTTAGGTAGTTTTCTTTACTTCGTAACTTAAATTCTGAGTTGTCATGACTTAGTTACATGTTTCTAATCAAACGCGGATAGAATATTTTCACTGGTTTAAAGATATTCGATTTGAAGTTTTAAAAATTGTATCTTTAAAATTCATTGTGAGTCTTTGAATTGTTCAAAGATGTTTGATACGATTAACTATATGAATATATGGCAATTTATTATAAGATTATTCAATGAGTATGGTTCTTACTCAATATTAGTCTTCTACGATTCCATCGTGATGAAATTGGTTAGTGGGAGGAATCAAATCTTATATGATTTGATTCGTTTGATATTGAGTGTTACCGAATTAGTTTCAATACTCTTGGGGATATGCTCCAGTAACATTAATTCATTATTGTAATTAAGGTTCCATTAGTTTCTACAGTTATGTATGTGATATGTATAGGTAGAAAATTCGAATCTTGAAAAGTTTGAGATTTGAATCTTTCTTTTATATAATGGTTATAAAATACAAAGTATTTGAGCCTCGGAGGTACAAGCAAAAGTATTTCATTTATTCTATTTAATAGAATATTGTATTCTATTTGATATAATATCTTTTCTACGATTCAGAGTAATAAAATTATTTTATTACTTAGTGTGTAACATCAGATGTTGACCATTGTAGAAAAGACTTGACTTATTGAAGTCAAATGTGAGAGTGATAAACTTTAAATGGAACTACATAATTAATAAGATGAAAAGACCATTAGACATCTTTGATATAAGTCCAATCGGGTGTAAGAATCATTTGTGAAGTATTTGATAATTAATGGTTCTGATGTTTTCTTATCGAAGAGAATTATCCTATAACTTATAGTGGGAGCCATATTTGATATCGATTCTGGAATTTAGCATTAAACCATAGATCTAAGATTGTTCATAGCTTATTACGATCAAGTTTTGAACTTGATTAAGCTTTTGTTATGAATCGTTCATAAAATGTGCAAAAGGTTTGTGTTGCAAAGCCAAAGTGAGCTTATTAAAGGTTTGACCTTTATAGTTTGACAGTGAGAAAGGTTATACTCAACAATATATTGAAGATTCTGAGGAAACTTATCTCTAGTCACACTACATGAACAAATAAAGGTCTGTTGGTTAATGTTAATATTAACTAGGAATACAAAATGGCATTTTTGAATGGTTTCTTCGGATAGGAAATCCATTGTGATTTCTTTGTTTGAAGAGTTCATTCTGGAATAGCCCTAAAGTTTGTAATCTACTAAATTACAGTTTGGTATACTAGCTTATAGAGCCTATTGTAGACTCGGATGAGTTTTCCGGAAATATGTGTTCTCTAATTTTGATATAGGTCAGATTGTCTGATTTTATCAAAGGATAGAGAATACATATGTGATAGTAGGGTTAGTGGGAGCGTACAAATTTCTTTCTTGTGTTATATATCCTAACGACATTATTATTATTAAGGTAATAATGAGATATTTATGAGGTAAAATGTTTACCTAAGTCTTCTTTTCTCCGTGAAAGCAGTGAGATTAGTCTTTATTATATTTGATATATAGTTTTATATATGATATAAAATTAAGAGACTTGTGAGGTACTCTCATTAGTTGTGCATTAGATATGATCTAATAAAGGACACAACAAGACTATCTGTGTGACAGTTAGTATAACTGTTTGATAGTTAGTGTGTCTCTTGAATATAGTAATAATCTTTCGTAAATGATGATTTCTTTGTAGAAAGAGAAATTGATTAGAATGTCTAGTCAATCTTATGCATCATAGGATGATTGCATAATGAATATTATATTATGTGCGATTAAAGATATCAATTTATTCATAATTGTTACGAACTATTTTGATACCTCGTAGACCATAGGATGGGTCTTGAAACATGTTCTTTGTTATCTTTGAGATATTAAGAACGAGTTTCTTATTCATGGAGAATAAAGTCTGCAACCATTAGGATCATATTAGTTTTGAGTCTAATTATGATGTTAGATAATCTACGTCATACAGAGTCAGAAAAGATACATTGGGAGTTTCACAGATGATTCCACCTTGTTAGTGGAATTAGTTGCAATTTATAAAGTATTGACTTATGAAGTTGCATAGTGATATTTTAGATTAGAAGTTTGGATATTAGTGTTGTGCTTGCGGTTGTCTGCATAGTATTTTGGATTTGATCCTTAAATACTTGGACAACTCAGTAGTTGTAGCACAATATTGATGTCGCATCTGAGTCATATTAATATATAACTTAGGTTCTACAAAATATGAATGATGCTGGCTAAAGGGAAACGATTGGGTTTGTTGGACAACCTCAATATGTTATAGCGGACCTACTTGTTGTTGTCTATCTCTTGAGTGCTGGGTAAGCTCTTGAGGGCCATGAGTATATGATACACGTTTAGATGTGTATATGATATTGTGGATTGGCACTAGAGCAAGGGGAGAAATTGTTAGGGTTTGTGCTTGGAGCGCCAATCCGGACTATGTTTATGTTCGATTCATGATTACGAACAATATATTTTTCCATAATACTACTTAAATATAGTTACACCTCTTGTTTTTATATACGTATTTGATCTAATTACGATTAGATTGTAACTAAATCTGGTTTAGTGATATGTATATATTAGACAAAGACCCCAGGATTTACAAGTGTGCAGTTATAATGTAGTTTGTAATTGACATTGGGAAGTGTCACTATAAGTTGTATATTCTCAAATATAATTCTTGGTCAAGATTTACTGACACAAGTCGGTTAGTAAAATCCGCTGAGACCAGTACTTATCGTATATCGAGACTTGGTTCGATTGTTTATCCCAATGAACCATAAGTCTTAGGAGACTCGTATAGATATGTAGGTGTTTATTTGATAAACATTGAACGACTCACCGAATATTTCCTAATAGATGTTACACCAATGTCAATATAAATCTTCTCAAGTTGAGTAGCATAGTGGTCCTTCGACTTGAGATACCACTGTGGATATATGAGACATCCATCATACTTTGATGGCAGTCACGTCACCGATCTATTTAGATAAAACCTCCGCCTGCTCGTTGGGTGTGGACTGACGCTCATGATATCTTGTGAGTATCAGATAGAATTCGTCAGTCTTGTGTACAGGGCATAGGTACCATGTACGTATTTACGATCTAGTAAATCAATGACCGTGGTATACTTCGAAAGCGAGTTTTGAATGTTTTTTAGATATCGTAAATTTGAAAGTCGACTATATTATACCTTAGGGATTTGACGTTCCTATCTATATCCCCAGTATAATATTGGTAGCCTGTGACATAGGGATTATATGTATGCAATGACCTCGACTTGCATAGTTTAGTGAGATTATTCGTGGTCGTCATAATTTACGAGTGGGTGAATTATGGACACGGAATTTGATTCTGTGATGGATAAACCTAAACTTAGAGAGTCCTATAATATGAATTGTACTCGTTGAGTACTTGGACAACGCGTTATGAATATACAGATTATTCATAATACTTTATCGGAATAAATGAGTTCATTCGAATCGTTTAAACTGTCAAACGAAAATACATGCATTAGGGGATTTTGGTCAATTAATAATTAATACGTATTTGTATTTGATATAAAATTTTATTTGATACATATTAATTAATTGTCAAATGAGATTTTGACACATGTCATTAATATATATTTTTTGTTATTTAGTATAAAAAAATACATATAATAATAATTGTATTAATTAATTATTTAGATATTTAAATATTTAATATCTAGATAATTAAATAATATCTATATTACATAATTATTATGTAATATGTTTAATTATTATTGGTTACTAATGATATTAAACTTTAAGGTTGAAGTATTCAATTTGATTTTGTCTACTTTAAACTTAATGTTTAATTAAATCAAGTAATATTCATTTGTAATAATTGTTATTACATATGTTTATTTATTATTGGTAAAAAGTAGCATGTTTCATTTAAGGTTTTGGTTATCAAATTGAATTTGATAACTTAAAAGCTTATTAGATATTTTCAAAAGGACAAAAATGCCCCCAATAATTCGGCCATGTGCATATTAAAAGGGAAAATTTTTTTTCTCTTTCATAAGCTTGTCTTGGCCAAGTTTCCACCATTTTTAGAGAGCTTCCAAAATTATTTCGAGAGAAACTTGAGAGAAAGTGAATAAATCAAGAAGAAAGCTTAAGGAAATTTGAAAATTTTGAGGTAATCTTTAATATTCTTAAGCTTAGAAAGTTAGCTTCTTATTCTTGAGTATCTAGAATAATTCTAGGGTTTATTTTCTTCTTAAATTTTGGGGCCTTTTGATTTGGAGGATGAATTTGGAGGCTAGATGTATGTGTGAAGTTAGATTGAATAATATTAGTGTAATATTAGTTCAATTTTATCATTTGATAACTTGTTGCCATTTTAGAGTGTTATGATCACTCTTATAACTCCTATAATTGTTCTTGAGTTCTTCATTGGTGGTGGCTTTGATTGGTGTAAATATTAATATGATTAATGTTGAGAAAAATGGATTTGAAGCATGAAAAATGATATTTTTGGCACCCAGATCAGATCTGAAAATTCTGAAATTTTGATGACGAAAAATATGTTATTTAAATGTATTGGATGTGTATTTGGCATTGGAATAATTTCTGAAAATTATTTCGGATTAAAAATATGTGAAAACGGCGAAAAATAGCATTACCGGGTGAATTTCGAGCTTATCGGGTGTCCGCTGTCCAAACAGTGAATTGGTCACTATTCGGACAGCCCATGAACTGCCCAAGTACTGTTGAGGCTGACCTGGACAGCCCCCGTGTGTATTGGTTGATCGGTTCGGATAAAAACATGTTTTATGTTATTTTACGGAAAAACATTTTCGTAAAAGTTTCGTGGTATTTCAAAATTATTTATGTCGTTATTTGATATAAAATAAATATGCTTAGGTGAAATATTAATGAATTATTCATATGGGATATTAAAAAATTTATTCGGTAAGTTTAAAAATTTTAAAGTTATGATTTTGCCTGAACCGCGCTCTTCCGATGCGCCTTTGAGAAAACCCCAACACATTTCGCCATTTGTTTTGATAGATGAGACTAGGACCTGGAGTGCTCGCAAAGCCAGGTAAGTAACCTATGTGATGAGAACTTAAATTGGTGATTTCGTGTTTGATTTATATATATATATATGATAGACATGTTAGGTTAAAAGACGATAGTTAAGGTATATTCTTGAGAATGAAGTTCGAGATCACGTGTGGTTAGGATAATCGACTACCACTGGTATGGATCCTTGTTATTAATATGATATGAAGTGAGACATGAAGTAAGCTTAATATTTATTTATATGTATGGATGTATGGAAGTGTATGAATCGGTACTAATATGTATTCGTATATGTAAATGTATGAGTATGTATAAACATGTGTATAAGCATATGAACATGTACTTGTATATGTATGAGATGATTGGATATGTATGATTTGGGTATAAAGGATCGGTAAATGAAATAAGTTATGACTTCAAAATTTATAATAGTACGTGTAGATGTGCGTCATTGGGATAAGTTTGTTATGGATTAATGTATACGATTTAGCGGTATAGAGGTTGAGTTGGTATAGGCTAAGTCTTTTCCGAGTGATGGAAGTTCGTGATTGATTGGATATGTATATGAATGGTGAATGTTGATTAATAAGTAAAGAATGTGAGGATTATAAAGCTCATGGTATCAGCATTCGAAGTAATAAGTATATTAATATGTTTGATATATATATATAAACTTATGTGTATGACGATTCTGAATGATTAAGCAATGTTTGTCATGTATATGCTTGTGTATGAGAAATTGTGTAATGAGTTTGTGACATGTGATATGTATGCATGTGTGTGTGTTTAATTAGTTAATGATTTCGTGGTGTAGTAGCCGAGTTGGTTAGGAATTTTTTTCGGACGTCATTCATCTCATACCTATTATAAAATAGGTAATGAGTCTCGTACGAGCATTGTATGTGTGAGCCAGCTCATATGTATGTGTTGTCTTGATTGTGTGTTCCTTGATGCCTTGACTATTGTGTATGCTTGAGTATATGTGTATGTATGATAGATCTTGTGATATGTATTGATGTTGTATGTGTGCATGGAATGAAAGAATGACATGTAAACTGGTGTGACCATAAGATGCTATAAAATGTATTGCTAAGTTTTTATTGTATATACGTATATTGTGAAAGAGATACGAATGTTAAGTTATCATAAGGTTTTTGGTATTGAAGAAAGTTTGTTTAGAGCTAAAATAAGTTTGTGTTGGTATTGAAGATAGTTGTATCCGAATAGAAGACAATTTATTTGAGTTGTCGATTTGATGATATTTAAAAAATGGATAATTGTGAAAAAAATATATATGTATGACTTCATGTTTTATGTGATTGAAGTGTATTTGATATTAAACGGTGTACTCTATGGTATTCATGTTTTGCTTTGTATGTTTTGGATGTTATCTATTAAATTAGCGCATATGTAGATATGTAAATATGAAAGTTTGACATGGGTTAAGTATAAAAGATGATAACAAGTTAATAAAATCTGAACTTGTAACAATTTAGTAATTATGATAAACTGCTGATATGTTTGATTTGTTTGTTTGAAGTTTAAATTTGACTTATTTGTTATAATATTAGCATGGTTACTTACTGAGTTTTTAAAACTCACACCAAAGCAGTTTGCTAATTTTATCTTGGGACAGTCGAGGGTTTTACCTGCAAAAAAAAAAAAAAAATACTCATGAATATAGTACTGGACTCGTAATCAAGTTGCCAAGGTAATCAACATTGTTGGTTGTGAAGAGATCCTTGATTTGGCATTTCCCATTTAGTTTATTTGCAACTAACGTGCCTGGTGGCTAGGCCAAATTTGACCAATCTTGGTTGCTATGATAACTTTGCAAATTTTGTCAATCTTGGTTCCTGTGGTGACAACTATAATATCATTCCAGATGATGTAACTTGGAAGAGAGCTGGTCCACTTTCCTTATATTTTTTACTGTTACCATTTATATCTTCATTATAATATCCAATTACCAAAACAATAATTTTTTCTTTCCTTAAAATTTTAAGAATAATGAAGTTAGGAGTAGAGTTTTAAAAATCGGACTGGTAATTAAATTGGTAATTTAAAAGGTTTAATGAGTCACTAGGTTTGATCAGTTGAATTGTGCCCAAAAACTGATAAAACCAACTTACATAATAAATAATTTTATTTAATTAAAAATTATTTAAAAAATTATAAAAAATATTTTTGAACCGGTTTACCAGTTTGACCATTTTTTTGGACCGATTTGTTATCTTTAACCGGATCGGACTCATGGACGGTTCTCAGTTCAACCGATTGAACCGATCGATCGGGTCCGATTTTTAAAACATTGGTTAAGAGACAATTTGATGGAATTAGGATTTTGACTCAATGAAAATTGGAATGAAAAAAACTACAAACCTAAAGAGGCCAAGCTCAAAAATCTATATATTAAAGGGGACAAAATATAAAATTATTAATTACATAGGTTAAATTTAATTTCAATTAGGATCATTTTTTTTCAACAAGGGTGATCAAGGCCACCTAAGCGAATAACATAGTCCCACCATTGTAATGAAGTTCTATGAAAATTAGTACAGGGCCCGCATTTTGTGCAGATTGAACAAATATTTTAGGTATTGATTTTGTAAATGCTTCAGTTTTGCTTAATTTTAAAATTTAAATGAAACAATTGATTTACTTACACGTAATATGTATGCCTCGTTCGTTTGTCTCTCAATTCTCAAATAATATTTCTAATTAATTGTTCAAGAGGTAAAAGTTAGAGTCTGCATCCTTAAGTACAATAAATAATAAAAATTCTCGAAATAAACAATCTTATACAAATAATTCAAAATAAAATAATAATAATAATAGACCCGAAATAAAAAAATGGCTGGGTTTTGTGGGCGGCTACTATTTAGCTTTCTATTTTAATAGCATATTATATTTTTATATTGTAATAAGATTTTTATATTACGTAGAGAGAGTAAACTATCGATGATGATTTTCATCCCCGAGGAAGTCTGAAGCTTGAAGAGGGGTATAATGAGATTTTTACTTAACAGGTGGTCCAAGTCCCTTGTAAGGATGAGAGGTCAGACTAAAGGCATGGTCTTGAGGTGCAGAGGAACACCTTAAGGAAGAGATAGTTGAGGATGATAGGTTGGGATACTGATCCGACCTGGTGAGAAGGTATCAGAATCAATTGAACTTGAGCATCCGTGAAGCCTGACCCGAGGTGGTCCACCACTACCGACCCAACCTGGTAAAGAAGCAAGTAAGAGTATTCAGCGTTGTTCCTCTTGGTATGTCGACCCAGGGACCGAGATCACGGTTCCATGATCTTATACTAATATATGAATGACGTAAGCCCTACATGAGAGTTTGAGCCTCTAGAAGGTTGATAAGATGGGATTGGTCAAAGACTTTCATTCTGACATACGGAACATCATGAGAGTGGTTGAATTGCAGGCTGTCACATTGGCAGAACATGTCATAAAGGATAAATGTGGAAATTATGATTTTCTTTGACAGAGGGTGGTTGAGTCAGAAGACCAGAGCTACTGTTTGCAGAGCAGTTAGGAAAAAGAGCATGGGCAACAGTGACAGGCTGACATGATCTGACGTCACGAGTTGGTGTAATAGTATATTTAAGAGCCTATAAAAGGGGATGAAGGCTCAGATTTAAGGGTTAGTATTTTTTATATTCCACAACTTGTATAAGAGCTCTAAAAATTGTAGTGATAGAGAGAGAAATTTGGTCTCCATTGACCTTAGCTAGTAATAAAAAATTCACTTCTTTGTTTTTCAGTGGACGTAGATTGGAGCTACTCTCCGCCGAACCACGTTAAATCTTTATTTTCTCTGTGATTTTCTATTTGCTTGCCATGTTTGATTTGGTTGCTAACTAACCGGACAAATTCACTACTTATGGGAGTTTTGTTCCCGAATTACCCCAGGAACGAAATATAACTATCAACAATTGGCGCCGTCAGTGGGGAGTAGCACAAAAAATAGCAAACACACTAAGATGATGGTAGGAGATGGAAACCACAGGACTTCAGAGGCTTTGACAACGGAGTGGATGGAAAAGATGGAAGAAACCTTACGTAATGAAAGGGAAGATGCTCGAAAAGAGAGGAAAACAACCCAAGCCTTCATGAGAGCCTTGATGGAAAAAATTGAGAAGTTGAAGAACACGGCATGAGAGTAAGGACAAGCAGGTCCCAACAAAAGGAGAGAAGAGATAGCCAAAGAGAAGAGGATCGTCGTAGCAGACAAAGATCAAGGAAATGGGAAGAGAAATGCATAAATAATGAGATCCGTAGTTATTTCTAGCGCCGCGCAGGCAAGAGAGTCGTGGGAAAAAGAAAACAGGCGAGCCCCGGAGTCATCTAGTAACAGCCCATGTTTTTTGGAAAAGTGAACAGTCCCGATATCTTGAGAAAGGACGTGCGGTTCCCAGTTATGGAAGATAACACGCTCGAAGTGGAAGGCTTGAAGAGGCCCTGGGTGAGAGTACAATGCCTCCGAGCGCCAAATGAGTTATTGGTTTCAGAGGGAGATGAGGACATGAGAGGAAAGTGTGAAGGGAGGGGCTCGGGGTGACGAGAATATGGAGACAGCATCCTCATTTGCGAAGAAAGTATTGGCGGTGGAGTTTCCAATGAGGTTCATCATGCCCACGATGGATGTTTCTGAGGGCAGCACAGACTCTAACTCCCACATTCAAAATTCCATTTTATTGATGGAGATCCAGGGAATGGTAGGAGAGACGATATGCAAGGTGTTCCTATTAACTTTGGGAGGGTCAGCTAGATGTTGTTCAGAAACTTGATCGCAGGAAATATCAGCAGCTCCTCACAATTGAGTGAGTCCTTTTTGCGCCATTTCAAAGGTTTCTGCGTACCAAAGAAGATAAGATTTATTTTGATACCTCTTAAGCTGACCATATATCCCCAGAATTTTCCCGAAGACACTCTGAAGGCACATTTTTCTGGATTCAACCTCATATTGTGCTTTTTCAGAAGCTCAAACGTCCCTCTGAGGGCGGCCAGATGGGCTTCGGGTTTGACAGTCATTGTGATCATGTCGTCAACATGCACATGTATTGTCTTGCCAATGAGTGGCTTGAAGAGCTTGTTGCCAACCTCTGATATGTGGCCCCGACATTATTCAGTCCAAATGGCATTACTTTGTAACAATACAGCCACTGGTCAATGATGAAGACTTTCTTCTCCTTGTCCTCGTGATGCATTCTGACCTGGTTTTACCCCGGGAAGACGTCCATAAAGCTGAGTAACCTTTGGCATGCTATCAAGTCCATTAGCTAATCTACATTTGGGAGTGGGAAGCAGTCCTTCGGGAAGGACTTGTGCAAATTAGAGAAATTCATGCACATCTTCCACCTCTCATTAGCCTTCTTCACCAAGACTACATTTGATACCCACTCTGGGTACTTAACCTCCCTAATAAACCCAGTCTTTATTCATCTTTTAACCTCTGTCTGGATCGCCTTATACCGCTCCTGGTTAAAAATCCTCGTTTTTTGGTTGACAAGTTAATGGGCTCAATCTATCATCAAACGATGACTGATGATCCTGGGATCAATCCCGGACATGTCCTTATGATCCCACGTAAAGACATTTGCATATTCCTTCAAAATATCCAACTGATGTTTGCTTAAATTTGGCTCCAGCCCGACCTCGACCTTTATTGCCTTCCTAGGGCCGAAAAGCTCTACAGACTCCAATTCCTCCCCCGCCACTAACTGAGCATGGTCCTCGGTCAGAGATTGGCTTATTCTACTTCAGTTTCTTCCTCTTCTTTTGCTCATTGCCCTTATTTCCACAATCCAAAGAGTTTCTCTCGAAATGGCTAAGAAACAACTCATTGCCAGCTTCTGGCTTCCACAAGCTACTCTGACTCCTTTTATGGTCGGGAATTTCAACTTCAGGTAGTAGCTCGACATTCCTGCCATTGACTTCATCATGAACGACCTTCCCAAGATTACTTGATAGATGCTCAAACAATCTACTATGGTGAAATCCATATGATAATCCGAGTATGGGGGTTGTCCCAATGGTAATGGTTAACTGCACCTGACCCAATGGGACAACCTTTTCCCCCCAAACCATACAATGGTGTTGTGCTCAGGATCAAGGTAGTGAACTCTACGCCCAAATCATTCAAAACGTCAATTGAGATGATATCCACCGCACTCAAATGGTCTATCAGTATTCTTTCCACCTCGGCCCCATCAATATTGGCCTTGATAATCAGTGCATCATCCAAGGGTAGCTCACCCATTAGGCATCTTCCTCAGTGAACATAATGGGCGCTAGTTTGGCCTTTTGGATCCTCGTGGCCCTCTCTGTTGTCAATACCTCTAGGCATTTGGTCCGACAGTAGTTCTTTCTTGCTATATTTAAATCCTTGGCCAACATCCTTCCTCCTACTATTGTGAACATCAGCCTCTGCTCTCTTCGATGTTGGATCTTCATAGCCTCTTGGTCTATGCACTCCTTCAGGTAACCATTCCTCAGCAGGTCCTCCACTTATTCATGCAGGTCCCTGCATCTCTCTGTGACATGCCCTTTCACATTGTGGTGTGCGCAATAAGCCATGTGGTCTCTCTTCTCAATCGAAAACCTCCTCAGGTCAGGCTCAAAGCAATGTTCGTCATTCCTCTGGAAATATGAACTATCTTGATCGGGGGTTTCCTCTCGGGTGCTAGATTACCCTGAGCTATTGGCCTAAATTATTTCTACATCGAGGCCGATCCTCTCCAATTTCTGCCATGTCACATAGATTTTCTTGCCTTGGCATTTTTGGTACCCTGGTAGCTCCTCCTCGGGCTATCCTCTCCTCTTCTTCTAGTAGGACAAACTTTATTCTCTGATCCAAGGCTGAGGTATAGTCGACCACCTCTTGGATCCTTAGGTGGGACCATAATTTTTCGACCCTTAGAGCTCCTTTAAAACTATCTTACAATGATCTCGTCGATATAGGATGCCTGAAACATAGCAAATAGTCATATTTTGCGATCCCAAAGAATCTAGATCCCAAGTTCATAACTGGCCTTTCCTAAATTTTTCATTTGGAATTGGTAAGCTAGCTAGAATTTCAGATCCGATAATATTTTTACATCATTCCCAATAAGGAAAATATCATCGACGTAAAAAATGAGAAAAACCATTTTTTTGTCAATGACACGCTTGTATACATAAGGATCATCGATATTCTGCTAAAAATTATAAGACTTGATCGTGGTATCAAATCTTATGTTCCAAGATCTAGAAGCATGCTTAAGTCCATAAAAAGACATTTGCAACTTGCAAACCTTTTGCTCTTGACCTTGGGATATGAACCCCTCTGGTTGCACAATATAGATACACTCATCAAGATTGCCATTCAGGAACACACTCTTAACGTCCATCTACCAAATCTCATAGTCATAATATGCAGCAATTGAGAGAAGAATATGAATGGATTTGAGCATGGCTACTGATTAGAAAGTCTCCTCAGAGTCCACTCACTCTTTTTGGGTATAACCATTGGCCACTAGCCTAGCCTTGAAGGTCTGTACTTTTCCATATGCTTCTCTCTTTCTCTTGTAGATCCACTTGCAACCTATAGGTTTTACCCCATCAGGTTGGTCTACATGTTCCCATACTAAGTTGGAATACATCTACTTCATCTCGAAAAGCATGGCTTTGAGCCATTCCTCCTTATCAGAATCATTCATTGCACTACGATAGGTCAATGGATCATCTACACCATCACTGGATGTGAAAACCTGTGTCTCTTAAACTTCTAGATAGCGATCAGGTTGTCGTACAACCCTCCCACTGCGTCTGGGTGGTAGATAATTATGTTTTACTTGCATTTGATGCTCAGATATTGAAAGTGTTATGCTCCTGTCAGCTATTGTTGATGACGGTGTGCTGGTCGAACCAACAAGTAACTCATTGGGTAAAACTTTACTTCGAGGTTTGAACTCCCTCATACAGATCTCCTCAAGAAATGTAGAGTTTGTCGATACAAACACTTTATATACTCATCCACATAGTGTCTTGGGTCTTCTGTCTGACTCCAGCCTCCATAGGCCCTTGGTCATTCCATCATCTTTTGGCCAAGTAAAAACCCTATTCTACCTCTTATCGGCATTTGAACTTTCTCGAGGTGAAAAACCATCATCAACACATTAAAATGGGTTTGATGGATTGTTTTGATTTTTGTGGGTGAGGAGGAATTGATAATTCTAGAGTGGTTAATAGGATTTTCTTGAAGACAATGTGTTTGGTCTTTTTTCTGTGGTTGGATGAAGAGAACTTTGGAGCTTGAGAGGGGGCTGATTTCGGCCAATGGACAGTACTTGAATAAGGTTTTAGTTTAGCGGTTTATTGTGTGAGGTGGAAATTGTGTTTCGGTGAATGAGAATTGGTTGAGGAGAGAATAGGGGTAATTTCAATAAGCCCTAGAGTAAGTTTTTTTAGAGCAATTTGTTGGCGTAATTACTGTTTTGTCGGGTATTGCAGTGGAGCGTGAAAAATGAAAATTTTCCAATTTCAAAATTCTTTTCTTTAGACTATTAAAATAAAATATTTATTTTAATATTGAATATCA
The DNA here is from genome assembly GCA_019454045.1 of Zanthoxylum bungeanum. Classification (NCBI taxonomy): domain Eukaryota; kingdom Viridiplantae; phylum Streptophyta; class Magnoliopsida; order Sapindales; family Rutaceae; genus Zanthoxylum; species Zanthoxylum bungeanum. The sequence goes on from SKCR01042829.1 coordinate 151,344, forward strand.
AAAAAAAATTGGAAATGTCAAAATTACAATTTGGTCGAATTTTAACCAATAATGTATACTTTTGTATTTTGCTCATTTTAGTCATAAAGTGTCCATTACACATTTAAGTATTTCTTAAACACTATCAAAACGATTAGTATATATTTGATATACTTAATTACATTCATGAAATGAAAAGCCCCAATTTTTAGAATTAGACATAAACTTTAAAATATTAATTAATCAAATTAACCAAATAATACTAAAATTAACTTTAAATCAAGTTTTAATCAAAACTTTCCAACATCTCAAGAGTCTCACCACAATGAAAACACTCAAGAATAATTCTAGGTTTTCATATAGTGGTACAAAAACTCTAGAATGACAACTTATTATTCTTTAACAAAATTAAACTATAATAACACTTATTAAGCTTAAATATTCACTACACATGCATGATTTCTTTCCAATAAGTTCTAACAAATAGAACCCATATTCAAGAGAGGGAAAAACCAAAAATACATCTTATGTATTCAAAATAAGCAAAAGGAAAACATTTCCTAAAATAAGAATTAAGAAAACTTATCTTAAATCCCAATCATCAAGCTTTAGCTCTTGGATTTGTTTCCAAAACTCTTTCTCTTTCTCAGGGTTTACTACTTAAGTTTTTTGGTTCTCATTGAGAAGAAAATGAACCCCCCTCACTTATAAAGGATGGTAGCCGAAAATGGGGGAGTGGTACAAGGGAAAATTATTTTTTTATTTTCAAAATAATTTTAAAAATAAAAATACCTAATCCTACTAGTACCAAACAAAAGGCCACATGTATCCATTTAAAATATAACACATGTCATAAATAAAATGACATATACTTATATATATAAATAAATACATTTAATTAATAAATAAATAAATTAACTAATTTAATTTAATTTAAATATATTATGTATTTCTACATTTACACTAAATGATAAAATACATCCATGGATTACATTTGTAACAAATTCATTTGATAATTAATTAATGTATATCTAATCAAAATTATGCATCTAATACATATACACATTAATTTAGGAAATTACTAAAAAACATGCATGTGTATTTATCTTTTAACCATTAACTAATTTTCGAATAATCAATATTATTATTGTTATAAGTTGTCCTAGTGCTCTACGAATATTTTCAATTATGTGAGATTCTCTAAGTTCGGATATATCTGTCACATAATCCAATCCTCTGTCCAAAATTCACCTACTCGCACAGATATTCTCGCTGAACTTTACAAGTCAAGATTTTTGCATACGTATAATCCTTCTATCATAGATATCTGGATAAATACCAGAGTCATAGATATAATCGTCAGAGTTATAAGGTATAATCTCGTGGACATATAGATCTGTGATTTCTCAATAACACTCACAACTTATTTCTGAGTATACCATGACCATGGATTTGACAAATCGTAATCTCATGAAGTGGACACCTAAATCATGTACGCATGACTGACAGATCCTCTCTGGATACTTCATCGGATATCATGATCATCGGTCCACACCCATGAACAAGAGGAGGTCTAACCTAAAAAGATCGAAGACATGACTGTCGTCAAAGTATTGAGAATAACTCATATATCCACCGTGGTATCTCAAGTATAAGGACCACCATACTACTCAACTCGAGAATATTCCTATTGATGCAAGCGTACTATGTATTAGGAATATTTCGTAAGTTGTTCACTGTTCATCCGAAATTAATATATATATATATATATATATATATGTGTGTGTGTGTGTGTGTGTGTGTGTGTGTGTGTGGTGTGTGTGTGTGGTCTATACGAGTCTCCATAGACTCATGCCTCACTGAGATAAACCACCAGAATCCAATATTCTGTTATACGATATGTATTGGTCTCCCGAGTTTACTTACCGACTAATAATGTAAACATTGATCAGTAACAGTTCAAGAATGATGCAGTTATAACATTTCTCAATGTCAATTACGACGCTTTTGTAATTACGTTATAATTTAATCATTCATAGGTATTATATGTCTTTACCTATTAAAAGAAAGTATATCGAAGAAACTGCATATTTCATTCATAACAAAATATTGTTCATATACATATTTACAGGAAAATACATGAGAAATTAACACGCCGTGTACCAACTCCAACACAATCTTCTTAATAATTGTTAATAGATACTATGTTTGTTAACTAATTAACGTATGGTTGAGGAATTTAATGGATTCTTGTAGGTAAGTTTGGAAGAATGAAATTTGGGAAATGCATGGGTGGTTTTGGCCATGAGAGGGATTTGAAGCTTATGGGTGATGTTTGGTAAATGGATGGTAAAGTAGCTTGATTTAACGTATAATTCATGGTAAAAATTTGAAAATTAAGTATAAAATCGTCCCTTATTCCCTAGTTTACAGCCATATAACTTCGGTTGAATGTTTCTTAATTTTGACTCTAATGATAAGAATAAATTAGATAAATGGTTATTCGAAAGTTTAATGTATTTACGCAAAGTCATATAAAGGGGTAAATGCAATAGGCAACCTTCCGTTAGATTAAATCTCGTTATATGTTAATTATTATCTTAAAAGATTATTGAAAAGAATCTTAACAAATCTTATCCATTTTTAGATCATCAGCCCGATTTGTCAGGGAGTGATTCTCGACGTTCCAACATACCGTTAGTTGATTCCTCTTTGAATGTTTTATGTTTTCATGCTTATGACTTGTAATTTTTACGTTTTAAAATTCACTACAACAAAGTTGACTTTTAGTGGCGAAAATTTTCGCCACTAAAAGCTCGTATTTCGCCACTAAAATAATTAGTGGCAAAATTATTTTCGTCACTAGTTCGTCATTGAAAGTGCGACACAAAATGTATTAATGGCGAAAAAAAATTTCACTACTAAAAGTTGAATTTTAGTGGCGAAAAAAATTCGCCACTAATACCTGATTTTGAACCTGCTATTAAAGGAATAGAATATGAATGAATAGGATGCAGTAAAAAATCTGAAATAGAAACATAAACCTCAACAAACTTACCACTTGATTCTGAGTTGCGTATTCACCTAATGCATGTAAAAGATAAAAATAGAGTGGATAATTAGGCCACAGTTAGTTATAATTTTAGTATTAAGCAAGCACCAATTTAAGAACATATACGTTTAGTGAAAAGGTCAAAAGAATAAGGATAGCCTTGCAGCAATTAAGACTTACATCTGGCACACAGCCCTTCTTAGGCATTTCAGCAAGAACTGCATATGCTTCCTTCGCCCTCGCACTATCACACAAAAGTTTTATAACAGTATTACAAGTCACAACACTCGGTTGACAACCCATCTCCCATATCTCACGATACACCTTCATTGCAAAATCAGCCCCCTCCGAAATTCAAGCTATTGACTTGTCATTGATTTAATCAGATGATGAGCTTTGGAAAGTCAAAAAGCCTAAATGATGACGTATAGCAATGCTTTTGCTTCAAGAAAATGCACCATCACACAAATTAAAGTTATTAAACCAGTCACAGAATGCCTCCATACATGAGAAACTTACAGCATGTAACATGAACCTTGAGATGTCTTCTCGGAACCATATCTAATACAATCTGTAATATCTAATACAAAATCATGGGATATATATAAAATCAAACTAGGAACCATTTTTATAGCTGCAAGCCTGCAACAAAGCATAATAATAGAAACTACATAAAATAGTTTATTATTCAAAACAAATGAGGTAACTAGTAATCAAATATCAAAACGTCTCAAAAGATCATCAAACCACAATCCATAAAGGCTCAAAACAATAGCCAAGAAAAATATACGAATCCTACTAATCAAAATTTAAATTTTGACACGTGAAATCTAGACGTGCAGACACCTCTTCAATTCTATTTCTTATTCTCTATTTTGACAGTGTGCAAATCACCTCCACCGTGTATAGCAAACACAAACCACAACAGCAGCAGTGACGGCGGCAAGTGGCACCAGCCAGTTCAACAACCCATTATCCTCTACCTCATCGTCGCCATCCAGCTTCACATCCCTGGCAGTCCCATTCAACCCATCTAAAGACTTTTCTTTCAAAGCAAGAATTACCTTCTCAGCCCCCTCAATCTCCTTCTGCAGAATCAAATTCTTTTCCCCCATCTCCTTCGAATTCCGCTTGGATTCTCTCTTCCCAGACTTCAGCTTATCCAATTCAGTCTCCAAATCATCAACTTTCTTCTAAAACCCAGAAATTTCCCCATCTTTCTCATCAAGTTTCTCCCTCATTTCCTCCTCAACCCTAACCCTCATACTCTTCTCTTCAATTTCCCCCACTTCCAACTGTTGCGGTTTTGGGCGATAGGGCGTAGCGGAAGGGCGGGTTCGGACGAAATCGTATTTTAAAACTTTTTCAAAATACCGAATTAATTATTCAATATCTAATTTGAATAATTAATTCATATTTCACCTAAACCTATTTATTCAATATCAAATATTGACATAAACATCGTTGAAAACTCGCGAAACTTTTACGAAAACAGTTTTTCCGCAAAATGGCATAAAACACTTTTTTGACCGAGCCGACTACCCGATACTTATGGAAACTGCCCAGGCCAGATACAACAGTGTCGGGGCAGTTCATGGGCTGTCCAAACAGTGACGGAATCACTGTTTCACAGCCGTCACCCGGTTGGCCCAAAATCCACCCGATAACGTCGTTTTTGGTCTTTTTCGCTTATTTCAAGTCGGAAATACTTTCCGGCAATTGTGTCAACTCCCAAAACTCATCCATAACATTCTAAAGACAACATTTTCATCACAAAAACAGGAACTTTTCCAGGTCTGATCAGTAACCAAAAACAGTCCATATATCATGCTTAAATCTAATTTTTCACCAAGATTAATCAAATTAATCAAACACCAAATGAGTCCAACCACATATAAACAACCCAAGAACAATTCTAGGCTATTTAGAGTGGTTCAATAACTCTAGAAAGGCAACAAAGTTGTCCTACAATAATTAATTAAATTGGCCTAGAATTACACTAATTCCATCCAATCTACACTTCACACATGCATTAACTCTTCCATTTCACCATCCACAACCAAAAACCCTAAATTTAATAAGTAAAGAAAAACCCTAGAACTATTCTAGGAATCACAAGAACAAGAAACTAAGTTTCTAAGCTCAAGAGTATTAAGAATTACCTTTAATTCTCCTTTTCCTAAGCTTTGTTTTCTTATTTTTTTCTTCACTTTAAGCTTGATCCAAGCAAAATGGAAAACCCATTTCCTTAAAGCTCTCGGCAGTGGCAGTAAGATAAAGAAGATGATAAAAGCAATTTGTTTCTTTTGCTTTATGTTGACCGATTATTCCACCCAGGAAGGGCATTTTTGGAGTTTTGACAAATTAAATCAAATTTAATAATAATATACTTTATATTGACCAATCCAATTAGCACACACATAAAGTATATTTAATACATGCCATTTGGACAAATTAAAACTCACCATTTGTAATAACAATTATTACAAAAAGAATAAGATTTATAATTTTTTCAATTACTTAATTATTTAACAATTAAATAAATAAATAATTAAATAACAATCATATATGTATTTTTATTTACATTAAATAACAAATACATATATTTATGGCATGTGTCAAAATCTCATTTGACGAATAATTAATGTATATATAAATCGTATTATGTATTAAATACAAATACACAATAATTATTAGCGGACAAAATCTCAAAGTGCATGTGTTATCGTTTAACGATTAAACGATCCGAATTAACTGATTTAATCCGATGAAGTATTATGAATAATCCATATTATTCATATCGAGTTGCCTAAGTGCTTAACGAGTACACTTCATATTGTGAGACTCTCTAAGTTTAGGTTTATCCGTCACGAAATCCAATTTCGTGTCCATAATCCACCCACTCATGAATTATGACGACTACGGATAATCTCGCTAAACTATGCAAGTCGAGGTCACTGCATACGTATAATCCCTCCGTCACAAGCCATCCGTATTATACCTGGGATATATATTAGAACGTCAAATCCGTTCGGTATAATACAGTCAACTTTTCATTTACGATCTTAAAATAACACTCGGAACTAGTTTCCGAAGTTATACCACGGCCATGGATTTACTAGATCATAAACACGTGCTGGATGCCTATGTCTTGTACACAAGACTGACGGATCATGTCTTGATACGCACATGATATCATGAGCATCAGTCCACACCCAACGAACAGGCGGAGGTCTGATCATGACTAGATCGTTGACGTGACTGCCATCAAAGTGTGGAGGATAGCTCATATATCCACAGTGGTATCTCAAGTCAAAGGACCACTATGCTCGCTCAACTCGAGAAGGTTTCTATTGACGTTGGTGTACCATCTATTAGGAAACCTTCAGTGAGTCGTTCAGTGTCTTATCAAATAAACACCTACATGTCTATACAAGTCTCCTGAGACTCATGGTTCACTGGGATAAACCATCGGACCAAGTCACGATATACGACATGTACTGGTCTCAGCGGATTTTACTAACCGACCCGTGTTAGCAAATCTTGACCATGAACTTTATTTAAGGATATACAACTAATAGTGCGCTTCCCAATGTCAATTACAAACTATTTTATAACTGCGCACTATATTGTAAATCCTAGGGTCTTTATCTAATATACACGTATTACTGAACCAGATTCAGTTTCAATCTAATCGAGATTAGATCGAATAACTGTATAAAAGACAAGGGTGCTACCAGTAAAATTAGTAATATTATGGAAAATTGAACCGCTCATATTAATGAATCGGACATAAATACGATCCGGATTGGCACTCGAAGCACCAACCCTAACAATTTCTCACACTTGCTCTAGTGTCAATCCATGGTATCATATACACATCTCAATGTGTATCGCATACTCTTGGCCTGAAGAGCTCACCAGCACTCAAGAGGTAGGCACCAACAAGTAAGCCTGCTGTAACAAATCGAGTCTGTCTAACAAACCCAACCATTTTCCTTAGCTAGCATCATTCATATTTTGTAGAATCCAAATTCCACATCAATATGACTCAGACGCTATATCAGTATTGTGCTATAGCTACTAAGTTGTCTATGTATTTAGAGATCAAATCCAAATACTTTGAGACCACCGAAAGCACTATACTAATATGAAGACTTCTAATCTATGAGGTCACTATGCAACTTCATAAGTCAATACTTCTTAAGCTGCAACTGATTCCACTAGTATAGTAGAATCAACGGTGACACTCCCACTGCATCTTTTCTGACTTTATATGACATAGACCATCTAATGTCATAATTAGAATCAAAATTAATCTGACCTTATGGTTGCTGACTAAATTCTCCATGAATGAGAAACTCGTTCTTAATATCTCAAAGATCACAAATAACATGTTTCTAGATCCATAATATGGTCTGCAACAAATCAAAATAACTCGTAACAATTACGATTAAATTGATATCTATAATCGCACATAATATGGTATTCATCTCGCCATCATCCTACGATGCATAAGATTGACTAGAAATTCCAATCAATCTTTTTTTTTCGATAAATGAATCATCATTTACGAAAGATGAATACTATATACATAAAATACACGTTAACTGTCAAACAGTTACACTAACTGTCATACAGATAGTCTCGTCGTGTCCTTTATTAGATCATATCTAATATTCGATTAATGAGAGTCTTTCACAAGTCTCTTAGTTTTATATCATATATAAAACTTTATATCAGATATATCAGAGACTACTCCCACTGCTTGCACGGAGAAAAGAAGACTTAGGATATATAATGCTAGAAATAAATTTGTACGCTCCCACTGACCCTACTGACAAATACGTATTCTCCATACTTCGATAAAACCATACAATCTGACTGTATCAAAATCAGAGAGCACGAATTTCCGGAAAGCTTATCTGAGTCTACAATAGGCTCCATAAGCTAGTATATCAAACTTGATCTTAGCATAATACAAACTCTAAGGCCATTCTAGAATGAACTCTTCAAACAAAGAAATCACAACAAATTTCTCATTTGAAGAAATCACTCAAGAACGCCAATTTGCATTCTTTAGCCAAAACACACGGTTTAATATCGACATTAACCAATACATCTTTTATTGTTCAATTAGTGCGACAAAAGACAAGCTTCCTCAGAATCTACAATAGACTACTGAGTATAACTTTCTCACTGTCATACTATAAAGGTCAAACCTTTATCAAGCTCACTTTAGTTTTGCTGCGCAAACAGTTTGCACATTTTATGAACTATTCATAACGAAAGCCTAATCAAGTTCAAAACTTGATCGTCGTAAGCCATGACCAATCTTAGATATATGGTTCAATGCTAATTTCCGGAATCAATATCAAATATCGCTCCCACTATGAGTTATATGATAATTTTCTTCGGTAAGAAAACATCAGAATCATTAAGTATCAAATACTTTGTAAATGATTCTGACTTCCTATTAAACTTATACGGCAGTTGTCTAAAGGTCTTTTCATCTTATTAATTATGTAGTTCCGTCACAGTAGATCACTCTCTTATTTGACTTCACTAAGTCAAGTCCTTTCTACAATCATCAACATCCAATGTCAACCACCAAGTAACAAAACAATTTCATTACTCGGGATCGTAGAAAAGATATTCTATCAAATAGAATACAATATTCCATAAAATAGAATAAATGACAAACTTTACACTCGTACCCCCGAGGCACAAGTATTTTCAATTATATAACCATTATTTAAAAGAAAGATCCAAATCTCAAACCTTTTAAGATTCGAATTTTCTACTATACACATCATATATGTGATTGTAGAAACAAATGGAACCTTAATTAAATAGACGAATTAGCGTTACTGGAGCATAACCCCAAGAGTATTGAAAAACAATTCGTTAAGACTCAATATCAACGAATCAAATCATATAGGATTCGATAACTCCCATTGATCAATTCCATCACGATGGAATCATGGAAGTTCAATATTGAGTAAAAATCAAATTCATTAAATAACCTTAGAACTAATTGCCATGAATTCATGCGTTTGATCATATCAAATATTTTTGAACAATTCAAAGAAGCGCAATGAATTTCAACGATATAGTTTTCAACACTACAAATAGAATATCTTTGAACCATTCAAAATATTCTATTCGCATTTCATCAAAACATATTGAAATTTCTTGAACAATTTAAGACATTCAACATGTTCTCTATTAGAAACACGTAACTAAGTAATGACTATTCATTAACTAAGTTACGGAGCAAGGAAAACTCTATAAGGTAATTATCAATTCATTAAACCACATACATCAAATGTATTAGTTTTTAATGAATCGGTTGTCCAATGACAATCATCGGTTAAATGAGATTTAATCACATCCTGAATACAATATTTATTAAATGGATAAGGATATGTGGTGTGAACTCATATCAGACCATCCTTTACCATACGGAACAAGCATCTATTTCTTATGCGATAAAATCTCATAAAGCACAGTTCTAAGTTATTTATTTTACCAAATATTTTTCTTCATGTTTATCTTTCATTAATGACACTACTAGTTACTTTAAAATATGTAACAACTGTTTATACATAACAAGTACTATCCAATAGTCACAAGTTTTGATATCAAATATCAAAACAGTTATTTTAAATAACTAGACATGAGATCCAGTATCCAATACCTATAGTCATCGTATTATGAGAATCAATATTCTCTATACACAACTATACACATTTCATTTCTTAAGGTTTATAATTTGCGTTCAATTATTCACAACAATTGCAAATAATCGATTAGCAAAATGTGTCAGACACGTGACTTCTAAAAGTCGCTAAAGCCAAGAAACGTCATTATAAGACAAACAAACACTTAAGGGGTTTTCTTAATGCCAGTCAAGAATCTCGAGACATGAACTGATTCGTGCCAATTCTTACTGCATAAGAAACAGTTCTAACTAGACTATTATATCCTAAACCATATATTTATTTAGATTACCTAATCGTGACTTAGTAACTAAGTCACAAACCATCTTGATTTTCAAGAAAATCGGAACAACAGTTCCCGATGGTTTTAACTAATCTAACAATATCTTAATCTACTGTCTTTCTAGAACCTATTCTAGAACTACGCAACTATAAGTAAAGTCAGAAAATATATTCAAGTAATAGACATGCAGTGGATTAGAAACATAAATCTATAAGCAATATAGAATAAAATGAAAACAAAAGCAATAAATTCCAAAATATTACGCACTGCTTGAGTTATGGATTTTAAACTCAGCAGTGTCTCCCATTACTTTACGTAATACCGTAATCCCCAACGGACAACGGGAATTCAATAATTAAATCGAATTCCATAGTGAGAGTAGGATCCCATGAATATATTTCGACTCACAGCTTTGGCACGTTCTCGCCTACGTATATTCATTAGGTAGACAACTTATTGTCAATCACTCACCAGTGACTCCTGGTTTTGGTCTTGACCGTTTCTCATTGTGACAGCTTTGGCACGTTCACAGGGAAGCGTATCAAGGCTTCACTTGCCAATGACAAACTCAAGCTACTGATGTAGTCCTGACAGATTTGGCACGTTCAGGATTTCCAATATCACTTGAATTTGTCTCTTATCATATAAGTTCTACTGGCACAAATGAACTACCATCAATCATAACTGCACAGCTTTGGCATGATACAGCTATAGCATCAGGAAATCATTTGCATCTGTACTACAAGGCGGACCAAGAAACATGTATCCAATACAAGTTACTTTACAACCATATTTAAAAGCGGGGATTTTCCTACGGAAGCTATACTCTACATCCAATGTAGAATTTTAATCTAAATCTTATTCTAAACATTTCAATTATACTTTAGAAAATATAACACAATTTAACTATTAAATTTTCGTTATATTTTCCGTTAACGTAAAACCGAAAAGTAAATAAACATATATAGATTACAAACATGTATGAACATTAAAATTGGATTATATATCATATATCAAGCATGAATAATGTAATGGATGAAGCATCAGACCCGCTCTGATACCATTTTTGTTGGGGTTTTGGGCGATGGGGCGCAGCGAAAACGCGGGTTCGGGCGAAATCGTATTTTAAAACTTTTTCAAATTACCGAATTAATTATTCAATATCTAATATGAATAATTAATTCATATTTCACATAAACCTATTTATTCAATATCAAATATTGATATAAACATCGTTGAAAACTCGTGAAACTTTTACGATAACAGTTTTTCCGCAAAATGGCATAAAACACTTTTTTGACCGAGCCGACTACCCGATACTTATGGAAACTGCCCAGGTCAGATACAACAGTGTCGGGGCAGTTCATGGGCTGTCCAAACAGTGACGGAATCACTGTTTTCACAGCCGTCACCTGGTTGGCCCAAAATCCACCCGATAACGCCGTTTTTGGTCGTTTTCGCTTATTTCAAGTCGGAAATACTTTCCGGCAATTGTGCCAACTCCCAAAACTCATCCATAACATTCTAAAGACAACATTTACATCACAAAAACAGGAACTTTTCCAGGTCTGATCAGTAACCAAAAACAGTCCATATATCATGCTTAAATCTAATTTTTCACCAAGATTAATCAAATTAATCAAACACCAAATGAGTCCAACCACATATGAACAACCCAAGAACAATTCTAGGCTATTTAGAGTGGTTCAATAACTCTAGAATGGCAACAAAGATTTCCTACAATAATTAATATTAAAATAAAAAAACATATTACAAAAAAAAAATATAATCTTCTATCAAAATAAGAAACCTAAATAGTAGCCGCCACAAAACCTAACAAATTTTTTGGATTTCGAGTTTATTGTTATTTGTTATTTTATTTTGAATTATTTCTTCAAGATTTTTTTTTATTTCATGAATGTTTTTATTATTTATTGTGCTTCAGGATGGAGACACTGACTATTAGCTCTTTCACAGTTAATTAGAAATATTATTTGAGAATTAAGAGACAAACGAATGAGACATAAATATTATGTGTAAGTAAATCAATTGATTTATTTAAACTATAAAACCGACAAGATCCATAATATTTACTAGATAAATACCTAAATTTTATGCTTAACCCACACAAAATACGCCTCATGTACTAATTGTAATAAAAGTCTTTAAATACCTTTAATCACCATTATTTGAAAAATAAAAAGGATCATAAAAAGTGGGTCATTATTTTATATTTTTATAGTAGTGTGCGGTCTTACCCTTACTTATCTTGGGTTCACATGTATTAAAATTTTTCTAATCGTGTATTAATTAGTATCACGTGATACTAATTGAATGTCCAAATTAGCCCTATATATACACGATTAGAAATTTTTTAATTTAATTGTAAACACTTTCAATAATACTAAAAAGGAAAAATCAATATTTGTTACAGACAATAATAGTTACAACAAAACAAATTATAAAAAAAGAAAATCTCAATTATTTATTTGTTTAGAAAAAGAAAATCACACTTGTATTTTTATAAAAAAAAAAATTAATTTTACCATTTGGATCCCTCGTACATCTGTTAAAACAATTGTAGAAAATCATTTTTAAGAGTGACCCTTTAAAAAAAATAAAAAAGAAATTTATTTATTTTTATTTATGTAATAACTTTATAAATAAAAGAATCAAATAAAGAATATAGAAATTGGTCAGAAATGCTTTATTATTACTTTTTTTTATCAAAAGATTGATCCATTATTTTGGGGATTCTCATAATATTTATAGTAATCTGTTGCAAAAAAAAATAAACTAATAGCGATTACATTACATTTATATTTCCCATTCACTGGCTTAATTCCTAAAATCTCGGAGCTTCCCTATTCTTGATGGTTGTACAACTTAAAGAAACGAAATGTAGTTAATTGGTTGTCTAATTCATTATTTAGAAGATTCACGTGATTAAGGAGTTGATTCACAAGGTTAACTCCTCGCGCGATCCCTCTTTTCTTTCCTGAGAGTGAGTCTGAGACGGTCGTTATGCCGAGAGGTTCTGAATTCAGATTATGGCCCAAGATTCTGTCAGGTTCTGACGAGACTCTTGGGCCAACCTCTGGCTAAGGGTCTTGAGGTCAAACTTTGTCGAGAAATCCTGACTCTTTCTCATGATGTATTTTTCCACGTATCAGATACTTGATTTTCTACCAAACAATTTTGTAGGTCTTGTGTCACGACCCCCTCCCTAGAGCGGGCCCAACCCTAGAAAGAGGTTTGTAGACTTCTTTAGCTCAAGCATTCTATATGCCAAATCAACCAATTTAAAACACACAATTATTACATCACAAATTATAAACCCATAAAGTATACACAACTTTAATGGTTTACAACACAAGACTTAAAAAAATACAAATGACGACTAGAATGTCTGGACCAACCCGAAAATACAACTGTGCCACGTGGATCCAAATCTGGTACTGCTCCTGCTATTCTCGCGAACTACCTGAAATGTTTGGGGGAAGAGGGGAGTGAGCTTAAAAAGCTCAGGAAGTAAGCACTCATTCTCTCAACATGACCTCACCAACAAATTAGGGTTATATATATATGTAAATATATATATATATATATAATATAATATATGAAAATAGCATATATTATAATATCATCTCAAGCAATCAACCCACAATAATACAAACATCCATCAAACATGGTTGCTAATCCGGGTCCAGTATAATAGTAGTTTGAAACCAATGGGAGAGTATCTCATCACAACTCCCAAGGTTTCCAACCATATCAGCTCACAAAATATGTGTGAGTGAGTTAAAACCAATGGGGGAGTCCCCGTATACCCCCAAATCAAAAACCAATGGGAGAGTACCTCATCACAACTCCCAAGGTTTTTGATCATCTCATAACATCTGATGTATCATCACATCTCATCTCAAATCCGACCACTATTATACAAAACCCGACTGCATAACACAACAACACACATCATCCAATACAATCACATCTCGCATCCAATCCATCAATCTCATCTCAAATAGTCAGGATTTCATATTTATCATGCTTTTAATATCTCAATATAATATCTCCCAAATATATAAATATATATATATAACAAAATATATATAATTATACCAATATATTTATATATACCGACTCTCACAACAACCATCAATCATCAAACAATTATGTTAAGAGAATCACCACAGAGTGTAATTACCTCTATCCACGCAAAAGTCTCGAATATGCCTAAATTCACGCTAAGAATCTCAATCGGACGCTCAAATTGCAAAGTCGATAACGACAATCCACTCGATATATCCAACCAACTATGTTGAGTAGAAAAACAGCGACGAACGGCTCCAGAACTAGCTGAAACGCTTAACGAGGCAAGCGGGCCCCACAAAGACAATACTTTCAATAGTGGATATATATATATTATATATATATATACACCAAAATGCTCGTATAATCGAGAGCAACAATCTGATACGTTCGAATCGCCGATCCAACGGTCGGATCTCAAATTCCAGCACAGATCCCGAATTACCGGTAATTGCAATACGAAAAACAACCCAAACGATGTCGGATCAGGAAGTGACCACTGGCGTTGGAAAGATCTCGGCCTGTAAAGTCTTCACACGCCGGAGTTGGCCGTCAAAAGTGACCGGAGATGGCCGGAAAATACAGAACAAGCAACGACGAGTCGTCCATCTCTGGAGGCGCTTGGAGGCGCGTCCAACGTCCGATCGGCTCGATCTCGGCGGCTATGGAAAGCTGACGTCGGCAGATACACGGTAGGCCGGCGTGTGGCTGAAGGTGATCGGCGGTGAAACGGTGGCGGCGATTTCAAAATTTGGCAGTGAGGGAGAGAGAGTGAGAGAAAAAGGAAGAAGAGAGAAAAAGAAATTATAGGAGAGAGAATATTTTTTTTTAAGTTTGCTCCACTTCTATCACACGTCTCCTGTCTCTCTCTTATAAAACTTTCAAAAGCAAAAGCATTTATTCTTTTTTTTTACAGGTGTCACGCAATATCACAATCTACCCACCTTACAAAAATTTCGTCCCCGAAATTTCTCATTCCTCAAATAATTCTGGATATTTCTCCTTCATGCCTTGTTCCAATTCCCAAGTTGCCTTTTGAATATGATGATTAGTCCACATGACCTTTACAAGGGGAATCTGTCTGGATCTCAACCCTTGGACTTTTCGTTCTACAATTTTTAAAGGCTTTTCTTCATAAGTCATATTCTCACTCAACTCCACCGGTTGTATCTCCAGGATGTGAGTAGGATCTGGTACATACTTTTTCAGCATTGACACATGAAATACATTATGTATCCTTTCTAACTTCGGTGGTAAGGCCAGACGATAAGCCACCTTGCCCACTCTCTCCAATATCTCGTAAGGACCAATATAGCGGGGTGCTAACTTTCCCTTCCGGCCAAATCTCAAAATTCCCTTCCAATGAGAGACTTTCAAAAAGACTTTATCCCCCACTTGGAACTCAAGGTCTTTCCTTCTTCGGTCAGCATAACTCTTCTGTCGACTCTGCACCTCTAACAGCCTAAATCGAATCAGTCTGATTCTTTCTGACGTCATATCTATCAATTCTGAGCCATGAATCTGACTATCTCCAAACTCACCCCAACAAACAGGGGTTCTGCACCTCCTCCCATACAATGCCTCAAATGGAGCCATACCGATACTTGCCTGAAAGCTGTTGTTGTAGGCAAACTCTATCAAATGAAGGTGACCAGCCCATCCTCCAGCAAAGGTCAATACACACGATCTCAGTAGGTTCTCCAATGTCTGAATAGTCCGCTCTGACTGCCCGTCATTCTGAGGGTGAAATGTTGTGCTCATAGTAATCTTCGACCCCATAGACTTCTGAAAACTGTGCAAAAAACGAGAAGTAAATCTGGCATCTCTATCTGATACAATCGATGCCGGTACTCCATGTAATCGCACAATTTGCTCCACATACAATTCTGCTAGTCTCTCTGGTCCCCATGTAACTCGAATCGGTAGAAAATTGGCAGACTTAGATAATCGATCCACTATCACCCAAATTACGTCGTAACCCTTTTTTTGTGTCCTCGGCAGCCCTACTACAAAGTCCATCACAATATTTTCCCATGGCCACTCAGGTATAGGTAGAGGCTGGAGTAACCCGGCTGGATGTTGATGTTCAGCTTTGACTAGCTGACAGACCAAACATCGAGATACAAACTCTGTAATATCTCTCTTCATTCCCGGCCACCAATAATTCTTCTTCAGATTTTGATACATCTTGGTGCTCCCAGGATGCATATTATAAGGAGCATCGTGGGGCTCATCCAAGATTTCCTGTTTGAGCGATCCCGAATGTGGTACCACAACTCTATCACCCAAAAGTAATACATCCTCCGAACTCATTCTGAAATTAGAATTCTCCCCCTTAGGAATCTCTGCTCTCCATTTCCCACACTGATCATCCTTACTCTGGGCTGTTTTAAGTCTATCTAGCAATGTAGGTCGGACCTTCATATGGGCTAGAAGGCCTGCTCTGACGGATATCCCAAAGGTCAATCGTAACTTCGCTAACTCCTTGAACATCTTCTGTCCGACTCTTAAGAACTGTAATTTACCCACATTTTTCCTACTAAGGGCATCAGCAACAACATTGGCCTTCCCTGAATGATAATTAATAATGCATTCGTAGTCACTAAGGAATTCCATCCAACGTTTCTGTCTCAAATTCAACTCCTTTTGAGTGGGAATGTATTTCAAACTCTTATGATCAGTAAAAATCTCACACTTGGCACCATATAAGTAATGCCTCCAAATCTTTAGAGCATGAATAATCGTTGCCATCTCCAAATCATGAGTAGGATAATTCTTTTTATGGGTCTTCAATTGTCTCGAGCCATAAGCGATCACTTTTCCATGTTGCATCAGTACACATCCTAACCCTTGATGTGATGCATCAGTATAAACACATATTCATCCAGTCCGGAAGGTAAAGTAAGTACTGGTGCAGTAGTTAATTTCTCCTTCAGAGTTTGGAAACTCTTCTCACAATCATCAGTCCACACGAATGGTATCTTCTTCCTTGTCAGCTGAGTCATCAGAACAGCAATAATAGAGAAATCTTGAATAAATCGACGGTAGTAGCCTGCTAAACCCAGGAAACTTCGAATCTCCGTCACTATTCTTGGTCTCTCCCATCTCAGAACTGCTTCAACCTTTTGTGGATCAACATAAATAACCTTCTCCTGAGATGATGTGTCCCATAAATACCACTTTATCCAGCCAAAATTCACATTTAGAGAACTTGGCATAAAGTTGTTCTCTCCTCAAAATCTCAAGTATCAACCGAAGATGTTGCTCATGATCGATCTGAGAAGGTGAATATACAAGGATGTCATCAATAAACACTACAACAAACTTATCTAGATACGGCTGGAACACTCTATTCATCAAATCCATAAATGTTGCAGGTGCATTAGTAAGTCCAAACGGCATGAGTAAAAATTCGTAATGCCCGTATCTAGTTCGAAATGCAGTCTTAGGAATATCTGTATCCCAAATCCTCATTTGATGATACCCCGACCGAAGATCAATTTTTGAAAACACCGAAGCTCCCTGAAGTTGGTCAAATAAATCATCAATACGGGCCAACAGATACCGATTCTTGATAGTCACCTTATTAAGCTGACGATAATCTATACACAATCTTAATGTGCCATCCTTCTTTTTTACGAACAATACTGGTGCTCCCCAAGGCGAAACACTAGGCCGAATAAATCCTCGATCCAACAGCTCTTGCAACTGTTCATTCAGCTCCTTCATTTCTGCTGGGGCCAAACGATATGGGGTCACCGAAATATGAGTGGTACCAGACATTAGATCTATAGTGAATTCTAGATCTCTACGAGGTGGCAAACCTGGTAACTCATCAGGAAAGACATCCTGATACTCACTCACAACTGGAATATTTGCTATCTGAATCGATTCTTCTTTTTCCACCGTAGTGATACTCGTTAAAAAGCCCTTGCACCCCTGTCTAATCATCCTACAAGCCGACATGGCAGAAATGATGGGTACCACAACCCGATTACAATCATTGACCACCTTAAACTCTCCATCATCTGACTTAAACCGTACTTCTTTGTCGCTACAATCAATAACGGCTCCATGAGCAGTTAACCAATCCATCCCTAAAATCAAACCGAAGTCCTCCATTTCTAACGGGTAAAGTATAACTGGTAGTTGTCTCGCCTCAATCTCAACACTCAATCCCCTAAATACCGCATCTATCCTGATGTCCTTCCCCGAAGGAAGACTCACAATCAAAGGAATCTTATTGGTCTCCGGTACACTACTCAGACAAGGAATACAACTAGTAGAAATAAATAAATACGTAGAACCCGTATCAAATAAAGCTCGAACAAGTATACCTGATACTCGTACTGTGCCTGATACAGTATCACCACCATCTTGTGCCTCGTGCTCTGTCATGGCAAAGACTCGTCCACTATCAACACCAGATGTAGTATGTGTCTGAGATGTCTGTCCTCTACCACCATATGGTCCACTCGAAGTTCATCTACCTCTATTCTGTGGAAAACCCGAACCTCTTCCACGGCTACCACTGGAATCTATCCCTCTACCACGTCCCACTGTCGGCTCGGCTCCTCGAGATCCACCACTAGTAGGGCAATCTCTAGCAAAATGTCCAGGTTGTTGGCATTCAAAGTACTTCTTTTCTCTGGTACATTGCATACTGAGATGACCCTCCTGACCACAGTTAAAGCACCGACGAGGGCCCGTAGGCCGAGATGCTACACTCATAACACTTTGATCAACAGATGGTACTGTACCTCTACTCTGAACCTGCTTAGTCTGACCCCTACGAAACTGTCCTCTGAAAGGTGCACTCTGTGTGCCTCTAGGTGGTAACCCGCCATGACTCAACTGTGAAGGATACTGTCTACTATTAGATCTACCATGTCCTCCCTCAGAAACCTCATTTCGCCCCCTCTTCCTGCTTTCTTGAAAGGCGGCTCTATTCTCTTTCTCAATTTTGATGTCACTCTCCGCAATCATGGCTTTGTCAACCAATACAGAGTATGGCAGTTTCCCCAAAATCAAAATCCTTGATCTAATCTGCTGTCTCAACCCACCCCTGAATTTCTCACACTTATCGTCCTCACGTCGTTTCAATTCTGGATAGTAATGAGATATAGAAATCATCTGCCTCTCATACTCTATCACTGTCTCCGTCGGTCTCTGAACTATGTGCTCGAACAGACGACGCTGCTCACTACGATAAGCATACGGAAAGTACTTCTCATTGAAGGCTTCCTCGAACATATCCCATGTGATATACTAAGGTCTTCCAGGTCCATCAGTTCTCCAGAAATTAGGTGATCTCAATCTGTCTATCAGTACGGTCTCATTATCTTTCCACCACATCTCTGCTTCACCCCTCATCATAAAAGCGGCAAATCTAACCTTCTCTTGATCGGTCAAATCCAACACACTAAATATGTGCTGAATATCATCCTTCCATTTTTCTGCAACTAAGGGATCGGTCGTGTCATGAAACTGTGGGGGCCTCAAATTAAGAAACTGATCCAACTTACTCGTGTTACCACTACTACTCAAATGTACATTACTTGATGGCCCTCTGGTAACCATATGTGCAACTACATCGATAAATCTTCCCAATACATCTTCTAGATGTGAGGCTGTCGGGGGAACTGAATGAACGGCATGGGTCATAAGCAATCAACCCACAATAATACAAACATACATCAAACATGGTTGCTAATCCGGGTCCAGTATATTAGTAGTTTGAAACCAATGGGAGAGTATCTCATCACAACTCCCAGGTTTCCAACCATATCAGCTCATAAAATATGTGTGAGTGAGTTAAAACCAATGGGGGAGTCCCCGTATACCCCCAAATCAAAAACCAATGGGAGAGTACCTCATCACAACTCCCAAGGTTTTTGATCATCTCATAACATCTGATGTATCATCACATCTCATCTCAAATCCGACCACTATTATACAAAACCCGACTGCATAACACAACAACACACATCATCCAATACAATCACATCTCGCATCCAATCCATCAATCTCATCTCAATAGTCATGATTTCATATTTATCATGCTTTTAATATCTCAATATAATATCTCACAAATATATAAATATATATATATAACAAAATATATATAATTATACCAATATATTTATATATACCGACTCTCACAACAACCATCAATCATCAAACAATTATGTTAAGAGAATCACCACAGAGTGTACTTACCTCTATCCACGCAAAAGTCTCGAATATGCCTAAATTCTCGCTAAGAATCTCAATCGGACGCTCAAATTGCAAAGTCGATAGCGACAATCCACTCGATATATCCAACCAACTATGTTGAGTAGAAAAACAGCGACGAACGGCTCCGGAACTAGCTGAAACGCTTAACGAGGCAAGCGAGCCCCACAACGAAAATCAGGCCCCACACCAGAAAGCGGGCCCCACAAAGACAATACTTTCAACAGTGGATATATATATACCAAAATGCTCGTATAATCGAGAGCAACAATCTGATACGTTCGGATCGCCGATCCAACGGTCGGATCTCAAATTCCAGCATAGATCCCGAATTACCGGTAATTGCAATACGGAAAATAATCCAAACGATGTCGGATCAGGAAGTGACCACTGACGTTGGAAAGATCTCGGCCTGTAAAGTCTTCACACGCCGGAGGTGGCCGTCAAAAGTGACCGGAGATGGCCGGAAAATACAGAACAAGCAACGACGAGTCGTCCCTTTCTGGAGGCGCGTGGAGGCGCGTCCAACGTCCGATCGGCTCGATCTCGGCGGCTATGGAAAGCTGACGTCGGCAGATACACGACGGGCCGGCGCGTGGCTGAAGGTGATCAGCGGTGAAACGGCGGCGGTAGTTTCAAAATTTGGCAGTGAGGGAGAGAGAGTGAGAGAAAAAAGGAGAGAGAAAAAGAAATTATAGGAGAGAGAATTTTTTATTTTTTTTTAAGTTTGCTCCACTTCAATCACGCGTCTCCTGTCTCTCTCTTATAAAACTTTCAAAAGCAAAAGCATTTAATCTTTTTTTTTTGACAGGTGTCACGCAATATCACATCTTGGATAACAAATTTTATGTAAAATGGTCACATACTTTTTAACAAGGTATTTTAGCTATACTATTTCAACAATAAACACGAAATATGATACTTTAATTTATCAGGAACATAATTAGGAAAAAAAAAATTTAAGAGGTGAAAGATCTCCCTTTAAAGAATTATGCAGCCTTTTAAAAATTATACTGGCTATGTGTATAAGAAAAGGAAATTATCAATATATAATGTTTGACATATTATAAAAAATATATAAATCCTAAAATATTTTTTACCGGTGCATTCAAAGTTTTAAAAGTGTAGTAAACGTCCATTTGTCATATAACATATGTAAATTCAATATTTGATATAATTTTCAATTATATACCCAAATTTAATATAATATTCAATTTTTGGGTGGACATGTGAAAAGTTACCGTATTTATATATTTCTTATAACATATCAAACATTAGTTATATAACTGATAATTTTCCAATAACAAATTTCACTGAACAAATAATTTTGCAACAAATCTAATACAAGACAAATGATGTAGGATTGTTACGTGTCTAATTTGATTGCACGTAATGAATTTTATGTAGGATACTTTGAGGATCTTAAATCTCATTTAAGGTGATTCAAGGTTTCTTGGATCTCTTAGAAATAATAAAATTGTAATATTAATTTTTTTTAGGTCTTATTTCATTAGATAACTAGATTACAAATGAAAAGAGTACGAGTATTAAATAGGGAAACAAGTCTATCCCTCATAAATAAGTACTCGATTTATTTAATACTAAACTAAATCCTAATGATAATTCTAATGACATCTAAATTCTATCATCCCTTATCCATATCGTAACAAGGATCATACTGGAATTGATAATATTTAAATTGTGTTGAACCTACAATTATTCTCAACTAATAAACTGATTGTTCTTGGATTGTATAGCCACTACAAGAATTATGGCTTTTAGCGTCCAATTATTTGCGTCGAAACATTATACGACGCCAAAACTAACTTTTATTAGCGTCGAATATTAGTTTCGACGCTATATGTCATATTTTTAGCGACGGAATAAACTTCGACGCAGAATATTAATATTTGGCGTCGAAAATATATTTCGACGCTCAAACAGAACTTTAGCGTCGAAAAATATTCGACGCTGAATAATTATATTATTGCAATAATTTTTGGTGCCAGATATTACACTTTTAGCGTCGAAACACGTGGTCGACGCCAAAATATAATATTAGCGTCGAACATATATCGTCGCTAAAGGTGTATGAAGTTTCCACCGGCAAATCCTTGACTCTTTCGCGTCTAAATTAAATTCGACGCTAAAAACGGCAACAATTAGAGTCGAATGTGACTAATCGACGCCAAAAATAATACTTTTAGCGTCGAAAATAATTTCGACGCTAAAGAGTTATGAAGCTTCCACCGACAGGTCCTTGATTCTTTCGCGTCTAAATTTAATTCGACGCTATATTTTTGATATTTAGCGTCGACAAAACAGTTTCGACGCTAAAATGTATACAATTAGCGTCGATTTTGAATATTCGACGCCAAAATATACTATACTTTAGCGTCGAACAAATATTCGACGCTAAAGAGTTATGAAGCTCCACCGACAGATCCTTGATTCTTTCGCGTCTAAATTAAATCCGACGCTAATTTGTTATATTTAGCGTCGAAAAAAAACGTTGTTTCGACGCTAAAAATGGAACATGTAGCGTCGAAAAAACAGTTTCGACGCTAAAAACGGCAACAATTAGCGTCGAATGTATATTCGACGCTAAAGATAGATAAAAATACAGAAGGTCACCACCCCTTCTCCCCTCTCTTTTTTTCTCTCATTCTCTTCATAAAAATCCTCTGAAATCTGAGAATTTCTCCTCTACAGCCTCACATCTCTCCTAAAAATTTTCAATAAAATTGTAATCAATTTCCGAAAAGGTAAATCTTCTTTCATATTTCTTTATTATTTTCAATTTTTATGATTATATATGTTGTTTATATGCTGTTTATATGCTGTTTGTTAGTGATTTATGATTCATATATGTAGAGTAAGTATATTAATTAACAAAATAGAATTTTTCTGTAAACTATTTAATTAATTTATCAACCAATATTATATATATATATTTATATATATATATATATATATATATATATATATAATGCTTAAATTAAGTATTACTGAATTAGTAATGTTGATTACTGTAAAATGATATCTAATAATTATATTATTATATTTAGGTATTCTGCTGAAATGGATAGAAATTGGATGAGCTCTCTGGATAGATTGAGTGTTGAATATCGTAATGGAGTGTCTGAGTTTATGAAGTCGCAAAGCAACACATTGATGCAGAAGGTCGTGTTCGTTGTCCATGTGCAAATTGTTTGAATAGGAAAATGAAGCGGTTAGATGAAGTTCATAATCATTTATACATGCCAGGAATATCACCCACTTACCGTACGTGGATTTATCACGGTGAGCAGTATCATTCTCAGTCACGGTTTTTGATGTCGGCGAAGGGAGCAGTAGTTACAATCAACCTGCAAACGATGATATCGCCGATATTTTGCATGACTTACAAGGTCCACAACTTGGTCATAGTGTTAGTGGCGACATGCCAGTGTTAAGTGGAAATGATCAAAACTTATTTAGTGAACTACTTGATGAGGCAAAAAAAATTCCATTCGAAGGTGCTGGAATGTCGATCTTGAATTTCGTTGTGAAATTATTACACATTAAAGTGATCAACAGAATGACCAACAAAAGTATCGATATGATGTTAGAGTTACTGGCCCAAATGTTACCGGTTGGAAGCGAATTGCCTAAGTCGTACTACGAGGCAAAGAAAATGTTGCGTGATCTGGGAATGGGGTATGAATCCATTCATGCTTGTAAGTTTGATTGTGTATTATTTCGTGCCGAGTATGAATCACTTGAACATTGTCCGATATGTGGTGAAAGTCGGTACAAAGTCCGTGGTATGGGGAAGAAAGTGCCTCAAAAGATATTGCGATATTTCCCTTTAACGCCCAGGCTGCAGAGATTGTTCATGTCACGACACACAGCGACTGATATGATGTGGCATCATGAAAAGAGGATCGGTGCGGAGGGCATACTTAGACATCCTGCGGACGGAACCGAATGGAAGGAATTTGATGACATGTACCCCCGTTTCGCTGAGGACCCCCGTAATGTCAGGTTAGGTCTTGCCTCTGATGGTTTTAACCCATTTGGGAATATGTACAACTCTTATAGCATCTGGCCCGTTATTGTCATTCCATATAACTTACCTCCATGGAAATGTATGAAGGATCCGTTCATGTTTATGTCATTGCTTATCCCTGGTCCACGTTCACCTGGTAAGATATAAATATTTACTTGAGACCATTGATCGAGGAGTTACAAACATTATGGAATGTGGGTGTGCATACCTATGATGCAGCTTCAGAGCAGTATTTTCAGATGCATGCCGCATTATTATGGACCATTAATGATTTTCCAGCCTATGGTTCATTATCTGGATGGAGCACTAAGGGATACATGGCATGTCCAGTTTGTGCGGATCATACACCTTCGCAACGATTACGGAATAAAATCGGATACACGGGGCACAGAGATTTCTTGAGTCGAGTCATCCTTGGCGGAGGAGTAAATTATTTAACGGGCAACATGAACCTCAGAGTAAGCCCAGTCGATTGTCTGCATTTGACATACTTTGCCAACATCAACAGCTCAAAGACAGCACACCAGGTAAACATCCTAATAAGAGATAAAAATAAAAAACGGTTACCTGAAGAGTTGAATTGGACAGGAAAAAGTATTTTCTTTGAGTTAGAATATTGGGGGACTCTGAGTTTGCGACATAATTTGGATGTAATGCATATAGAGAAAAATATTTGTGAGAGTTTAGTGGGTACACTATTCAATATTCCGGGTAAGACAAAAGACACTGTAAATGCTAGATTGGACCTACAAGATCTTAGCATTCGCAGTGAATTGCATTTACAAGACTCCTCTCGAGGTTTTATTAAGCCTCCTGCTAGTTATGTGCTCAATCAATCGGAGAGAAAATCATTATGTGATTGGCTGAAAATGGTTAAATTCCCTGATAATTATGCATCCAATATTGGGCGATGGGTCAGAGATGATACAATAACGGGATTAAAGAGTCACGATTGTCATGTGCTGCTCGAGATTCTCCTTCCTGTTGGCATTCGACCTTATCTCCCCCCGATGTATGTGACGCCGTACTTGATCTATGTGGCTTCTTTAAACAATTGTGTCAGAGGACATTAAGAACATCTGTTATTGACGACCTTGAGCGAGGAATCGTGATAATCCTATGCAAGCTGGAGCGAATTTTGCCACCCGCTTTCTTTGATGTCATGGTACATCTGGCTGTGCATTTACCGGATGAAGCTAGAAAGGGAGGTCCTGTCCATTACAGATGGATGTATCCCATTGAGAGGTACTATATATATATATATACAGTTTTATATAAGAAAATTTGTAACTGTTTTTATTTGCATATAATTTAGTGTTAATGCAAACTTGTTGTCATATCTGCAGAGCTTTGGGAGATTACAACAATATGTCAAAAACAAGGCACGACCTGAAGGTTCAATAGCTGAAGCTGTTATAATAAATGAAGCAATAACATTTTGTTCGATGTACATGCAGAATATTGAAACTCATTTCAATCGTCGGCCACGAAACTATGATGGAGATGCAAGTAATAGCCAAGAGATCACAGTGTTCCGTCAAAATTACAGACCATTTGGGGCAGTTGGTGTCAAATTACTAACCCCAGGAAGTTCAACGTGCGCATTGGTTTATATTGAGTAATTGTGATGAAGTGCAACCGTATTTAACGTAAGTTTTTCTGGTGCATCATTACTGAATTTTTTCCATACATTAACCGTGATAATTTATTGTAGGCAACATCTAACAATGCTACAAATTGCTGGTGACCATAATGTTGATGAAACCCACAAAAAGAATTTCCTAAATGGTTTGAGACAACTGTAAGTTATAATATTTTATATTTATTTTGATCCTAACATTAGACATTTCAGTTTGTTATATTAACACATATATTTCATTGTCAGATTATTAATCAAGTGGAAAATGGTCAATTGGACTCGCAATCCTCGTTGGTTTCTTTGGCTTATGGGCCTCAAATGCAGGCGTATGAGTACAGTGGATGTATTGTCAACGGAGTTAGATTTCATACCGAACAGCGAGATGTTAATCATGTGACTCAAAATTCTGGAATTGTAGTCCAAGGAGAACACGGCTCAGATGTAATTGACTTCTACAGCGTATTGCAATCGGTCATTGAGTTCATATATCGACCCAGACGACATACTGTGCTATTCCAATGTAAGTGGTTTGACACTAATGCCAGAAAGAGGAGAATTCAAGTTAGTAATCATCTCACGTCAATTAATGTTCAACGTTGTTGGTACAAGAATGATCCATACATTTTTTGTACGCAAGCACGTTCAGTGATATATATACCTGATCCTAAGTTAGGAACTGGATGGATGGTGGTAGAAAAGTTACAACATAGGGCCATTTGGGACACGCAGGAGAAAGATAGAGTTGACATATCAGATGAAACACAAGAAGTCTCCGGCAATTTTGAAGTTCCTGAACAGATATTTGTTGGACCAACTGTCAACGTTCCTGAAAATATAACATTAACTCGATCTAGTACAGACGTTGAGCTAATTCCTCATTCTGAAGTGAGCGTTGAAGTAGCAAGTGAAGAACAATTTGACACTGAAGATGACTTCGATTCCAGTCACGAATCCTCAAATACCGACGATAATAGTGATTAATTATGAAGTTACAGTATTTTGTGATGGATGAATAATTTTATGGATTAATGTAAGGTTGTTGATTTAATTACTCTTTAGATATTGTTGAAATATTAACGTAATGATTAATAGTATAACTATGTTATGAATGAGTTTTTTGCTTCTGAGCCGAGGAAGAAGAGAAGCACTAGTTGCAGGGATGTAAAGGACATTTAGCGTCGATTACTTCGACGCTAATTGTTAGGCGGGTTATTGAAAAATTAGGGTTTTTTTCCGGGAAATTTATTTTTATGTAGCGTCGAAATACTTTATTCGACGCTATATGTCTTTAATTTAGCGTCGAATACATTTTCGACGCTATATGTCTCTATTTAGCGTCGAATATTGTATGTCGACGCTAATTAAAAATTAAATTTCCCGGAAAAAAAACCCTAATTTTTCAATAACCCGCCTAACAATTAGCGTCGACTACTGCGACGCTAAAAGTCAATTATTTCGACGCTAAATGTCCTTTAAATCCCTAAAACCAGTGCTTCTCTTCTTCCTCGGCTCAGAAGCAAAAACTCATTTCTCATTCTCCAACAGTGACGAACGAAGGAAATCAACAGGTAAGTCTCCTTTGTTGATTTAAAATTGTTTATGAGATGAATTTGATGAATTTGAGGATGAGTTTGATGATATTATTGATGAAATTGATGAATTATTTTTTGATGAAATTGATGATGATGATGATGATGATGATGGATGATTCTGGGCAAACAGCCAGCATGCTGCTGTTCGTCTTCAAAATCATCATCATCTTTGGTTAATATTTATATAATGTTAAGTTTGAATTTGTGCCCTCTTTGGTTAATTATAACTGTTTGATAAGTTTGAATTCCAGTGAGCTCACGTTCGTGTGGCGTTCTCAAACGCGTTCGAACGGACCAATTCCAGTCACGTTCGTATGGCGTTCTCTAACGCGTTCGAACGGACCAATTCCAGTGAGTTCACGTTCGTATGTCGTTCTAATATGTTCGAACGCCCACTTTACGTTCGAACACGTTAAAGAACGACATACGAACGTGAACTCACTGGAATTGGTCCGTTCGAACGCGTTCGAGAACGCCATACGAACGTGAACTCACTGGAATTGGTCCGTTCGAACGCGTTTGAGAACGCCACACGAACGTGAACTCACTGGAATTGGTCCGTTCGAACGCGTTCGAGAACGCCATATAAAACGTGTGCATGAGAAGTCGTGTGATTGTGTGCTTCGTGTTGGTTATTCGATGTTATAAGCGCTTTTGTTAAGTTGTATTGACTTGTATGGATATGTATGTATATGTATAAGAATTTTGGAATTTGATGACGCTAATACGACGGGTTTTTGCAGATGGCACCGGGCAATCGCAAACGGGCTACCGCGACTCCATCTACATCAGCAAGGGCAACTGGCCCTGGTGATTTCTCTGCTAGCACAGGTGAGTCCAGTACAGTGAAGGGTCGAGGACGCACCCGTGGCCTGGGGTTGGCTAAGTACGTTAAGGCTCACGGTCGTATCCGGATAGAGATATCAGATGATGGACACACTCAAGTCGGACAACATAATTCAGCGTTTAATACAGCCATAGGAGCTACATCTCGATATGAAGCTCCCCAAAACTACGTATCTTGGAGAAAGATACCGTGGGAGACGAAACTGAACCAGCTATTCCCTTCGCTACTTGTAAGTTTTCGATATTGTTTGTTATTTAATATTTTTATTTTATACTTAGAGTTACTCGAATTTTCATGTAGGAATGGTTCGACTTCGATCTGACCCAAGTGAATGTCCAACAATATATTGACTACCACATGGGGAAAAGTTATAAAGATTATAGAACAAAAGTCTTGAAACCAATATTCGACGAACATGGACCTTCAAATGCTCCACAATACAAACCTGATTTTATAGAGGAACAAGACTGGACATTTTTATGTGAGCTTTGGTCGAGCAAAAAACACGAGGTAAATTTTGAAATAAACGGAAATTTATAATTGTCTTTGTTTTCGGTACTTACAGTGTTCGTGAATACAGGATAAAGGAAAATCGAAGTCACTTGCGTTTTAACCACCGTGGAGGTTCGAAGCCATTTATCCAACATCGTGCCGAACATTCTGAGGTAAATATATCCTAACGTAAAATTTAACAGTTAATTGTTTTTACTATCTGGAATAATATTGAATTTATTTTATGTTTATAACAGAGTAGCACATGTGAGGTGCAATCATTTCCAGATTTTTTCCGTGTGACGCATTACAATGACAAGAATAAATGGATAAATGAAGAAGCCGAACGCTGCTATGTAAGTTTCAGTTTTTAAAATAAAATAATTAATATTTATATGTTAAATTTTTTTCTCAAATTCTAATATTAACTTATTTTTTGAAACAGAACGAAATGATTGAACTCCAACATCAAACTCAGGAGACAGGGACCGACCCCATACCAGATGAGCAGCTGTCGCAATTGGTTTTCAAGAATCAGACAGCTTACAACGTTGGTCTTGGCACTCGTAAGAAGCCAACGTCATCTGCACGCAATAGTGGTAATTCGGACAATGTATCTCTTCGAGACGAGTTAGCCAGCACCCGAGACGAGCTGCAACAGACTAAGGAGAAGCTACAACAAGTCACGGTGGACCACGAGAAAAGAGGATGGAGCAGTTGGAACAGCAACTGCTGGCTTTCCGTCAGATGTTCGAGGCCTCAATGAGTCATGGTGCATCGGGCTCGAGCGTCCCCCCAGCACAGTAGCAATTAATTTTATATTTAGTTTTGTATAAACATTTTGAACAAATAGATTTAATATAATATTTCTTTTTTCTTAAAACAAATTTCAATATAATATTTCGTCATTAATTACATTTTTTTTCAACTAAATTAAATATTTTAGACCAAAAAATAAGTAAATTACTAATTTTTAAAAAAATAAATTATTTACTTTTAGCGTCGAATATTTCGACGCTAATAGTATACAAAATGGCCGCTGTAAGCGTACATATATTTCTTTTTAAATATATGTTAGCGTCGACTAGTTTCGACGCTAAATGTGACTTTTAGCGTCGACAAATATCGACGCTACTAGTAAAAAACATGGTCGCTATAAGCTAGTTTCGACGCTAAAGGTGACTTTTAGCGTCGACAATATCGACGCTAATAGTAAAAAACATGGTCGCTATAAGCTTACATATAATATTTTTTTTAATATACTTTAGCGTCGAAAGGTTTCGACGCTAAAAGTTTGAATTTTTGCGTCGATATATTTCGTCGCCAAATATACAATATAGCGTCGAAAATTTTACTTTAGCGTCGAAATAAATTGGACGCAGAATACTGTTTTTTAGCGTCGCATTTAATTATTTCGACGCTACAAGTGGTTTTCGTCGACATTTTATCGTCCATTTTTTGCGTCTAATTTTTTCGACGCTAAATATCATTTGCGTCGAAATCGTCACTTATGGCGTCGAAACAATTCGACGCTAAATGGTCTAATTCTTGTAGTGAGCGAAAGTCCAAATGTGTGAAATCATAGTTACCGTAGCTGATTGCTCTTCGATTGTACAGCTAAAGTCAAAAAATGGGTGAAATCAGAGTTACCGTAGCAATCAAGTTTGACTAAATTTTATTTATTATCGCAACCGAGATTGACCAAATTTGGCCGCCTTGTAACGTCATTAATTGCAAAATAAATTGAATGGGAAAGGCTATAAATACCATATTGGTGGCGAAAGAGAAAAACCACAGGCAGAACAAAAAAGATAGATAATATAAGCTAAAAATTAAAGAAGAATTAACAGATCAGTTATGGCTATGGAGACGGAAGCAAGAACACTGGGGAGTTCTCTCATGGTGCCGTTGATTCAGGAGCTGGCAAAGAAGCCACCAAAGACAGTTCCAGCACGATTTTTAATATCTGAAGAAGATGATCCTGTCATTGATTCTTCAGAACATGTACTTCCAGTCATCGACATGCACAATTTGCTCTCTGGAGATGATTCAGAGCTTGACAAGCTTGACCATGCATGCAAGGAGTGGGGATTCTTTCAGGTATCTAAATATTAATTCTTAATAATGCAGGAGAATGACACTTTCATCTCTCTTAAAACTTGTTTTATCACTAAGGTCCTTGATAAAATTTTAATATCCCATATTTATAGTGTGTTGATGAGTTTATTTATTTGTTAAAATGTCATATTGACCCTTCAACACTCAACAGTATATTTTTACAGTTACTAAACCAAACCAAAGTGTATAATTTGCATGCATGACATAACATAAACATCGTGCATTAATTATAACGTACATGCATGCAGTTGAAGAATCATGGAGTGGACAGTTCATTGGTGGAGAAAGTGACGACAGAGATTCATGAGTTCTTTGATCTTTCAATGGAGGAGAAAGATAAGTTTTGGCAGCAACCAGGAGAAATTGAGGGATTTGGGCAAAACTTGTTGTGTCTGAGGAGCAAAAACTTGACTGGGGATACGGCATCACTATGTTCAGTCTCCCAATTCATTTAAGGAAACCCCATCTCTTCCCCAAGTTGCCTCTTCCATTCAGGTGGATTAATTTGCTTCTATAAATTTTTAGCCATGCATACAATAATTGTTGTACAATTAAAATCTTATGTTTTTGCTTTAATTTATTATGATCATCTTAATTTGTCACCATGTGTTTAATGTTACAGAATTATTAATAAATCTGTCTCTTTTTTTTTTTTTTTAATTTTTTTTAATTTTTATTTTTATTTTTTATTAAATGCAGAGATACTTTGGAAGTTTACTCGGCAGAACTTAAAAAGCTTTCCATAAAAGTCATGAATCAAATGGCAAAAGCTCTAAAAATGGATCCCAATGATATCAAAGACTTTGAAGATGGGGTACAATCAATGAGAATGAATTACTATCCTTCTTGCTCACAGCCGGAGCAAGTGATTGGCTTTAATCCTCATACGGATGGCTCTGCACTCACCATCCTCCTCCAACTCAATGAAATGGATGGTCTTCAAATAAATAAAGATGGGAAGTGGGTTCCTGTTAAAGCCCTCCCCGGTACTTTTATCATCAATGTTGGTGACATTTTAGAGGTAAAATTTGTCACTTTTTACAGCCTATTGGTTTTGTTTGTATTTTTTTCAGATATATATATATATATTTTAATGATTTTGCAGATTTTCACGAATGGAATTTATCGTAGTATCGTGCATCGTGCAACTGTAAACGCGGAGAAGGAAAGATTGTCTTTCGCTACATTCTACAGCATAAAACTAGACGGAGAAGTGGGTCCAGCACAAAGCCTTGTTACGCCAGAGACTCCAGCATTATTTAAGAGATTAAGTTTTGTAGATTACACTAAGGGATTTCTTTCGCGCAAGCTACAAGCAAAATCAAACATCGATTTCATGAGAATTGAGCATTAGGACAGTATAATCAATTGATTGCATCCTTCTGCACGAGGAAATCTTGGAGTACATTGCAGTGAAAATAACTGAATTTGGTTTTCGTTGTCTGAAAATAAATGATCATATGAAGTTGTCCTTGTGTGTAAAATCCTATAATTAGTGAAGATGTCAGAATAAAATACTGAATAAATTATTCACACATTTTATGTTTATACGTTGTCATGTGATGTTTGTATGAGTTTTTGGAACTAAATGGCCCAAGGATGAGTCTATATAATATCATCAGAATTTCGTCCTAATCTCTTGGTAGATGCTAACGATGAAAACTTTGGTTGTACGGACCAACTTAGGCTCTCACTGTTAAAGTCAAACATGCATGTGTGTAAATATATAGCGAGAATGCTTGTTAAGAGGAAAAAAAACGCATCGAAAATTATGTTTTTTTTTTTTTGTATTTTTTTTTTTGGGATTGTATTGGAGCCTATGTTACACACTTTCTATACACTACAAGAAAAAAATACTTTTAATGTCTAACCTTTTAGCGTCATAACAAATGGCGACACTGAATGTCATGGCTTTTAGCGTCATCAATATTTGACGACGCGGAAAGAATGATATCTAACTTGGAATTTTGATTGTACGGACCAACTTAGGCTCTTACTCTTAGAGTCAAGCATGTGTGTAAATATATTGTGGAGGACGCTTACTAAAAGGAAAAAAATTTGCATTGAAATTTATGTTTTTTTTTAATATATAATATATATATTTTATGTATGAGTGTATTGGAGCCCATCTTATACACTCTCTATACACTATAAGAAAAAGAACTTTTAGTGTCCAATCTTTTAACGTTGCAACAAACGGCGACGCTGAATGTCATGACTTTTACCGTCACTAATATTTGACGACGCGAAAAGAATGATTTAGTGTTGCGAAATTAGTGGCGATACTAAAAAATCAATAAAAATCGTAAATTTATTTTTCATTTGACTTTTAGCGTCGTCAAAATTTTGGCGAAGCTAAAAACCTTTGACTTCTAGCGTCACCAATAAATTGAAGATGCTAAAAGTAAAAAAAAAAACATGATTTTTTTTTATTTTGACTTTAGCGTCACCAAAATTTTGGCGATGCTAAAAGGACATACTTTTTAAAAATTTTGGTCAAATATTTCCTGCATTTAAGACTTAAATTTAAAATTTTGACTTTTAGCGTTGATAATGGCAATGCTAAAACTAAAAAATATCGACACTAAAAGTTAAAATTTTAGACCTTCAGTGATGCTAAATTTTAACGACGCTCAAAGTCATATTTTCCTATAAATATTCGATTTTCTTTCATTTGCACTTTTTCTCTCCTATTCATTCTTTCTTAGTTTTATTATTTCATTTTTTTTTGTTTAATGTTAATATCTTATATTTTTGTTTGTAGAAAAATAAGATGAAAAAATGAAAAAAAACATGAAGATGAAGTTGAGGAAAGTTAAGATGAAGAAATTAAAGATAAAGATGAAGATGAAGATAAAGATGATAAAGATAAAGAACATTAATTTACATGAAGATGAAGAAGATGAATATGAAAATAAAGACATTAATTTTGTATTTAAATATTTCATATATGTAATTTTCATTTTGTTTTTATCTAAATTAATAAATTAATAAATTTTATAATTTTATGTTTATATCAATAAATGCTTTTGTTATAATTCCTATGTTGACTAATTTTTAATAAATATATTATTATTTGGAATAATTTATAAATAAATATATTACAATTAAGAACATAAGTTACTATAAATTAAAAATAAATTATAATGAATATTAATTATATTTTTAATTTGAACTTTTAGGGTCACCAAATGGTGTCGCTAAAAGTCAATATTTAACTTTTAGCGTCACCAAATTGTTGTTGCTAAAAGTCAATATTTTACTTTCAGCGTCGCAATTGTGATTGGCGCACTAATAGTCTTTAGCGTCGCTGTTCGGTGTTGCTTAAAGTTTTCGCATCACTGGATATGACTATTAGCGTTGCCATTCGGTGAAATACAAAGGGGCTCCAGAGTCGTGAGAAGTCAATGGTATCACAATTCCAGGCTTCGAAATATTTGCTGATATGGTAGACCGGGAAGGAAGTATGATATTGAAGAGAGAAAATGGTGCAGAGCCAGAACCAGAAACAGAAGAAGGCTGGGACGAAGAATTTCTCCAACTCAAAGGGCTGAAGCAAGAAGACTCAGCGAAGACCGAATAAAAAATGGACTATGAAAACACTTATGTACCCGAACTTTTTTATTGTAACCTTTATTTGAGATTAATAAGATTAATGATTATGCTTACTTGTCTGATTTTTTTCTTGTATCACGCATCATAATATGCATGACATGAGTATATTTGACATTAATTCAAATAAAACAATAGCATTTAATCTTGGTACATATGATTAAGAATAAATTAATTGCAAGTGAGATTAACCCTGAAAAAGAGAAAAAAGTTAGAAGAATTATTGAGAAAATATGCAAAAGTGTTCGTCTAGTTCTATGAAGACTTGCCCGGAGTTGACAGAAGTATAGCACAACATATGATACAAACACACCAGAACATGAGACCCATAAGGCAGAAATTTCACAAAATGAGGCCAAAATGGCCAGAGAAAACCATAGAAAAAGTGAAAACACAAGTAGATGTGGGGTTTTTGAAGGTAGTCAAGTACCTATAATAGTTAGCCAACAACGTACCGGCCTCGTAGAAGGATGGAAAGGTAAGAATATGTGTGGACTACAGAGACCTCAATAAAGACTGCCTAAAATATGACTTTCCCTTACCACACATAGACGTCTTGGTTTACAGTGAGCCCTGTCAACTATGTACTCATTTTCATATGGATTTTACGGGTACAATCAAATAAAAGAAAAACACAAGATGACCATCATCACAAAATATGGGATATATTGCTACAATGTGATGCCTTTCGAACTAAGGAATGAAAAGGCTACTTATTAGCGGATGGCTAGATACATATTTCATGACTTGATATATAAAGAGGTTGAAGTCTATGTCGATGAAAAGATGTCCAAGTCTGAAACCAGAGAGGAACACCTTGTTGCATTGGCGAAATTCCTTCACATGGTGGACAAGTATAATCTCAAGCTCAATCCCAAGAAGTGTGTATTCGAGGTCACATCCAGAAAATTACCGAGACATATGATGGGAATGAGAGGAATGAAAGTGAATCTTGGGAGGATCAAAGAGATAACGGAGATATCATTGCCTAAAATGGAGAAAGAAATAAACGTTAGTTGGTTCATCGCCAAACTGACATCGGTGTGTGAGCCGATCTTTAAGTCACTCAGGGAGAACCAATCAGTAGACTGTAATGAACCATTTCAAGAGGCATTTGAAAAGATTAACAAGTTTTTGACCAACATACTAGTTTTGAAGCCTCCAAGACCCAGTAAACCTTTAGTTATGTATTTGGCTGTAGAGTCTGAAATACTAGCGGTGATGTTGGTATAGGAAGATAATGTTGGGTAGAACACGCAGTCTACTATCTCAACAAGAAGATGCTATCGTATGAGACATGCTACAAGAAGTGGAGAAAATCTGTTTGGCAGTGGTGTGAGCCTCTAGGAAACTACGACACTATTTCCAATCCAATAAGTTTTCACCAACGAGAATACATTATTGTACTTGCAGTCAGCACCTTCCCTGGTCAGAAAGTTGGGAAAGTGGTTGGTTATATTGACTGATTTCGACATTGACTACATCACCAAGAAAGTAATTAAGGAGCGTCAATATCAGAATTCTTGGCCCAACGACCAATTGAAGGGGACCATTATGAGTTTGAGTCCCCAGACGAAGAAGTTAAGAAATAGCAATCCAAAGTTGGAAGATGTATTTTGACGAAGTTGTGAATTGTAAAGGTGTGAGGATTATGTAACACCCCGCCAGAGGCAGGATGCTACCGGCAGGAGATAAGATTGACCCATCTTCATAAGCCTTTAAATTTACGAAAATCTAGCTTGATATATCCTAAAACTGGACATCCAGTATCTCAGTCCAACATCAAAATGAACTTGAAATAAACATCATATATCAAAATGGACATCATGTCCACACCAACACATCAAAATCATCACATAAGGGCTTCGTGCGCATATCATCTATCAACACTCAAGGGCTATGTGCCCACAACATCTTTAACAATCAAAACATTTACTTAATACAAACGACGTGCTCAGTACGATAAATAAAATATTAAATTAAATATCATAATCTTATAAAACTTCTCCCAGGACTCTTGCGAGGGTGACTGCTGCTTGTGTGATCCACATCTCGAGCATGACTTCAAAGTTGAAATGGTTGACCTATCTGATAGCCAACCAGTAAAACTAGCAAATTGGTTTGGTGTGAGTTATAAAACTCAGCAAGTAACCATGCTAGTATTATAACAAACAAGTCAAATATAAACTTCAAACAACAAATTAAATATATTAGTAGTTTATCATAATTACTAAATTGTTAAGAGTTCAAATTTTATTAACTTGTTATTATCCTTTACATTTAACCCATGTCAAACTTTCATATTTACATATTTATATATGCGCTAATCTAATCGCTAACATCCAAAACATACAAAGAAAACACGAATACCATAGAGTACATCGTTTAATATCAAATACACATCAATCCCACGAAACATTAAGTCATACATATATATCTTTATCACAATTATCCATCTTTGAAATATCATCTAATCGATAACTCAAATAAATTATCTTCTATTTGGATACAACTAACTTCAATACCAAAACAAACTTACTTTAACTCTTGACAAACTTTCTTCAATACCAAAAACCTTATGATAACTTAACATTCGTATCTCTTTTACAATATACGTATATGCAATACAAACTTAGCACATACATTTTATAGCATCTTATGGTCACACTGGTTTACATGTCATTCTTTCATTCCATACACACATACACCATCCATAC
Source organism: Zanthoxylum bungeanum (assembly GCA_019454045.1). Classification (NCBI taxonomy): domain Eukaryota; kingdom Viridiplantae; phylum Streptophyta; class Magnoliopsida; order Sapindales; family Rutaceae; genus Zanthoxylum; species Zanthoxylum bungeanum. Next base: position 188,774 of record SKCR01042829.1, read on the forward strand.
ATATCACATGATCTATCATACATACACATATACTCAAGCATACACAACAATCAAGGAATCTAAGAACACACAATCAAGACATCACATACATATGAGCTGACTCACACATACAATACTTGTACGGGACTCATTACCTATTTTAGAATAGGTATGAGATAAATGCCGTCCGAACAGATTTCCTAACCAGCTCGGCTACTACATCACGAAATCATTAATCAATTAACATACACACATGCATACATATGATGTGTCACAAACTCATTACACAATTTCTCATACACAAGCATATGCATGACAAACATTGCCTAATCATTCATAATCGTCATACACATACGTTTATATATATATATATATATATATATATATATATATATATATATATATATTATATATATATATAACATATGAATATACTTATTACTTTGAATTCCGATAACATGACCTTTACAATCCTAATATTATTTACTTGTCAATCAATATTCACCATTCATTTACATATTCAATCAATCACGAACTTTTATCAATCGGAAAAGACTTAGCCTATACCAACTCAACCTCTATACAACTAAATCGTATACATTAATCAACAACAAACTTATCCCATTATGCACATCTAACGTACTAATACAAATTTTGAAGTCATAACTTATTTCCTTTACCGATCCTTTATACCCAAATCATATATATCCAATCATCTCATACATATACAAATACGCGTTCATATGCTTATACACATGCTTATACATACTCATACATATTAGTACCGATTCATACACTTCCATACATACATACATACATACACATAAATATTTAGCTCATTTCATGTCTCACTTTATATCATATCAATAACAAGGATCCATACCTGTGGTAGTCGATTATCCTAACCATACGTAATCTCGAACTTCGTTCTCAGAGTATATCTTAACTATCATCTTTTAACCTAACATGTCAATCATCTTTATATATATATATATATATTAAACCCGAAATTACCAATTTAAGTTCTCGTCGCATTGGTTACTTACATGGCTTCGCGAGCAATCCAAGTCCTAGTCACGTCTGTCAAAATAAATGACGAAATGCCGTCAGAAACACGACTTATAGAATTCTCGACTAAACTATGATAATATCCCGAATCTTTCCAAAACAACCAAATCAACTCCGATTTCAATACTTTCAGTTTTCAATAATCTTAAAACACCATTACAAACTATTCCAAGCCAATAGTTCACCTAAATTCTCGGTTTATGCATTTTTGGAAAATCTTTCGAAAACATTTCCGCAAACGCTACGGAAGGGTTACGAACCCTCCGAACTTTCCCCGAATTTAACTAAAATTTTTCATAATATCATAAATAACTCATAGCTATCATCAAAATCAAAACACATTTTTTACGCAAAAAACCCAATTTTACCGAAAACTTACATATTCTATCGATCATTTAAGCTCGTTTCGTTTTCCACTGAATCCTCATATTCAATATATTAATACTCAAATAATCCAATCTATATTAATTTGCTATTATACGAAGCTACTGGATACATCCGATTATTTAACGAAAAACTTGAAATTATCAAATTTGTACCATGAGGTCTTACTGAGATTTCGAGGGCATATACAGACTCTAAAGGATCCCACGAACGCGCTGAAATCGAAAAAATTCAAATTGGAGTTACTGTCACACGATGGTTACTATTCATCACATATTTTCCCATCATTTTACGCGCAATCGAGTACGGATCAGAACAATCATCACTGCCATCTTGTAGTACTCTCCAAGAGCTTCGATTTGGTATATGGATTGGCCCGTGAAGACACCCGAATGAGCCGAGACGAACTTAAAACAAACTCGTCTAATTCCCTTACCGCGCCTCCGTTTCGCCGTTATTAGTCACAGACCACCGCCAGAATCTTCCCATATTTTAGACGTTTCCAATGCCACCGTCGCGCTTGGCCGGAGATGTCCCCACCGACCGATGCTTCACCATCTCTCCTCCATGCATGAGAGAGCTGTAAGAAAAACATGAATTGTCCTCCTATGCAATAAGGAGAACATTTCCCTAAAATAATAAAATCTTCAAAAATTTCACACTCCTCCCTGCGCAATTTAGACTTTTAGTCCTCTTATAGGTCTGTTTCGATTTTAGGAAAAAATAAAATCCTTCTGCTTTGAAATTTCAAAAAGTATTCAACATGAAAGTTAATTGTCTCAGAAAAATGAGTCAAATGGTTCAAGAATCAACTCAATCGGAGTTCGGTTGCTATCTTTATATTTGAACGAATAAATTTTTTGTGTATAAAATATAAACAAGAATCACTTAACCAGTTCTCGAAACCAAGCGTTTTTCAATGCTATAAAGTTTCACTTTAAAATGCTCCGATCTATTTTCTAACACAAACTCTTATTTCCGAAAATCATTCAGTTTCAAAATATAAATTTCAATTCGGAAAGCTTCCAGAATCATTCCAAAAATATTTGGGATATTACAGATTGAAATTGTTTTGTTAACTCTAGGAGGAGAGACTTTGCCTATGACTAACAAGCTAACATTCTCAGTCACCAGCAACATATCCGAATAAAGAGCTTGCATCTTTGGACTGGAAGCACTAATAGCCTTGGGGGCGAAGGATGCAGAAACCTATAGAGACTCAATGTTGGTAATCCGACATATTTCAGGGGATTGAGAGTTGAAAGAGGAAAAATTAAAGTCATATATGTTTCATCTCAAAGCTTTGAGGTAGAATATCTTGGGCTATACATTCTGAATCTTTCCTAGGGAAGAAAATCAATTAGAAGATGCCCTGGCTACTTTGGCTTCAACTTGGGAGAATCCAGAAAAGCTGACCATAAAACCCATGGTATTAACTATAGACAATAAGCCTAGACATGAAGTAAGGAAAATTATGGACATCGAGGTCAACGACGAAAGGCTATAATACCACGACATCTAAAACTTCTTAGATCACGGGGAATTTCATGAAGGGGTTTGTAAAAAAGACATAATAGGAATCCAGAAGCTAACTTCTCGGTTCATAAGTCTAAATGGGCACTTATGTTGGGACGGTTGTGGGACCCTTAGTGTCGGATCAATACCCCGCTCAACGTAAATGAGTCTAACCCATGGTAATTTAGCATGGGTCTATTTTTAATTATTTTAATGAAATATTATATTCCATTATGAGTGTATAGGAAAAAATGGGGATGAATTGAAGCCCGAAAACTAAAAATGAGTGAAACAAGTTTCAGCGCACGCTACTGTTTACAATATTTGTTGTTGTTGTTGTTGTTGTTGTTTGTTTTACAAATTCCTTCAAATCTCTAGAATTCCAGAGATCTGAAGGAAATATAGGCTTTTACCCTAATTCCATTCAACCTTTCCTAAACATTCTGAACACCCAAAATTATTTTTTAACATCAAAACCAACATCAACACATGTTATAGAACAAAAATCATATTTTTCAAATTATCAAATATTTTTTATTAAAATATAAATTTATTCTAAATACGCACATGCATAAATTTTGAATCCAAAACACAAACCAAATTAGAATCCCACAAAGAAATGACTCATGGATAATTCTAGGTCACTCAAATGTGGTCAAGTGATTCTAGAAAGGTAGCCATAGCTCTAAGTTTTTATCTAGAGTTCCAAACTCTATTTTTAAGTTTATGTCCAACATAAATATTTTGACCTAATCACAAGCATATTTTGTTTATGCTTCCAAAGCATCCGTACATAATTAATTAGCCTAATGTCAACATTAAGCTATGTTATTATGTATCCAATACATAATTCATCACTATATGTCACACTAATGATAACTCACTAATGAAAACATAACTTTAGAGAAGATCAAACTCAGATAGTAAGCTTGATTCCAAGATCCAATCTTATTCTCCTTGTTGAAATGTTGTGGAGAACTTGCAATGTTAGGAAGCTCGATTCCAAAGTTAGAAAGCTTGATTCCAAGATCCAATCTTGATTTCTCCCTTTTGAAATATTGTAGAAACTTTCAAAGCTTCTCCAAACACTTCTTGTACTTAGACTATTGTTTCTAAATCTTGTTTGTTTTAGCTTTCACAAGCTTAACTTTCTTAAGCTCAAGCTTAATTAAAAACTTACTCATGCTTGCCTTTTATAGAAAAACTTATGAAATTTTTAATTAATAAAAGTCTTAATCAACCTTTAGGTGGGCTTAATCTAATTTGTCCAAATATGTATAATTAGGTGTGGCCAATCACCTTTGTCTACCACTTTGATTTAATCCAATTAAATCAAGACAAAATTTAATTAATGGATTAGTTAAATGTCTACCACTTTGATTTAATCCATTTAAATCAAGACAAATGCACATATTATTACATATTTATAATTACCAAAATATCCTCTAATGGTAGACATATTTATGAAATTACAACAAAGCCCTTGTGTGATTTTGGATTAATCCAATTAATCCAATTGGGTTAAAGTAAATAATTAATGTTATCCAATAACACTTAATTATTTTAGTTGATAATTATAATATCAAATATGATTTATTATCAAAAATTTCGGCTACCCAAGTGCTAAACGAGTACACTTCATATTGTGAGACTCTCTAAGTCCAGACATGTTCGTCATATAAGCCTAGTGTAGGCACTGCATTTTTGCATATAAGTCCCTATGATGAGTCTCATTGGAGACACTACCTTTTAAGTCACGGAGGTCACGGAAAACGGACATCGGAAGGGGAAATTCAGAATAAACAAGGTTCATTGTTTTCGTTCGTGCTGCGTTCGTGTATACGTTTGAATGCCAAACAGATTGCGGGCGTTCGTGCCGCGTTCGAAGAGGCGTTTGAACGGTGTCGGTAATTCTGGTTTTGCTGCTAGCCTCACTTCAAGCCCAATTCGCCCAAGCCTTGGCCCACACGCCCAAGCCCACTTAAAACACATATTTAACACATGGTGAAATCAAAACAAATCTAAAAATCACATACCAAATTAAAATAAACATTAAAATCAATCAAATATTTTAATTCCTTAATTAAGATATTCACCCACCAATTACACAAGATTCCTTCCTTTCATAAACCAATCAAAACATCTCTCTTATTTACTTGATTCCCTTCCTTACCTAGAACCCTAGCCTTTGCCTATAAAAAGAACCATTCACCACCCTCCTCTAGGCTAGCTCATACACACGACTTACACGAAAATCACAACACCAAGAGCCCTAGCCACTCACGGCAATAGTAAGAAGAAAAACACAAAAATTCTCTTCATCTCCTTCCCCTAATCACCGAAAATCATACTTCCATTTAGCAACCTCGTATCACCAAAAAACTGCACATACAGCAGCCCTAAAACACGCACACAGCAGCTCTAAAAACACACAAACAGCAGCCCTCCACCACCGAAAATTACAACCAAAAACCGAACTGCAGTAACATAAAAACTGCACTTATAATCCTTGAAATAACCACACAAAACTGCACCAAAAACCCCAAAAACAGCTGCCATGCACGCCAAAACAGTGACCTGAACACTGAGTGGAAAATACAGAGGAAACAGCAGCAAAACAGAGGCCAAATAGCAGCAAAAGATGGAGAACGACGACTCAAAACAGTAAGACAACGAACGAGAGCAGTGAACCAGTGAACCGGAAGAGTTGCGGAGCATCCACCCTTCCGACGATCGTGTACCGTACATCCGAGAGGTGATTTAAAAGGTTAGACCTGATGACACTTTTCTCATTAGTTTATATTCGTCTTTTGATTGTTTATTGAATTCTATTCGTATGAGAGTCGTTTGTGGATGCATGTTGTGGCTTGAATGAAATGGAAAATGTGTCGCCTCTTGTGGTATATAGGATGGAAACCCGGACATAAATTTCATAGCCGATTCCGAATGGACGGTAGTATGATCTGTACTCGGGATTTAACTCCACGTACCACTCGAGTAAACGGCACACTCTTTTGTTTTATGTTGCTTCGATTTATTTATTTTTCGTTATTTGAATTCTGCATGTTACTTTTGTATGTATGATACAGTCGAGCGCATGGGCTTAGTAAGTCGGATTAAAGGTCCCCTATTTGGAGGGTTTAAAATCATTTACCAAAATGCTTTGTCGCGCCGGTTGATGTGTGTTCGGTTGGATATAAGATATGTTCAATCAGGCATTCTAAGTTTGATATGATTGTCTTTATTTTTGTATGCATGATGTGATCGAGCGCATGGGCTTAGTAAGTGCGATGAAAGGTCCTCTAATTGAAGAGGTTAAAATCATTTACCATGATGCTTTACCGCGCCGATTAACGTATATTCGGTTGAATGTAAGATGTGTTCAATCGGGTACATGAAGTCTAAGGTTATTGTCTTTATTTTTATATGCATGGAGATAAGCGCATGGGCTTAGTAAGTGCGATGAAAAGTCCTTTAATTGAAGAGGTTAAAATCCTTCTCACGATGCTTCGCCGTGCTTCGTATTTCGCTATTTGCTTTTTATGTATGTATTGCATCACATTTTGTGCATCAGGTCTGTTCCCGTTCGAACGCGTTATCGAACGCTATACGAACGTGAACCTTCTGTTTCCCGTTCGAACGCGTTTTACAAACGCTACTCGAACACGCATGCATTTTGTCTCATCAGGTCTGGATCCGTTCGAATGCGTTATCGAACGCTATATGAACGCAAACCTTCTATTTCCCGTTCGAACGCGTTTTACAAATGCTACTCGAACGCGCATGCATTTTGTATCATCAGGTCTGGTACCGTTCGAACTCGTTATCAAACACTACACGAACGCGAACCTTCTATTTACCGTTCGAACGCGTTTACGAACGCGCACACACTGAACTAACTCTGTCTCATCATATTTCATGCATAATTGCCTTTTGGGTGATCTCCCTTGCATTATGTAGCCAATCATATTATTTTTATTCCTGCATTTATCCATTCGATGTGTTCTTGGGATGATATTCAAGCATGATAAGCTATTAGCATTATTTGGTTAATATGTTCATGAGATAGTACTCAAGCATGATTAGGTTGTTCTTAGTTTTCCCTATCATATGATTGAGAAATGTTCATGTGATTGCCATGTGATGTTGCATGTTGTGATGAACTTGTTGATGTATGCATGTGAATTTAGAAGCATGATACTCTTGGAAATAAGTGTTGCTTAAACTTATTAAATTATTACATAAATCCTTTCATTACAAGTGACATAAGTAAGGGACCATTCCAAACCCAACGGTTTGAGGTCTTCCCTTGCGAGGGGTGAGTGCGGCCTTAAATCTCATTTTCCTGGTTCACACCAGGTGGCGACTCCATTATTCTTCGGTTTAGTCCCCCGTGGCTACTCCGTACTCCCGACTAGGCCGCGAGCCCGGGACAACATGCGTCGTCCAGTTTTTGTGTCCCACAGTCTGGTGACTCCACTGGGGATAGAGAATCGGCCCCGAAATATTGTCTTGTAATGTTTGGATTTATGTTCTAATTGACCGTGTCTATAGTGGATAAAATGAGGGTTTAATCAAGGGCATCTTGAGGCTAGTATGGTTTGGTCTTTCTTCATTCACTACCTTCCTAGAAGGAAAAGCTGTGAAGGCACCTATATGGCCATCTACCCTTAGCCTATTGTGATGGACTAATTTGGAGGACTCGTTGTTTATTCATGTCACCAAGCGATAAGAGCCTAAGAGGCTAGGGTACTTAAGAGAGCCTCGCTCCACCCTCCCTCTGGGGAATCTACAACGGGAAATCCATTTGACAGTCAGTCACACACCATAGCTCATTGGCACGTACCTTAGTGTATAAAAAAGGTGCGCTCACTTGGTCGCTCGAACCCTTGATTGGGGAGACCTAGTTGTGGGCCATCCTTCACCGATGAGAGCCTTTGTCTACACTCTTGTGAACCCACCCATAGACCGGGGTTGTATGGTTAAAGTAATAATTATTTCCTTGAGTATGTGCTTGTGGACCATCCTTTTTGGGTGCAGTTGGACATTGTCAGAAATACGGACTTGCTGGGCCAATTAAACTGGGGCGAGTTGTACCTTATGACCATTGGGCCCAAAGCTTCTGAAATGTTGATGGACATTCTGTAGAAATTATTGTTTTATGTTTGCATTATCTTTCTTTTATGCTTGTGTTTGGGAACATCGCCGTTTGGATCCATTTGGACCATTTGTCATGGATATGGGCTTGTTGGGCCATTTAAACTGGGACAAGAACGTATTTTATGACGATTGGGCCAAAGGCTTCTAAGTGATTGATGGGCCACTTTGTGATTGTGTTCGGAACATTACCATTTGGAATTAGTTGGGCTCCTTGCCATAAGATGTGTACTCGTTGGGCCATTTAAACTGGGACGAGTTCACTCCTATGACAGTTAGCCCAAAAGCTTCTAAAATGATAACGGGCCGATTTGTTTGAAAATTTTAGTTGATTTGGTATGTTATATTACATGCATCTCATGCACCTCATACATACATATGTCATGTTAACACCTTCTATGTCTCAAGAAGGCATCATAGATTCCTGTTGGTTAGAAAAAAGGAAGGCTCACCAAAATACTGAGAACAGACATGAGTGAATAAGATATTGAGGTATCCCGGATAGATCAGTTGGAGAATGGTTTCGCCAAGGTTACTGAACAATTGCAAGCCTTGACTACTGCCATGACAAATATGGCTGTGCCCCGTGCTGGGGGAAATTCTGAGAATGTGAGGCGCGAGGAGCCTCCGAATGGGTTGGGGGATGACATCCCGCTTTTGATGACGACATGGAAGAGTATGCAATAGGCAGAGTGATTGGGTCTCAGGCAGAATTTCAGAAGCTTCAGGATCAGGTTGAGTCAGTTACCCACAAGATGAGGGGTAAGAATGATGATTTGCTGGATTATGACACACTTACTTTTGAGGAACAGTTGCCGGCACAGTTCAAGATGCCTGATATGGCTAAGTTTAACGGGAATGGGGATCCAAGGGTGCATCTCCGGTAGTTTGTATCAATCATGAGTTCAATTGGTTTATCTCAGCGCCAAGTGCAGAAAATGTTTGGAATGTCGCTCGAGGGAGCTCCCGTGGTGTGGTACCACAGTTTGGAGAAGAAAGTGAAGGAAGATTGGAGGGAGCTAGCTGATGCTTTTCTGAAGCAGTATGTCACAGACTTATAGATTGACTTGTCATTCCGTGATTTGGAGAACACTAAGCAGAAGCCGGAAGAAAGCTTCAAGGAGTATGTAGACCGCTGGAGAAGCCATCTTCTGAAAATACAGACTCGGCCCTCTGAGAATGACCAGATTAAAATGATCATCAAGGGCACTAAGCCCTCGATCTATGGCAAGTTGAGGAGGATGACTTCAATGATTGCAGATTTCCGACAGTTGAGGGAAACTGTCATGGATATTGAGGAAGAAGAGGCTGAAAACAGAAAGTTTTGTGGCCAGAATATGAGGAATTTTGGAGGGCATTCTGAGACCAAGCCCCCTACTGCCGAGATTTCTGCCATCAAGAACCGGAATTTCTCCAACTTGGGAAGACCTTTGTCCAAGGTACTTGAGAAGTTGATAATGCAAGGATTCTTAAAACCTTTGGAGCCCAAACCACTTCCAAATCCCCCACCACCACATCTAAGAATAGACCGCTACTGTCACTTCCACCAGCAACACGACCATGGTACTGACAGCTGTTCCCGCCTCCGGTATTAAATTCAGGACCTCATTGATGCCCACAAAATACCTGATCCTGAAAAAGAACAGCCTAGCACACACACCAACCCTCTGCCAGATTATCACTCTGTTCCCCCACCGACTTACATGATCAACTCCGGCCTACCCGAAACCTTTGTCCTCCAAACTCTCAATCATCAGGCTTCTTGCATTAAGATAAAGGATAACAGTAGTAAAGAACCGTAGGCCGAGGAAGAAGGCAATGAAACTACTCTTTCTGGTTTATTTTCTGCATTTTTAATAAAGACATCAACTTCGTCTACTTGTGTGAACCTTTTCCTGAATAATAATAAAGACATCCATTTCGCCTACTTGCCTGAGTCATTTCCTTTCAACCTGCATAACATGAGTATGTTTGACAAAAGCATTCAACCCTGATACCATGATATTCAGCGACACTCAGAACACGGGGGATTTCCAAAAGAAGCAAGCAGAAATGACAGAATAACCGTTCAGTAATGGGAAATGGGGCAGTGAGGCTATCAGACTTGGAAGGAAATGAGTTCACCGAGCCGATGAATGTGGATAGATTGAAGCAGTACTTTGCCAGAGGAGGAGAAAACCGAGTAGTCACCAAGGGAATTGGTGGACAAGCTAACCCAACGGAATAGAAAATTCAATCATGCATGCATGCATACACGTAACATATTTGCATCCTTTTGTGTTTGTTCTGTTTTGTAATAACAGGTTTCAAAGGAGAAAAAGAGAAAGCGTCAAATGCAAGCCAACCAGAAGTAGCAACAGTACAATGTCAGCAGTCTTTAGGAATGAATCACAGGGGCGAGGCCCATATCAGTAGCAGTTAGAGCCGAGGCCCACATCAGCATCAGTTTGGGGATGAGTCCCAAGGGCGAGGCCCATATCAGTATCAGTTGGGGGTGAGGCCCATATCAGTATCAGTTTGGGGGCGAGGCCCATATCAGTAGCAGTTAGGGCCGAGGCCCACATCAGCATCAGTTTTGGGGATGAGTCCCAGGGCCGAGGCCTACATTAGTATCAGTTTGGGGATGAGTCACAGGGCCGAGGCCCACATCAGCATCAGTTGGGATGAGTCCTAGGGCCGAGGCCTACATTAGTATAAGTTTGGGGATGAGTCCCAGGGCCGAGGCCCACATCAGTATTAGTTTAGGGGCGAGGCCCACATCTGTATCAGTTTGGGGTTGAGGCCCATATCAGTTTCAGTCTCGGGGATGAGTCCCAGGGGCGAGGCCCATATCAGTATCAGTTCGGGACGAGGCCCACATCATTCTGGGGGCGAGGCCCACATCAGCATCAGTATCAATTTAGCCGAGAATGTCACTCCAAGAATGGAAAAACAGTTCGAGAATGAACAAGCCGGGAATGGCACTCCAAGAATGGGAACACAGTTCTAGAATGAACAAACCGGGTATGACACTCTGGGGGCGAGGCCCACATTAACATCATATCAGTTTTTCCGGGTACGGCACTCCGGGTATGGAGACATCAGATCAATTTTGCCGAGTACGGCACTCCGGGTATGGAGATATTACTGCGACGCCTTGGGTATGAGGTTTAGCAAGCCAGGTACGGTACTCCGGGTATGGAGATATTACTGCGACGCCTTAGGTATGAGGTTTAGCACGCCAGATACGGCACTCCGGGTATGGAGATATTACAGCGACGCCTTGGGTACGAGGTTTAGCACGCCAGGTACGGCACTCCGGGTATGGAGATATTACTGCGACACATTGGGTATGAGGTTTAGCATGCCAGGTACGGCACTCCGGGTATGGAGATATTACTACGACGCCTTAGGTATTAGGATTAGCACGCCAGGTACGGAACTCCGGGTATGGAGATATTACTGCGATGCCTTAGGTATGAGGTTTAGCAAGCCAGGTACGGAACTCCGAGTATGGAGATATTATAGCGACGCCTTGGGTATGAGGTTTAGCACGCCAGGTACGGCACTCCGAGTATGGATATATCACTGAGACAATCTAGGTACGGAGACGCAACTGCGACACTTCGGGTATGAGGTTTAGCATGCCAGGTACGGCACAACATCCACTCCACGCAACATATAGCAAGTCAAGTGGCAGCTGGCGAGCCAGGTAAGTAGAAATGCATTGCATAACTTTGATAGGATTGTCACTGTTACACATTACACAAGTCCCATCAAAGTAAGGGGGACTGTAGGCACTGCATTTTTTATATAAGTCCCTATGATGAGTCTCATTTGGAGACACTACCTTTTAAGTCATGGAGGTCACGGAAAACGGACATCGGAAGGGGAAATTCAGAATAAACAAGGTTCACTATTTTCTTTCGTGCTGCGTTCGTATATACATTCGAACGCCAAATAGATTGCGGGCGTTCGTGCCGCGTTCGAAGAGGCGTTCGAACGGTATCGGTAATTCTAGTTTTGCTGCTAGCCTCACATCAAGCCTAATTCGCCCAAGCCTTGGCCCACACGCCCAAGCCCACTTAAAACACATATTTAACACATGGTGAAATCAAAACAAATCTAAAAATCACATACCAAATTAAAATAAACATTAAAATCAATCAAATATTTTAATTCCTTAATTAAGATATTCACCCACCAATTACACAAGATTCATTCCTTTCATAAACCAATCAAAACATCTCCCTTATTTACTTGATTCCCTTCCTTACCTAGAAAACCTAGCCTTTGCCTATAAAAAGAACCATTCACCACCCTCTAGGCTAGCTCATACACAAGACTTACACGACAATCACAACACCAAGAGCCCTAGCCACTCACGGCAATAGCAAGAAGAAAAACACAAAAATGATCTTCATCTCCTTCCCCTAATCACCGAAAATCATACTTCCATTTAGCAACCTCGTATCACCAAAAAACAGCCCATACATCAACCCTAAAACACGCACACAGCAGCCCTAAAAACACACAAACAACAGCCCTCCACCACCGAAAATTACAACAAAAAACCGAAATGCAGTAACATAAAAACTACACTTATAATCCTTGAAATAACCACACAAAACTGCACCAAAAACCCCAAAAATAGCAGCCATGCACGCCAAAACAGTGACCTGAATAGTGAGTGGAAAATACAGAGGAAACCAGCAAAACGGAGGCCAAACAACAGTAAAAGATGGAGAACGACGACTCAAAATAGTAAGACAATGAACGAGAGTAGTGAACCAGTAAACCGGAAGAGTTGCGGAGCATCCACCCTTCCGACGATCGTGTACCGTACATCCGAGAGGTGATTTAAAAGGTTAGACCTTAGGGCACTTTTCTCATTAGTTTATATTCATTTTTTGATTGTTTATTGAATTCTATTCATATGAGAGTCGTTTGTGGATGCATGTTGTGGCTTGAATGAAATGAAAAATGTGTCGCCTCTTGTGGTATATAGGATGGAAACCCGGATATAAATTTCATAGCCGATTCCAAATAGACGGTTGTATGATCTGTACTCGGGATACAACTCTACGTACCACTCGAGTAAACGGCACACTCTTTTGTTTTATGTTACTTCGCTTTATTTATTTTTTGTTATTTGAATTCTGCATGTTACTTTTGTATGTATGATACAATCGAGCGCATGGGCTTAGTAAGTCGGATTAAAGGTCCCCTATTTGGAGGGGTTAAAATCCTTTACCACAATGCTTTGCCGCGCCGGTTGATGTGTGTTCGGTTGGATATAAGATATGTTCAATCTGACATACTAAGTTTGATATGATTGTCTTTATTTTTGTATGCATGATGTGATCGAGCGCATGGGCTTAGTAAGTGCGATGAAAGGTCCTCTAATTGAAGAGGTTAAAATCCTTTACCATGATGCTTGCCGCGCCGATTAACGTATATTCGGTTGAATGTAAGATGTGTGTTCAATCGGGTACATGAAGTCTAAGGTTATTGTCTTTATTTTTATATGCATGGAGATAAGCGTATAGGCTTAGTAAGTGCGATGAAATGTCCTTTAATTGAAGAGGTTAAAATACTTCGCCACGATGCTTCGCCGTGCTTCGTATTTCGCTATTTGCTTTTTTGTATGTATTGCGTCACATTTTGTGCATCAGGTCTGTTCCCGTTCGAACGTGTTATCGAACGCTATACGAACGTGAACCTTCTGTTTCCCGTTCGAACGCGTTTTACAACGCTACTCGAACGCGCATGCATTTTGTCTCATCAGGTCTGGATCCGTTCGAACGCGTTATCGAATGCTATACGAACGCGAACTTTTGTTTCCCGTTCGAACGCATTTTACAAACGCTACTCGAACGCGCATGCATTTGGTATCATTAGGTCTGGTACCGTTCGAACGCGTTATCAAACGCTACACGAACGCGAACCTTCTGTTTAACGTTCGAACGCGTTTACGAAAGCGCACACACTGAACTAAGTCTGTCTCATCATATTTCATGCACAATTGCCTTTTGGGTGATCTCCCTTGCATTATGTAGCCAATCATATTATTTGTATTCCTGCATTTATCCATTCGATGTGTTCTTGGGATGATATTCAAGCATGATCAGGCTATTAGCATGTTATTTGGTTAATATGTTCATGAGATAATACTCAAGCATGATTAGGTTGTTCTTAGTTTTCTCTATCATATGATTGAGAAATGTTCATGAGATTGCCATGTGATGTTGCATGTTATGATGAACTTGTTGATGTATGCATGTGAATTTAGAAGCATGATACTCTTGGAAATAAGTGTTGCTTAAACTTGATTAAATTATTACCTAAATCCTTTCATTATAAGTGACATAAGTAAGGGACCATTCCGAACCCAACGGTTTGAGGTCTTCCATTGCGAGGGGTAAGTGCGGCCTTAATCTCATTTTCCTGGTTCACACTGGGTGGCGACTCCATTATTCTCTGGTTTAGTCCCCTGTGGCTACTCCGTACTCCCGACTAGGCCGCTAGCCCGGGACATCATGCGTCGTCCAGTTTCTGTGTCCCACACCTAGCTTATATGTATGCAATTCTACCACCTCCGAATTCATGAAGAACATTAACGACATTTTTGAACTATACAAGTCGAGGTCATCAGATATGTTTAACAATCCATTTGTCGTAGGCTACCCGAGTTGTGCTTAGAAACATAGATTACACCGTCAAGTTTTCAAGGCTCACATCTCATGTGACATGTCCACGATTCTTTACAACTAATCAGAACACCATTTCTGATATATACGATCCACTCTAGGTGATCGACTTTGGCCAAAGTCTTAAGAATCGTGATTTACTCACATAGATACCTAAACCCCTCATGGTACACATACAGGCTGATGGATCATTTCGTGATACGTACTTGATTAACGAGTACATCGATCAACACCCAACGAACATCTAGCGGTCAAACCATGAAAGGTCTCTCATATATATGGCATCAAAGTGTGGAGGATCACACACAAAATCAATGTTATCCTATAGTCAAAAGATCACATATGCTACTCGACTGGAGGAGATTCCTATTGACAGTGGTGTGTACTTCGAACTATTAGGAATAACCTATGAGTCATTCACTATTCATTCTAACAGATATCCACGTGTCTGTATGAGCTTCCCAAGTTCATGGTACATTGGTTAAACCATTGGAACTCCAATTCCATATATGACATGTGATAGTCTTCTAGGTTATAGGAATTCAATCGCATTTCAAAACCAACGACTATGAATATTCACTTTAACAATAGTTTATAATAGTAATACTATCATATTGTGGGATAACCCGGTGACCAGTATTACTACATGGCTATTCTAAGGTCGATGCCATTCTTAGCATATTTATATATCAATCTAATATGCATAATGGCATTACCATTAATAAGGTTTTAAATGAAAATATAATTATTTTATTAATAAATAATAAAATATAATGTAATATATTATTCGGATTGACACTCCAAGCACCAACTCCAACAACTTATATAAACGATAGTCTAATAAAACACAATTAAGGGGCCTAAATGAGGAGGAAGCTAAAAATATAATGGAAAAAGTCCATGCGACGATTTCTGGACCACACATGATCAAACTTATTTTTTAAGAAAGATTATGTGACAAGGGTTTTACTGGTTGACTATGGAGGTGGATTGCTTAGAGTTGGTAAAGCATTGTCACGACTTTTAAGCCACTGTAAACTTGAACCACCTAACACCAACAGAGTTGCACGGATTATCAAAGCCTTGGCCTTTCTCAGCTTAGGGGAACAATCTAATCGGTGAAATCAAGCCACAAGCTTCTAATGGGCATCAATTAGTAGTGACCATGGACTACTTCTGATGAGCGGAAAATATATCAATATTTACCGCCCCTTTTACTTAATATTTTGTTTAGTTTCTCGGGTTTGATGAACGTTTTGATGTGTTTTAGTTTATTTTACAGATAAAATAATATTGGGACCCAATGAAATCATTTAGGACGAAATGTGGGTGAAATAAGGTAAAAATTGGACTTGACATATTAATTTTGGAGATTGGAAACTTGAAGGGCGTTTCAACGAAGTGCAGTTTTGGAAATTCCAATTTTGCGCATCTGTCGTATTTTGGGTATAACGATTTACTCCGATATCGGATTGAGCTGATTCAAGTTCTGGATTAAAGAAGACTCAAAGCACTACAACTTTGAAAGACAAAATAATTTCGAATTCTGAAGATTTCATGCCCGAAATTGATGAACCATCAAGAAGTGTGTTGTGTGTAATTATTCAAGTCATTTTCAAAGCAAAAATAAATAAATAAATAAATAATAAAAATTATCAAATCACCACAAAAAATGATAAGCAATTAGTGGAGCAATTAATAATGGATTTGGTGGAGCAATTAGTGGAGGCAAAATTTTGCCTATAAATACCAAGCCATTCATTTGTAAATTCATACTTTATTCTAAGGAATTCCTTAAGAATACTAGAAGATTATCTTGTTTGTTTAGTTACTTTACAGCTCTCAGTAATTAATTTCCGCTTTCGCACTTTCTTTTCTTTACTTTTCAGTTTTACTTTCCGCAATTTACTTTTACGCACAATACTTTTCTTTCTTTAATTTTCAGTTTTACTTTTCAGTAATGAGGAGGTAACTCCCCTTTGCTGGGGTAAAAGGTAAAACTTTTATTACTAATATTTAAGTTAATCTCCCTTAATTATATATATAAACTAGTTAAAACCTGACTTAACGAGATACCGCCATATTGGTCGGTTGGTAATTATTAAATTGGTTTTAACCTGACTAAACTGGATACCGCCTGATGGTCGGTTGGTAATTAATTATTAATTTGACTTAATCTGGATACCGCCTATATGGCTGGTTGGTAATTATCATGCAAAGTTAATATATTATATTAAGGGAGATATCTAAAATAGAAGTAATAAAAGTGGATCATTTTACCTCAGCATTTTATTTTATTGTACTTTTACTTTATTTACTTTTCAGCAATTTACTTTCAGCATTTACTTTTCAGCAATTTACTTTCAGCAATTTACTTTCATTATTTACTTTTCAGCATTTAATTTTCAGTATTTAATTTCAGCAATTACTTTCTGTCATTTACTTTTCAGCAATTTACTTTTCAGCATTTTACTTCAAGTCTTTTATTTTATTTAAGTTCTTACTAGCCCTAGTTATGTGTCGTAAATAAGTTAGTTATCTCGGGTTGTGATGATTGTTGGACAATTATGACCCATAGCGTCACTATTTGTACATATTATGGTGTTGTTGTACAAATTAACTATGTGACAAATGAGATTGCACTCTTATCATTTGTGATTAGATCACCTAGATATATAAATGATAGGAGGTCCCTATGATTTTTCCTGGATTGAGAATGATATGAGAGAGTATCAGTCCACGAAGGATAAATCATTAAATATCCATAGTCAGAGTATTATTGAGATTGGACATCGATAAATACGTAAAAGACTAGTATTACACTTGTGCGCGTTGTGAGGGCACAACAACATAGTTCTCATATATTTGGGTATAGGATACTCATGCAAGTGTAATAAGAGGTTTTGTTTTTCCGATGGTACGGGAAACAGCTTCGCTCTGGATAGACCCCATCGGAATTCCATTGGTAGTATGACTATGTGTCTATGGAAGTCCGAAATCAGTGTAGGTTTATTTGGTCTTAACCAGAGAATTGCACCGCTAATACTTGCGACAATCAATATACTTTGGTTGCAGTCGTCCAGGGCTTTAACAGGTTCTATGTACGCCAATGCTGGGTATATTGAGAATCGTAGTGTGTTGGGTGTGATGTCAAGACGAAAGTATCACTCCAGTCATAATGGAGATGATGGTCACGAAGGATACGGGACTGGTTCTCTTAAATGCTGCAGCTATCAGGATATTATGACAAGGTCATGTATATCCAATTATAGAGACTAGTCACCAGACATCCGACATGTGCTTTGTACGGGGTAGACACAATTCCAGCCCCAGGCCTAGCACGTGATCATCCGATACTGGACCGACATACGCAATACTATGTATACTACGCCTGATATAGATCCTTATTCTTGTAGGGATATTTCCAGAGAATTGGGTAGGCATGACGCTTTGCTAGAGGCCAACCTTGCTATTTAAATCGGTATAAACGTAGTACTGGGTACTTACATGTTCGGATAGTCCGACGACCGAATTTACTGCCAACATATCCGGGGATCTCATTGGTCGCTTCCCGAAGATTCACCGATGACGTATGACTCGCACTCTAAATTAATCTGGGATTAATTATAAGATAGAGAAAATTAATCTGGGATAAAATATCCTTTAAAGAGAGATAACGATTAATTTGGAATTAATTGGTTAAATTAATATTTGATATATTAAACGAAATTGGATTTCGACGCGGAATTAAAATTAGATTTTATTCGGCGGCGAACGAATTAATTTAGAATTAATTCGTTAGCGACGTGAATAGTGATTTCGCTAGGCATAATCATTTAATTACGACGTAACGGAAAATTCGTTAATTTGGAATTAGCGAACCCGAGCCCAGGATTGTTTGCGAGCGCATTCGTATTTTGAATTCGAGTGCAGCACGCAAGTCAAATCAAGCGTCAAATCGCTAGTAGCATCTAGCGTCACATCAAGCGTCAAATCATTTCACTTTGAGTGATTTGACCATTGATTGATTGATGTGACTTGATGGAAGTGGTTGGAAAGCTTTTGAAAGCTTGAGTGACATTTATTGTTATTTTAATCATTGGTAAATGTTTTTTATTTTGATTTTTGAAATCAAAAGAAAGTGTATTAGATACACTTAATACATTACAACACACTTCACTCATTCTCTCTCCAAGTTCACGAATTTGGAGCCATTTCTTCTCCTCTCTCTTTCGGCATTCACTGCCATTTCGTCATTGGTTTGCTGGGCAAAACGTGAATGAAGATAAGCTTAGAGTCGCGATTTTGTGGCAAAATCGGGAGTGCTAGCACAACTACGAAGACATGCGAATGTGATAGGGAAGTGCACCCATGAGCCGAGAATCGTTTGACGAAGCTTGGAGCTTGGATTCTTGATGATCAAAACCAAAATGTAGTGGGCTGTTTCTGTCACTGCCGTGAGCTGCTACAAGGGCAGAAAATTGATTTTGTTCGTCAAAGCGTCGCTCAAAAGATCCGATCGTGTGAGTATTCCGCAACTTCGTTGATTTGTATTCGCACTTATTCATGCTTGTTTATGATCTGGGACCTTAGCAAACACCAACAAAGGTATCAGAGCAAGGTTGAGCATGAAATTGATTTAGGGCTTAAAATTTGGGTAAAATTGATTTTAAGCATGTATAATGAAATTGGATGAATTAGTATGCTTAAATGTGTTTTAATTGATAATTGATTGGATCAATTTGATGAAATGTTGTTTGGAACAAATTTCCCCTTTTTTATGTTGGCCGAGATTTGGTGCCCTAATTATCTTGGAAGTTTTTGATTTTTTGTTCATTGGATGAATTGGAATCATTTGGGGATATTGATTTAATGTCGAATTGGATTTAATTTGATTGAATTCGAATCGGACATAAAATGCCCTATATTGCCGAGACATGTAGCATGTAAAATTGGGTTTGATTTGATCAAAATGTGTTGGACATGTGATGATGAAAATAACATGATTAATTGGAAAATTTGGTGTTTTGGAATATTGATTTAGGTATTAATAATGATATACACTTTAGTTTATTAAATGTGAAATTGGATTTTGTAATTTAATTAAATTGGGCCAAATTTTGGAAATTGGACTTTGAATGTTGTTATTGGGCTTATTGGGCTTGGTTGTACTAAGTTAGGTTTAGGCCAAATGGATTGGATCCAATTGGGCCCAAAACCGCATCCATAAAGCCCAAATGTGACTTAATGGACCTTTAAAGTTTAATTGGGCCTAATGGGCCAAAATTGATTTATGGGCTTATGGGGTAATTCCCGGATTGGATTTTGGTTATTCGATTTGACCTGAGTTTGACCAAAAGTCCACGCCTTAAGAAATTAATTAAAAGCCCATTGGACTTTAATTGAATTGACGTTGGACGTTAATCGGGCTTTGAGACCCGTAACGATTAAATTTGGAATTCAAGTCGTAAAGGTTTATATTATGTAATGTGTAATTTGGAATTAAATAGCGAATTAGAATTAAATGCATATTGAATTGGATTTAATTATGTAGTTTAATTTAATTTGAGAATTCGTACTTTGAGTACTTATTCGCAAAACGAGTTTGACTTGCTCAAAATCAAATCGTTGTTTGAACATTGGATGATCACTAATTATCAGATTAATTAATTTGATTAGATTGATTGATAACATGCTTGTGTGAATACATGGTTGCGATGCATGAATATGGATATCGGATGGATATTAGATGGGTGGGGCAATTTTAGAAATTGTTGTAATATTTGATTTATTAATTGGACCTGCGTGTCCAGCCTTATTACCTCCTTATTCTTTGTATTCTCTTCTCACCTATTCCCCTCAATGTAAATGAGGTTTCTTTAGAAGTGTAGTGTAAGGTAGAAGTAATACATGTGCTAGCGGAGAGAGAAAAGGGAGAGATTTGATCTAGGATCAATGTGTAAAGTATCCATCCGCATATCATTATTATTTTTTATACGCGCTTTATTATGTATTTAGAATGCATGTTTAAGGGTGTATGATGATGAGACCTTAACAAAGATAATAAATTGGTTGCCAATTTGCACGCGAAAAAAGCGTTTTTTCCTTCCATTGAGTGATTCTTACTCAAGATCCGAGGACTGGCATTGGTTTGTTGGCCAAAGTCAAGGCCTTTGTCCGTCGAGGATGTGTTTGAATCACGAAGGCTTTTTTCTATATTGGTCTTGTCCAAGTTGTGGTTTGTTGGCCAAAGTCAAGACCCACTTCTTGTCCATCGACATTGATTACGAAGCTTTCCATGGTCAATGGGTCGCGCTTAACTGGGATCACTAAGTTTGTTGTGCCAAAGCAAAGGCTTAGTTGATTCAGAGGAAAAAGGTTAGGTAATACATTGGATGTATTGGCATATATAAGATATATGTTTCGGACTTGGATGTCCCCCTACCGGATCTAGGAATTGGATTGGATCCAATCGATCTTAGAGATCTACCTAGTTAATTATCATACAATTTGTTGGCCAAAGTCAAGATTGTGTGATATTTAACGGGATCCTAGCCCACTAGGAAACACGGTTTCCCGAGTACTCGACAGAGGGTTAGAGGCTCGCCGAAAAATAGTGGGAGGCAAGAATTGAATTTGCAATATTCGTTTAATTACTTGCCATACGCGCTCAACACAAATATCATTCGTCAAATAATTAAATGTTAGTTGGACTAATATTTAAACGTTGTTTTAATTAATAGTTGGACTATATTCAAACAATTCATTTATAGTTGATTTAAATTGGATTATAGAATCAATATAATTGATTTTAATCTATTAAATTATAGTTGATTAATAGTTGGACTATTGTAATCATTATAATAAATTGTACCGAAATCGTTGATTAAATAGTTGGACTATTAAAATCAAGATAAATTGAAAGATTGACATTTAAAACATAATCCTAGGGAAAATGTATTTAAATGGTTTAATTTTCAAATTGGGATAAAATTTCAGGATGGTCCTGGAAAAATAATAAGTTACTTTATTTGATAAAATAACATATTATGCCTAAGCCCGGAGTTAAGCAAATAGTAGAGCATAATCTTTGGAAGATTTATGTAATGATAACTTAAGTGCTTAATCCATTACTTGTCGCAGTAGACTCCTTAATTTCTGAATCAGAACTAAAGGATTAGATCCTTAAAGTATGATAAAAATTGAAGGATCTTCATAGATCTATAATTAGATCTTAGAAGTACTAAAATTGCAATAATAACTCTTGGAGAGTTAATGACTATTCTCAAGGAGATAAAGTCAAAGTTTGCAATAAGGCAAGTAGCGCAAGCCGCACCTTACTTCGATATTCTAGAAACCCGAGGCTTGGCCAAAGGCTTCTGGAATGTTGAAAAGGGCAAAGGCAAAATCATTATAATCTTCTGGGAAGATAAAAGACATATCCCAAAATGTCTGCCTAAATGTGGCAAACGGGATCGCGGAAGCGTGACTGCCGTTTGGACAAAGCTGACATGAAGGAATTGAAGAACGAGCAAGGCTATGACTTCAAATATGTTTGTCAAAATTATATTCACTACTAGTATTGAAATTGGATTTTAAATACTTAGTGTGGTACATAAATATATACTGATGTTCAGAATCTGCTATGAGCAGGATACTGACTTCAGTTTAGATTAATATGCGAATTGGAAACGGGACGAAAGTCGCTATTTTAATCGTAGATACCTAAGTTTAGGAACTACCTTCGGGGTGTACTAAATTAGGAAACTGTATAATGTAACTAGTTTGACTAGATACATTATCTCTATATCAGTGTTTAACCCGCTGCGGGTGAACCTTTATATTCTAGAACACTAAAGTGTTTTATTATATAAAGATGATATTGAGATAAACACATTAGATGTGAATAACACCATTTATATTTGAATATAAATAAATCTCAAACATATAACATGACAAACAAATAGCTCAAACTGATTTGATCAGATGAAACTAATTGTGGCATTGTTGTCTGGGACACAATTAAAACAAGAATCATATATCCACACTTTTGAAGAGTGGGTACTCGACTGATTTGATTCCATTCAAATAAAGTCTACGAATCTAGTTTATTGGGCAAAGTGCCTAAAACACTATTTACTTGGTAAAAGTGTAAAGCCACCGATTTGTTAGCCTTAGTTCATAGTGAAGCAAGTGGGCCCATGTCTAGCTAGGCTAGAGGTGGATATGAATATTTCGTGACCTTTACGGATGTGGCATCGCGTTATGGTTATGTGTTTCTTTTGAAGAACACAAATCAGAAACTTTTAAGTTTCGACACGAAATAGACAAACAGATCGGCTAAAGTATTAAACCGTCACGGTAAGACCGTAATGGAAAATACTTAAGCAATAAGTTTCTAATATACTTGAAAGAGTATAGTATTCTTTCAATGAGGACTCCTCCCGGAACACGTCAGTTGACGTGTGTCCGAACTGAGTAACCGAATTTTGTTGGACATGATAAGGTAATCATGAGTCGCTCTGAGCTACCATTTCCTTCAACGGATAAGCATAAAACAGTGCATAACTTATTTAGAATAAGGTTCCATAAAATCTGTTTGACAGATTTCATATTAGATATGAACGGGAAAGAACCGGGTTTCTCATTCCTGATAATTTGGGAATGCTAGGCATACGTTTGGATGATACCAAACTAGAACCCAAATTGGATAAGTGCCAATTGTAGGTTATCCTAGGGATACCATAGTATTGTACTTATACAACTCACAAGAGAACAATTAGATTGTTGCTCACCATGCGGTTTTCCTAAGAGGAATACCGATATACAGTGGTAAGTGGGAGGATAGTAAAACTCGATGAAAATCGGAGTAATACTATTCCAAGGCACTATCCTTATGGAACATAAATAGTTCATCAAGGATGAAACTACATACCAGTAATCTTCGAATACACAAGAACCACGTATGTCGGAGAGAGTTAGAAAACAACCTGGGGTATGGGTTTCTGATCTCACCTCATAAAGATGTCTATCTTATTGAGGTATATACCAACTGACTACGTATGAGGAAGTGATACAAGGTATCGACTCCCTATTATGGCAAAGTACCATTAATATCCGAATGGATTCCATGTATATCAACTAGTTTGGATACTAGTTGATGTACCGCAAGGCATTGTGCCTATTGGTACTATAAGTCTTCAAGGAAGACATACATGGATGGCAAACATACCAACGTATAAAGCTAGGCTTTTAGCGGAAAGGTATCGTTATCAACATTGTGTTGATTACGATTCAACCTTTTACCTGTTGCCACGGTAAATCCATTTGGATAATGCTTGCTAATGCTACTTGTTTCATTTATGAAATATGTCAGCTGAACGGGAAAATTGCTTTCCTTAAACAGAAACGTTTTGGAGGATGTTTACAACATCCTGTCGGTTTTGTAGTACCATAACAAGCAAACAAAGGTTTGCAGGTTATTCGATACATGTTTGGATTGAAGCAAGCATTAGGTTCTTGGAATTATCGTTTTGATGTAATCATAATGGTTTATGATTTAATTCAAAACGTAAATGATTCTTGTGTATATAAGGAGGTTAATGGGAGCGCACTGACAATGGCTGTCCTATAAAGTAATAATAATATGTCATTTCTTGGAAATGATATTCCCATAATAACTATCGGTGAAAGCTTGGCTTTCATGAAAAACTCTCCGAGAAACCGTACATTGAAAAATGTACGCGACCTAGTGTCTCATACGCTTTGAGCATATGGATTCACAAACAGGAATCCAAGTGATAGTCACTGGATTGATATTACGAACATCCGTTAGTTTCTTAGAGACCTAAGGATGCTGCCTTAAACTATGGAGATGGAGAACTTGAAGTGACTGGGATGACTGTAGCAAGTTTCCTAACCGATAAAACGACTATAAGTCGAAACGGTACTACAAGTTTGAATAACGGAACAGTGAGCTGGAAATCTTCCAAGTAAGATACTGTTACCGAATAAAAACCAATGCGGGTTATTGCTGCAGCTGAGGCGGCAATAGAAGCCTTCTGGGTCGATAACAAATCTAATTAGATTAGATATAATTCTGTTAGCAGCTGAGCTAGGCTACAACGCATGCTAAAGAATTAATGGTCTCATCAACGATCCAGATACATACTTCGATATTCATCTGATTCGTTCGGATCATACATCGTGGCGATGTGATGATCGAATAAATCGCATCAGACGATAATCATGTAAATCCGCTGACGAAAGCATTTCTCAGCATTTGAGCCAACCGTACATAGTTCGGGTGTAAGACACTCGAGTGACTGGCTATAGGCAAATGGGAGATTGTTGGACAATTATGACCCATAGCGTCACTATTTGTACAGATCATGGTGTTGTTGTACAAATTAAACTATGTGACAAAGAGATTGCACTCTTATCATTTGTGATTAGATCACCTAGATATATAAATGATAGGAGGTCCCTATGATTTGTTCCTGGATTGAGAATGATATGAGACAGTATCAGTCCACGAAGGAATAAATCATTAAATATCCATAGTCAGAGTATTATTGAGATTGGACATCGATAAATATGTAAAAGACTAGTATTACACTTGTGCGCGTTGTGAGGGCACAACGGCATAGTTCTCATATATTGGGTATAGGATACTCATGCAAGTGTAATAGGAGGTTGTGTTTTTACCGATGGTACGGAAAACAGCTTCGCTCTGGATAGACCCCCTCGGAATTCCATTGGTAGTATGACTATGTGTCTATGGAAGTCCGAAATCAGGGTAGGTGTATTTGGTCTTAACCTGAGACTTGCACCGCTAATACTTGCGACAATCAATATACTTTGGTTGAGGGCTTTAACAGGTTCTGTGTACGCCAATGCTGGGTATATTGAGAATCGTAGTGTGTTGGGTGTGATGTCAAGACGGAAGTATCACTCCAGTCATAATGGAGATGATGGTCACGTAGGATACGAGACTGGTTCTCTTAATGCTGCGCTATCGGATATTATGACAAGGTCATGTATATCCGATTATAGAGACTAGTCACCAGACATCCGACATGTGCTTCGTACGGGGCAACACACAATTTCAGCCCCTAGGCCTAGCACGTGATCATCCGATACTGGACCGACAATACGCAATACTATTTATACTACGCCTGATATAGATCCTTATTCCTGTAGGATATTTCCAGAGAATTGGGTAGGCATGACGCTTTGCTAGAGGCCAACCTTGCCTTTTAAATCGGTATAAACGTAGTACTTGGTACTTACGTGTTCGGATAGTCCGACGACCGAATTTACTACCAACATATCCGGGGATCTCATGGGTCGTTTCCCGAAGATTCACCGATGACGTATGACTCACACTCTAAATTAATCTGGGATTAATTAGAAGAGAGAGAAAATTAATCTGAGATTAATTGCGGAGATATTTTATCTGGGATAAAATCTCATTTAAAGAGAGATAACGATTAATTTGGAATTATTCGATTAATTAATATATTTGATATATTAAACGAAATTGGATTTCGACGCGGAATTAAAATTAGATTTTAATTCGGGCGGACGAATTAATTTAGAATTAATTCGTTAGCGACGTGAATAGTGATTTCGCTAGGCATAATCATTTAATTACGACGCAACGAAAAATTCGTTAATTTGGAATTAGCAAACCCGAACCCGGGATTGTTTGCGAGCGCATTCGTATTTTGAATTCGAGTGCGGCACACAAGTCAAATCAAGCGTCAAATCGCTAGTCGCATCTAGCGTCACATCAAATGTCAAATCATGTCACTTTGAGTGATGTGACCATTGATTGATTGATGTGACTTGATGGAAGTGGTTGGAAAGCTTTTGAAAGCTTGAGTGACATTTATTGTTATTTTAATCATTTGTATATGTTTTATTTTGATTTTTGAAATCAAAAGAAAGTGTATTAGATACACTTAATACATTACAACACACTTCACTCATTCTCTCTCCAAGGCTCACGAATTTGGAGACATTTCTTCTCCTCTCTCTCTCGGCATTCACTGCCATTTTCTTCATTGGTTTGCTGGGCAAAACGTGAATGAAGGGAAGCTTAGAGTCACGATTTTGTGGCAAAATCGGGAGTGCTAGCACACTACGAAGACATGCGAAGGTGATAGGGAAGTCCACCCATGAGCCGGGAATCGTTTGACGAAGCTTGGAGCTTGGATTCTTGATGATCAAAATGGAAAATGCAGTGGGCTGTTTCTGTCACTGCCGTGAGCTACTACAAGGGCAGAAAATCGATTTTTTTGTCAAAGCGTCGTTCAACCGATCAATGTGAGTATTCCGCAACTTCGTTGATTTGTATTCGCACTTATTTCATGCTTTTTTGTGATCTTGGGACCTAAGCAAACACCAACAATGAATTCTAATATCACCGATTTATAAAGGGTTATTTATAGTTTGGGTAATTTAAGGGTTTACTTATTAAGTCTTAAATTTAATGCTTCTTGTTGTTTGATCACCAATAAGATTGATGTGGTAAATCTAAAATAAACGTGACAAAGGAATTTTAGGTTTCAGCCCTAGACTTAATAGCCCACGATCTTCCTTGATGATAGATAACCCTTTAATAGATTTCCTTACAGGATAGACATATACCTGTCGGGCGGGGGTAGCCATAATTGGAACTTAAACTTAATGAATCCAGATAATTTGGTTGATATAGACATATGGTTCAATTGGGTTAAACTGAGTATTTGCGTCTGACCATCGACATAGGCTTTTGCATAATTTAGTGTTCCAGGTTAGTAACCGATTTATTACACAAACATGAAATAACCACTTCATCTTTTAAAAGATATTAGAAAGATTCACAACCCTAGATAGTTTTTAATATTGAATTTTCTTAAAATACTTTTGTGCAATTTTATTTACTTGTTTTTAAATTTAGAATCATCACTATTTCAAATCAATCAATCAACCTGTTAGATACTAGTAATCATTTGACCTCATAAAATTAATAGATTAGGTATTAAGTCCTCGTGGGATCGATACTTTTTTACTACTTGAACGATACGTATGCTTGCTATACGTGTGTGTTACGCCGGTCAAGTTTTTGGCGCCGTTGCCGGGGACATAGTTATCTTTCAATATTAGTTTAGAGGTTAGATACCTTACTTGTATCTAATTTCTTTTTACTTATTTTGTTTTTGTTTTCTTGTGTTTCAGGTTCTCAGATCCTTCATGAGACGAACCAGAAGCTTTGAACTCCGACCGCTTGACCCATAAATTGAAAGAACCATCAGACAGTTGAGAAGGGAAAGGCGATAAGGCCAATAAACTTTAGTCAACATGGAACCTGAACCTTTGGAGGTTACACCACCAATTCCCATTCGAGATAGAACCATTCCTGTGGTTGACAGACTCATTTCTTGTATTGTACTTCTTCCCTTACCAGCAAATGTGGGTGACATCAAAACATGCATTCAGATGATTCAACAGTCAGTTCAGTTTGGGGGGAATGCAACTGAAGATACTAATGCCCACATCAGCAACTTCCTGGAAGTTTGCGGCACTTTCAATTACAACCGAGAAGATGAAGAAGTAATGAGACTGCGTATTTTCCCATACTCCTTGAAGGACAGAGCTAAAGGTTGGCTACATTCACTACCAGCAGGTTCCATCACAACTTGGAACACTTTAGCCACCAAATTTCTTGCAAAGTACTTTCCACCAGCCAGAACTGGAAAGTTGAGGAATGACATCACATCCTTTGTGCAACAAGACTCAGAAACTCTCTACGAAGCTTGGGAAAGATACAAAGATTTGCTCCAGAAATGTCCTCACCATGAAATTCCAAAATGGCTTCAAGTCCAAACCTTCTATAATGGACTTTCTGGACTAATGAGAACCACAATCGATGCTGCTGCTGGAGGAGCTTTAATGGAAATAAGAGAAGATCAAGCCTGGGACCTAATCGAAGAAATGGCCAACAACAATTCCTTGTGGCCAACAGAAAGGAGCATGATCCAAAGAATTGCAGGAATTTATGAAAGTGGAGCCAATACAGCAGTCAACGCCAAGCTGGATCAGATATGCAAATTCATGGAGACTCTCAGCACTGGATCCACAAGTTCACCATATGGAGGAGCACCAGAACCAAAACAACTTGAAGAGACGGTGGATTATGTCAATAATTTCAACAAACAGGGGAACAATCCATATTCCAACACCTACAACCAGGGGTGATGAATCATCCCAAATTTTCATGGAGCAACAATTCAGGACAAAAGAACAATCCAACACCTGGATTTCAACAGCAGAACTATCCACCACCAGGATTTCAACAACAGAACAAAGGCCATGAACATGAAAAAGAACCAGAAATGAAAGAATGGATTGCAGAGATGTTCAAAAAGCAACAAGCAGTATATGATGCTATCTTTCAGAGCCAATCTACTTCCATCAAAGCACTGGAGAATCAAATCGGACAACTGGCCAATGCTCAAAGTTACAGACCGCCAGGTAATCTTCCCAGTAACACAGAACCAAATCTAAGGAACATAGGGAAGGAGCAGTGTCATGCCATCATGTGCGAACTTGGGCACATTGGAGGAAATTTTTATAGTGTTATCTTGGGCGAACCTGAACATACACCCGAAACCTCTTGGACTGTACAACGTTGAAGGATTTTATGATTTTCTTTATGTGTTTCTTGATGATGCTCGGAGAAATGGTTTCGTGTCAAAACCTATGAAAGAACTCCTCTATATTGCCAGAACTGCTCCGGATCTAATAGAGCAACTCTTAGCCTATGAACCACAAGTTGACCATATCCTTTCAAAGATAAATTGGTCCGAGGACGATCGTGGTAAGAGGCGTCAGATTAATCTGGATCTTAACCTTTAATTTTCTGTAGAATTTCAGCTAACCAGATATTATCTTCTAAACTCTTCTTCTACTGTTTAAGACATTGGGGATAATGTTTCATTTAGGTTTGGGGGAGGGAATTAGTTGATCAGTACCTTATTTTTAGTTTGTGTGTTGTTTTTATCTTTAGTCCAAAATTTTTCGAAAAATACAAAAAAAAATTCAAAAAATTCAAAAATATTTTGTTTTTGTTTTTTATTTGGACTAAAAAGGTGAAATTGGTAAGAGATAGCTGTGTAAGGAATTTCCACTCCTGAGACGTATCTCAAACCATTTTTGAAACAAGTTAGTTTTTGTTTATTTCATTTTAAATTATTTAATTTGTAAATTCTCCATAAAACTAACTAAAATGGATCTTCATATGCTTAGTTAGCAGGTATTATCAACATGCATAGTAACATATAGACATGAGCAATAATTGAAAAGTTTGTAATAATCAGTGCTCTAGTTTAATTGGAGGAAGCATCTCAAAAAGTGATGGAGCAAAAAAAAAAAACGTTTGAGATCCGAGTTATTAAGTCTGTAAGGGGTGCCCTAATGCCAACTGGTTGGGAGTCACAAGCCCAAAGCTCGCTACATGGATCAAGGATGCTGCAAAAATATATATATTTGAAGTCTGAGTAATTAAGTCTGTAGGGGTGTCTTAACACCTGGTGCCCTAAAGCCAACTGGTTTGGGAGCCACCGACCCAACACTCGCTACATAGATGGAATATATTGTATATAAATAAATCAAAAATCAAAAATCAAAGAAAAAAAATCAGAAAAATCAGAAATATTATTCTATTGCTGCAAAAAGGTGTGAATTCTGATAAAACTTTAGGACAAAAATATTACTCTCTTATCAACTGCACTTGTGACTGTTGTGGGAAAAAAAATGAGTTGATTAATATTTTGTCAGCTGTGCATATGGAGAATGGTAAATATAATCGGAGAATTTACTTATTCAGTAATTTAGAAAGAAAGAAAACAACTAGTAACTTGGAGTAGAAGTTTCACCTGATTAGTCACTAACTTCTTTATTCTATTTTCGCTTGTCTTTTTGCTTTTGTGTGCATTAGTTTCACTACATTTTTACTTTTGTAAAATTTTTGTGGGTATCATTGCTGTAAACCCTCACGAGACTACAACTCGTCCACTAGGGACACCTAGGGGTTTAAAGGCTTGTTGCATATGTTAAATGCAACCGTGATCCCTACGAAAGTGGATTAGTTTAATTTTAATTGTTTCTTGTATTTTATTTTATTGTTTTGCTCTAGGACTAGAAAAATGTTAGGTTTGGAAGTGTGATGAGCGGAAAATATATCAATATTTACCGCCCCTTTTACTTTATATTTTGTTTAGTTTCTCGGGTTTGATGAACGTTTTGATGTGTTTGAGTTTATTTTACAGATAAAATAATATTGGGACCCAATGAAATCATTAAGGACGAAATGTGGGTCAAATAAGGGCAAAAATTGGACTTGACATATTAATTGTGGAGATTGGAAACTTGAAAGGGCGTTTCAACGAAGTGCAGTTTTGGAAATTCCAGTTTTGCGCATCTATCGTATTGTGGGCATAACGTTTTACTCCGATATCGGATTGAGCTGATTCAAGTTCCAAATTAAAGAAGACTCAAAGCCCTACAACTTTGAAAGACAAAATAATTTCGAATTCTGAATATTTCAAGCCCGAAATTGATGAACCATCCAGAAGTGTGTTGTGTGTAATTATTAAAGTCATTTTCAATCATTTTCAAAGCAAAAAATAAATAAATAAATAAATAATAAAAATTATCAAATCACCACAAAAAATGATAAGCAATTAGTGGAGCAATTAATAATGGATTTGGTGGAGCAATTAGTGGAGCAATTAGTGGAGCAATTAATAATGGATTTGGTGGATGATTTGATGGAGGCAAAATTTTGCCTATAAATACCAAGCCATTTCATTTGTAAATTCATACTTTCTTCTAAGGAATTCCTTAAGAATACTAAGAAGATTGTATCTTGTTTGTTTATTTACAGCTTTCAGTAATTAATTTCCGCTTTCGCACTTTCTTTTCTTTACTTTTCAGTTTTTACTTTCCGCAATTTACTTTTACGCACAATACTTTTCTTTCTTTAATTTTTAGTTTTTACTTTTCAGTAATGAGGAGGTAACTCCCCTTTGCTGGGGTAAAAGGTAAAACTTTTATTACTAATATTTAGATTAATCTCCCTTAATTATAATATATAAACGGGTTAAAACCTGACTTAACAAGGATACCGCCATATTGGTCGGTTGGTAATTATTTAAATTGGTTTTAACCTGACTAAACTGGATACCGCTTGATTGGTCGGTTGGTAATTATTTATTAATTTGACTTAATCTGGATACCGCATATATGGCTGGTTGGTAATTATCATGCAAAGTTAATATATTATATTAAGGGAGATATCTAAAATAGAAGTAATAAAAGTGGATCCTTTTACCTCAGCATTTTATTTTATTGTACTTTTACATTATTTACTTTTCAGCAATTTACTTTCAGCATTTACTTTTCAGCAATTTACTTTCAGCATTTACTTTTCAGCATTTAATTTTCAGTATTTAATTTCAACATTTACTTTCTGTCATTTACTTTTCAGCAATTTACTTTTTTAGCATTTTACTTTATGTCTTTTATTTTATTTAAGTTTTTACTAGCCCTAGTTATGTGTCGTAACTAAGTTAGTTTTCACCGGTTTATAAGGGGTTATTTTATAGTTTGGGTAATTTAAAGGTTTACTTATTAAGTCTTAAGCTTAATGCTTCTTGTTGTTTGATCACCAATAAGATTGATGTGGTAAATCTAAAATAAACTTGACAAAGGAATTTTAGGTTTCAGCCTTAGACTTAATAGCCCACGATCTTCCTTGAGGACAGATAACCCTTTAATAGATTTCCTTACAGGATAGACATATACCTGTCGGACGGGGGTAGCCATAATTGGAACTTAAACTTAATGAATCCAGATAATTTGGTTGACATAGACATATGGTTCAATTGGGTTAAACTGATATTTGCGTCTGACCATCGACATAGGCTTTTGCATAATTTAGTGTTCCAGGTTAGTAAACCGATTTATTACACAAACATGAAATAACCACTTCATCTTTTAAAAGATATTAGAAAGATTCACAACACTAGATAGTTTTTAATATTGAATTTTCTTAAACCTACTTTTGTGCAATTTTATTTACTTGTTTTTAAATTTAGAATCATCACCATTTCAAATCAATCAATCAACCTGTTAGATACTAGTAATCATTTGACCTCATAAAATTAATAGATTAGGTATTAAGTCCTCGTGAGATCGATACTTTTTATACTACTTAAACGATACGTAGGCTTGCGTTATACGTGTGTGTTTACGCCGGCCAACTTCTCCAAGTGGGTAGAAACCGAATCCTTTCGTAATGTCACAGCCAAACAAATGGCTAAGTTCATAGCCCAGAAGTCGTCTGTCGATATGAAATTCCACACCAGGTGGTAATAGACAATGGGGTACAGTTTCAAGGGGAGACCAAAGCCATGCTGCAGAAGTCTGAGATTGGGCACTAAAAGTAGACGTGGCCAGGAACCAAACCGGACGATTTCGGTTCGGTTACGGTTCCTTTTCCGTTTTTTTTTAAATTTTAATAATAAATTTTAAAAATTAGAAAAAATTCTATACCAAAAAGACCCTTTAATCGTAATGTTTTTTCAGACTATCATATCATTTTTATAGAATCTTTTTTATAAATTTTTTTTAACATATAATTATTTTTATAACCAACTCTTGGCTAGTGCTTTCTTCATATAAGCGATGTGGGATATTTGTTACTTGGCTATTGTGTCCCACATCGCTTATATGAAGAAATAAATAACCAAGAGTTGGTTATAAAAATGATGTGGGTGTGGGCATAATATTTTAGTATTGAAATTTTAAATCTCATTACTATTTCTCTAAAAATTATTATTAAAATTTTAAAAAAAATTTGGAAAATTATTTTAGGGTTCCAATCCATTGGGGGAACCCGGTTCCAACCGGAACCTTACCATTGGAATCGCTGGAACCATTCGGTTCCACCGGTTCCAACCGGTTCGGTTAGGGTCAGAACCCTAACCGAACCGGTTAACCGGAACCGGAACCGGTTGGAACCGTAACCGTCCGGTTCCAACCGGTTCGGTTCCAATTCAGAACCGAAACCTTGGCCGGGTCTAACTAAAAGTATTAATTGTATATATTACAAGCCAACGGGGTAGTCGATGATGCCAACATGACTTATAAAAAGATTCTAGCTAAAATAACGGAGACCTACAAAGAATGGACAAAAAAGTTTTGATTTATATTATGGGGGTTTATGACTTCGATCAGGGCAGCCACAAGATCTACACCTTATTATCTAGTTTATGGAATATAGGTCGTACTACCTATAGAAATCAAAGTGAAGTCA
The DNA here is from genome assembly GCA_019454045.1 of Zanthoxylum bungeanum. Lineage (NCBI taxonomy): Eukaryota > Viridiplantae > Streptophyta > Magnoliopsida > Sapindales > Rutaceae > Zanthoxylum > Zanthoxylum bungeanum. The sequence continues at coordinate 222,932 of SKCR01042829.1, forward strand.
ATAAGGATTATGATGGAAGCAGGATTACCTGAACAAGAATGGGTTGTAGAAATTAAAGTGCAGTCAATGAGGATTATTAGCATTATGATGGAAGCAGGCTTACCTGAATAAGAATAAGTTCACAGAACCTATCAACATAGACAGGATGAAGAAATACTTTGCATAAAAGGCAAAAAAATAAATAAAAAAGGCTTAGTACGTCAAAAATTAGCAAGGACGACGTAAGCAAAAGTTACAGCTTATCCCGTTAAATCGGAAACGGTTTAGGTTAAAGTTAGGGGGATTGAGTAAGGATAATAGTTAATTAGAAAACAAGAAAGGGCCAATTAACGATAGAGGTACCCTTACAACAAAACAATTGATTTATTCATGCATGTACTAAGAAAGAATACCAATGTTTTATTGAAATTAAAGATCAAAATGTTCATGAAATGTCAAGTTCTGGCTAATAGAGAAAACTTAGGCTAAGCATGCATAAATAATCACTTTTGCCTCTTTAATTCAGGGCTTAAATCAGAAAGACTAGTCGGGGACTCATGTTTGTTTAGTGCACTAGAAGACTCTAGGGCGATGACCGTTTAGATATGCTGCTGAGCCCAATTTTCATGGAAATGATCCAGGAAGCGACGACAAGATGTGGGGGATGCCCACTTTCAAAAACGACTAGCTGGAAGGTATAATGAGCTAGGATGGAGGCTTGTGATGTACACAGCGACCGAAGAAGTCTATAGTTACATGGTTGAGCCACCACCAAGAACATATCCACGAATCTCGAAGTCAGATACTTGCTACAAGTACTCCTTCCACGCATCATAAGAAATGTAATTATTCATCATGGTAAATGCTAGATAAGGTCTGGAACTACATGAGGTAAAGATTGAGATTATAGGGGGAGCAATGAGGTCTAACTTCTCTTGCAGCCACACCTACAAAAAACATATTTTAGCTCGCTGGGTTGAAAACCTAAAAAGATGGCCCAAGAAAAAGTTATAGCGGGTCTGTTAGGTTGAAAATCCAAAAGCTCATCCTAGACAAAATTTAGGGCATGCCTGTAAGAGTAAGGGGCTCTCTAGGAATCGGTTGGTAGGTTTCCGTTTGATCTTGTCCAAGCCTTGATGCCTCTCGGCTAAGATGACAAGAGATAGATCATATCTACACCTGACACCATGAATAATATGAAGCAGCCATTAATCGCCTCTCCCATTATCACGGCCCAAAAAAAGATATCCGGCCAAATCGTAGAACAAGACTACACTCCTCAAACGGTAGGACCCAACCTGCATGCTAAAAGAAGCATCCAGCATTGCTTTCAACTCAATAGACAGGAGACATGGTATTACTTTCTCCAATTCATCATGTTTGAAAAGAATTGCTTCAGAAGATTCCGGAGGGTACTGACTCTTGAAGAGGGGCATCGCCAGAGGAGTGGAACCTAGAATAGCAGGAGACTTCTCAGGCAGAGGATATAACTTATGATTATGGAAGCACAAGATGTGGTGAAACGGCCTTCAGGAAAACATAGTCTTCCTTGATGCGATGAAGGTAACGAAGGGCATAAATCTGAGTCAAGTCTGGGGTGACCAATCAGACACCCCACGAATAAAAGACACAACAAGATCTTGCAAAGTACGAGCCATGGAAGTGATCAGATGTACTAAAGAGTGGCCAAATATTTTAAGGGACACTTGGATATTTGAGAAAAATCTGACTGATTATTATTGGATTGCCGAATCTCCGACGAGAAACAGTGGTGCTAGGGCATGAAAAGGATGAGAGAAAGAGCCTCAGAAGATCTTCTGAGGTGAAAAGGAAGGGAAGAAAGCCTATTTGTGATCCATCATTTCCTCACCTCTGGTTGGTGTTCTAAAACCTAACCGAGCGGCGGGAGTCACCCTCAACTATCACGTCTAGGTGGTATTCGCCCTAATTTTTTTTCTTTAAGACGGGCCTCACCTCTAGTATGTCTCGACCTTTTAGCTGTCGGGTGCTCTATGTCTTTGGGGCTTTAACTCGTGTCTGTAACAGAGTGTTTTGTATCTTGAACCTATTTCTTGGAGGCTCTCGCAACATAGTTTTTGGGGCTTTTACCTTTTATTTTTTTAATTTCCTGTAAAAAAAAGGTTATCTGTTTGTATGCATGTGTACAAATGATCTTTGGTTGACTACCCATTCTTTGGCTTGTAGGAGCCGCGGTACTTTTTGGTGAAGATATCGTCAGGTCTTTCTCACCTTTGTCCCTCAGGGTTATCGATCTTTCTTTCCAAATTCTTTTTATCATACAATGAGTCTTTGTATGTTCTCAAAAGTTTTTTTCTCAAAATCCCGTCTATTTTCAAAGTGTGAACACTGCCCAAATAGAAAATTCAATTCCAACAAAGGTTTCACTTTTCAATTGCTTCTCCGTATGTGTGTGATTCTTTCATAAAAAAATTACATGCAATTCAGATTGGTTTAAACTAGCACTAATATAGATTAGTGCTAACACTTTAGTTAATTTTATCATTTCCTTTGCTAAGATAAACTAACACCTAGTTAATGATCAACAAGATTTTAGAATTTTTCCAAAGGTTTATTTTAGGTAGGGTTTATATTTATCCCTAGATTCCTTAAGTCGTCAAATTTTCTTTTGGCTAAAGACTACACATTTATGAAGCGAGCCTCTAGTTTCACCAACTCAAGTTGCTTTGCATATTCAATATTTGAACTCATGTTGAAAGAAAAGTACTCGTGGAGTTCATGGTACTCCTGGTTACTAGACACTTCAAACAACATATTAGGTTATTATGGGATTCACCATTTTTTTTTTTTTTTCTATTTTTTGCTCTTTTTTTGTTTTTTTCTTCATTTTATTCTTTTTCTTTTGTTTGCATCATCTATTTAACTTAGCGTCATCTTAGTCTTAATTTTGGAAGGGAGTCAAATGCGTAGCAAGTGTTTTATCTATCTTTACAAATTGTGGCAACATAAATTCTTTCTAAGCAAGTAATAAAATTCTAAGTGCTAGTTTTAGTGTGCAATATTTGATGGCACTAGAGATTCCAAAGTTAAAGAATTGCTTTAATGATTTAGACTTGCTTTTTTTTTTAGTGACATGATATTCTTGAGAAAGACTAAGTTTTATTATCATCGAACTTTAAGAGATGTCATTACATGATGAAAATAGAGAGATGCAATGCAACAAATATGGCTAGGAGTGGTATCCCTTAGGATTATGTATTTTTCCAGTGTTGATCAAGTCTTGAATCTCGTGCTTCAGGTGAGCAAATATTTCAGTCTCACGGGCATAGAACTGGTGAAATGCACAATAGTAGGCTGGGTTGTCGTATTTAGTATTCGATTTTAGCTGTGGGTCCAACGGCTTCAAAAGATGTCCTTCAATTCTTCAAGAACTTGATGTAGCGGTTTTCCCATGTTGGAGAAGTGTTGCTTCTAGATGGCGTTCACTTTCGATCTTCCATTTCCTGGACTTCCTCCGTTGCTTTTCTTATGTTGCCCTTGCCTATAAAGCTTATTGTTCTATGTTTTTTCTTCTTCTATGTTCATAATGAGCTCTCTCCACTATTTGAAATCTGAGATCATGGAGGTCATCCTCCTAATATTATTGTAAATGTAGGGTTTAGTGCCTTAGATTATCATCTTGATTTAATTTTCTTCTGCGGGCTGCACTTCATTTTCAAAAGCTAGCTTTTTTAGCGGTCCATATACTCCTTGAAGCTCTCGTCTGGTATTTGTTTGGTATTCTCCAAGTCACGGAGTGACACATCTATCTCCATGTCCGGGACGTACTGGTCTAGGATGTCTTCTGCCAAGGCTCGCCAATCATCCTTTACTTTCTTCTCGAGGTTGTGGTATGATACAATAGGTGCACCTTCAAACAACGTCCTGAACATCTTTTGCACTTGGTTTTGGGATAGCCCCATCGCACTCATCAAAGACACATATTGTCGGTGATGCACTTTTGGATCCCCGTTCATTTTGAACTTTATCATTTTGGGCATCTTAAACTGGGTGGGTAGATGTTCCTTAAAGGCTATGTAATTATAATCCAACAAGTCTTCACGTTTACCCTTCAACTTTAGGTTACTACCTCTATTTGCTCATTTAACTTTTGTAGCTCGGCCTTGGCTTGGGACTTGGCCATTTTCCCCGCTGCATATTCTGCCATGCCCGCTTCATCATCATCCATAATAGGTATCTCTTCAATTGTCCTATTTTTAAGCTCCCCACGCCTCTTCTCACTAGTCTTGACCCACGCCGTCTGGGTTGCTCCCTAATTTGCCATGGAATTGATCAAGGTTTATAGTTGTTTTGTTATTTTGTTCACGATGGCTTCTAGTTGGTCTACTAGGGAACAGTCACTGCTGGTCATTTCTAAATTTGAAAGTTGTTTCCTGATTAGTCTTCCTTTCTCCCTAACCTAATGCTCCACTATAATGGATGCAACCACAAGAGGTCAACATGATGCAAGGTTTGTTCATGTAGCATACATCCTTCTACCATTATCTCTCACGTACATGCGGTAAGTCGAAATATGTCATAGGTTTGTCTTAGCTTGCGCACCAACAGGGGTACGCGAGCTCGTTCTCTCATATGCTAGAATGGTAAACCTTAGCAACTTTGATTTCTCTCCATCATTAAGAAATAAAGGCTGAGTGTTGGAGAAAAGCAGGATTTCCCGTTATGCATATGACATCAGCGACCATGACACTGTTGAGCTCGCAGCATTGAGATGACTTTGTTGTTAGAGTGGAAATATGAGATTCAAAAGGCGCCTCTATATAGCTTTATTTTCGTCCCCCTATGGATGGTGTCCATTTTGGATCAATATAGTGTTTGGATTTTAAGAGGATAGGAACTCTAGATGTATTTGGTGAACTGACCTACCCTACAACGGCACTTCACTAGGTAAGTCCAAGGGTTCCGAAACAAAAAATTACACTCACAACGGAATAATTAAATGTTAATCGAAATTACTTGATCAAATCAAACGGTGGTTGGTTAATATAGGAATAAGAGTTATTCCCGTATATATTAATCAATTGAGATTGTCTCGATCTATCATGTAAATACTTGACCTACCCTACGGCATCACTTATTTGTGGGATTATAGATTTCTGTGGCATAGTAATTCTCTTAGGTTTCTAATTCATTATACATGGTTTATGTATCAGGTTTGATTTTATGCCTAAATATGTGATAATTTTAATATGCGATGAATGGATATTAAATGCATGTTAACTTTATTTTATTTCAGCCATGGTTTCTCCAATTATCACTATTCACTATAATGATAAATTAACGGGAGAAAATTATGTTAAATGGAAAAGTAACATAAATGGCATTGTGGTCTATGAAGACCTTAAGTTTATCATGATGACGGAATGTCCTCCCGAGCCAGCCAAAAATACTGTCTAAGCTGTACGCGATGCCTACCAGTAATTGGTTGCTGCTAATGAGAAAGCTCGCTGCTACTTGCTAGCAGAGATGTCTGAGGTTCTGGCTGCAAAGCATGAGCCAATGGTTACAACATCTTTGATGATAGTGTCATTACAAGGCATGTTCAGGCAGCATCATGAGGCTATAATATCAGCTATGACCGCTAGGATGAAGGAAGAGACATTAGTTCGAGAGCATGTCTCCAGGATGATGACCTATCTCAATACGGTCGAAACTCATGGAGCTCGTATTGACGAGCATAGCCAGGTGACCATGATCATGGAAACTCTTCCTGAATAGTTTCCTACAGTTTAATAGCAACTATGTTATAAACAAAATGACTTTTACTTTGACTCGACTGCTAAATGAGCTCACCTATTACGAGTCCATATTGGTGGATCCATGTAAGACCATTGGAGAGGAAAATGTTGATGAATCTTCTAAATCTACCATGAATAAGAAGAAAGACACTGGGAAGGGTAAGTGTTTCCATTGCAACAAAAATGAGCAATTGAAAAGGAACTATCATAAATATCTTGCGGAGCTGAAAGAGAAAAAGTCTACATGTAATTACGATTTACTTGTCATTGAATCATCTTTTAGTGCAAGATGATAAATCCGCGTCAATTGTTGATTCTGGAACCACTAACCATGTTTGTTCTTCTTTACAGTTACTTGATTCATGGAAGGACCTTACTAAATGTGACTACACCATGAGGGTCGGGACAAGGGATGCCATTTCAACAAGAGCAGTAGGAGTTTCTAGTTTAAGCTTTTTAAATAATAGTTATTTATGTTTGAACAATGTGTTATTTATTCCTATTTTTTGCAGGAATTTGATTTCTATTTCTAAACTTCTAGATGATGTTTTTTCCATTTCATTTAATAATAATTTGGTTATTATTGGTAGAAATAGATTAACTATATGTACATAAAACTTTGAAATTAATTTATTTATGTTAAGGCCGTTAACACATAATTCACTACTCAATACTGAAATATTTAATGTTGAAAAACCTAAAACAAAATGGAAAAAGATTTCTCACGATGATATATATCTGTGGTATCTTAGACTTGGTCATATTAGCCTTGACCGGATCAAAAGGTTGATAAAATATAGAGCTTTAAATAAGTTAATGCTTGGAACTTTACCGGTCTGTGAATCTTGTCTAGAAGGAAAGATGACCAAGAGACCTTTTACTGGAAATGGTAAAAGAGTCGGTCTACCGCTTGAACTAATACATTCGGACGTTTGCATATCGATAATGTAAGAGCCCAATGAGTTTATGAATACTTTGTCATATTTATTGACGATTATTCTAGATATGGGTAAGTTTAGCTAATGCAGTAAAAGTCAAATACTTTTGAAAAGTTCAAAGAGTATCGTGTTGAGGTTGAGAACCAATTAGGTAAGATGATCAAAAATCTACGATCAGATCATGAAGAAGAATACCTTGATAGGGATTTCGAAGAATTCTTAGTTGAGCATGGGATAGTATCCTAGCTCACAGCACCCAAATCACCACTGCAAATTGGTGTTGCAGAGAGGAGAAATCAGACCATACTAGACATGAAAAGATATATGTTTAGTTACAATTAACTATCTAGTTCATTTTGGGGGCATACATTGCAAACAGTAGTGTATAACCTTAATGTAATTCCATCTAAGTATGTTCATATGATTCCCATAGAGTTGTGGAGTGGTCGTAAAGCTAGTTTACGACATTTTCGCATATGGGGTGTCCAGCATATATGCTGAAGAATAAGACTACTAAGTTGGAGCCACTTTCACATGTGTACCTATTTGTAGGCTATCTTAAGAAGACTAGGGGTGGGTTATTTTATAGTCCAGAAGATAATAAAGTGTTTATGTCGACAAACACTACGTTTATTAAGGAGGACTATATGAGGGAGTTCAAACCTCGAAATAAAGTATTGCTGGAGGAGTTACTTGTTTGTTAAACCAGCACACCATTGCCAACAATAGTTGATATAAATATAACACCTTCAACATCTGAGCATCAGATGTATGTATGTGAGAATGATTTGCCACCTAGACGCAGTGGGAGGGTTGTACGACAACCTGATCGCTATCTAGGAGTTGGTGAGGCACAAGTTGTCGCATCTAGTGATGGTGTAAATGATCCATTGACCTATCGTAATGCAATGGATGATTTTAATGAAGAGGAATGGTTCAAAGCCATGAACCTCGATATGAAGTCGATGTACTCCAACTCAGTCTGAGAACTTGTTGACCAACCGGATGGGGTAAAACCCATTGGTTGTAAGTGGATCTATAAGAGAAAGATGGGAGCAGATGGGAAGGTCTAGACCTTCAAGGCTAGGCTAATGGCTAAGGGTTACACCCAGAAAGAGAGAGTTGACTATGAAGAGACTTTCCCGCTAGTAGTCATGCTTAAATCCATCCACATTTTTCTCTTAATTGCCGCATATTATGACTATGAGATTTGACAGATGGATGTCAAGACTGCATTCTTTAATTGCAATCTTGATGAGTATATCTATATGGTACAAGCAGAGGTGTTCGTAGCCCAAGGTCAATAGAAAAAAGTTTGCAAGCTGCGAAGGTCTATTTATGGACTTAAGCAGGTATCTTAATCTTGGAACATAAGATTTGATACAATGGTCAAGTCTTATAATATTGAGCAGAACATCGATGAGTCTTGTGTTTACAAACGTGTCATTGACGAAAATATGGTTTTTCTCGTTTTGTACATCGATGATATTTTACTCATTGGGAATGATGTAAAAATATTATCTAACGTTAAAACCTGGCTAGCTAACCAATTCCAAATGAAAGATTTAAGATAGGTTATTTATATACTTGGGATCCAGATTCTTCTGGATCGCAAGAAACGATTGTTATCTATGTCTCAGGCATCGTATATTGACAAGATTCTTGTGTTGTTTGGGATGCAGAATTTTAAGAAATGCAATTTGCCTTATCGATATGAAATTCATTTGTCGAAGGAACAATATCCTAAGACACCTAAATGAGTTAAGGAAATGAGACATATCATATATGCCTCAGCAGTTGGTAGTCTCATGTATGCTATGTTATGTACGAGACTAGACATCTGCTTGCAGTGGGAGTAGTTAGTAGGTTTTAGTCCAAACCAGGATTAGATCATTGGGTGGCTATGAAACACATTGTGAAGTATCTTAAGATAACGAGAAATTATATACTTGTATATTCTAGTGAGGATATGATACTCAGAGGATATACAAACTTTGATTTTTAACGGATGTTGATTCTAGAAAATCAGCATCTAGATCAGTGTTTACCCTATGTGGTGAGGCCATTGTGTGGATGAGAATAAACCAATCCTTTATTGATGACTCCATCATGGAGGTTGAGTATATGGAAGCTTGCAAAGTAGCTAAGGAAGTAGTCTGGCTTCAGAAATTCTTAGGAGATTTGGAAGTTATTCCAGATATGAATAAGCCACAAGATGGGAAATCATATAGAGAGAAAATATCATCTCATCAGGAAGATAATGCAGAGAGGAGACGTTTATGTCCCAAAGATTACATCCGCGGAGAACCTAGCTGATATGTTTACAATGACGTGTCGGCTAATGTGTTTGAATGTCACATAGATTATCTTGGATTACGTGACATGTTCTATTTGCTCTAGTGTAAGTATGAGATTGTTGGGATATATGCCCTAAAGCTTCATGTAATATAAATGGAATTATATGTTATGAAATAAAAAGATGCATTAATCATTTATCAAAATATTTGTTATAAATTACATAATATAAATTATCTTGTTTACCATTGATTACACATATGCCTTCAGACTTAATGTATGATTGATAATTTAATATATAAATATATACACAAGAGGATTTAAGTCTGAAATTAGTAATCTAAAATAGTCCATAGAGAGCAACCAAAATGATTACTTTGTTTGTGGTTTATCTATAGCTGCTGTTCATTCTATAATTGTATGGCGACCTTGATCCGGAATCATCCATGTGGTGACATGAGAATGAAGGCACCTTATATGATATGATCATATAGGACTGGACCTAGATAGAAATGAATTTATTTTAATATCCGTTAAATCAAGAAATTCATTTCAATCTACTAGATGGTCATATACGGATTGTTCTGAATCCTGAGTGTACTTCGAACTCTTGTATGGTAGGCTATGTCCTTTGATTTACAAAACTTAGATTGGTTAGCAATCCTGACCAATAGCTACATACTTTGGGGACATAATTTGTTGTGTAGCTGGGGACATTTTATATAGATATAAAGTTCACTCCTTCTTGCGAGAAGTAGGTGAGTATCTTTCTTAAGGGTTGATTCGGTACTTGAACGATTAGTGCACTCAAGTCTTTCTATTGAGATACTCTTGAAGGGCCAATCCATATGTAAAGACTATATCGATGGACAACGACATAGTTCGACTTATATTATCCATCTACGGCAAGTGAGTGCAGCTTCGAGTTTCTAATGGAATAACATGAAGTTAATAATTCAGAATAATTGATTAAGAGTTCAATTAAAATTCTGGGACTATTGGAGCTCAGAACTGTAGGTGCATTTGGTCCCCGTGCTAGCTCGATATACTGTAGCAAATTAAATATAATTGGATAGTCCAATTATATACTCACATATATATGTGATTATTAATATGATTAATAATAATTTTTGTCCCACTTGAAACTATATATTAATTTTAATATATGGTTTTCATAATAAATGATTATATGATAATTATTTATTTGAAGTTTTTTTATTAAATTATATTATATAATTTAATAAAGATTTTAAATTATGAATTTCTAAAAATATATTTTGGAAAATCTTGATTTGAAATGGAAGTTACACCTTTTATTTTTGCAACCAAATATTATCATAATGATGACAATTAAACAAAAATTTGGTGGTTACAAAATAGGTGGGGCTGGCCAAATTCTTTGAGCAAAAGGATTATGGTTTGTTTTATTTTATAAAATTAAACCCTAATTATAAAATGATAAGTATGTTATCCTTTTACTCTAATTCAGAATTTTGAAACCCTAGCCATCCTATTTCATCTTTTCTCTCAAGTGTTGAAAGAAAAAGAAAAAGGAACGAAAAGAAAAGAAAAAAATTCTTGTATGATATTGTTGATCGTTAAAGTGTTTAGAGAATGTTTGGTGAGTGAAGCCCACACTTCTCTTTATTGGTTACGAGACCTAGCACGAAATACCAATAAATATTGGAAACAAAACAAATCATCAGCATAAATTTTGCTCACTACCGTATTTTGTTGACTATTTTTGGAGCTTGGTTGATTTTTTTCTTATCCAGAAAAATTAAGGAACATAAATGGGTGTTTCAAGGGTGTTGTGGGGCTATTTTGGTGAAACATAGAACATGAAACACTGTTATTGTTCATGAAAAAGAAAGGCTGTTTTAGGTGAGTTGTGCACGCGTTTTGGGTGCAAAATGGATCAGATCTGAGTTGCGGTTCAGGGGCTATTTGGGGGCTGAAATATTGTTTAAAATAGAAGATGGGCTGTTCCAGAGGCTGGTTAGATTCGGCCATCAAAGGGAGAGGGGAGAGAAATTTTTCTTTGTCGATCCCGGGTGCCTAAAGCGTTTCACTGCGCTAGCCGAAACATGATTTGAAGAAAGGGAATCCCATCTTGTACCTATATGGTGGAGCAAGCTCTTTAAAGACTTCTAGAAAGTCTAAGAAGATTAACATAGGAAATAAGAAGAAAGATTCCAAGAAATGCATATCTACATTGCCAAAAGTCTGGACACTAGAAACGTGATTGTCCAGAGTTGAAAAGAAAAGCATGAACCTTAGGTACGCTTTGTATTTTTCTTATTATTGACATCTCATTAGCCTTATATTCAAATAGTGGTTGATTGTTAGACACTGGTAGTCCCACTCATATTTGCAACTCCATGCAAGCCATGAGAGTTAAAAGAAGGCTAAACAAATGGGAGATCCAGCTTAAAGTTAGGAATGACGAGACATTGGATGTCAAGGCCAGAAGAATAGTTGTTCTAAATCTTCCCAATTGATGAAAATTAATTTTACATGATTGTTATTATGTACCATTTCTTATCAAATTTTCATTATGTTTTGGAAACATATCGAGATATCTTTAATATAGAGGAAAATACAAGTAAAATATCTGAATTAAATAATACTGAATTATGATATATGATTGGGCCACATAGGTGATAGATGCCTATCAAAATTAGTTAAAGATGGTTTGATTGAAGATATTACCTTAGATCTTTGTATGATTTGTGAGTCATGTTTTCAAGGGAAATGAGAAAGGCCCCATTTCTTAATGTTGGACATCGTCTTGAGGATTTATTGGAGATAGTACATAGTGATGTGTGCGGTCCATTAAACCATGTCGCTCATGATGGTTCAACTTACTTCGTGAATTTCACTGATGATAAGTCAAGATATGGATATGTTTATATGATGAGACATAAATCAGAAACATTTGAAAAGTTCAAAATATTCTGAAACGAAGTAAAAAAACAAACCGATAAAATCATCAAGTGATCGAGGTGGTTAATTTATAATCGACAAATTCAGAAGTTATTTAAAAGAGAATGAGATTCTCGCCCAATATAGCCCACCAATAACTCCTCAACATAATGGTGAGTCTGAGCGATGAAATCATACTTTATTGGATATGGTACGATCTATGATGAGCTATATAGATCTTCCATAATACCTTTGGGATTATGCTATACTTATTGCCCATATACTTAACAGAGTTTCATCGAAAGTTGTTTCTACGACCCCAAATCAGATATAGTACAACAGAAATCCAAGTCTTAGATATTTAAAGATTTGGGGTTGTCCCGCATATGTTAGAGTTACGTAACGGGATAAACTAACACCGGTGGGTTATAAATACAAGTTCGTTGGATATCCTGAAAATTCTTTGGGATATCAATTCTATGATTTGGAGCAACAAAATATTTTTATTGCTGGTTTTTCCACTTTTCTTGAAAGGGAATTTTTGAGAGAAAATGAGAATTGTAGAAAGATTGAATTTGATGAGTTTGATCCCAACATTGAGGAACCTGAGATGGAACCAAAGATCCAACTAGATGAATGATCTATAACTTTGATTCTATGTAAGTCGAATAGAATATCAAGGCCTCTAGATAGTCTATTTTTAACATCTGATGCGAGCCTCGATGTTCTCCTTTTGGAGGAAACAGATCAGACTTTGTATAAACAAGTCATATAGGATATCGAATACGGGAAAATGGTAGAAAGCCATGAAGTCCGAGATAGATTCTATGCATGACAATCAAGTCTGGAACTTTGTTGAACTTACTGAATGAGTTAAACCTATTGGTTGTAAATGGGTTTATAAAAGGAAGCGAGGGCTCGAAGGAAAGATGGAAACCTTTAAGGCCCGACTGGTGGAGAAAGGTTACACTCAACATCATATGATTGACTATGAGGAAACTTTTTCACCAGTAGCCATGCTAAAATCCATTAGGATTCTTTTAGCCTTTGCTACATATCTTGACTATGAGATATGAAAAATGGATGTGAAAACCGCGTTCCTAACTGTATTTCTCGAGGAAGATATCTGTATAGAACAACTAGAGGGTTTCGTTTCCAATGAGACTTCAAACTTGGTTTGCAAACTCAAGAAGTCTATTTATGGACATAAATAGGCATCCCAAAGCTGGAATTGTCATTTTGATGAGATAATTAGATTATCTGGATTCTTCAAGAGCGAGGAAGATCGTGTGATTATAAGAAAATGAAGCATGATAGTATTCCTTATGTTGTAAGTATATGATATTCTTACCATTGGGAGTGATATAGGATTAATGCAAAGTGATAAATCTTACATTTGAAAGAAATTCTCCATGAAAGACATCAGTGAAGCTTCTTATATACTGGGTATAAGGCTGTATCGGGAAGAGTAAGGAAACTTATAAGGTTATCACAATCTACGTACATAGATAAAATATTATAAAGGCATGGTTTTACCAACTACAAGACAGTAAATATACTTTTTCGATATGACATATATATTTTAATGAAAATATCACCTCAGACTGAGGAAGAGAGAGTTAGAATGTCTAACTTGCCATATGCTTCTTGTATTGGAAGTATTATGTATGTTATGCTATGTACAACTCCCGATATCAGTTTTGGTGTTAGTGTTACTAGCCGATATCAATTTGATCCGGGTAATGATCATTAGACAGCCATGAAATATATCTTGAAATATCTTAAGGGTACTAAGAATAGGTTTCTCATATATGGAAAAGATGAGCTACAAGTTAAGGATTATACAGACTCCGACTTCCAGAGAGATCCGGATGATAGAAAGTCTACAACCGAATACATATTGACCCTTAACACTAGTACGATTAGCCGGCGATGTTCAAAGCAAGACTCAATAACTGATTCCACCACTAAGGTGGAATTTATAGCAGCTTTGGAAGTTGGTAAAAAAGCCATTTGGATTAGAAATTTTATCACAAAACTGGGCATTGTTCCAAGTATTGCGGATTCAATCCCACTATACTGTGATAATAGCGGAGCCATTGCTTAGTCTTAGGAGCCGAGAGCGCATTCCAAGTCTAAACACGTGGAAATGAAATATCGCATGATTAGAGAGATCATTGAGCAAAAATACATAATGGTCTTAAATGTTCAAGGACAAGATAACATAGCAGACCGCTTACTAAGGCCTTGTCTCCTATGTTATTTGATAAACATGTGGGGGAGATGAGACTTCGATACTATTCGAATTGACACTAAGTAAGTGGATGTTTGTTTGAGTTGGTGCTTGGAGCGCCAATCTGAATAATGTATTGTATATTATAATATTTATTAATAAAATAAATATATTTTTCATTTCAACCTTGTTAATGGTAATGTCATTATGTATATTAGATTGATATATAAAAATATTGAGAATGACATCGACCTTAGAATAGTCATGTAGTAATACTGAACACTTGGTGGTCCGATATTATGATAATATTACTATTATAAACTATTCTTAAAGTAAATATTCCTAGTCGTTGGTTTTGGAATACGGTCGAATTCCTATAACCTATAAGTCTAGCACATATCGTATATTGGAATTTGAGTTCCAATGGTTTAACCGATATACCATGAGTAAGGGAAGCTCGTATAAACTTGAGGGTATTCATTGGAGCGAATACTGAATGACTCACATGTGATTTCTAATAGTTGGAAGTACACACCACCAACAATAGGAATCTCCACGAGTCACGTAGAATAAGTGATCATTTGACTATAGAATATCATTGATTTTATGTGTGATCCTTCATACTTTGATGTCATATATGTCATAGACCTTTCATGGTCTGACCACTAGATGTTCGTTGGGTGTGGACCAATACCCTCGTTAATCAAATGCATATCAAGATAGTATCTATCGGCCCGTATGTGTGAAATAAAAGGGGTTTTGGTATCCATGTGAGTAAGTCACGATTCTTAAGACTTTGGCCAAAGTCGATCATCTAGGGTTGATCGCATATATCAGAAATTTTATTCTAATTAGTTGTAAGGAATCGTGCATATGTCGACACTATGAGATGGACATCTCGGAAACTTGACGGTGTAATCTATATTTCCTAAGCACAACTCGGATGACCTACGATATATGAATTGTTAAATATATGTGATGTCCTCGACTTGTATAGTTCAGAAAGGTCATTCGTGTTCTTTTTCGAATTCGGAGGTAGCCTAATTACATTCATATAAGCTAGGTTTATATGACGAACGTGTTTGGACTTAGAGAGTCACATAATATAAAGTGTACTCGTTGAGCACTTGGGTAGCCAATAATATTTGATAACACGTAATATTTGATATTATAATTATCAATTAAAATAATTAAGTATTTTGGATAACATTAATTATTTACTTTGACCCAATTAGATTAATTGGATTGATCCAAAATCACACAAGGGCTTTATTATAATTTCATAAATATCTCTACTATTGGAGGATATCTTGATAATTACAAGATATGTAAAAATAAATGTATTTCGATTAAATCAAAGTGGTAGACAATGAACTAATCAATTGGTTAAACTTTGTCTAGATTTAATTAGATTAAATCAAAGTGGTAAACAAAGGTGAATAATCATACCTAATTATACATATTTGGACAAAGTGGATTAAGCCCACCTAAAAGTTGATTAAAATATTTAAGTAAAAATTGCATAAGCTTCACTACAAAAGGCAAGCTTGAGTAAGTTTTAAATTAAGCTTGAAAAATCTAAGCTTAAGCAAGTAAGAATTAGAGATATTATCCTAAGTAAAAATAAGTGTTTAGAAAAGCTTTGGAAGTTCCCTACATTTTTCAACAAGGAGAAGAAGATTAGATATTGTAATCAAGTTTTCTAGGTAAGTTTAATCTTCTCTAAAGCTATGTTTTCATTATTGAGTTATCATTAGTGAAACATATAGTAATGTATTATGTATTGGATATAAAATAACACAACTTGAAGTTCAAATTAGGCTAATGAATTGTGTATGGATGCTTTGGAAACATAAACACAATATGCTTGTGATTGGGTAAAAATATTTATGTTGGACATAAACATAAAATTAGAGTTTGGAACTCTAAATGATAGCTTGGAGTTATGGCTACCATTCTAGAATCACTTGACCACATTTGAGTGACCTAGAATTGTTCATGAGTCACTTCATTGTGGGATTCATTTTTTGTTTTTGTTTTGATTCAAAAAAAAAACATATATGTATTTAGAATATATATATATAATTTTTTTTTGTTATATAACATGTGTTGAAGTTGGTTTTGAAATTAATATTATTTATAGGTGTTTTGAAAGTGTTTAAGTTTTTTTTTAAAAATAAAAAATATCGACAAACCGAGGCTGCTGCGTTACAGCATTATAAAGCCAGCCGAACATCACCTATGTTCGGCCTACCATCTCTCATACCAGAATACTCGACCAAATATGAAGAGAGTTGTAACTAACGATACAAATTGGAAATCACTGGATATGGGAGGGGATTCTCTCCCCTTCACATTCTCAGACCTTGGCTTAGCGCTATAAAAAAGGGGCCCATTTCCCCGTCAAAATGAATTTTTCCCTTCAAGCTCTCCTTTTCTGAAGATCCCAAAATCCTAGGACACTAAAGCCTTGTACTAAGAGAATCTGAAAGTGATAGAAACAGTGAAGAAACCCAGTTAAATTTTTGGAGTTTCCTCTTTCTAGTAGGAAATCCAATAACTACATAAGTTTTCAGAGGTAATTTTATGAGCTAAGCTATACTTAAGGTATGACCTTAGGGCACTTAATCTAAATTTTACGTATATGATTTTACACAGTACCTCTTGTCTGATTTGATAAACATCAGGCCGGATATGCATAGCTGATTAAATAATGTCCGATCTACAGTAAGAATATCCACACAGGCTTCTTTGAAGCCAGGTCGAAAGAACATGCATATTGCATTATGTTATTACTGCTATTATTTTCATTATCTCATTGTCACGATTGTTTTATGATTCTGTATTTTTGTTCTCTGATTTTGACCATGTCATATCATTAGTATTTTTTTTATTACTATTATTATACATGAATATTTATCTTACTGTTGTTTTATGATCTATCCTGAATGTTTTATCATCTGGTTCCATGCAGTACATCCGGCCGGATATACATCAAGTTCGACTAGACATTGGCAAAATTACCCAGACATTCAGTACCCAAAACAATTTTGTTTAGTACCTAAAAATCTTTGAAGCCAGGCCTTAATTATATGTATTATGGTCCGTAGAATAGTACTTTATAACTATTTTAATTATTTCTAAACATTTATATGGTATTTTATTTTATTATTATTTTTCCATTGTTGTAATGGCTTTCGAATATTTATTTGCTTTATTTCCTGCTTTCACTATTCATGTTTGCCATATTGTATGTTATATAAACTGTCTTATATGTGATTGCATTATAAGATATGGGGACACCTCCTTTGAGTGTATCTATTATATTTACATAAGTACAGGATCATTCTGAATCCAAATGGGCTTAAGATCGGATCTTGTGAGGGGTGTAGTGTTGCCTTAAATCATTCATGGTGTCTCATACTGGGTGGCGACTCCCTTATTCCCCAGTTAGTCATTCCGCGGGGCTATCCGTATTCTCCACGGAATGCGAGACCAATAATGTAGTGGTCGCCAACATCATAGGTATAGTGGTAAACCCCACTTCGCTCCTTCAGCGAATAATGTAGTTCTTTTTCTTTCAGGTATCATAAGCCTCACAGTCTCACATGTGTTGGGCCATGGTGCTCTCTTAATGTTCATCATGCTCATTTTTAGCACCTTAAGAACCTCTTTTTCTACTAGAAAATTCTGGATTTTCATACTCCAGATTTTAAAGTTATCACCATTCAGTTTCTCACCCTTGTTAAGTTCGGCGAAAATGTTCTTTGTTGCGGAAGCCATTTCAAAACACAAAGTTTTCTACAGACATTCATGCACAACTATTAATACGTTGATTTTACATATAATCACTTTGTAATGAAATAGATCATGTTATTAAAATTTCAAGATAGATTTTGAGTCAAAATTTTACATTGTGACCAATTATCATCCAAGGATCTAATGTGAAATTATTATCAACGTATCATGCAAAGTCATGTTCCCAAAATTACTTTAACATATTAGAACTTATTTATCATCAGATAATCAATACAAATTTAACTACGTAATTTAAGTTCTAAAATTAAATTTACAATAGAACACACATTTATACATAGATAAAAGTACTGTCTATATACAATGAGAAAAAAATATTTGAGAAGCAACAATAATATATTAAAGAAAACTAATAAGCCTGTAATTTTTTTAGAGCTAATATCCAAACTAATCATAGTCTTAGGGAACTAATCCTTAAACTATGGAGGTAATTTTATATTGGATCTTTAGCAACCATCGAAATCCTATGACAAATCTAGGATCCCAACAACAACTTCGTGACAATAAAGGAATTGTCATATTCTTCATTTTTTATTTGATGTACTCAATTGCCAACCTCTCTATAACAACATTATATTGAACACTCAATTCTTCTGTCCGTGTTATTGATTCCTAAATTTTAGTAAGCTACATTTACCAGATCTTAGGGGAGAATGTTATGTAGCATTCTGAGTCTATTAGGTTGCCTTATCCAATTTTCTTCCCAAATTAACTCTTGTAAAATATTATTGTTTTTGATTATATAAAATTCATATCATCACTTTCACTCATACGATAGCTATCAAATTCAAACATGTTTGTTATTCTTTCTCTTTGTTCGGATGTCATAACCCTTCTTACAGTTTTACAACGTGTCAGCATGATTTTTTGGTAACAAATACCAGGGAAAAATCAATGCAATGAAAATACAAAGTTGCATTGGCAACAATAAATATCACAAAGATATTCATTAAAGTACATAAACCATGGCAGATAGAGATTATCAGAGAAAATCAATGTTGACGTGAACCAACACGATACTACACGCGCCACCACTCACCAGACACGTGTCCCCACACACTATCACATTCTCTCACGCGCTCACATGCACTTTCACGCGTGCTCATGAAATCCCCATGTGCCTCACGCAAGCGTGTGCTTTAATTGAATAGGATGACATGTCGTTCACTGTTACTAAAACTATACAACACGTTGTTCATCGTATCCATGGTTAACCGACATGTCGTTTGAAATAGATAACTGAAATGAATAACCACTCGTAATCAACATGTCGTCCGAGTAATCACTTCTTGTATGACATGTCGTACGATATGTGTTTGTTTTGCATTAAAAAGGGACGATATGTTGTCTGCGAATCAAACGGACGGATGACATGTTGTTTTCGTCGTTTGAGAATGATTTTTTGAGAAATTTCAGTTTCGACTTGCCTACTTCTATAATTCATAGCTTACTCATTTTAATCCAAATTAAGCAAATGATATATCAAATCAAAAATGTAATGTTCTAGTTCTGAAATATACTTAGAATATGTCATTATCATTTTGTAATAGAAAGATATTAGGGATTGAAATATGCTAAAAAATCATCCTTATAACTTAAAAAAAAAACTACATTTAATTTCAATATTTTTTTACAGATTTTAATCTTGTATTTTAAACTTAAATTTCATGTTTATGGCTCCTGATACCAATGTTTAGAAACATAATCTCTAGATAACATGGAATAAATCTAAATTAAACCCACCATGGATCTAACTACACATGCATTGCTAGTCATATAATTTATTTACATATATAATGAAAAGAAGGTATAAATTCACAACTCAAATGTACCTTTTGCTTGAAACGAATTTTTCAAAATCCACTTATAATTCTGAATTTTTTTTTATTTTTTTTCTGATAATCGAAAGAAGAAAAGAAAAAAATGTTTTTAAGCATGTTAAATGTTTATATAGAGAAGTTGGTGGAAGTTTTTCCACTTTAGTCACATGCATGAACTTCCCCATGCAACCTCAAAATGTGGGCAATTGCTTGCCCATTAACTGGGCCGGGTTGACCCATCATGGGTTACCCGACCTGATTCGATCCAATAATTCTTAATCATTGGCATAGTTAGGGGTGAGCAAAACCGGTTTCGGTTCCGGTTCCGCATGGAACCGGAACCTACCCGAAAAAATTCGGTTCCTAATTAAGTTGAACCGGAACCTACCCAATTAAATAGGGTACCCTGTTATTCGTTTCCAATTCGGTTCCGGTCCGGTTCTGAATTACCCTATTTTTTTCCCTTCTCTATTACTAACATAGATAAAGTGAAATTGAGCGTTTGTTTAAGTGCATCTTTGCTTTGATCATTACTGACTTCGACTCGTCATGGAGAAAATGGCATGTCCTTTGGGCGTGCTCTTGATAGTGTTTGTAGTTAGACAATACAAAACATTGGACAGAAACAAGAAATTGGTTTATCATTCCAAACAAAAACAAAAATAAACAAAGTCATCTAATACTACAATCACTTATTCACTTTTACAGAATACAAATGATCTGAGTTTTTAATTCTTCTATGTTTCAGAAGTAGCACATTGTTCCAAGGAGCATGCCAGAGGTGTTGACAAAACTGATATCATCAGACATCAATAACAACTAACAAGTATTGCCAAAAGGTTAAAAACCTTATGTGATGATGAATTGATGATCAGCATCCTAAATTTGTACAATATTCTACCTAACAGCAACACAACACAAATACAATAGCGTCACTGTAATGACACGGAATGATCATTAGGTTGTTGACAGAAGTAAACAAAAACTTAAACAAGTAATGAAGGGAAACAATTGAATCTTCAAAATTTATTAGTGGAGAAACATGTAATGAAATTCATCCCATCATAGTACATGCCAAATTCAAAAAACTAAAACAAGTCATACTTAACCAAAACATGAGATAACCAAAAAACTGAAACAAATTATACTTAACCAAAACAGGAGAATGATAACCAAAAAACTGAAACAAGTCATACTTTACCAAGCTACAGAGATCAAGAACTTAAGTTACTTAACCAAAAGTCCAAAACATGAGATAAAGAAAAAAACTAAAACAAGAAACATGTTCAAACGACATTGATTCAATTAGTTTACTTAATGCTACAGAGATCAAGAACTTAAGTTACTTAACCAAAAGTCCATAACAAGAGATAAAGAAAAAAACTAAAACAAGAAACATGTTCAAACGACAAACATGCATGCATATATCTTCAATTAATGGAATAAAAAAATGTTATTGGCTCAAAAGAGAAGTGGTGAAACAACAAATTCAAAAATAAATTGAGAATTTGGTAAATTTCATAGAATTTAGCTACAATGCAGATATTCTAACGAATTTCAGAATTTCAAAGAGGGAATTTTACTCATCAAACACATCCAAGTTCAGATTTTTTCATATAAATTACACTCAAAATACCAAAAAGTATACCTTAGTGTGGCCGCGAAGCAAGGAGCGACAAACAGTATTGAGATTCAAATTCGAAGAAATGAGAACTGAGGACTGAGGACAAATTCAACCTAAAAAATGTGTGATGGCCAGTGGCGGCGATGCAATTGAAAATGGGTATTTTAGCCTTTAGGGTTGTTGCTTCAGTTATTTAGTTCATTTATCCTAAAAAAAAAACGACGTCATTTTTATATAATAAGGTATCAAATTCGGGTATCAATACGGGTATCAAATTCGATTTCGATTTCGGTTCTATGGTCCGGTTCCGGTTCCGGGTGTTCTGGAACCGGAACGGGACCGGTTAAAACCGGTTCCATGTATTTGGAACCGGAACGGGACCGGTTACAACCGGTTTCGGTTCCAAACCCGGATTTTTGGTCCGGTTCCAACCACCCGGAACCGGTGCTCACCCCTAGGCATAGTTATCAAACTAGGATTCATTCTATGAATTTCAAAATTACTCATATTTTTTGAGAAGCTAATTCTGTTGCTGACAAACTTGCAGCATTAGGTCTACATTGCTCTTCATTAACCTGGTGGAATTCGGCTCCTGCAGCAGTAACTAATATTCTTAGCCATGATTCAAATGGATTTTATTATTACGGATTTCTTAGAAGGAGGAGTTTTCTCATTGGTTGGACATTGGTCAGTAGCAATGTGCTTGCATACTTCATTCTCGACAGCAGCAAAGCTTCTGTAATGTGCTTTCATTCATCATTTGTCTTTCTTTCCTTTTATGTGGACTATTTGGAGGCATATATTTTTTCATTTTTCATTTTCGGAATAAGGTCTTAATGAAGTTGGTACTTTTCGAAAATATAATTGAGATCTATTGATGGTGGTTTTTCACCCCCAAGAAGTCAGAATCCATAGGAAGGGTAGAATAGGGATTACAGTTAACTGATAAAAGCCCATGGTCATTGTGAAGATAAGAGGTCAGTAGAGGGATCTGAGCCCGAGGTACAGGTTGGGACACCGAGGTGGTCATGTCCTAGGTGGTTGGGTTCGAATTCTAAGGGAAGCCTCGGCATCAGACTCTCAGGGCAGCCTCGACATTGGACTTAATATTCAGAGCCCCGTATCAGCCTCTGAAATCAGGACTGACTCAGCAGGTCAGACCTGGTCGAGGAAATGAGAGGAAGTCAGACCAAGCACCGTGAGTCCCGGTAAACTGACCCGACCTTGTGGCAGACGAAATGAAATATATAACCCGTTCCGACAGACCGATCCAATGAAGTCATATGATCATTTCAACCTGAAATTGACCACCTCGGTGTGCCGACTCGGTTACCTAGGTTGGGCTGCTTAATTTTATACTTGTGAATGGATGACGTAAGCCCTACAAGAAACCTAGAGCCGCCAGACTGTTGGATGGACGTAACGTACGAGTAAAGGCAGACGGGCATAACGTACAAACAAGGATTAATGGGCGTAACATACGGATAATGGGCAATAATGACAATGAAGCGTGGCTGACGTCATGAGTAGGCAGAATAATGGAATTTGTCATAGTATATAAAGAGGTTGAGAACTTACTGTAATGGGTTGGCTAATTTATTTCTTCACTTGTAATTGAAAGGAAAAAAGCTTAAGTGTAAGCAAGAGCTAGTAAGAGGCCGGTTAGCCGAGCCAGAGTTAGAGAGAGGTCGGTCCAACCCGAGGTGGAAATAAAAGTCTTTCTTCTTTTTTTCCCCGTGGACGTAGGTTGGGACCATCCCGCCGAATCATGTTAAACCCTATAGTTTGTCTTTGTGTTTCCCAATTTTGCTAAGTTTGCATTTGGTCCCCAAACCAAGCAAATTCACAAATGAGGGAGGTTTGTTTGAGGGGTGATTTTCCCGAATTGTCCTTGGAGCGAAAATCAGCCGTCAAAAGTTGGCGCCGTTTATGGGAATAATACCAAAAACAACAAGTACGTTAAGACGATGGCAAGAGACGGAAACCATAGAACTGCAGAGGCTCCGACGGTAGGATGGATGAGGAGGATGGCGAAAACCCTTCGAAATGAAAGGGAGGATTCACAAAAGGAGCGGGAAACAACTCAGGCCCTTATGAATACTATGATGGAAAAGATTGAGAAACTCAGAGGAATGTTTGAGCTCATAAGAAAGTACAATATGGGACTGAATCTGGATAAATGCACCTTCATTGTCTCTTCAGGGAAGTTTTTGGGGTATATGATCAGTGTATGAGGCATCGAACCAAACCCGCAGAAAATCAAGGCACTATTGGACTTAAAACCCCCGGGGATAGTCAAAGAGGTACAGAGTTTAACAGGTTGGGTGGTGGCACTAAACCGATTCATCTCTAAATCCACTAAAAAGTGTCACATATTCTTCCAGCTGATCAAGAGGGCCAAGAAAGAAGTCAGTTGGACAACTGAGTGTGAAGATTCATTTTAACAATTCTAAGTGAGATGTTGTTTCTATACTTAGTTGTCTCTGATTACGCTGTTAGTTAAGTGTTAATGTGGGAAGTGAACCAAATCCAAAGGTTGGTGTACTACACTAGTAAGGCCCGGTTGGATGCATAAACTCGATACCTACCTTATGAGTTGATGGATTTGTCTATGGTCACCGCGGCGAGGAAGTTGGGGCTTTATTTTCAGGCCCACTCCATCAGGGTATATGCCAATCATCCTCTGAGAGAGATATTGCACAAACCAGACACCTCGAGTCGTCTGACGAAATGGTATGTGGAACTCAATGAGTACGACATATCCTACCTACCTAAGGTTTCTATCAAGGGGCAAGCACTGGCAGACTTTGTCATGGAATTCACCAGCCCTCAGGTTATGACAGTGGAGGAAGCAAAATGGGAGCTGTTCGTTGATGGTTTAGTCAGTATGCAAGGATGTAGAGCTAGAATAATACTCAGAAGTAATAAAGGTGAGGAGCTAAACTATACCTTAAGATTCACCTTTGAAGCAACTAATAATGAGGTAGAATATGAGGCAATTTTGGCCGGGTTGAGACTTTGTGAGGCGGTTGGAGTAAGAAATGTGGTGGTAAAGAGCGATTCCTAATTGGCCGTTCAACAGTTGAATGATGATTTCCAAGCAAAAGAACCGAATATGATCGCTTATCATGTTGAGGTCAAGAAGCTAGCAGAATAGATGAGGGCGTGGTGTTCGAGCAGATAGGGCGGGAAAGTAACCAGCAAACGGACTCTCTGGCTTGGCTTGCATCCTTCATAAAATAAAACATCCCTCGGGAAATACCACTGGAGATCTTACAGCTAAGAAGTGTGGGAACGACCGATGTTATGGAAATGGAGACCAAAGACGAACCGAACTGGATGGACCCGATCAAGAAATATCTAGAGTAAGGAGACTTGCCTAAAGACATGAAAGAGGCGAGGAAATTGAAGTATCAGAGTGCAAAGTTTTGCCTGATAGATGCAGTGTTGTATCGGATGGGGCACACTATGCCGTACTTGAGGTGTGTGGGACCCGAGGAGGCCACTTATGTGCTCAGAGAAATTCAGGAAGGAATTTTCGGAAGTCATTCTGGGGGCCAGTCAATCGCACACAAGGCTCTCAGGCAAGGTTTCTTCTGGCCGACAATTCACCAAGACAGTGTCAAGATCGCCCGGGCATATGATGGATGTCTGAGGAATGCCAACATACCTCACCAACTACATGAGCAGCTGACCTTATTGTGAAGTCCTTGGCCATTTTCATAGTGGGGATTGGACATCATAGGGCTTATGCCAACAGGTCGGGGTCAAGCCAAGTTTGCAGTCGTAGCTATAGACTACTTCACGAAGTGGGTAGAGACTGAGCCTTTGTCTTTAATTATTGGGAAGAAAACGACATAGTTCATCAGGAAAAATATCATGTGCCGGTTCAGAATTCCCTTGTCCATCATCACGGATAATGGGAACCAGTTCGATGGCAAATGTTTCAAGAAGCTCTTTGAGGACCTCTAGATTGCATTGAGATTTGTCTCACCAGCTCATCCAAAGTCGAATGGACAAGTGGAAGCAGCTAATAAGGATATAAAGAAAAATTTGAAAACAAGTCTCAGGTCCGGAAAAGGCTATGGGTAGAAGAGCTTCCATAAATTTTATGGGCGCATCAGAAAACCTACAAGGACTCCTCATGTTGAGTTTACTTTTAAAAAAAAAAGGCAATATCACATTCAATTGATCAAAGATATTGTCTACTTTATTTAGGAAACTTAAATTTAATCGTTTGACATGAATCAATTTGCAATCGATCGATACACTCATACATGCAAGACAGTTCATTTGCTGGTGTTAGGAAACATAATCCCTAATATATTTACATGTTTGTCCTCTTAGGATCTAACCATACATGTATTACTAGTCCTAAATTTATTTACATGCTAATTGAAATAAATCTAAGTTAATCACAACACAATTGCATACCTTTCTTCTTGTAGAGACCTCTTAATCAAACTTAATTGATTGCTTAATTTAATAAGCAAATGGTCTTATTTATAGGAGGGAAACCAAGTCAATATTAGCTCACATGCATGGATTACTATTAATCCTTGATTACTATTTAATCACATGCATTGATTACTATGTAGTCACATGTATTTGGATGCATAATGACTTTCTCTAACCCTTCCAAAAATGTTACCATCATGGGTGTACCATATGTTCCCCATTTAACATTTTACTAATTGTTGTCACTTAACAACTCTTGTTGTTACTTAATTATTTGATTAACAACTCTTGGTGTTTACTTAGTAATGAAATCATTACTAATTGTTGTTATTTAACAACACCACATAATTAACTTAATAATTTCCAACATGAAATTATTACTAATTGTTGTTATTTAACAACACCAAATAATTAACTTAATAATTAACGTGATGAATCTGTTTCACATGAATCTCAAAATGATGAATTAGTTTCACACGAGTCTCATTTACGTGATCCGAGTAGGAGTGATGTACATAATTCAAGTGGGAGCAATGTGCACGATCCAAATGGGAATAATATCGAAAGTGAGGAATCAGTTCCACCACTGGAATCCCAATTGCGACGTAGTAATCGTATAGGCATTCCTCGACGTCGTTTCGATATCGAAGGAGAAACCTTTATGATTCTACCTCAAGATGATGAAGAACCTAGAAACATAAGAGAGGCTCTTCAGTGTCCTGCTAAGGAAAAATGGATGAAAGCAATGGAAGAAGAGATGAAGTCAATGAGGTCCAACCAAGTTTGGGAATTGGTTGATCTACCCAAAGGACGCAAAGCTATTAAGAACAAATGGGTTCTTAAAATAAAGCGTAATGCCGATGGCAATATCGAAAGATATAAAGCACGACTTGTGGCAAAAGGGTATACGCAACATGAAGGAATTGACTATGAAGAGACTTTTTCACCTGTTGTAAGGTTTACCTCAATTCGCTTGATTCTGGCTATACTAGCAAGTATGGATCTAGAATTACATCAAATGGATGTAAAGACTGCTTTTCTCAATGGAGAACTTGATGAAGAAATCTACATGGAACAACCAGTAGGTTTCATAAAAGAAAATGAAAAGGAGAAAGTATGTAGACTTTTAAAGTCTATATATGGTCTCAAGCAATCGTCTAGACAATGGTATATACGATTCCACAATACAATCATTTCGAATGGTTTCACAATGATAGATTAGGATCATTGTGTGTACACCAAGAGAGATAAAGATAAGTTCATTATCTTATCTTTGTACGTGGATGATATACTTATAGCCGGAAATGATAAGGAGTTTGTAAAACACATCAAAGAATGGTTATCATCTAACTTCGAGATGAAAGATATGGGTGAAGCTGCAAATATTCTTGGGGTTAAGATCTCAAGAAATCGTTCAAAGAATTTATTATCTCTTTCACATGAGTCATATATAAAGAAAATTCTTGAACGCTTCCAAATGCAGGCTTGCAAACCCATTGATACTCCTATCACGAAAACTGAAGCTTTGAGTCGTAGATTGTGTCCTAAAACTCCACAGGAAAAGGAACAAATGAAGAAAGTTCCTTATGCAAATGCAGTTGGAAGTTTAATGTACGCAATGTTGTGTACAAGACCTGATATCTATTTCGCTGTTGGAATGGTAAGTAGATACCAATCCAATCCAGGACTAGCACATTGGAAAGCAGTTAAAAGAATATTTAGGTATCTGAGAGGGACAACTGATTACTCATTGTGTTATCAAGGAAATGATCTGTAATTGAGAGGCTATACTGATGCTGACTGGGGAGGAGATTTAGATGAAAGAAAATCTACCTCCGGTTTTGTTTTCTTGCTAAACAATGGTGCCATTTCATGGAGCAGTAAGAAACAATCTTGTATAGCCTTATCCACAATTGAGGCTGAATTTGTGGCCTTTTCATCAGCAGTACAAGAGGCTGTGGTTGAAAAGGTTCTTGGATCATTTGGGTATGTCAAATGAAGCTTCTGGTCCAGTATTAGTTAACTGTGATAGTGAAGCAGCGATAGCCTACAGAAAAAGACCCAAAATTCCATTGTAAAACGAAACATATATATACCAAATATAACTTTGTGAAAGACATAGTTGCACGAGAAGAGGTAAACATGAAGTACATTTCTACGCAAGAAATGGTAGCAGATCCATTGACCAAGCATGTTCCTAGAGATGTCTTTGTAAGACATGTAAAATCTCAGGGATTGCGTAGATGTTAATGTGCTTACATATTATGATATGTAATTTTTCCCAAATAATGTTTACTAATGTTAATACTCATTGATATTTGTGTTCAATGCTTACATGTTATTATGTTGATACATGTTTAAACAAATATACTAGTATGAGAAATATGTCGGACAAGTGAATGATTGGCCCTCTCACACGGGCAATCGCCTCCATTACTTTGTGTTAATGGGAGATGAGACAAATTTTTAAGCTAATTATCTGAGTGATAATTTAGAGAGCTCAAGCTTGAAAATTAAGTAATGTCGTTATGAGGTCACTTTCTCTGTGATATGACCTAAGGTGAATAAGTTCGTTTCACCTTACTTGTCTTAATGTCAGTTATGAGTTAGACATTGTGTTTGTCTGAACTATAATCTGTACGTTATTTTATGAGACATGCGCTCTATGGGAAATGAGAGAATACCGTAGCACATGTTTTCATACCATGTGTACATTTGCGGCTATTGAGGGTAATACAAGTAAAGATCTCAGTCTTGATATTGTGTGAGACCCTTGAGATTATTTCAATCTCAAATTGTACCATTTAGACTCTTGTCTGCTTCTTAAAACTTAGATTTGATGATTGTTATCTTGGAATGTTACTGAAGGATCATGAGAGATTCGATCCGAAAGGACATCTCTGGAAAAGCGAATTGAACCAAAGTTGAGAGATTCGAGAAAGGAGAAAAATCATTATATGAGTAATATCACATTAGCTTGTATTCACTGGTCAACCAATTATGTTATTCTATGTGATCAAACATGATTGTGAATACAAAATAAATATTACATTCGAAAAGAGATCGAGAGAGATTTAATGTGATAAATGATCGATGATACTGCATACATAATCCACTATGGTTCTATCCATTTTTCGAGCGGCTATATATTCGTAACAGATGTATAGCAAGTGAGTTATCGAAGTATGCTGGTCGCACGGCACAATTGCAAAGTATGAATTATTCTTATAGAGATAATAAAAATTGTTGATCTCATCATGTGTGAGTGGGAGATGTTGGAAATTATTACTAATTGTTGTTATTTAACAACACCAAATAATTAACTTAATAATTTCCAACAGCTGGCATCCTTGGGACAGAACTTCACACAATCACAGTAATGGACACAGCAGCCTGAAACTAAGACGACAAGCAATGACAAGTGTTACTGAAGCAATAGCCGCCTCTAGAACACTGCAATTGGCACTCAATGTCGTAAGAACAGCCTAACTTAATACTGGCATCACCAACGGATCGTTTTTGTTGGGGAATGCAGTAACATGTGCCATTTTGGTTGCAGAAACCGCCTTTGGGACATTTTAATTGGCAATCAATATCGCGAGAACAGTGTAGCTCGTTAACAGCATCAACAATTGGTTGTTTTTGTTGTGGAATGCAGTAACAAGTGCCATTTTGGTAGCAGAAGCCGCCTTTGGGACATTTCAATTCACAATCAATGTCGCGAGAACAGTGTATCCCACTAACGGCATCAACAACAGATTGTTTTTGTTTGGGAATGCAGTAACAGGTGCCATTTTGGTTGCAGAAGCCGCCTTTAGGACATTTCAATTGGCAGTCAATATCGCGAGAACAGTGTAGCTCATTACTGGCATGATCAACGGATTGTTTTTGCTGGGGGATGCAATAACAAGTGCCATTTTGGTTGCAGAAGCCGCCTTTGGGACATTTCAGTTGGCAGTCAATATCGCGAGAACAATGTATGTCATTTGTGGCTTCATCAACTGTTAAGCCTTCTGATAAAGATGCACCTGCAAGCAAATTTAATTTCATTATTCAGACTCTCTTAATATTAGCTGGATACATATCAGTGCAAATCGAGATAGAATTAAACTTACAAGAAGCAATAACTAAAAGTACGGTCAAGAAAGCTGCTTTGATGAAAGATGTATTCTCCATATTGTGTGGAAACTAATAAAATCTGTAATGCCTACTTAAATTTTCACTGCAGTCGTTATTGTAAGAACTAGAATTTTATAAGAGTGAAGCAGAGAGAGAGAGATTTTAAGTCCGTGAGACACTCATTTGGAAGGTTTAGCTTCGATTTAACTGGAGATAATACATTGCTAAAAATTTCCATTATTTGTTATTCTCTAAAAGTAATAAAATAATAACATTACTTAAATAAATTGTGAATACAGAATTTGTCTGATTTGTTTATGCACACAAGGTATATCCTTGTCAGAGACTTATCATCAGTTTATTTTTTCCTTTTAGAGCTGCTAACTGAGTTTTTATCTACGGGTTTCCTTCAACAGAAAATATGTGTATATATAAGCATAGAATGTATGTTTTTTTTTTTAATTTTTTTATAATTTTTTTATAATTTCTGAAAAATAAACTAAATAATAACGGACTAGTTAGAATTCTCAAACCGAGTATTTTTAAAAATAAAAAATAAAAAAATTATATGAGAGACCGGTGATTAATAATTAATAAGTAAAAAACTAAAATTGTTAAATCACCATCGTACATTATCATTAATAATATTTTTAAATGTTCATGAGAATTTAGACATTAGGGGATCCTAGTTGAATATGAATTAAGATTCTGTATACAAATTTTGAAGATGGTGTATTTGTATGCAAATTTTGTGTACAATTGTAAATGCATATAAGGAATGTCGTAGTCAGATTCTTGTCATCCCTTTTTTTTTCTTTAAAAATCCACGAGTTTCATTCAATAAAAAAAAAAACATTTTTTTTTTAAATCATTGGAAATCTTACTGTCAAACCACCCCTTCCGGATTTAAGCAGAGCAGGTAAAACCCCGGCTGTCCCAGGCTCTAGGGGTGCTCGCGGTGCGGTTCGGGTCGGTTTTTTTATTTTTCACTTCAAACCGCTCGGGTGGCGGTTTGGCAAAATTAGAAACCGAAACCGCAAATTTGATAAGGAAAACCGTGGCGGTTCGGGTTGACGGTTTAGCAGTTTGTGAGGTTCTGGTCGGCGGTTTGGATTATAAATTTTTTAAAGAAAATTTTGTTTGTTTTCACATAATAATTGAAGAGAAAAAATACATAATTTTCATTTATACATTGCATATTATCATATGATCATTAAATATCTTAAATTTCATGGTTAAAGAAGATGAAAAATATAAAATAATATCTAATTTGAATGCGGGTTGGCGGTTTAAGCGTTTCGGGTCGTAGTTTAAGTCAAAATTTGCGAATTTGGGCGGTTCGGGTCGCCGTTGGGTCAAAGCCGCACATCGACCCGAAATTTGCGGTTCGGTTCAGATTGACCCGAAATCATTTTTAAATTTTTTCAAACCGCGCGGTGCGGTTCGGGTCCGATTACGGTTTGATCACCCCTACCAGGCTCCTACAAGAAATACAATTCCTATATTCGAACCCAGGAACTCAAGGTGAGATATTGAACCATACACCACCAAACCACGCCACTTGGGGACATTTAAACATAAACTTTAATTTATTAATTTCTTCTAGCCTTGCCAGATTGCCTACACGTCATAATACAAATACCATAAATATAGCGCAAGGATACATTCATGACATTTTTATTTAATGAGTTAAAAGGATGCTCAATAAATTATCCTAATTCATTATATATGTGTGTATAAAATCTTTATTTACCGAAAAAAAAATATCATTTGGTAATTACCGATGGATTATTGACGTTAAAAAAATTTTAAAAAAAAATTAATCGCCAAAATTAGTAATGTAATACCTCATCAGAGATAGGATGCTACTAGCAGGAGACAAGATTAGCACATCTCCATAATCCTACAAATTTATAGAAAAACACGCATGATGTATCCTAAAACTGGACAATTTAGAACAAAGTGCAGCATCAAAACGAAACCTGAAACATACATCATATATCAAAAGGACCTTAGGTCCACACCAAAAATATCAAAATTATGGGCTTTATAAGTGCATCATGAATTCCTTTGGTATATCAGATGAAAATCCGGACATAAATTCCATAGCCGATTCTGAATGGATGGTAGTGTGGTCTGCACTCGGACTACAAATCCACGTAGCATTGGAATTTATAACGCACTTATATTAATTAAATGGTTTAATTAAAATTTTGTCCACTTTTGAATTTTAATTTTCAAACTTGTTAGTTTACCAATATTTTAAGAGTTAAAATAAATTAGGTCACTAAACCTAACTTAATTAAATTAGTTTAATTAAGTAAAATTATTAGCTGAGACTAATGGAGATCAGTGAATTAAAATTTTAAGAGTTAAAATTGGTAAGATCACTAATAGTGCACTGGTGTAAAGAAAGTTATGTTTTAGCCGCGCATAAATTTATAGACACTAGTTAATTAAATTATTTAGATATTTTAAATGGAAACTTTAAATTTAAAATTGTGAGTGGGATATGGATATACTGTTGGGTTTCTACTATAGTCCCAAGATCATTCAAGTAATGAAAATAATGTGAATACAATAAAGAAGTATGGCGGAATCATACTTACAATGAACGGATTTGCGATGCGATGAACACAAAACTTTTCTCCTCCATTGAAGCTCTCGGCCAAGCCCTTTTTGTGCTCCATGGAATTCGGTCAAGCCCTCCATGTGTGCTCCAAGCTCCAAGCTTTGTAAATGGTGATTCCATGCTCAATGGTTTGTTTCCCTATCACCTTTGGATGACTCTTTAGTGTGCTAGCACTTAGAATAATTTGCCACAAATTTCCCTTAGCTTCTTCTTTGTTCTCGGCATTTTCAAAAATGGAGAAGGAGAGAAATGGCCCTTGGCCGAATGGGAGAAAAGAAGAGAGAAGTGAGTTGTGTTGTGTTGTGTTGTGTTTTGATTTCTAAAATCAATTCAAATGATATACCAAAAATAAATAAATGGTATTAGTCATTCAATACATCACAATTGAGTGTTTCACACTCAAGCATCAACCAATAACTTCCATCACAATAAAGTGATAAAGTTGACTAGTGATTTGACGCTTGATGTGACATGTGGGCCCCACTTGATTCGAAATGCGAGTGGGCCCGCAAACACTCCCGGGCTCGGGTTCGCTAATTCCGAATTAACGAATTTTCCGTTGCGAAGTAATTAAATCAAATTTAATTAAATAATTATGCCTAGCAAAATTACTATTCACGTCGCTAATGAATTAATTCTAAATTAACTCGTTCGCCCGAATTAAAATCCAATTTTAATTCTGCGTCGAAATCTAATTTCGTTTAATATATCGAATATATTATTTTATCGATTAATTCCAAATTAATCGTTCTCTCTCTTTAAATAATATTTTATCCCAGATAAAATATCTCCGTAATTAATCCTAGATTAATTTTCTCTCTCAATTAATTAATCCTAGATTAATAATGTGCGAGTCATACGTCATCGGTGAATCTTCAGGAAGCGACCCATGAGATCCCCGGATATGTTGGCAGTAAATCCGGTCGTCGGACTATCCGAACACATACGTACCTAGTACTACATTTTTACCGATTTATAAGACATGGTTGGCTTCTAGCAAAACACTGTGCCTTCCCAATTCTCCAGAAATATTCTTAAAGGAATATGTAATCTATATCAGACGTAGTATATATAGTATTACGTATTACGATCCAGTATCGGATGTCACGTGCTAGGCCTGGGGCTGGAATTGTGTCTGCCCCGTACGAAGCACATATAGGATCTCTGGTAACTAGTCTCTATAATCGGATAAGCATGACCTAGTCATATTATATCGATAGCTGCAGCATATAAGAGCACCAATTCCGTATCCTACGTGACTATCATCTACACTATGACTGGAGTGATACTTCCATCTTGACATCACACCCAATACACTACGATTCTCAATATACCCAGAAGAGGCGTACACAGAACCGGTTAAAGCCCTGGACGACAAAAACCAAAGTATATTGATTGTCGCAAGTATTAGCAATGCAAGTCTCAAGTTAAGACCAAATACACCTACCCTGATTCGAACTTCCATAGACACATAGTCATACTACCAATGGAATTCCGATAGGTCTATCCAGAGCGAAGCTGTTTCCGTACCATCGGTAAACACAACCTCCTATTACACTTGCATAAGTATCCAATACTTAAATATATGAGAACTATGCCGTTATGCTCCCACAACGCGCACAAGTGCAATACTAGTCTATTCCACATTATCGATGTCCAATCTCGATAATACTCCGACTAGGGATGTTTTAATGATTAAACCTTCATGGATTGATACTGTATTATATCTTATCAATCTGGAACTAATCATATGGACTTTTATCATTTATATATCCCGGTAATCTAATTACAAATGATAAAAGAGCAATTTCTTTTGTCACATAGTTTATCTGTACAACAACACAATGTTCTGTACAAAAAATGATGCTATGGGTCATAATTGTCCAACAATCTCCCACTTGGCCTATAGCCCATCACTCAAGTGTCCTACACTTGAACTATGTACGGTTCGCTCAAACTTCTGCTGAGAAAAATGCTTTCGTCAGCGGATTTGCAAAGTTATCATCTGATGCGATTTATTCGATCATCACATCGCCACGATGTATGATCCAAACGAATCAGATGAATAGTTGAAGTATATACTTGGATCGTTGATGAGACCATTAATTCTTTAGCCTGTGCTGTAGCCTAGCTCAGCTGCTAACAGAACTACTCCTAATCCAATTAGGATTATAAAGATCCAAATGGCTTCTATTGCTGCCTCAGCTGCAGCAATATTCCACTTTTGTTGTTTATACAGCAACAGTATCTTGCTTGGGAGATTTCCAGCTCACTATTCCGTTATTCAAACTATATAATACCTTTTTCGACTTATGGTCATTTTTATTGGTTTGGAAACTTGCTGCGGTGAACCCAGTCACTTCAAGTTCTCATTCTCCATAGTATAAGACAACATCCTTAGTTCATCTAAGATAATAAATGATGTTCTTGACATCAATCCAGTGACTATCACTTGGATTGGCCTGATTGTGACTCCATATGCTCAAAGCATATGAGACATCAGGTCGCGTACATTTATTTCAATGTACGAGTTCTCGGAGAGTGTCAACAACTTTTAGATCTATCCCAGTAGATCCTTATTCCTAGAATAAAGGTTGTCTCTCCCAAGAATTCTACGGAGAGTTTTTCAAGAAAGCCAAGCTTTCACCGATTGTATTATGGGAATGTCATTTCTAAGAAATGATATATTATCATCATGTAGGACAATCACTGTCAGTGCACTCCCACTAACCTCCTTATATACACAAGAATCATATTCGTTTTGAATTAAATCATACATCATTATGATTACATCAAAACGATATAGTTCCAAGAACGCAATGCTTGCTTCAATCCATCAATGGATCGAATAATCTACAAACCTTGTTTGCTTGTTTTGGTATGACAAAACCGTCAGGATGTTGTAAACATCCTCCAAAAGGTTTCCGTTTAAGGAAAGCGATTTTGACTTTCAGCTGCCATATTTCATAAATGAAACATGCAGCATTAGCAAGCATTATCCAAATGGATTTAATCATGGCAACAAGTAAAATATTTCATCGTAATCGACACAACGTTGATAACGATACCTTTTCGCTACAAGCCTAGCTTTGTACGTTGTATATTTCCATCCATGTTTGTCTTCTTTGAAGACACATATGGTACCAATAGGCACAATGCCTTCCGGTACATCAACTAGTGTCTAAACTTGGTTGATATACATGGAATCCATTTCGGACTTCATGGTACTTTTCCATGATAGGGAGTCGATACCTTGTATCACTTCCTCATACGTAGTCAGTTCGTGTTCCTCAATAAGATTGACAACTTTATGAGGTGAGATCAGAAACCCATACCTCCCAGGTTGTTTTCTGACTCTCTCCGACTTACGCGGTTCTTGTGTATTCGAAGATTATGGTACAGTTTCATTCTTGATGAGCTGTTTGTGTTCCATTAGGAATCGGTGCCTGGAACAGTATCACTCTGATTTTCATCATGGTTTACTTTCCTCCCACTTACCACTGCATATTGGTATTCCTCTTAGGAAAACCGCATGGCGAGCAACAATTAAATTGTTCTCTTGTGAGTTGTATAAGTACTATACTTTGGTTTCCCTAGGATAACCAACAATTAGGCACTTATCCG
This sequence comes from Zanthoxylum bungeanum, assembly GCA_019454045.1. NCBI lineage: Eukaryota > Viridiplantae > Streptophyta > Magnoliopsida > Sapindales > Rutaceae > Zanthoxylum > Zanthoxylum bungeanum. The sequence goes on from SKCR01042829.1 coordinate 259,172, forward strand.
ATTTGGGTTCTAGTTTGGTATCATCCAAACATATGCCTAGCATTCCCAAATCTTCAGGAATGAGAAAACCCTATTTCTTTCCTGTTCATATCTAATATGAAGTCTGTCAAACAGATTTTTATGGAACCTTATTAAAAATAAGTTTTGCACTGTATAATGTGTATCCCTAGAAGGAAAATGGTAGCTCAGAGCGACTCATGATTAACCTTATCATGTCCAACAGAATTCGGTTTCTCCTTTTGGACACATTGCTCAATGAGGTGTTCCGGGAGGAGTCCACATTGAAAGAATACTATACTCTTTCAAGCAATTGAGAAACTTATTGCTTAAGTATTTTCCATCACAGTCCAATCGTGATGTATTAATACTCTTGCCGATCTGTTTGTTTACTTCGTGTCGAAACTCTTTGAATTTATCAAAAGTTTCCGATTTATGTTTCACAAGAAACACATAACCATAACGAGATGCCACATCCCTAAAGGTTACGAAGTGTTCATATCCACCTCTAGCCTAGCTAGACATGGGCTCACTTTCTTCACTATGAACGAGGGCTAACAGATCAGTGGCACTTACACTTTTACCAAGTAAAAGGTGTTTTAGGCACTTTGCCTAATAAACTAGATTCGTAGACATCATTTGAATAGAATCAAATTTGTCCTAGTACCTACTCTTCAAAAGTGTGGATATACGAGTCTTGTTTAATGTGTCCCAGACAACAATGCCACAAATAAGTCTCATCTGATTAATTCAGTTTGAGCTATTTGTTTGTCATGTTATACGTTTGAGATTTATTATATTCTAAATATAAATACTGTTATTCACATCTAATGTGTTTATCTCAATATCATCTTTATAAAATAAAACACTTTAGTGTTCTAGAATATAAAGGTATACCCGCAACGAGGTTTACTCTGATATAGAGATAATGTTTCTAGTCAAACTAGGTACATTACAACAGTTTCCTAATTTAAGTACATACCCGAATGGTAGTTCCCAAACTTAGGTTTCTACGGTGAAAACAGCGACTCTCGTCCCGTTTTCGATTCGCAGATCAATCTCAACTGAAGTCAGTCTCCTACTTTTCAGCAGATTCCGCACATCAGTACATATCTATCTACAATACTTAGTATCAAAATCCAATTTTGAAACTAATAGTGAACATGTTTATGACAAAGATACTTGAAGCCAGAGCCTTGCCATTCTTCACTTCCTTCACGTCTGCCTTGTCCATACGGCAATCACGCTTCCAGTGACCCCGTTTGCAACAGTTTAGGAAGACATCTTGGGATATGTCATTTGTCTTCCTAGAAGACTTTGATGATTTTGCCTTTGCCCATTTTAAGAAGCTCTGGCTTTGCCTCCTAGAGCATAGCCTTCAACTCTCCAAGAGTTTACTCTTGGTTTATAATGAACCTGCCCCAGCTTTCAGGTAGAGACTATAAGATCAAATTTTTAGTAGTCTCAGCCATGTAGGTAATGCCCAGCTAACCTAGCTGATCGATGTCAGCAATCATCTGTGACACATAGTGCTCGACATATGTACCCTCTGACATACACGAGAAAGAGCTTCTTATGCATTTACTTCTAAGAATAAATCTATGAAGATCTTTATTTTATCATCATCAAGTTATAAGGATCTAATCCTTAATTCTGACGACGGAATTAAAGTGTCATTGCAGTAAGCATAATGGATTGAGCACTAAAGTTATCATCACATGAATCTTCCAAAGATCATGTTCTACTATTTGCTCAACTCCGGCTGTTAGACATTGTGTCCCATTGCGTCACTGTTTGTAAAATGATATTGTATTATTGTACAAAATTAACTATGTAATAATGAAATTGCCTTTTGCCATTTTGTAAATATTATTTACTTTGATATATAAATGGCGAAAGTCCATATGATTAGTACTGGATTGAGATGATATGAGACAGTATCAATCCATAAAGGTTTAATCATTAAATATCCCTAGTCGTAGTATTATCGAGACTGGACATCGATAATGCGGAATAGACTAGTATTGCGCTTGTGCACGTTGTGAGGGCACAACGGCATAGTTCTCATATATTTAAGTATTGGATACTTATGCAAGTGCGATAGGAGGTTGTGTTTTAACCGATGGTACGGAAAACAGCTTCGCTCTGGATAGACCCCGCGGAATCCCATTGGTAGTATGTCTAGGTGTCTATGGGAGGCCGCATCAGGGTAGGTGTATATGGTCTTAACCTGAGACTTACATCGCTAGTACTTGCGACAATCGGTAAACTTTGGTTTTGGTGGTGGGGACCTTAACCGGTTCTGTGTACACCTCTTCTGGGTTTATCGAGAATCGTAGTGTACTGGATGTGATGTCAAGATGGAATTATCGCTTCAGACATATGGAGGTGATGATCACGCAGGACACAGAACTAGTACTCTATAAAAGGTTGCAACCGTCGGGACAATATGACTAGGTCAGGATTGTCCGATTTAAAGAGACTAGTTTCTTGATGTCCGATATATGTTTCGTACGGGGCAGACACATCTCCAGCCCCAGGCCTAGCATGTGATCATCCGATACTGGATCGATGTACGCAATACTACGGTATACTACGCTTGATATAGATCTTATATTCCTATAAGAATATTTCTGGAGAATTGGGTAGGCATGGCGCTTTGCTAGAAGCCAACCTTGTCTTGTTAATCGGTAAAAACATAGTACGAGGTACGTGCGTGTTCGGATTATCCGACGACCGTATTTACTGCCAACATATCCGGAGATCTCTTGGGTCGCTTCCTGAAGATTCACCTATGATATTTGATTCGAACTTAATTAATCTTGGATTAATTGCGGAGAAACTTTATCTCGGATAAATGCCTTATTTAGAGAGAGATAATTTCGAAATTAAGATAATTTGATTATTCAGTAAAATTATTATATTCGATATAATAATTGAAATTCGATTTCGACGCGAAATTAAAATTAGATTTTAATTCGGGCATACGAGTTAATTTAGAATTAATTCGTTAGCGACGTAAATAATAATTTCGCTAGGCGCGATTATTTATTTAAATTCGATTTAATTAACGTCGCGACGCAAGTTCGGTATTTCGGAAATATCGAACCCGAACGCGTGAGTGCACGTGGGCCCGCTTCATTTGGAAACGTGTGGGGCCCACATGACACATGTCATTATATGTATTATTTTATTGATAATACATTGCATGGTGATAGTGTATAATGCACTCAATTGTTATGCATGGATTTGAGTGTTGACACTCTAAGCCTTTGCATGGTTTGTGTCATAGATTTATTATTATTTAATAAATATTATGGCATAAATATAAATTGATTTTTGGTATCAAAAATAAAAAAAAAAAGAAAAATCTCTCTTCTCTCTCTCTCATTGCCGAAAACTGCATGCAGTTTTTTGGTCTTCATCTTCTTCATTTTGGTTGCCAAAAAGCTTGAAGATAGTGTGGTTGTTTGGACATCTTCTCACATGCAAGGCTAGCACCTTCAAGGGATCAAAAGAGGTGATAGGGAAACCATCATAGAGCAAGGAATTCAAAAAGCTTGGAGCTTTCCACTTCTTCTCCTCTTGGCCGAATCAATCACACTTGGAGCTTCCATTTTGGTTTGATTTTCTTCATCAACAAAGCATTGTAAGTATGATTCCGCCATACTTCAAAGTTAAATATATATTCTTTATTGTATTTCAATGCTTAATCTTTCCTTGGGACATATTATAGAAACCAACAATGGTATCATGGAGCCATGGTTAAGCATGAAATACTTTAGGTTAAATTTGACAAATTGGTTGAAGCATGTTTCTTGTGAAATTTGATGAATGAGTATGCTTGCATGTATATAGAATGATGTTACATGGAATCAATTTTATGAAAATGCATTGGATGATTTTTCCCCAAAAATTTAACCTTGGCCGAATGGTATGTAGAAATTGATTGAAGCATGTTCTTGTGAAATTTGATGAATAAGAATGCTTGCATGTATATAGAATGATGTTACATGGAATCAATTTTATGAAAAATGCATTGGATGATTTTTCCCCAAAAATTCAACCTTGGCCGAATGGTATGATAAAATTGGTTGAAGCATGTTCTTGTGAAATTTGATGAATAAGAATGCTTACATGTATATAGAATGATGTACATGGAATCAATTTTATGAAAAAGCATTGGATGATTTTTTCCCCAAATTCATGCCTTGGCCGAATGTGTTGCTACTTGGAGTGGATTGGAATTTTTTGTGTTTAAGATCATTGGATGACTTAGAACGTGTACGGGACGTAGATTAGTAATTCAATCGGATTGAAAAACAAATCGACACAAAAAACTCACCTTGGCCGAATGTACAAGGACATGAAAAGGAGTTGATTTTTGTTAAAATAATGTTGGACATTTATTTTGAACAATACATGATTAATAAATTAAATGGGTATTTTTGAAATATTTGGTTTAATGTATTAATCTTGGTATTACACTTTAATTAATTGGACTTTAATGTTTGGAATATTAAAATTTAATTAATGGGCTTTAATAATTTAATTGGGCCTTATGGGCTTAAAATTGGTTTTATGGCATTTAAGGGTGATTCCTTATTTGGGCTTGGTAATTGGGTTTGACCCATATTGACCAAAGCCCAAGCCTTAATAAATCAATTGAAAGCCCATTTGACTTGAATTAAATTAAACATTGGATGTTAGTTTGGCTTTGAGGCCCAATAAGATTAGATTTAGAATCTAAGTCTTTAAAGCACATTAAAAGTGTAAACATTTAATTTGGAATTAATAATTGAATTAGTATTGAATACGAATTAAATTAGATTTAATAAGTAGTTCGATATAATTCGCGAATTCGTACCCTATGTACTTATTCTCAATCGAGTTGGACTCGCGCAAAATCAAACCGTTGTTTGAACATTGGATGATCACTTAAACAAAGACTAATTAATTGGATTAGATTGGTTGTAAAGCATGTCTTGTTTGTTTAATATATGTATGTGATGAATGAATAGTGTATATCGGATGGATATTAGAAGGAAAGGGTAATTTTAGAAATTATTGTAAATTTGGAATTTATAATTGGACCTGCGTGTCCAGCCTTATCTCTTTATCTCTTTGTATTCTCTTCTCACCTAATCCCCTCAATGTAAATGAGGTTTCTCTTATTGTATTATGTAATTGGGTAGTAGTAGAATAGTGCTAGCGGGGAGAGGAAGGGAGTGATTTGTTCTAGGAACAAGTTGTTTATATATCCATCCGCATATCACTATTAATTTACTTTACGCGCTTTATGATGTTTTAGAAGCATGCTTAAGGGTGTATGATGATGAGACCTAACAAAGATAAATAAATTGGTTGCCAATTACGCGAAAATCCCTCAATTTATATTAAGCGAATATCCTTCCATTGAATGGTTCTTGTTCAAGATCCGAAGTTGGCATTGGTTTGTTTTTGACCAAAGTCAAGACCTTTGTCAATCAAGGATGTACTTGAATCATGAGAGTTTTGTTGCATATCGGTGTCTTGTCCAAATCGTGATTTTATTGGCCAAAGTCAAGATCACTTTTGTCCAACGACATTGATTACGAAACTTTCCTCGTCAATGGGTCCCGCTTAACTGGAATCATTAGGTTTGTTTTTGGCCAAAGCCAAGGCCTAGATGATTCGGAGGATAGGGTTAGGAAAATGTAATGGTTACATTGGCATTATACATATGTTTCGGACTTGGATGTCCACCTAACCGGATCTAGGAATTGGATGAGATCCAATTGATCATGGAGATCTACCTAAGTTAAATAGCATACAATTTTTTATGGCCAAAGTCAAGGTTGTGTGTTATTTAACGGGATCCTAGCCCACTAGGAAATTCGATTTCCCGAGTTCTCTACAGAGGGTTAGAAACTTGAAGAAAATAGTGGGAGGCTATTATTGAATTTGCAATTTCGTTCAGATACTTAGCCTTACACGTCTTTCAAAATTATTTCGTCAATATTTTTAAATAATTAGTTGGACTAATATATTGTTATTTTTACTTGTAACAGTTTGACTGTACCCACATCGTTGACTTTATAGTTGGACTATAGTTGTCAAGATGATTGGCAAAGGTAATATCCGCGACATAATCATGGGCGATAATGTCTTCAAAGGGACAAACTTTGCCGACTGGGAAATGAACCTCAAGATAGTGCTTGGGGCTGAGAGGATACTGTATACTATTCAGAGACCTCTCCCGCCTGAACCCACTGAGCCACTGGAGCTAGAGTTATGGAAGACTCATAGTGACGATTGTGACCAAGCTCAGTCAGTTATGCTAGCTGCAATGACCCAGCATTTCAGACGCCAGTACAGGGACTTGGATCCCTATAACATGATGGCAAGATTGCGTGATCTTCACCGCACCAATAAGCGGATGAAGAGGTACGAGCTAGTAAGGAAACTCTTCCGCTCCCGGATGACAGACGGCGCATCAGTTGAGGCCCACGGGACTCAAATGATCGCCGATATTGATGAGTTGGCCAATATGGGAATAGTCTTGGAGGCTGAGCTGACTATAGATATGATCTTGCAGTCACTTCCTGATACTTGGAAACAAATCATAATCAACTATAAGTTGATGGATACAGATGACACTCTTGGAGAGCTGTTATCCGTATTGAAGGAGTCCGAAAGGGAACTCCTAAAGGGGAGCAAGCGCGAGGCGCATTATGCATCGACCTCTCATGCGCCAAAGGCTAGGCCCAAGGCAATTGGAGGTGCGAGGAAGAAGAGTTCAAGAAAAAGGGCAAAGGCAAGTTGACAGTGGCTTCTAGGAAGCCAAAGGACAAATCTCGCGACATCTGCCTCAACTGCGGCAAGAGGGGTCACTGGAAACGTGACTGCCAAATGAGCATTGTGCAGAGGGAGGATATCAAGGCTGGCAAGGCTATCGCCTCTGGTATGTTTGTTATTGAGATAAATATGAATACTTCTAGTTTTAAAAATTGGATTTTTGATTCTGGTTGTGGTGCTCATATTTGTACTGATGTGCAGGATCTGCATGATAGCAGGATGCTGGCGTCAGGGGAGATGGATCTACGGGTCGGAAACGGAACACCAGTTGCTGTTTTGGCCGTAGGGACTTTTGTTTTAGAACTGCCCTCAGGGCATGTACTTAAACTTTTGAACTGTTATTTTGTGCCTAGTTTAACTAGGAATATTATATCTGTATCCTTGTTAACCCAGCAGGGTTACACTTTTGTATTTAGAAACACTGGGTGTTATTTATATAAAAATGATGCAGAAATTTGCACAGCTGTTGCAAATAACGGTCTTTATATTTTGAATATAAATGAATCTCCTAAAATGACAAACAAAAGGCTCAAAAGGAGTAATCTAAAAGATGAAGCTTATATGTGGCATTGTCGTCTAGGACACATTAACAAGACTCGCATATCCACACTTTCGAAGAGTGGGTACTTGGACGAATTTGATCCCAATTCATATGACGTCTGCGAATCTTGTCTTTTAGGCAAAATGCCTAAATCACCTTTTAGCGGTAAAGGTGAACGTGCCACAGAACTGTTAGCTCTCGTTCATACTGACGTATGCGGGCCCATGTCTAGCCAGGCTAGAGGTGGATTTCACTACTTCGTAACCTTTACAGATGATGCATCTCGTTACGGTTATGTGTATCTTATGAGACACAAGTCGGAAACTTTTGAGAAATTCAAAGAGTTTCGACACGAAGTGGAGAAACAAACAGGGAAGAGTATTAAGACATTACGGTCAGACCGTGGTGGCGAATACTTAAGTTATGAGTTTCAAGATTACTTGAAAGAATATGGTATTCTTTCACAGTGGACTCCTCCTGGAACACCGCAATTAAACGGTGTGTCCGAACGGAGAAACCGCACCTTGTTGGACATGGTAAGGTCAATGATGAGTCGCACTGAGCTACCAATATCCTTCTGGGGATACGCATTAAACAGTGCTATACTTATTTTGAATAAGGTACCGTCGAAGTCTGTTGAACAGACTCCCATATGAGATATGGACAGGAAGGAACCAGGTTTCTCTTTCCTAAAGATTTGGGGATGCTGGGCATATGTTAAACGTTTGGAAAGTACCAAACTTGAACCCAAAACTGATAAATGCCTTTTTGTAGGATATCCTAGGGAAACCAAAGGATATTACTTCTATCACCCACAAGAGAACAAAGTATTTGTTGCTCTACAAGCATTTTTCCTTGAGAAGGATTTTATAAATGCAGTGGTAAGTGGGAGGAAAGTAGAACTCGATGAAGATCGTAGTGATACTGTTCCTGGCAATGAATCAACGACGGAACATGAACAGACCATCCGGGATGAGTCTGTACCACAAACTTCACATACACAAGGACCGCGTAGGTCGGAGAGAGTCAGAACAGTACCTGAGAGGTATGGGTTCCTGATCTCACCTCATGTAGATATTAATCTTATTGAGGATAATGAACCCGGCTACGTATGAGGAAGCGATACAAAATATCGATTCCGCTTTATGGCAAGATGCCATGAAGTCCGAGATGGATTCCATGTACGCCAACCAAGTTTGGACACTGGTTGATGCACCAGAAGGCATAAAGCCTATTGGATGCAGATGGATCTTCAAGAAGAAGACCGACATGGATGGCAACGTACAAACGTACAAAGCTAGGCTTGTAGCGAAGGGGTATCGTCAACAATATGGTATTGATTATGACGAAACCTTCTCACCCGTTGCCATGATTAAATCCATTCGGATAATGCTTGCAATAGCTGCATATTTCGATTACGAGATATGGCAGATGGACGTTAAAACCGCTTTCCTTAACGGAAACCTTTTGGAGGATGTTTTATATGCAACAGCCTGACGGTTTTATCGTACCTAGACTTGCAAACAAGGTTTGTAAGTTAAATCGATCCATTTATGGATTGAAGCAAGCATCACGGTCATGGAATCAGCGTTTTGATGAGATCATAAAAGAATATGATTTCGTGCAAAACGCAGATGACCCTTGTGTATACAAGAAGGTTAGTGGGAGAGCACTTACTTTTATTGTCCTTTATGTCGACGACGTATTGCTTATAGGCAATGACATTCCCATGCTAACGTCGGTGAAAGCTTGGCTTTCATTAAAATTCTCCATGAAAGATCTGGGAGAAGCAGCCTTTATTCTTGGAATAAAGATCTACCGGGATAGATCTAAAAGCTGCTTGGACTCTCCCAGAGTACATATTGATAAAGTGTTGAAGCGATTCAACATGGAACAATCCAAGAGGGGATTGGTTCCAGTGGTACGTGGTACCTCTCTGTCTAAGGACATGTGTCCTAAGACTCAGGAAGAGAGAGACAACATGAGTCGGATACCGTTCGCCTCGGCAGTCGGATCGATCATGTATGCCATGATATGTACACGACCTGATGTCTCATATGCTTTGAGCATGTGCAGTCGCTATCAGGCCGATCCAGGTGAAGGTCACTGGATAGCAGTTAAGAATATCCTTAAGTATCTTAAACGAACTAAGGATGCTTTCTTAATTTATGGAGGTGGAGAACTTGCGGTATCTGGGTATACCGATGCAAGTTTCCAAACCGACAAGGATGACTACAGGTCGCAATCCGGGTACATTTTTTGTTTGAATAACGGAGCAGTGAGCTGGAAATCTTCCAAGCAAGATACTGTTGCCGATTCAACAACAGAAGCGGAGTACATCGCTGCATCTGAAGCAGCAAAGGAGGCAGTTTGGATCCGAAAGTTCCTAATCGGATTAGGAGTAGTTCCGTTAGCAGCTGAGCCCGTTCCATTGTATTGTGACAATAACGGGGCTATAGCACAGGCTAAGGAACCAAGGTCTCATCAACGGTCCAAGCATGTTCTTCGACGTTACCATCTGATTCGGGAGATTATACATCGTGGCGATGTAAAAGTCGAGAAGGTCACATCAGATGACAACATTGCAGATCCGCTGACGAAGGCTGTTCTTCAGCAAGTTTTTGAACGACACATACATAGTTCGGGTATTAGATGCTTGAGTGACTGGCTATAGGCCAAGTGGGAGATTGTTAGACATTGTGTCCCATAGCGTCACTGTTTGTAAATGATATTGTATTATTGTACAAAATTAACTATGTAATAATGAAATTGCCTTTTGCCTTTTGTAAATATTATTTACTTTGATATATAAATGGCGAAAGTCCATATGATTAGTACTGGATTGAGATGATATGAGACAGTATCAATCCATAAAGGTTTAATCATTAAATATCCCTAGCCGTAGTATTATCGAGACTGGACATCGATAATGCGGAATAGACTAGTATTGCGCTTGTGCACGTTGTGAGGGCACAACGGCATAGTTCTCATATATTTAAGTATTGGATACTTATGCAAGTGCGATAGGAGGTTGTGTTTTACCGATGGTACGGAAAACAGCTTCGCTCTGGATAGACCCCGCGGAATCCCATTGGTAGTATGTCTAGGTGTCTATGGGAGGCCGCATCAGGGTAGGTGTATATGGTCTTAACCTGAGACTTACATCGCTAGTACTTGCGACAATCGGTAAACTTTGGTTTTGGTGGTTGGGGACCTTAACCGGTTCTGTGTACACCTCTTCTGGGTTTATCGAGAATCGTAGTGTACTGGATGTGATGTCAAGATGGAAGTATCGCTTCAGACATATGGAGGTGATGATCACGCAGGACACAGAACTAGTACTCTATAAAAGGTTGCAACCGTCGGGACAATATGACTAGGTCAGGATTGTCCGATTTAAAGAGACTAGTTGCTTGATGTCCGATATATGTTTCGTACGGGGCAGACACATCTCCAGCCCCAGGCCTAGCATGTGATCATCCGATACTGGATCGATGTACGCAATACTACGGTATACTACGCTTGATATAGATCTTATATTCCTATAAGAATATTTCTGGAGAATTGGGTAGGCATGGCGCTTTGCTAGAAGCCAACCTTGTCTTGTGAATCGGTAAAACGTAGTACGAGGTACGTGCGTGTTCGGATTATCCGACGACCGTATTTACTGCCAACATATCCGGAGATCTCTTGGGTCGCTTCCTGAAGATTCACCTATGATATTTGATTCGAACTTAATTAATCTTGGATTAATTGCGGAGAAACTTTATCTCGGATAAAGTGCCTTATTTAGAGAGAGAGAACGATTAATTTGGAATTAATCAGTAAAATTATTATATTCGATATAATAATTGAAATTCGATTTCGACGCGAAATTAAAATTAGATTTTAATTCGGGCATACGAGTTAATTTAGAATTAATTCGTTAGCGACGTAAATAATAATTTCGCTAGGCGCGATTATTTATTTAAATTCGATTTAATTAACGTCGCGACGCAAGTTCGGTATTTCGGAAATATCGAACCCGAACGCGTGAGTGCACGTGGGCCCGCTTTCATTTGGAAACGTGTGGGGCCCACATGACACATGTCATTATATGTATTATTTTATTGATAATGCATTGCATGGTGATAGTGTATAATACACTCAATTGTTATGCATGGAATTTGAGTGTTTGACACTCTAAGCCTTTGCATGGTTTGTGTCATAGATTTATTATTATTTAATAAATATTATGGCATAAATATAAATTGATTTTTGGTATCAAAAATCAAAAAAAGAAAAATCTCTCTTCTCTCTCTCACATTGCCGAAAACTGCATGCAGTTTTTTGGGTCTTCATCTTCTTCATTTTGGTTGCCAAAAAGCTTGAAGATAGTGTGGTTGTTTGGAACATCTTCTCACATGCAAGGCTAGCACCTTCAAGGGATCAAAAGAGGTGATAGGGAAACCATCATAGAGCAAGGAATTCACAAAGCTTGGAGCTTTCCCCACCTTCTTCTCCTCTTGGCCGAATCAATCAACACTTGGAGCTTCCATTTTGGTTTGATTTTCTTCATCAACAAAGCATTGTAAGTATGATTCCGCCATACTTCAAAGTTAAATATATATTCATTTATTGTATTTCAAATGCTTAATCTTTCATTGGGACATATTATAGAAACCAACACGGGCTTAGGCCCAAGAGTTTGTTCTATCAAATAGAATAACTTCTCAGTTCCCAGGACTATCCTGAGTTTTTATTCCCAATCTGAAAATTGGAGCCGTTTAAATACATTTTTACCAGGTTATGGTTTAAACGTTAATCTTTCAATTATCTTGATTGCTATAGTCCAACTATCCAATCAACAATTCCAGGTACTATTGAATATAATGATTACTATAGTCTAACTATATAATCAACTATAATTTAATTATTTAAATTCAAATATATTGATTACCATAATCCAAATATATAATCAACTATAATTTGATTGGTTAATTCAAATATATTGATTACTATAATCCAATTATATAATCAACTATAAATGAAGTAGTTTGAATACAGTCCAACTGTTTAATTTAAAACTATGATTAAATATTAGTCCAACTAATATATTTATTAATTGACGAAAAATTGAAATGAGCGCGTATTGGCAAGTATCTAAACGAAATTGCAAATTTAGTACTTGCCTCCCACTATTTTTCGGCGAGCCTCTAACCATCTGTTGAGTACTCGGGAAACCTTATTTCCTAGTGGGGTAGGATCCCGTTAAATAACACACAACTTTGACTTTGGCCAACAAGCTGTATGATATTTAACTATGTAGATCTATAAGATCAATTGGATCTCATCCAATTCCTAGATCCAGTAGGTGGACATCCATGTCCGAAACATATATCTAATATATGCCAATATATCCAATATATTTTCTAACCTTTTGTCCTCTGAATCAACTAAGCCTTGGCTTTGGCACACCAAACTTAATGATCCCAGTTAAGTGAGACCCATTGACCTTGGAAAGCTTCGTAATCGATGTCGATGGACAAGAAGTGATCTTGACTTTGGCCAACAAATCACAACTTGGACAAGACACAGATATGGAACAAAGCCTTCATGATTCAAACACATCCGCGATGGACAAAGGCCTTGACTTTGGCCAACAAACCAGTGCCAATCTTGGATCTTGAGAATGAATCATTCAATGGAAGGAAAAACGCTTAATATGTGTTGAGGGTTTTTTCGCGTAATTGGCAACCAATTAATTATCTTTGTTAAGGTCTCATCATACACCCTTAAACATGCATTCTAAAAACATAATAAGGCGCGTAAATAAATTTAATAATGATATGCAGATGGATATTTAAAACACTTATTCCTAGAAAAAATCTATCCATTTCCTCTCTCCCGCTAGCACAAATCTTACTTCTACCCAATTACATAACACTTCTAATGGAACCTCATTTACATTGAGGGGAATAGGTGAGAAGAGAAATACAAATAGTCAAGAGGTAATAGGCTGGACACGCAGGTCCAATTTAATAAATTCTAAATTTATTACAACAATTTCCAAAATTGCCCTCACTCATCTAATATCCATCTTATATAAATTATTCATACATCACATCCATGTATTCACACAAAACATGTTATCAATCAATCTAATCCAATTAATTAATCTGAAATTAATGACCATCCAATGTTCAAACAACAATTTGATTTGCGTGAGTCAAACTCGTTTTTAAGAATAAGTACTCAAAGTACGAATTCTCGAATTATATTAAACTACAACATTAAATCCAATTTAATTTGTATTCAATACTAAATCTTTATTTAATTCCAAATTAAATAATTAGACTTTATTAATGAGCCTTTGCGACTTAGATTCTAAATCTAATCATTACGGGTCTCAAAGCTCAATTAACATCCAATGTCATTTAATTAAAGTCCAATGGGCTTTCAATTAATTTATAAGGCATGGACTTTGGTCAATATAGGTCAAGACCAAATACCAAAGACCAATTAATGAATCACCCTTATTTGCCAAAATCAGTTTAGGCCCATTAGGCCCAATTAAAATTTTAAAGGCCCATTTTATTATATTTGGAATTTATGGATATGGTTTTGGGCCCAATTGGATCCAACCAATTAACCTAAACCATACTTGGCCCAACCAAGCCCATTAAGCCCAAATACAACTTTAAAAGCCCAATTCCAAATTTAGCCCAACTAATTAAATTCCAAAATTCACAAATTAATTAACTAAAGTGTATAGCCATAATTAATTAGTCAAATTAACATTTCCAAAATACCAATTTACTCAATTAATCATGCTAATCATCATCAACACATGTCCAACATTATTGAATCAAAAAATCAATTCATTTCCATGCTTCTTGGTCACATCATTTTAGGGTTTTTTCAAAATCGATTTCGATTTAAATCCAATTAAATCATAAATCAACATTTCCCAAGTCTTTCAAACTCATCCAATGATTAAAAAAAAACAAAATCACCATGACATTTAGGGCACACTAACTTTCAGCCAAGCCAAGTTTTTGGGGAAAATTTGATCCAATTCAATTTTCATCAAATTGATCACAAATAACTATAAGTTATCATCATTCAAGCATACTCAAACAATCAATTTCATCCAAACATGCTCAAATCAATTTTACCCAATTTTACCCTAAATCAATTTCAAGCTTAAATAAGGCTCTGATACCATTGTTGGGTTTCTACTATAGTCCCAAGATCATTCAAGCAATGAAAATAATGTGAATACAATAAAGAAGTATGGCGGAATCATACTTACAATGAACAGATTTGCGATGCGATGAACACAAAACTTTTGCTCCTCCATTAAAGCTCTCGGCCAAGCCCTATTTGTGCTCCATGGAATTTGGTCAAGCCCTCCATATGTGCTCCAAGCTCCAAGCTTTGTAAATGGTGATTCCATGCTCAAGGGTTGGTTTCCCTATCACCTTTGAATGACTCTTTAGTGTGCTAGCACTTAGAATAATTTGCCACAAATTTCCCTTAGCTTCTTCTTTGTTCTCGGCATTTTCAAAAATGGAGAAGGAGAGAAATGGCCCTTAGCCGAATGGGAGAGAATAAGAGAGAAGTGAGTTGTGTTTTGATTTCTAAAATCAATTCAAATGATATACCAAAAATAAATAAATGGTATTAGTCATTCAATACATCACAATTGAGTGTTTCACACTCAAGCATCAACCAATAACTTCCATCACAATAAAGTGATAAAGTTGATTAGTGATTTGACACTTGATGTGACATGTGGGCCCCACTTGATTCGAAATACGAGTGGGCCCGCAAACACTCCCGGGCTCGGGTTCGCTAATTCAGAATTAACGAATTTTCAGTTGCGACGTAATTAAATCAAATTTAATTAAATAATTATGCCTAGAAAATTTACTATTCACGTCGCTAATGAATTAATTCTAAATTAACTCGTTCGCCCGAATTAAAATCCAATTTTAATTCCGCGTCGAAATCTAATTTCGTTTAATATATCGAATATATTATTTTATCGATTAATTCCAAATTAATCGTTCTCTCTATTTAAATAATATTTTATCGCAGATAAAATATCTCCGTAATTAATCCTAGATTAATTTTCTCTCTCAATTATTTAATCCCAGATTAATAATGTGCGAGTCATACGTCATCGGTGAATCTTCGGGAAGCGACCCATGAGATCCCCGGATATGTTGGCAGTAAATCCGGTCGTCGGACTATCCGAACACGTACGTACCTAGTACTACGTTTTTACCGATTTACAAGACATGGTTGGCTTCTAGCAAAGCACCGTGCCTTCCCAATTCTCCAGAAATATTCTTAAAGGAATATGTAATCTATATCAGGCGTAATATACATAGTATTGCGTATTGCGATCCAGTATCGGATGTCACGTGCTAGGCCTGGGGCTGGAATTGTGTCTGCCCCGTACGAAGCACATATCGGATCTCTGGTAACTAGTCTCTATAATCGGATAAACATGACCTAGTCATATTATCCGGATAGCTACAACATATAAGAACACCAGTTCCGTATCCTACGTGACCATCATCTCCACTATGACTGGAGTGATACTTCCATCTTGACATCGCACCCAATACACTACGATTCTCAATATACCTAGAAGAGGCGTACACAGAACCGGTTAAAGCCCTGGATGACCAAAACCAAAGTATTTTGATTGTCGCAAGTATTAGCGATGCAAGTCTCAGGTTAAGACCAAATACATCTACCCTGATTCGGACTTCCATAGACACATAGTCATACTACCAATGGAATTCTGAGGGGTCTATCCAGAGCGAAGTTGTTTCCGTACCATCGGTAAACACAACCTCCTATTACACTTGCATAAGTATCCAATAAATATATGAGAACTATGCCGTTATGCTCCCACAATGCGCACAAGTGCAATACTAGTCTATTCCGCATTATCGATGTCCAATCTCGATAATACTCTGACTAGAGATGTTTTAATGATTAAACCTTCATGGATTGATATTGTCTCATATCTTATCAATCCAGAACTAATCATATGGACTTTTATCATTTATATATCCCAGTAATCTAATTACAAATGATAAAAGAACAATTTCCTTTGTCACATAGTTTATTTGTACAACAACACAATGTTCTGTACAAATAGTGATGCTATGAGTCATAATTGTCCAACATATACGACAATATATCCCGCGATCTCTATTGTTAGTCCGAAAATGTGAGATCCGAAAGGCGCCTCGAGACAGGTTTGTTTTCATCCCTCTATAGATGGTGTCCATTTTGGGTCAATATCAACTTTGGATTCCGAGAGTATAGGAACTCTAGATGTATCTGGTTAACTGACCTACCCTCCTGCGACACTTCATTAGTTAAGTCCAAGGGTTCTAAAACAATGGGTTACACTCATGAAGGAATGATTAAATATTAATCAAAATTATTGATCAAATCAAACGGTGGTTGGTTAATATAAGGATAAGAGTTATTCCTGTATATATTAATCATTTGAGATTGTCTCTATCAATCATGCAAATACTTGACCTACCCTATGATGGCACTTATTTGTGGGATGATAGATTTTTGTGGCATAGTAATTCTCTTAGGTTTCTAATTCATTATACATGGTTCATGCACAATATTTAATTTTATGTCTAAATGTTTGATAATTTTAATATGCGATGGATGAATTTTAAATGCATGTTTACTTTATTTTATTTCAGCAATGGTTTCTCCAATGAGAAAATTATGTAAAATGAAATCTTAACATGAACGCCATTATGGTCTACGAAGACCTTAAGTTGGTGTAGGACACAGAAATCGATGACGCTGTTTTGGGCTCGTGGCCCGGTTGGGAGTACAAAGTAGCCCGCGGGGGACTAAACCGGAGAACTAAAAATGGAGTCGCCACCCGGTGTGAACTGGGAAAATGATTTAAGGCCGCACTCACCCCTCGCAAGGGAAGACCTCAAACCGTTGGGTTCGGAATGGTCCCTTACTTATGCCACTGGTAATGAAAGGATTTATGCAATAGTACAACCAAATCTCATGCAACACATACCAGATAATTTAAGAAACATGCAAGTTTGCACACCCATAATGGTAAATGAAAGAAATGAAGGCAAAATACATAATTCATGAACGTATTAAACAATAAAGTGCAATAATGTAACTAATAACAACTATGATAAAAGCGAGTACACAATCTCATGAGCATATCGAATAAATAAATGCGGAAAATATAAATAAACAATAACGGTAAAGGCATAAATATTAAAGAGAGCTAACTAAGCATATGATGGGGAAGAGAATGACTAAGGAAACAAACATGCATGAAACATGATGAAGGAATCTGTCCAGTGTGTGCATGTTCGTGTAGCGTTCGTAAACACGTTCGAACGGTAAACAGAAGGTTCACGTTCGTATAGCCTTCGAAAATGCATTCGAACGGGGTAAGACCTGATGCATGATAAAACAAAATATATGCGTATTCAAGTAGCGTTCGTAAACGCGTTCGAACGGAATAAGGTAGAATGCATACGTTCATGTAGCATTTGGAAATGCGTTCAAATGAGATTGCCAAAATGGCATCTGAAATGACACAAACACATGCATGGATAAACAAATACACAATATAGGACCTCGTGTGCCCGATGGAACATATTTCACATTCAATCAAACATACTTCGTCCGGCGCGGCAAAACATCATGGTAAAGGTAGCCTTTAGGCATTTCCCTCGAATAGAGGATCTTTAATCCACCATAGTTAGCCCATGCGCACTAGAATGCAATGCATGCGTAAACAAAGCAATGATATGGAAAGGGTAAATGACATAATAAAAGGCGCAGAAAAACATCGTGGTAATGGTAGCCTTCAGGCATTTCCCTCGAATAGAGGACCATTAATCCACCCTAGTTAGCCCATGCGCAATATATTACAATGCATACAAATGAATGAGACAATAATGCGGAACTCCGTATATCCGATTAAACATATCTCACATTCAATCAAACATACTTCGTCCGGCGCGGCAAAACATCGTGGTAAATATATCCTTTAGGCATTTCCCTCGAATAGAGGACCTTTAATCCACCCTAGCTAGCCCATGCACATTATATCATCAATACACAAACAAATAACATACGGAAAGTAAATGAAGGAATGTAAAATGTGAATAATAGACGAACAAGATAAAACAAAGTGAAATATGTGCTGTTTGCTCAAGTGGTACGTAGAGTTGTTTCCCAAGTACAGACCACACTACCGTCCATTCGGATTCGGCTACAGAATTTACGTTTGGGTTTCCATCCGATATATCACAAGAGACGACACATTTTCCATTCATCCAATAGCCATAACATTCATTAATCAACGATACTCATGCAAAGAAACATTAACAAAATAAAAGAAATAAACGGAAATAAATGAAGAAGGGTGCCCTCAGGTCTAACCTATTTAGTCGTCTATCGGAAGTGCGATATGCAGTTGTCGGAAGGGTTGATGCTCCTCAATTCCTCCAGTTCACTGGTTCAATGTTTCCTTTCGCTGTTTCACTGTTTGGGCTGCTATTTTATACTCTATTTTGCTGTTGTTTTCACTGTATTTTCTGATCACTGTTTTTGGTAATTTAGGCTACTGTTTTTGTGTGTTTGGGCTTCTATTTGGGGGTGTATTTTTGGTCACTGCAGTGCAGTTTCAGTGGTGATTTTCGGAGGTTGTTAGGACTGTTTTGGGGTGTGTTTGTGGCGTGAAATATGGGCAATATTGGTTGCTGTTTTGGCGTGGTTTTAGGGCTGCTGGATGGGTATTATTGTGCGTGGAAGGAGGGAAAGTGTTTGTGTGTTATTTATTTGGTCAGTGGCTGCTTTATGTCCAGGGCTGCTCGATGGAGAGGGGTGTTGTTGTGCGTGAAGAGGGTTAGTGAAGGCTTCAACGTGAAAGGGGGGCTGTTGAAGGCTTCAACGTGAAGTGGGGAGTTTATTGGTGTGTGAGTTGAAGGCTGGTCAGAGGGTGCGTGAGTGGAGTTGAGAGGCTGAGGGACTATTATGGGCTGTTATTTGTTGTTGTTTGTTACGTGAAAGAGCTCATGTTTGAGGGTTTGTGGCTGGTTTATCTCGGTCAGTTAGGGCTGCCGTGAATGACTTGGTTTATCATATGCTTTAGTCGGCAGTTTTGTCGGTGGTGTGCAATGTTTTTTTGCATGAGTGGTTTGTGTATGTTGAGCGTTTGTTTTGTTTTTGGGTTTAGGGTTTTTAATGTGTGAGAGATATGAGGGTGCTGAGTGTCTAGGGTTTTTGTGAGGAGTGAGGGATATGAGGATGCTAGGGTTTTCAAGGTTGGTTTATGCTTCTTTTTTATAGGAAAAGGCTAGGGTTTCTTTGTGGTTTTTTTATTGTGAGGTTGCCGTAAATGTTGAATGAGAGAAGCCCAAGGAGTTTAGGGTTTTGTCTTATTTTTATAGTAGTGTATTAGGGTTATGCATGGGCTTTGAAAAGGAAAAAAATGAAGTAAATGTGTGTATTTAATTTAATTATTTAAGGCAAGTATTTTTGTTAAGGAATTTCTTTAAATTGGTAGGTGATTTATTTAAATTAGGAAGGGATTTATTAAATTAGGAAGAGATTTTATTTAATTTGTGACATGTGTTTTAAATGTTTTATTATTTTTGGATTGGGCTTGGGTGAAATGGGCTTTGGATGTTTTTTAAAATAGAGGTCCAACAAACGAACCCGAAGCTAAAAAAACGAATTAAATCCAACAAGATGTCAATTTCTGACTCTTCCCTTCCGACGTCCGCTTCCCGCGACTTCCACAATTTAAAGAGGTAGTGTCTCCATGTGAGACTCATCATCAGGACTTATATGCAAAAATGCAGTGCCTACAGTCGCCCCCACTTTGATGGGACTTGTGCAGTGTGTGACAATGACAATCCTATCAAAGTTATGCAATGCATTTTTACTTACCTGGCTCGTCAACTGCCACCTGACTTGCCTGCTGCTTCGAGCTGAGTTGATGATGCAATGGGCCTCGACCCTAGGACGCATCCCGGAACTGCAACTGCTGATACAGTGGGTCCACGACCCTGGGACGCATCCCAATAAATGTAACGTACAACGGGGGCCTCGACCCTGGGACGCATCCCAATACCGCTGACAATGTGGGTCACGACCCTGGGACGCATCCCAAAACTAGAACTGATGATGCAATGGGCCATCGACCCTATGACCCATCCCAATAACTGCAACCGACAATGGGAGCCTCGACCCTGGAACGCATCCCAATACCACTAACAATGTGGGTCACGACCCTGGGACGCATCCCAAAACTGATGATGCAGGGGGCCATCGACCCTGAGACGCATCCCAATAACTACAACCGACAACGGGGGCCTTGACCCTAGGACGCATCCTAATAACACTGACAATGTGGGTCACGACCCTGGGACGCATCCCAAAACTTATGATGTAGGGGGACATCGACCCTGGGACGCATCCCAATAACTGCAACCGACAACGGGGGCCTCGACCCTGGGACGTATCCCAATACCGCTGACAATGTGGGTCAAGACCATAGGACGCATCCTAAAACTAATGATAGAGGGGGCCATCAACCTTGGGACATATCCCAATAACTGCAACCGACAACGGGGTCCTCAACCCTGGGACGCATCCCAATACCGTTGACAATGTGGGTCACGACCCTGGGACGCATCCCAAAACTGATGATGCAGGGGGCCATCGACCCTGGGATGCATCCCAATAACTGTAACCGATAACGGGGGCCTCGACCCTGGGACGTATCCCAATACCACTGACAATGTGGGTCACGACCCTAAGACTCATCCCAAAATTGATGCTGATGTGGGTCACGACCCTGGGACTCATCCCTAAAACTGCTGATGATATGGGTCATGTCCCTGAGACTCATCCCCAAAACTGATGCTGATGTGGGTCACGACCCTGGGACTCATCCCCAAAATTGATGATGATGTGGGTCACGACCCTGGGTCTCATCCCTAAAACTGATGCCGATGTGGGCCTCGATCCCGGGACTCATCCCCAAAACTGATACCGATACTGATGTGGGCCTCGCCCCAGGGACTCATCCCCAAAACTGATACTGATACTGATGTGGGCCTCGCCCCAGGGACTCATCCCCAAAACTGATACTGACAATGCTGATGTGGGCCTCGCCCCAGGGACTCATCCCCAAAACTGATGCTGATACTGATGTGGGCTTCACCCCCGGGACTCATCCCCAAAACTGATACCGACAATGCTGATGTGGGCCTCACCCCAGACAGATACTAATGTGGGCCTCAACCCTGGACTGATACTGATTTGGGCCTCGCCCCTAAGACTCATCCCCAAAACTGAAACTGTTGTGGGCCTCGGCCTTGGGACTCATCCCCAAAACTGATACTCATGTGCGGGCCTCGACCATGTGACTCATCCCCAAAACAGAAACTAATGTGGGCCTCGGCCCTGGGACTCATCCCCAAAACTGAAATTGATGTGGGCCTCGGCCCTGGGACTCATCCCCAAAACTAAAACTGATGTGGGCCTCGGCCCTATGACTCATCCCCAAGCTGATGCTGATGTGGGCCTCGACCCTAGGACTCATCCCCAAAACTGATGCTGATATGGGCCTCGACCTTGGGACTCATCCCCAAAACTGAAATTGATGTGGGCCTCGGCCCTGGGACTCATCCCCAAAACTAAAACTGATGTGGGCCTCGGCCCTATGACTCATCCCCAAGCTGATGCTGATGTGGGCCTCGACCCTAGGACTCATCCCCAAAACTGATGCTGATATGGGCCTCGACCTTGGGACTCATCCCCAAAATTGATACTGATGTGGGCCTCGATCCTGAGCTTATACTGACGTGGGCCTCGCCCTCAAACTGATACTAATGTGGGCCTCACCCCCAACCTGATACTGATGCGAGCCTCGCCCCCAAACTGATACTGAAGTGGGCCTCGCCCCCAAACTGATATTGATGCGGGCCTCGCCCCCAAACTGATACTGACGTGGACCTCGCCCTCAAACTGATACTGATGTGGGCCTCGCCCCCAACTGATACTGACGTGGGCCTCGTCCTCAAACTGATACTAATGTGGGCCTCGCCCCCAAACTGATACTGACGTGGGCCTCGCCCTCAAACTGATACTAATGTGGGCCTCGCCCCCAAACAGATACTGACATAGGCATCGCCCTCAAACTGATACTAATGTGGGCCTCGCTCTCAAACTGATACTGATGCGGCCTCACCCCCAAACTGATACTAATGTGATATTGCATATGAACATGTTGTATTGCCTCTCACGAGATAGTCCTGATAGCTAAACATATTTTCGTTCTCAATGGATGCTTCATGTCGAAACTAGAGAACCTTCAAAATACTTAATACACTCAAATCTGATCGTCTACATGAGTGATCTGAATTAGACTCCTAGTGTGTGTGCTAAGGCTCTTTCGCAGCTTAATCATTAAGTAAGCCAACTCGATGATTTTGTCTCTGAGAATCGGATCAGTGGGTCTAACCAATCTGGATGTCTTGATCACACTCTGTTATTACTTCCTCGTACTCAACATGATATGGTTTTCTTCTTTTTTCTCTTGTCTTTTTTTTTTTTTTTTCATTTTTGAACTTTTTCTTTTTCTTTTTCTCTTTTCTTTATTTTTCTTTCTTTGACACACCTACCCTTTAAGGTAGCATTTCTCCTCATGGTGGTCCTAATACTCACCCATGGGTAGCTTCACGCTTATCGGTTATAGGCGGTCTATTTTTTTCTTTTCCTTTCATTGTAGAAACTTTTTATTTGTTTCCAACTATATCATATATCGTAGTATAAGTAAACCAGGATGGACATCCCAACAAACAGTCATTCACTGATCTACCATATATTCACTAGTCATCTCGCCAACTACTCAGACTTCTACTGCTAAGATCCCGTAATCAAGTGCTCGCGAGTCTAGCCAAGATCAACCACTCAGAATACTGGATGAGAGTACATCTCGCACTTACCTTTTCTAAGGTTTCTCCCTACAGCAAACAATGTTATCACTGGACATATGCCTAACTATCAAAGACTTATACTGATATGGGCCTCAACCCTGAGATTCATTCCTGAGACTAATACTGATGCGGGGCTCAACCCGGTGATTCATTTCAAAACTGATACTGATTCTGATTCATTCCTGAGACTGATGTTGGCCTCAACCCCATGATTCATTCCTAAAACTGATGACATTGTACTGTTGCTGCTTCTGGTTGGCTTGCTGTGGGACACAGAAACTGGATGACGCATGCTATTCCAGGCTCGCGGCCTAGTCGGGAGTACGGAGTAGCCACGGGGGACTAAACCGGAGAATAATGGAGTCGCCATCCGGCGTGAACCGGGAAAATGGGATTTAAGGCCGCACTCACCCCTCGCAAGGGAAGACCTCAAACCATTGGGTTCGGAATGGTCCCTTACTTATGTCACTTGTAATGAAAGGATTTGTGTAATATTTTAATCAAGCTTAAGTAACACTTATTTCCAAGAGTATCATGCTTCTAAATTCACATGTACAAAAAAAAAACTTACACCTTAATTTACATATATTTCACATCTAAGATTGCATGCTTGAAAGTACATCAAAGTAGCAACGAACATACAACTTCATTGGCATACTGTACTCACGAAAACATAAGCACACACTAACCACACAAGCACACATGTGAGCACTTTTCCAAGTGGTACGTGGAATTGTATCCCAAGTATAGACCGCACTACCGTCCATTCGGAATCGGCTATGGAATTTATGTCTGGGTTTCCATCCGATATACCACAAGAAATAATACTCCAATGCTATCATGACATGGATATATGAATTGTAATACGTTAAGCCAAGACTAAGGTAAATGATGCAACCAATGGAATAAACATGCCTTTCATTATGATGCATACAAAGATAAGAATGACTATGCGGGATTTCATAATACATGCATGAATGGTATAGTTGGCTTTATGTGAGAGTTATGAGTGTGTGCGTGAATGTAAGGTGGCTTGGCGAGAGTGCTAGGTTAGGGCTAATGACGTGAGGAGTTATGCTTATGGTAAACGGCTAAATGGCTGGCGAATTGCGTGAATTGTTTGAGTGCGTGGGGACTGTCAACGTAGGGAAAGTGTGCATTTGTGATAAAGCTAGGGGCGTTGAAGGCTTGTGTCGTGTTTATGGGCTCTTTAGGCGGTAGGGGGCAGTGTGCTACGTGCGTGAGTTTGTACGTGAATTGAAAGAGATAGATGGTTGGTTTAAGGGGGGTTTTATCGTGAAGGGATAGGTGGCTTGTGTGAAGCGGTGAAAGCAATTTGGCATGAGGCAGTGTGTTGTTTCGTGGGTGGCGTGGGTGCCATGAGCTGTGTTGAAGGTTTGGGGGCGTGTTGAGGCTATGGGGGATTTAAGGGAGACCTGTGTTTTGCTTGAAGGTAGTGAGTTGAGAAGGGGGAGTTACGTGCATGGTGAATGAGTTTATAATATGGTGAGTTGTCGAGGGTTCATGGAGTGTAAAGGGTAGGGGATATGTGTACACCAATAACAATAGGTCGAGCCAAGACAGGGATAAACGATGCAATCAATGGATGAAAAACACGGCAAATATCGTGGTAAAGGTAGCCTTTTAGGCTTTTCTTCTCAAATAGAGAACCTTTTAATCCAACACAATAAGCCCATGCGCCTTTCGTTACAATGCATACAAAGATAAAGATAACCATATGAAATTTAGTATGTCCGATTGAACATATCTTATATCCAACCGAACACACATCAACCGGCGCGGCAAAGCATTGTGGTAAAGGATTTTAACTCCTCCAAATATGGGACCTTTATCTGACTTACTAAGCCCATGCGCTCGATCATATCATGCATACAAAAATAAAGACAATCATATCAAACTTAGTATGTCCGATTGAACATATCTTATATCCAACCGAACACACATCAACCGGCGCGGCAAAGCATTGTGGTAAAGGATTTTAACCCCTCCAAATAGGGGACCTTTAATCCGACTTACTAAGCCCATGCGCTCGATTGTATCATGCATACAAATAATGTGCGGAATTCAAATGACGAAAAATAAATAAATCAAAGCAATATAAAGCAAAAGAAAGTGTCGTTTACTCATGCGGTACGTGGAGTTGTATCCCGAGTACATATCATACTACCGTCCATTCGGAATCAGCTATGAAATTTATGTCCGGGTTTCCATCCGATATACCGCGAGAGTTGACACATCTCTCATTTTATTCCAAAGCCACAACATACAATATCTCATAATCCATGCATATTTATCTACTCAAGGACCACAACGTGCATTTCATCATAACAATCATGCAAGCAATACTCAATAAATAATACAAATAAAACAGAAAACGAATATGGAAAATACCCTCAGGTCTAACCTTTTATGTCGACTTTCGAACTCACGTTTCACGGCCGTCGGAAGGGCTACCACACCGCAACTTTTCTGGTTCACAGGTTTGCATTTTACCTCGCTGTTTCGCTGCTCGAGCTACTATTTTGACTCCATTTTTCTGCTGTTTCCTCGCGGTTTCGCTGTCGTATTACTGGTCACTATTTCAGGTGTATAGGGGACTGTTTTGGGTGTTTTTTGTGGGTTTTAAGTGCAGTTTTTGTGTGATTATTTAAGGGTTATAAGTGCAGTTTTTATGTTACTGGTTTAGGGATTTTAGGGACTGTTTTGAGGGTTAATAGGAGTGCAGTTTTTTGGTACTGCAGGGAGGTTTACGGGGCTGCTGTTTCGGTGATATAGGGAGGCTTATGGGGCTGTGTTTTTGATGTACGAATGGCTGCTGTATTGGTGTATTTTTCGGTGATGTGAGGGAGGCTTATAGGGCTGTGTTTTTCGGTCAAGTAAGGGAAGGAGATGAAGAGAAATTTGTTATATTTTTTGTGTAATATGCGTGAATGGAGAGCTTGGAGAGGGGGTTGGAAATTCTTTGCTTCTTTATTTATTGTGATGGGCGTAAATTAGGAGGAGGGAATGCCTTGGAGAGGTGTGGTTTATATAGAGAAAGGCTAGGGCTTCACCTTGTCTCACAAGGAATAGGATTTGGCATTAAATGGAGGATTTGATTTGGTATCCAACAAGGAAAAGATTAGATTGAGGGGGGACAAATTTGGTTCAAATTAGGAATACAATATATTTGATTGGTTAGGATTAGGCATGGCATCTTTTTAATTTAGTATGTAATATATTTGATTTGTCCAAATTAGGTATGATTATATATTATGTTTTATTTAATTGGTAAATGGCTTAAAATATTTTATTTAATTCAAATACATTATCTAATTAATATTTAATCTAATATTTTATTTAATTTGGGTGTAATTAGGGTGATTGGGCGTGTGGGCTTTTGGTTGGGCGTGTGGGCTTGGGTGGTGGGTTTGGTTTGTATGGACAAGGTGTGTGGGCTTGCGGGGGTTTTGGGTCAAGGCAAAGGGGCTTGCGGGGATTTTGGGCCAAGGTTAGGTGATTTGTGAGTGTTTTGGGCCATGAACAATTTTTAAAACGGAAAACCAACAAGTAACCCGAAGCTAAACCAATGAACTTAATCCGAATATGAGTCAATTCTTGACTCCTCCATTCCGACGTCCGTTTCCCGCGGTTTCCGTGACTTAAAAGGTAGTGCCTCCAACTGAGACTCATCATCGGGTTTCACATGCAAAAATGCAATGCCTACACTTGCATTTGCCGCTTTCTCTTTTTCTCCATTGAAACCTGTGAATACAAAGAAAACAAAACACAAAAAGAATGCAAGTGCGTTACGTGTATGCATGCATGCATGGATGAATTTCCTATCCCGTTGGGTTAGGTCTTTCCGCCAATTCCCTTGGCTACTATTCGGTCCTCTCTTCCTCAGGCAAAATATTGCTTCAATTTGTCCACGTTGATCGGCTCAGTGAACTCGTTCCCTTCTAAGTCTGACAGTCTCACTGTCTCGTTTCCCATCACTTTCTGGACTATGTAGGGTACTTCCCAATTAGGTCTGAACTTTCCTCTCAGATCCGTTGTCGATGGCGTTGACAGCTTAAGTACTAGATCCCCCTCTCTGATCTTAGAAGGATGCACCTTTTGTTGAATGCTCGGGCCGATCTCTTACGGTATAACTGCATATGATGCATGGACTTCATTTTATTCTCATCCAGTAATGCCAACTGTTCAAGTCTCTGCGAGGCCCATTCTTGCTCCAATAACTCTTTCGGCTAATATCTGCATGGACTGTATCTCAACTCCTACTGGCAGTACTGCTTCCATTGCCTTCTTCTTTTCTTAAACACTTCAGCTGAATGCCATTTGCTTGTCTTTTGTGTAGTCCTCATTTCAAACTAATATATTGAGAAGCTAACTCCAGAATGATTATCTTGTTCTTCTTGAAAAGTAGAGACTCAGGCAAGTAAATGAAATGAACGTCTTTATTTTTATTAAGAAAAAGGTTCGAACAAGTAGACAAAATCAATTTTTTATGATTAATGGATGTGACATCACAATTTAATGATATCAGGAAAACAAACATCCCTATAATTTGCAACTTTGTCTTCTTCCATCTTCTTGCTTTTTCCGGACATCAGATCATCTAACTCCTGTAATTCTTTTTCCCATTTACTTTCCCCTTTCTGCTCTATCTCATCTTTACTAGTGTTGCCCCATATCCTCATGTGGAAAAAGCTTGGTGGTCGTGAGTTTGGAAGACAATGCTGTCAGATATGCCGGATTTAATCATGTAGGTAGGCGGTGGTACGGAGTGATAGTTAGGCAGGGGGTTTCTCTCTGTATGTTAGGTTGCTCTTTCTCAGGGTTAAGTATTTTTTGGGAGTCTATAAGGTCCTGGATCTCATGCCTAAGGCGGGTACAATTGTCGGTTTTGTGCCTTTTTGCTGATGGAGGTAACAGTAAAGGTTCAGGTTAAGGTAGCGTGGCACATGGTTTGAAAGTGGTTTAGGTTCTAAGGGATTTAGGAGTCCTTGCCTTTTTAGCTCTTCAAATACCTCTAACAAATGTCTACCAAGATTGGAGAATCCTCTGTTTCTGATAGGGGCAACCTCAGAGGGTGTGGGCTTGGTCCTTGAAGGTTCCTCAATGGTTTTTCCATTCTGGTTGAACAACTTCCTGTTATTGGCTATACGGGGTGCGGTCAAGCTGGCCACAACATTGGTCAGAATTTGCAACTGCTCAGTAATTTCAGTTACTTTGGTCTCTAATTGATCCAGACGGGATCCCTCGGTGACTGACTCACTCATATTTGCTGGCGGTCTTTTGACGAGTCTTCATTCTTCCCCAACACAACGGGTATCTATGATGGCTCTTAGACACAAGGGTTAACATGATGCGTGTATGCATGAGGTGCATGAGATGCGTGAGATGTATGGAATATATAAGTCGGCCCATTATCATTTTAAAGCATTCAATCATATATATCGCGGTGCAAACGGTCCCGTTGGAAAGGCCCAACGGTTTACACTTGGCGAAACATGGCTAAACAACTTCAAATGATAAGAGGCCCAACAAAAAATGGCCCATCGGCATTTTTTAGAAGCTCTTGCCCAATTGTCAAAAGACACGAACTCGTCCAGTTTAATGGCCCACAAGTTCATATCTCGAAAAAAAAGTCCAACTGAATCCAAATGATGATGGTCCTAAACACAAGTATAAAGAGAATTTTCTATTAATTATACAACTACAGTTCTCATGTGGGCTCATGGGAGTGTAAGAAAGGCTCTCGCCGGCGAAAGATTGCCCACAACTAGGACTCCCCACTCAAGAGTACGAGCGACCAAGTGAGCGCACCTTTTTTATACCTTACGGTACGTGCCAACAAGTTATGCTACGTGAATACGTCAATGTATTTCTATTGTAGATTCCCAGAGGGTGGGTGGAGCGAACTCTCTTAAATACCCAAGCCTCTGAGGCTCTTATCGCCTTGGTGACAGAATAAAGACAGTCC
Organism: Zanthoxylum bungeanum; assembly: GCA_019454045.1. Classification (NCBI taxonomy): domain Eukaryota; kingdom Viridiplantae; phylum Streptophyta; class Magnoliopsida; order Sapindales; family Rutaceae; genus Zanthoxylum; species Zanthoxylum bungeanum. The sequence goes on from SKCR01042829.1 coordinate 288,564, forward strand.
TCCAAATTATCTGTCACAACAACGAGCTACGGATAATGATGTTTGAGTTCTAATATAGCCCAAGAATCATGAAATCAAGCAAGAAAAACGCATGAATACACAAAGGATCAAGGCGGAATATATAACTCCACTCAAAATTCGGTTTGAGATGCGAAGAACAAGCTGCGTTTTTGCCTCCCTCCAAGCTCACGGCAACAGCTCTCCAAGGCATGGGCTGCTCGGTTTTGACTGTTTGGTTCCTCCATGATTCGGCCATTGATGAACACCATGGAAGCTCAAAGCTTCAAGGTTCAAAAGAATTCCAAGCTCATAAATTCGTTTCCCTATCACCTATGTATAACCCAAGGTGTGTGCTAGCACACTCACATCTTCTTCCTTGCTTCTCATTGATTCGGTCACAACCAAAATTTTGGAGAAGAAACGTTCCAAACCGTGAAGAAGAAGAAAAGAAAGAGAGGGAAAAGGGTTTCACGTGAAACCCGTGTGTGGAGGAGAGAGAGAAGATGATAAAAATAAAATAGTATTTGGTTAATATATTTTCCAAAAATAAATAAACCATTACCCACTTTTCATTTCCAAAAACAAAAGTCAAAAAGCAAAACAATAATGCCTTTCAACTACCACATCAATCACTCAAATCAAATGACAACTTGTCACATCACTCAAAGTGACATTTGATTTGACGCTTGATGTGACTTGCGATTTGACGCATGATTTGACTTGCGTGCCGTACTCGAATTCGAAATGCGAATGCGCTCGCAAATAATCCCGGGCTCGGGTTCGCTAATTCCAAATTAACAAATTTTCCGTCGCGTCGTAATTAAATGATTACGCCTAGCGAAATCACTATTCACGTCGCTAACGAATTAATTCTAAATTAATTCGTTCGCCCGAATTAAAATCTAATTTAATTCCGCGTCAAATCCAATTTCTAATAATATATCAAATATATTATTTATCGATTAATTCCAAATTAATCGTTCTCTCTCTTTAATTAATATTTTATCCCAGATAAAATATCTCCGTGATTAATCCCAGATTAATTTTCTCTCTCTTCTAATTAATCCCAGATTAATTAAGTGCGAGTTATACGTCATCGGTGAATCTTTGGGAAGCGACCCATGAGATCTCCGGATATGTTGGCAGTAAATACGGTCGTCGGACTATCCGAACACGTAAGTACCTCGTACTACGTTTATACCGATTTACAAGACAAGGTTGGCTTCTAGCAAAGCGCCATGCCTACCCAATTCTCCAGAAATATTCTTACAGGAATATATAGATCTGTATCAAGCGTAGTATACCGTAGTATTGCGTATATCAGCCCAGTATCGGATAGTCACGTGCTAGGGCTGGGGCTGGATAAGTGTCTGCCCCGTCCGAAGCACATGTCGGATGTCTGGTAACTAGTCTCTATAATCGATATACATGACCTTGTCATAATATCCCGATGGCCGGCCACACTTAAGAGCACTAATACCGTATCCTGCGTGACATCATCTCCACTATGACTGGAGTGATACTTCCGTCTTGACATCACACACTCACACCCAATACACTACGACTCTCTGATAAACCCAGAAGTGGTGTACGCAGAACCGGTTAAAGCCCTGTACCACCAAGACCAAAGTCTACCGATTATCGCAAGTATTAGCGATGTAAGTCTCAGGTTAAGACTATACACACCTACCTTGATTTCGGCCTCCCATAGACACATAGTCATAATACCAATGGGATTCCGAGGGGTCTATCCAGAGCGAAGCTGTTTCCCGTACCATCGGTGAAACACGACCTCCTATCGCACTTGCATAAGTATCCGATACTTATATATATGAGAACTATGCTGTTGTGCCCTCACAACGCACACAAGTGCAATACTAGCCTATTCCGCATTATCGATGTCCAGTCTCGATAATACTCCTGCTAGGGATATTTAATGATTAAACCTTCGGGACTGATACTGTCTCATATCATTCTCAGTCCAGGAACTAATCATAGGGACCTCTCTTCATTTATATATCTATGGTGATCTAATCACAAATGATGAGAGTGCAATTTCCTTGTCACATAGTTAATTTGCTACAACAACACAATGATCTGTGCAAATAGTGACGCTATGGGTCATTTTGTCCAACAATCTCCCACTTGGCACATAGCCAGTCACTCAAGTGTCCTACACCCGAACTATGTACGGTTGGCTCAAACTGCTGAGAAATGCATTCGTCAGCGGATTTGCATGATTATCATCTTGATGCGATTTATTCGATCATCACATCGCCACGATATATGATCCGAATGAATCAGATGAGTATCTAAGTATGTATCTGGATCGTTGATGAGACCATTAATTCTTTAGCCTGTGCTGACGCCTAGCTCAGCTGCTAACAGAACTATATCTAATCTAATTAGATTTGTATCGACCCAAATGACTTCTATTGCTGCTTCAGCTGCAGCAAACAACCACATTTGTTGTTTATTCGGTAACAGTATCTTACTTGGAAGATTTCCAGCTCACTGTACCGTTATTCAAACTATATAGTACCGTTTGCGACTTTTAGTCGTCTTTATCGGTTATAGGAAACTTGCTACAGTGACCCCAGTCACTTCAAGTTCTCCTTCTCCATAGACTAAGACAACATCCTTAGTTCTCTAAGATACTAACGGATGTTCTTAACATCAATCCAGTGACTATCACTCGGATCGGCCTGTTTGTGAATCCATATGCTCAAAGCGTATGATACACCAGGTCTCGTACATTTTTCAATGTACGGTTTCTAGAGAGTATTGCGAAAGCCAAGCTTTCGCCGAATATTTATTTATGGGAATATCATTTCCAAGAAATGACGTATTATCATTATTTTATAGGACAACCACTATCAGTGCGCTCCCACTAACCTTCTTATATATACACTAGAATTATTTTCGTTTTGAATTAAATCATACATCATTATGATTATATCAAAACGATAATTCCAAGAACCTAATGCTTGCTTCAATCCAATCATGGATCGAATAATCTGCATTATCCAAATGGATTTACCGTGGCAACAGGTAAAAGTTGAATCGTAATCAACACAATGTTGATAACGATACCTTTCCGTTAAAGCCTAGCTTTATACGTTGGTATGTTGTCATCCATGTATGTCTTCCTAGAAGACATATAGTACCAATAGGCACAATGCCTTGTGGTACATCAACTAGTATCCAAACTGGTTGATATACATGGAATCCATTTCGGATTACATGACACTTTGCCATAATTAGGGAGTTGATACCTTGTATCACTTCCTCATACGTAGTCAGTTAGTATTCCTCAATAAGATAGACATCTTTATGAGGTGCGATCAGAAACCCATACCCCAGGTTGTTTTCTGACTCTATCCGACCTACGCGGTTCTTGTGTATTCGAAGATTAATGGTAATAGTCTCATCCTGGATGAACTATTCATGTTCCATTAAGATTCAGTGCCTTGAACATTACTTATTTCCCGATTTCATCGAGTTATACTCCTCCCACTTACCACTGCATATCGGTATTCCTCTCAGGAAAACCGTATGGTGAGTAACAATCTAATTGTTCTCTTGTGAGATGTATAAGTACAATACTTATGGTATCCCTAGGATAACCTACATTTGGCACTTATCCTATTTGGGTTTTAGTTTGGTATCATCCAAACATATGCCTAGCATACCCAAATTATCAGGAATGAGAAACCCGGTTTCTTTCCCGTTCATATCTAATATGATATCTGTCAAACAGATTATTATGGAACCTTATTCAAAGTAAGTTCTTGCACTGTTTAAAGCTTATCCGTTGAAGGAAATGGTAGCTCAGAGCGACTCGTGATTAACCTTATTATGTTTAACAAAATTCGGTTAATCCGTTCGGACACACCGTCAAACTGACGTATTCCGGGAGGAGTCCTTATTTGAAAGAAAACTATACTCTTTCATAAAAACTAGAAACTAGTTTCTTAAGTATTTTCCATTACAGTCTTACCATGACGGTTTAATACTTTAGCCGATCTATTTGTCTATTTTATGTCGAAACTCTAAAAGTTTCCGATTTGTGTTTCAAAAGAAACACATAACCATACGCGATGCCACATCCGTACAGGTCACGAAATATTCAAATCCATATCTAGCCTAGCTAGACATGGGCCCACTTGCTTCACTATGAAGTAGGGCTAACAGATCGGTGGCATTTACACTTTTACCAAGTAAATAGTGTTTTAGGCACTTTGCCCAAATAGACTAGATTCGTAGACTTTATTTGAATGGAATCAAATCAGTCCTAGTACCGCTCTTCAAAAGTGCGGATATACGATTCTTGTTTATCAGTGTCCCTGACAACTATGCCACAATTAAGTTTCTTAACTGATCAAATCAGTTTGAGCTATTTATTTGTCATGTTATATATTTGAGATATTATTTATATTCAAAATATAAATCCTGTTATTCACATCTAATGTGTTTATCTCAATATCATCTTTATATAATGAAACACTTTAGTGTTCTAGAATATAAAGGTACACCCGCAGCGGGTTATACGCGATATAGAGATAATGTTTCTAGTCAAACTAGCTACATTATAACAGTTTCTAATTTAAGTACTAACCCGAAGGTAGTTCCTAAATTCAGATATCTACGGTTAAAACACAGCGACTTTCGTCCCGTTTTCAATTCGCAGATAAATCTCAATTGAAGTCAGTATCCTGTTCAAAATAGATTCTGAACATCAATATATATTTTATGTACCACCTAAGTATCTAAAATCCAATTTTAATACTTGCTGTGAACATAATTATGACAAACATAATGGATTAAGCACTTAAGTTATCATTACATGATCTTCCAAAGATTATGCTCTACTATTTGCTTAACTCCAGGCTTAGGCATAATAATTATTTTATCAAATAAATAAGTTATTATTTTTTCTTGGACCATCCTGAAATTTATTCCCAATTTGAAAATTAAATCGTTTAAATACATTTTCCCCCAGGATTATGTCTTAAACACTCAATCTTTCATTTTATATCTTGATTCTAATAGTCCAACTATTTAATCAACGATTTGTGGTACTATTTATTATAATGATTATAATAGTCCAACTATATAATCAAATATAATCTAAATTAATTAACCTCAATTACATTGATTACTATAATCCAATTATAAAATCAACTGTAAACTGAAATTAATTAATTCAAATATATTGATTAATATAATCCAATTATATATAATCAAATATAATACAGTCCAACTGTTTATTAAAACAACAATTTAAATATTAGTCCAACTAACATTTAATCTAACGACGAAAATAATTTGAATGAGCGCGTATGGCGAGTAATTGAACGAGTATTGCAAATTCAATTCTTGCCTCCCACTATTTTTCGGCGAGCCTCTAACCCTCTGTCGAAACCGTACTCGTGGGCTAGGATCCCGTTAAATATCACACAATCTTGACTTTGGCCAACAAATTGTATGATAATTAACTAGGTAGATCTCGAAGATCAATTGGATCCCATCCAATTCCTAGATCCAGTAGGCGGATATCCAAATCCTAAACATATATCTTATATATGCCAATACATCCAATGTATTACCTAACCTTTTTCCTCTGAATCAACTAAGCCTTGGCTTTGGCACAACAAACCTAGTGATCCCAGTCAAGTGTGACCCATTGACCATGGAAAGCTTCGTAATCAATGTCGATGGACAAGAAGTGGTCTTGACTTTGGCCAACAAACCACAACTTGGACAAGACACCGATATGGAACAAAGCTCTCGTGATTCAAACACATCTTCGACGGACAAAGGGCTTGACTTTGGCCAACAACCCAATGCCAATCTCGGATCTTGAGTGAGAATCACTCAATGGAAGGAAAAACACTTGATATTGAGCGAGGGTTTTTCGCGTGCAATTGGCTACCAATTTATTATCTTTATTAAGGTCTCATCATCATCATACACCCTTAAACATGCATTCTAAACACATAATAAAGCGCATATGAAATAAAATAATAATGATATGCGGATGGATACTTTACATTGATCCTAGATCAAATCTCTCATTTTCTCTCTCCAAAGGCACATGTATTTACTTCTACCCGTTACACTACACTTCTAAAGAAACCTCATTTACATTGAGGGGAATAGGTGAGAAAGAATACAAAGAGTATAGAGGTGATAAGGCTGGACACGCAGGTCCAATTAATAAATCAAATTTATTACAATTTCCAAAATTGTCCCACCCGACTAATATCCATCCGATATACATTATTCATGCATCGCAACCATGTATTCATACAAGCATGTTATCAATCAATCTAATCCAATTAATTAATCTGATAATTAGTGATCATCCAATGTTCAAACAACGATTTGATTTTTGCTCGAGTCAAACTCGTTTTGCGAATAAGTACTCAAAGTACGAATTCTTGAATTAAATTAACTACATAATTAAATCCAATTTAATACGCATTTAATTCTAATTCACTATTTAATTCCAAATTAAATATTACACTTTTATTAACGAACCTTTACGACTTAAATTCCAAATTTAATCGCAACGGGTCTCAAAGCCCGATTAACATCTAATGTTTATTTAATTAAAGTCCAATGGGCTTTTAATTAATTTCTATAAGGCGTGGACTTTTGGTCAACTCGGGTCAAACCGAACAACCAAAATCCAATCCGGGAGTTACCCCATAAGCCCAGAAATCAATTTTGGCCCATTAGGCCCATTAAATAATTAAGGTCCATTAAGTCATAATTGGACTTTATGGATGCGGTTTTAGGCCCAATTGGATCCAACCAAATTTGCCTAAACTCAACTTTGTACAACAAAGCCCAAAAGCCCAATCACAACCTTAAAGGCCCAATTTCCAAAATAAGCCCAATTAATTAACTTATAAAATCTAAAATTCCATAATTAATTAACCTAAGTGTAATACACAATTAACCACCCCAATTAATATTTCTAAAACATCAATTAGCATACTTAATCATGCACTTAATGACAAATAGTGTCCAACACAATTTATTAAAATCAAACCCATTTACATGCTTTTGTTCTCGGCAATTAGGGGTTTTTCCAATCCGATTCGTTTCAATCCAATTGAATCCACAATCATCATTTCCCAAATCAATTCAATTCATCCAATGAATTAAAATCAAAAAAACACATGAATTTCAAATTCAATTGAATTCGGCCAAGCCACTTTAATTTGGGAAAATGTTCCAAATCAAAATTCAATCAAATTGAACTTCAAAACAACATTACCCAATTGTTTTAAGTCATCCAATGATCAAACAAACAAAATCACCAAGAAATTTAGGGTTCTTTAATTTCGGCCAACATAAGCAATTTGGGGAAATTTGTTCCAAACACAATTTCAACAAATTGATCCAATCAATCTTAAATTAAACATACTTTAAGCATTCTCATTCATCCAATTTCACAAAATATGCTCAAAATCAAGTTTACCCAAATTTGTCACTTTATGCCAACATAAAAAATTGGGGAAATTTGTTCCAAACAATTTTCTTCAAATTGATCCAATCAATCATTAATTCACAACATTTAAGCATACTTAATCAATCAATTTAATCAAATCATGCTTCAATTGATTTTACCCAATTTGTCATGCCCAAAATTTAGGGAAAATTGAATCCAATCCAATTTCATGAAATTGATCATACACAACTTCAATTCAACCTCATTCAAGCATACTTCATCAAACAATTCAACCAAATCATGCCTAAATCGAGTTTACCCAATTTTAACCCTAACTTTTTCATGCTTGATCAAAGCTCAAGATACCATTGTTGAGTTCTAATATAGGTCCCAAGAATCATGAAATCAAGCAAGAAAAACGCATGAATACACAAAAGAGTAAGGCGGAATACATAACTCACAAATTCGGTTTGAGATGCGAAGAACAAACTACGTTTTTGCCTCCCTCCAAGCTCACGCAACAGCTCTCCAAGGCAGTGGGCTGCTCGGTTTTGACTTGTTGGTTCCTCCATGATTCGGCCATTGATGACACCATGAAGCTCAAAGCTTCAAGGTTCAAAAGGAATTCCAAGCTCATAAATTCGTTTCCCTATCACCTATGTATAACCCAAGGTGTGTGCTAGCACCACATCTTCTTCCTTGCTTCTCATTGATTCGGTCACACCAGAAATTTTGGAGAAGAAACGGTTCCAAACCGTGAAGAAGAGAAGAAGAAAAGAGAGGAAGGGTTTCACGTGAAACCGTGTGGAGAGAGAGAGAGAGATGATAAAAATAAAATAGTATTTTGGTTTATATATTTTCCAAAATAAATAAACCATTTACCACTTTTCATTTCCAAAAAAACCAAAAAGTCAAAAAGCAAAACAATAAATGCCTTTCAACTACCACATCAATCACTCAAATCAAATGACAACTTGTCACATCACTCAAAGTGACATTTGATTTGACGCTTGATGTGACTTGCGATTTGACGCATGATTTGACTTGCGTGCCGCACTCGAATTCGAAATGCGAATGCGCTCGCAAATAATTCCGGGCTCGGGTTCGCTAATTCCAAATTAACGAATTTTCCGTCGCGTCGTAATTAAATGATTACGCCTAGCGAAATCACTATTCACGTCGCTAACGAATTAATTCTAAATTAATTCGTTCGCCCGAATTAAAATCTAATTTCAATTCCGCGTCAAATCCAATTTCTAATAATATATCAAATATATTATTTTATCGATTAATTCCAAATTAATCGTTCTCTCTCTTTAATTAATATTTTATCCCAGATAAAATATCTCCGTGATTAATCCCAGATTAATTTCTCTCTCTTCTAATTAATCCCAGATTAATTAAGTGTGAGTTATACGTCATCGGTGAATCTTTGGGAAGCGACCCATGAGATCTCCGGATATGTTGGCAGTAAATACGGTCGTCGGACTATCCGAACACGTAAGTACCTCGTACTACGTTTATACGATTTACAAGACAAGGTTGGCTTCTAGCAAAGCGCCATGCCTACCCAATTCTCCAGAAATATTCTTACAGGAATATATAGATCTGTATCAAGCGTAGTATACCGTAGTATTGCGTATATCAGCCCAGTATCGGATAGTCACGTGCTAGGGCTGGGGCTGGATAAGTGTCTGCCCCGTCCGAAGCACATGTCGGATGTCTGGTAACTAGTCTCTATAATAGTCTCTATAATCGATATACATGACCTTGTCATAATATCCCGATGGCCGGCCAGCACTTAAGAGCACTAATACCGTATCCTGCGTGACATCATCTCCACTATGACTGGAGTGATACTTCCGTCTTGACATCACACCCAATACACTACGACTCTCTGATAAACCCAGAAGTGGTGTACGCAGAACCGGTTAAAGCCCTGTACCACCAAGACCAAAGTCTACCGATTATCGCAAGTATTAGCGATGTAAGTCTCAGGTTAAGACTATACACACCTACCTTGATTTCGGCCTCCCATAGACACATAGTCATAATACCAATGGGATTCCGAGGGGTCTATCCAGAGCGAAGCTGTTTCCCGTACCATCGGTGAAACACGACCTCCTATCGCACTTGCATAAGTATCTGATACTTATATATATGAGAACTATGCGTTGTGCCCTCACAACGCACACAAGTGCAATACTAGCCTATTCCGCATTATCGATGTCCAGTCTCGATAATACTCCGGCTAGGGATATTTAATGATTAAACCTTCGGGGACTGATACTGTCTCATATCATTCTCAGTCCAGGAACTAATCATAGAGACCTCTCTTCATTTATATATCTATGGTGATCTAATCACAAATGATGAGAGTGCAATTTCCTTGTCACATAGTTAATTTGCTACAACAACACAATGATCTGTGCAAATAGTGATGCTATGGGTCATTTTGTCCAACAAAAGATTATCTAGGTGCCTTCACAGTTTTTCCTTATAGAAAGGTAGTGAATGAAGGAAGACACCAAACCATCACCTAGCCTTAACAATGCCTTTGATTAAACCCCTTTAACCCACTATAGACACGGTTAACTAAAGCACAAATCACAATCATTAAAAGATATTATTTCGGGGCCGATTCTCTATCCCCAGTGGAGTCGCCAGACTGTAGGACACAGAAATCGGCAACGTTGTTCCGGGCTCGCGGCCAGGTTGGGAGTACAGAGTAGCCCACGGGGGACTAAACTGGAGAACTAAAAATGGATTCGCCACCCGGTGTGAACCGGGAAAATGATTTAAGGCCGCACTCACCCCTCGCAAGGGAAGACATCAAACCGTTGGGTTCGGAATGGTCCCTTACTTATGCCACTTGTAATGAAAGGATTTATGCAATAGTACAACCAAATCTCATGCAACACATACCAGATAATTTAAGCAACATGCAAGTTTGCACGCCCACAATCGTAAATGAAAGAAATGAAGGCAAAATACATCATTCATGAACGTATTAAACACTAAAGTGCAATAATGTAACTAATAACAACTATGATAAAAGCGAGTACACAATCTCATGAGCATATCGAATAAATAAATACGAAAAATATAAATAAACAATAACGGTAAAGGCATAAATATTAAAGAGAGCTAACTAAGCATATGTGAGGAAGAGAATGACTAAGGAAACAAACATGCATGAAACATGATGAAGGAATCTGTCCAGTGTGTGCGCGTTCGTGTAGAGTTCGTAAACGCGTTCGAACGGTAAACAGAAGGTTCGCGTTCGTATAGCATTCTGAAAAGCATTTGAACGGGGTAAGACATGATGCATGATAAAACAAAATAGATGCGCATTCGAGTAGCGTTCGTAAATGCGTTTGAACGGAATGAGGCACAATGCATACGTTCGTGTAGCGTTCGTAAACGCGTTTGAACGGAATGAGGCAGAATGCATATGTTCGTGTAGCATTTGGAAACATGTTTGAACGAGATTTCCAAAATGGCATCTGAAATGACACAAACATATGCATGGATAAACAAATACACAATGTAGGACCTCGTGTGCCCGATGGAACACATTTCACATTCAATCAAACATACTTCGTCCGGCGTGGCAAAACATCGTGGTAAAGGTAGCCTTTAGGCATTTCCCTCGAATAGAGGACCTTTAATCCACCCGAGTTAGCCCATACGCACTAGAATGCAATGCATGCGTAAATAAAGCAATGATATGCAAAGGGTAAGTGACATAATAAAAGGCGTGGAAAAACATCGTGGTAAAGGTAGCCTTCAGGTATTTCCCTCGAATAGAGGACCTTTAATCCACCCTAGTTAGCCCATGCGCATTATATTACAATGCATACAAATGAATGAGACAATAATGCGGAACTCCGTATATCCGATTAAACATATCTTATATTCAATCAAACATACTTCGTCCGACGCGGTAAAACATCTTGGTAAAGGTAGCCTTTAGGCATTTCCCTCGAATAGAGGACCTTTAATCCACCCTAGCTAGCCATGCACATTATATCATCAATACACAAACAAATAACGTAAGAAAAGTAAATGGCGGAATGTAAAAAAGAGAATAATAGACGAACAAGATAAAACAAAGTGAAATATGTGCAGTTTGCTCAAGTGGTACGTGGAGTTATTTCCCAAGTACAGACCGTACTACCGTCCATTCGGATTCGATTATGGAATTTACGTCTGGGTTTCCATCCGATATATCACAAGAGACGACACATTTTCCATTCATCCAATAGCCATAACATTCATTAATCAACGATACTCATGCAAAGAAACATTAACAAAATAAAAGAAATAAACGGAAATAAATAAAGAAGGGTGCCCTCAGGTCTAACCTCTTTAATCGTCTATCGGAAGTGCGGTATGCAGTTTTCGGAAGGGTTGATACACCTCAATTCCTCCGGTTCACTGGTTCAATGTTTCCTTTCGTTGTTTCGCTGTTTGGGCTGCTGTTTTTTACTCCTATTTGCTGCTATTTTCGCTGTATTTTCTGGTCACTGTTTTTGGTAATTTAGGCTACTATTTTTGGGTGTTTGGGCTGCTGTTTTGGGGTGTATTTTCTGTCACTGCAGTGCAGTTTCATGGGTAATTTTCAGAGGTTGTAAGGACTGTTTTGGTGGTGTGTTTGTGGCGTGAAATATGGGCAATATTGGTTGCTATTTTGGCATGGCTTTAAGGTTGCTGGATGGGTATTATTGTGCGTGGAAGTAGGGCAAGTGTTTGTGTGTCATTTATTCGGTCAGTGGCTGCTTTATGTCCATGGCTACTCGATGGAGAGAGTTGTTGTTGTACGTGAAGAGGGCTAGTGAAGGCTTCAACGTGAAGGGGGGTTGTTGAAGGCTTCAACGTGAAGTGGGGAGCTTATTGGTGTGTGAGTTGAAGGCTGGTCAGAGGGTGCGTGAGTGGAGTTGAGAAGCTGAGGGACTGTTAGTGGCTGTTATTTGTTGTTGTTTGTTACGTGAAGGAGCTCACATTTGAGGGTTTGTGGCTGGTTTGATCTCGGTCAGTCAGGGCTGCCATGAATGACTTAGTTTATCATATGCTTTAGTCAGCAGTTTGGTCGGTGGTGTGCAGTGTTTTTTTTACGTGAGTGGTTTGTGTATGTTGAGCGTGTGTTTTTGTTTTTGGGTTTAAGGTTTTTAATGTGCGAGAGAGATGAGGGTGCTGAGTGTCTAGGGTTTTTATGAGGAGTGAGGGATGTGAGGATGCAGCAGCGTCATGAGGCCATGGTCTCAGTGATGACCGCTAGGATGAAAGAAGGGACATCAATTCGAGAGCATGTCTTAAGGACGATGACCTATCTCAATAAGACCGAAAATCATGGAGCTCGTATTGATGAGCATAGCTAGGTGACCATGATCTTGGAAACTCTTCCGAAGATTTTCCTATAGTTTAAAAGCAACTATATTATGAACAAGGTGTCTTTTACTTTGACTCAGCTGCTAAATGATCTCACCCATTAAGAGTCCATGTTGGTGGATCCTCGAAAGCCCTGTGGAGAAGCAAATGTTGTCGACTCTTTTAAATCTGCCAAGAACAATAAGAAAGGCACTGGGAAGGCTAAGGCAAAGCCAATGAAGAAGAATAAGAAAGACACTAAGGATGCCAAGTCCAAAGGAAAGTGTTTCCACTTCAACAAGGATGGGCATTGGAAAATGAACTATCTTAAATACCTTGTTGAAATGAAAGAGAAGATGGCTACAGTTAAATATGATTTACTTGTTATCGAATCTCCATTATTGGAGCCACTAACCATGTTTGTTCTTCTTTGCAGCTACTTAATTCATGGAGGGACCTTGCTGAAGGTAACTATACAATAAGGGTCGGGACATGGGATGTCGTTTCAGCAAGAGCAGTGGGAGATTCTAGTTTAAGTTTTTCCAATAATAGTTATTTAAATTTCTACAATGAGTTATTTATTCTTAGTTTTCACCATAATTTAATTTTTGTTTCTAAACTTTTGGATGATGGTTTTTGGTTTGTTTTAATAATAATTTGGTAATTATTGGTAGAAATGGATTAACTATATGCACATGAAACTCAGAAAATAATTTATATGTGTTAAGACCGTTAACACATAATTCACTGCTCAACACTGAAATGTTTAAGGTTGAAAAACCTAGAATAAATTGGTAAAAGATTTCTCACGATGACACATATCTGTGTCATCTTAGACTTGGTCATACTAGCCTTGACCGAATAGATACGTTGATAAAGAATGGAGCTTTAAAGCAGTTAGAGCTTGAAACTTTACTAGTCTGTGAGTCCTGTGTAGAAGGAAAGATGACCAAGAGACATTTTACAGGAAAAAGTATAAGAGCCAATAAACCACTTAAGCTAATACATTCAGATGTTTGCAGACAATATAGGAGCCCGATGTGGTTATGAATACTTCGTCACATTCATTGATGAGTATTCTAGATATGGGTACATTTACCTAATGCAGTACAAGTCATATACTTTTGAAAAGTTCAAAGAGTATCGTGCTGAGGTTGAGAAGCAATTAGGTAAGTCAATCAAAAATCTACAATCGGATCATGAAGGATAATACCTTGACAAAGATTTAGAGTATTTCTTAGTTAAGCATGAGATACTATCCCAACTCACAGAACCTGGAACACCATAGCATAATGGTGTTACAAAGAGGAGAAATCGGACCCTATTAGACATTATAGTTCACTACCTAGTTCATTATAAGGGTATGCATTACAAACAACTATGTATATCCTTATTGTAGTTCCTCTAAGTCTGTTCATAAGACTCTCTTAGAGTTGTGGAGTGGTCGTAAAGCTAGTTTACGACATTTTCGAAAATGGGGGTGTCTAGCATATGTGATAAAGAATAAAACTACTAAATTGGAGCCAAGTTCATATAGCTGTGCCTATTTGTAGGCTATCCTAAGAAGACAAAAGGTGGGTTCTGTGGGACACAGAAATCAGCAACGCTGTTCCAGGCTCGTGGCCCGGTCGGGAGTACGGAGTAGCCCGCGGGGGACTAAACTGGAGAATAAAAGAGTCGCCACCCAGTGTGAACTGGGAAATGATTTAAGGCCGCACTCACCCCTCGCAAGGGAAGACCTCAAACCGTTGGGTTGAGAATGGTCTCTTACTTATGCCACTTGTAATGAACAGATTTATCCGATAATATAACCGAGTCCACGCAACATACACATGCAAGAATAACCTATATCTAAGTTTGCATACAACCTATATCTAAGTTTGTATGCATAAAAGTAAATCGACATAACGGTGAGCACACAATTTCATGAACATATTAAATTGATAAATGCGGAAACATAAACAAATAGTAATCGTCTAAACATAAACATTGAAGAGATATAATTAAGCTCCTAATGCGAAAGAAATAACAAAATCATGCATGGAAATAACGTGCTATTTCTAATGAACCATGGATAAACACAAGATTAGATAAAATGAAATATGTGCGTTTCTCAAGTAGTACATGGAATTGTATCCCAAGTTCAGACCGCACTACCGTCCATTCAGATTTGGCTACGGAATTTACGTCTGGGTTTCCATCCGATATACCATGAGAGATAGCAAAAAATCATTCATCCAATAACAATAACGTAATAAACCAACAATACGCATGCTAAGGAATACTAATTATTAAAAAGATGAACGGGAATAAATAAAAGGGTGCCCTCAGGTCTTACCTTTTAAGTCGCCTCTTGGAAGTGCGTTACGCGGACGTCGGAAGGGTTAATGCTCTATAACTCCTCCGGTTCACTGATTCAATGTTTTCCTTCGCTGCCTCACTATTTTGGGCAGCTGTTTTCTCTGTTTTTACGAGTGTTTTCTGGGCGATATTTTTTATTACTGTTCGCGGTATTTAAGGTGCAGTTTGGGGACTGTTTATGCGGTAATTGGGGCTGTGTTTAGGGACTGGTTGTGCGGTAATTGGGGCTATGTTCAAGGACTGGTTGGACGGTATTTAGAGAGGTTTCAGGGGCTTTTTGTTGATTGTGTTCCACGATTAGGGCTGCTGGTTTTATTGTTTGTTATTCGGTGACTTAAGGGTTATTATTTGGTCTGTGCATGCAGTGGCTGTGAGGGGCTGTTGGTTGTGAGTGGAGAGGGTTTTTTCTGTGTGGGGGGGGGGGGGGGGGGGGGGGGGGGGGGGGGCAGTTACTTGTGAAGGGTTATGAGAAGAGTTTATGTTTGGTGATTCACGTAGGTTAGAGAAAGAGGAGGTTATGGTTCTTATTTATTCATGGCCAAGAGAGGATTGTCGTACGTGAGGTCTGTGCGTTTATTGGTTGTTGATGATGTGCATTCCAGTGAGAGAGAAGGAATTTAAGGTTTTCTTTGTGGTGGGTTCGATTTGTGTGTTTTGAGAGATTAGGGTTTGTTGTTTTTGAAGGTGCCGAGAGATGAAAGTCAAGGGAGAGCTTAGGGTCGTGTGAGTCTGGAAAGAAAAGAGAGCCGGAACGTGATTGTCTTAGGGTTGCGTTACTCTCGGTCAATGGGGTCACGGTTGAGTCAGAGAGAAAGAGGCGTGAGGGTAGTTTGTAAGTGGTCTGTGTGAACATTGGTACGTGAGTGCTTGTTGAAGTATCGGTGGAGGGATGGCTTATTTTGTCCGGATGTGGGTAGTGCGTGAGTGGCTTCTAATTTAGGTTTTTTTTGTTATGCGTTGAATGAATGAATAGAGATAGAGTGTTAGGATTAGGGTTGTCGTGAGTTGGCTTGTGAGAGGGAGGGCCAAGGCCGAGAGCTTTAGGGTTTAGAATTGTGTGTAGTCTGTGAGAGAAGAGAGAGGAAGGACTGCCGAATGAGTGTTAGGTCCCTAAAGGTTTGGTTTGTGTGTCTTTTTATAAGAGATGGTTAGGGTTGTCCTTATTTGGGTAGGAAAGAAATCATGCAATTATGGGGGATATCTTTTAATTAGTGTGCTACAAGGAAAACATCCATTGAATTAGGAAGGTTATTTGTTTTGGTTTAGGAAAATGATTTATGGGATTTGAATTGATTTATTTAGTTTAGGCATGTGATTTGATTTGATTTATTTAATTTGGGAAGGTGATTTGTTTGGATTTAGGCATGTGATTAATTATTTTGGATTGGGCTTTAAGGCTTGGGCATGTGGGTTACGAGGTTTTGGGCCAAGGATGAATTTTAAAACAGAGATCCAACGAGCGAGCCCGAAGCTAAGCAAACGAATTAAGTCCAACAAGGTATTGATTTCTGAATTTTCCCTTCCGACGTCCGTTTCCCGTGACTTCCATAACTTATCGGTAGTGCCTCCATACAAGGCTCATCATCGGGACTTATACAAAAATGTAGTGCCTACAGTCGCCTCTACTTTGATGGGACTTGTACAGTGTGTGACAATGAAAATCCTATCAAAGTTATGCATGCATTTTTACTTACCTGGCTCGCCAGCTGCTGCCTGACTTGCCTGTTTCTTCGAAATGAGTTGATCTGGTTGTGAGGTGCTGCGACCCCTGAGATTAATCCCTGGAAGATGCTGCGATCTCTAGGAATCACTATCGGACTGAGCTGACATGGTGGTGAGGTGCTTTGACCCCTGGGCTTTGTTCCCGAACCACCGAATGTGGGCTTTGTTCCCTGGGCTTTATTCCCGAATTGTGCTGATAAGTTGTGGTCCCGTTTCGAACCTTGCTCCATTCCCGGAGCGCCATTCCCGGCATGCTAAACCTCATTCCTGAGGCGTCACTGGTCCCCTTCCAAGCCTTGCTCTATTCCCAGCATGCTAAACCTCATTCCCAAGGCGTCGCGGTTGTGGGCCTCGACCCATTCTCCATTCTCGGAGTGCCATTCCCGGCATGCTAAACCTCATTCCCGAGGCATCGCGGTTGTGGGCCTCGACCTATGCTCCATTCCTGGAGCGCCATTCTCGGCATGTGATGATGTGGGCCTCGACCCATGGTCCATTCTCGGAGCGCCATTCCCAGCATTACTGATGTGGTCCTCGACCCATGTTCCATTCCCGGCATTGCTGATGTGGGCCTCGACCCATGCTACATTCCCAAAGCGCCATTCTCGGCATTGCTGATGTGGGTCTCGACCCAAGCTCCATTCCTGGAGCGCCATTCCCGGTATTGCTGATGTGGGCCTAGACCCATGCTCCATTCCCGGAGCGCCATTCCTGGCATTGCTGATGATGTGGGCCGACCTATTCTCCATTCCCGGAGTGCCATTCCCGGCATTGCTGATGATGTGGGCCTTGACCCATGCTCCATTCCCGGAGCGCCATTCCCGGCATGCTAGACCTCATTCCCGAGGCGTCGCTGATGTGATAGTTGTATACCAACATACCATACTACTTTTTGTGAGATAATCCCGATAGTTATACATATTTTCGTCCTCATATGATGCCTAATGTCGAAACCAGTGAACCTTCAAAATACTTGATACAACTCAAATCCGACCGTTTGAATAAATGATCTGAACTCGACTCCAAGTGTGTGTGTGCCAAGGTTTTTTCACAACTTAATACTTAAGCAAGCCAACTTGATGATTTTATCTCGAAGAATTGGATCAGTGGGTCTAACCAACCTAGTTGTCTTGGTCATGCTCTGCGATTACTTCCTTGTACTCAATGTGATATGGCTTTCTTCTTCTTTTCATTTGTCTCTTCATCATTATTTTTTTTCAACACACCTACCCTTTAAGGTAGCATTTCTCCTCATGGTGGTCCTAATACTCGCCCATGGGTAGCTTCATGCTTATCGGTTATAGGTGGTTTATATTTTCTTCTTCAGAGACTTTTCTTTTCTTTTCCAACCATACCAAATATCGTATCACAAGTAATCATGATGGACATCTAAGCGAACGGTCATTCACTGATTCGCTATCTCTTCGACTAGTCATCTTGTTGACTACTCAGGCTTCTACTGTTAAGATCCTATAATTAAGTTCCCGCGAGTCTAGCCAAGATCAACCACTCAAAATACCTGATGAGAGCACATCTCGCACTTATTGTTTCCAAGGTTTCTCCCTACAACAAACAATTTCATCACCGGACATATGCCTAACCATCAAGGACTTATTCTTTTTTTTTTCATTGGAATTCTTCCTTTCAACCACTGATATTGTGGGCTTCGCCCCCTGGGATTCATTACCGAAAACTGTTGGTGATGTGGGCCTCAACCCTGAGATTCCTTCCCGAACTGATACTGATGCGGGCCTCAACCCTATGATTCATTTCCGAAACTGATACTGATACGGGCCTCAACCCTGGGATTCATTCCCAAAACTGATACTGATGCGGGCCTCAACCCTGGGATTCCTTCCCGAAACTGATACTGATGTGGGCCTCAACCCTGTGATTCATTCCTAAAAATTGCTAACATTGTACTGTTGATGCTTCTGGTTGGCTTGCATTTGCCGCTTTCTCTTTTTCTTATTTGAAACCTGTGAATACAAAACGAAACAAAACACAAAAAAGAATGCAAGTACGTTACGTGTATGCATGCATGCATGGATTAATTTCCTATTCCGTTGGGTTAGGTCTTCTGCCAGTTCCCCTGGTGACTGCTCGGTCTTCTCTTCCTCAGGCAAAATATTGCTTCAATCTGTCCACGTTGATCGACTCGGTGAACTCATTCCCTTCTAAGTCTGACAGTCTCACTGCCCCATTTCCCATTACTTTCTTGACTATGTAGGGTCATTCCCAGTTGGGTCTGAACTTTCCTCTCGGGTTTGTTGTCGACGACTTTGTTTGCTTAAGTACCAGATCACCCTTTCTGATCTTAGTAGGACGCACCTTCTTGTTGAATGCTCGAGCCAACCTATTCTGGTATAACTGTATATGCTGTAAAGACTTCATTCTATTCTCATCCAATAATGTTAACTATTCAAATCTCTGCGAGGCCCATTCTTGTTCAGGTAACTCTGCTTCTACTAATACCCGCATGGACTGTATCTCAACTTCCACCGGTAGTACTGCTTCCATTCCATAGACCAAAGAGTAAGGCGTGGTTCTCGTTGCTGTTCTCACAGAAGTTCTGTACCCCTACAGGCCGTACGGTAGTTTGTCGGCCCAATCTTTGTAGTTCTCCGTCATTTTGGCTAATATCTTCTTTATTGTCTTATTGGCTGCCTCGACTGCTCCATTTGCCTGTGGTCTGTAAGGTGACGACTTATGATGTCCTATCCCGTACTTCTATAGCATTGTCTTCGTTTCCCCTTGAAATTGGACTCAGTTGTCTGTTTCTACATGATGCGGCATTCCATATCGACATATGAGGTTCCGGGCTATGAACTTTGCCATTTGCTTTGCTGTGACGTTACGAAATGACTCGACTTCCACCCATTTTGAAAAGTAGTCTACTACCACTATTATGAAACGATGTCCATTCAATGCGTGCGGTTAAATTTCTCTGATCATGTCAATTCCCCATGCTTAGAAAGGCCACGGCTCTGACAGCCCGTGCAACTCTGTGTGAGGCAAATGGTTCAAGTTACCGTGTACTTGGCAATCGTGACAATGCTTTACCAGCTTCGCGCAGTCAGCTTCCATGGTCGACCAGTAAAAGCCTTGTCTTACTATCTTGCGAGATAAATTCAATCCGTTCATGTGCGCTCCACATACTCCGGCATGTACTTCTTCCATTGCCTTCTGAGCCTCTTATTTTCTTAAACACTTCAGCTGGATGCCATTCGCTTGTCTCTTGTATAGTTCTCCCTTCAAACTCATATATTGAGAAGCCAACTTCTGAATGGCTATCCTGTTATTTCTGCTTGCTTCTTCCGGAAGTTCCCCGCGTTCTAAGTATCACTGAATATCATAGTACCAGGGTTTCCCATCGTCGACCTATAATTCCAAGACCCTTTCTATCTCGTAAACAGGTTTGCTTGCTGTAAATAGAGGGCTTGGTGCCCTTGATGATCATTTTGATCTGATCCTTCTCCAAGGGCCGAGTTTGCATCTTCAGAAACTGGCTTCTCTAGCGATCTACATAATCCTTGAAACTCTCTTCCGACTTTTGTTTGGTATTCTCCAAGTCGCAAAGCGACAAGTCGATCTCCAAATTCGTGACATACTGATTCAGAAAGGCCTCTGCCAGTGCCCTCCAATCATCTTTGACTTTCCTCTCAAGGCCGTGATACCATACCACGGGTGCCCTCTCAAGCGACATCCCGAACATCTTCTGAACCTGACGCTTCGACAGACCCACTGAACTCATCACAGAAACATACTGTTGAAGATGGACCCTCGGATCCCCGTTTCCGTTGAACTTGGCTATGTCAGGCATCATGAATTGAGCCGGCAGCTGATCCTCAAAAGTCATCGCCTCATAGTCTAGCAAATCCTCATCTTTACCCTTCACCTTGCGGGTAACCGACTCTACCTGATCCCGTAGTTTCTGCAACTCTGCCTTGGACCCGGCTATCCTTCCCACGGTATACTCAGCCAAGTCATCATCAAAAACAAGGATATCATCACTCAACCTGTTCGGCGGCTTTTCACGCCTCACATTCTCATAGCCTCCCTCAGCACGGGGCACATACATAGTAGCCATAGTGGTGGTCAAAGCTTACAACTGCTCAGTAACCTTAGTGAGACTGGTCTCCAGCTGATCCATACGGGATCCTTTGTTTTCTGATTCGCTCATGTTGGCTAGTGCTCCTTTGACGAGTCTTCCCTCTTCCCTAACCCAACGGGTATCTATGGTGTCTTTTAAAACCGCAAGTTAGCATGTATGCGTGCAATGCATGGAATATATAAGCCCGTCAAGTTTTTTTTTTTTTTCGTGCAATTTGGCCCATTATCATTTCAACAATACTATTGCGAGGTGCAAACTTGTCCCAGTTGAAAAGGCCCAACAGGTTTACACTTTCACGATAACATAGCTAAATAACTTCAAATGGTAGGGGGCCCAAACACAAAATGGCCCATCGGTATTTTAGAAACTTTCGGCCCAATCATCATAAGATACAATCTCGTCCCAGTTTAAATGGCCCAACAAGCTCATACCTCATGACAAAAAGTCCAAATGAATCCAAATGATGATAGTCCCAAACACAAACATAAAAGGGATGGTTTCTATTGGTCATACAACTAAGGTTCACATGTGGGTTTATGGGAGTGTAGACAAAGGTCCCCGCTGGCGAAGGATTGCCCACAACTAGGTCTCCCCACTCAAGGGTTTGAGCGACCGAGTGAGCGCACAATTTTTATACGCTAAGGTATGTACCAACGAGTGATGATACATAAATGACTGTCAAATGGACTTCTTATTGAAGATTCCCCAGAAGGAGGGTGGAGCGAACCCTCTTAAATACCCTTACCTCTTAGGCTCTTATCGCCTTGGTGACAGGAATAAACAATAGGTCCTTTAAATTAGTCAATCACGGTAAGCTTCGAGTAAATGATTATCTAGGTGCCTTCACAACATTTCCTTATAGAAAGGTAGTGAATGAAGGAAGACACCAAACCATTACCTAGCTCTAATAGTGCCTTTGATTAAACCCCTTCAACCCACTGTAGACATGGTTAACTAAAAAAAAATTACAAACATTACAAGGCATTATTTCGGGGCCGATTCTCTATCCCCAGTGGAGTCGCCAGACTGTAGGACACAGAAATCGGCGACGCTGTTCCAGGCTCGCGGCCCGGTCGGGAGTACGAAGTAGCCAGCAGGGGACTAAACCGGAAAATAAAGGAGTCGCCACCCAGTGGGAACTGGGAAATGATTTAAGGCCGCACTCACCAATCGCAGGGGAAGACCTCAAACCGTTGGGTTCATAATGGTCCCTTACTTATGCCACTTGTAATGAACAAATTTATGCGATAATTTAATAGAGTCCACGCAACATACACATGCAAGAATAACCTAT
This sequence comes from Zanthoxylum bungeanum, assembly GCA_019454045.1. Lineage (NCBI taxonomy): Eukaryota > Viridiplantae > Streptophyta > Magnoliopsida > Sapindales > Rutaceae > Zanthoxylum > Zanthoxylum bungeanum. The sequence continues at coordinate 310,887 of SKCR01042829.1, forward strand.
ATCTAAGTTTTCATACAACCTATATCTAAGTTTGCATACAACCTATATCTAAGTTTGCATGCATAAAAGTAAATCGACATAACGGTAAGCACACATTTTCATGAACATATTAAATTGATAAATGTATAAACATAAACATATAGTAATCGTCTAAACATAAACATTGAAGAGATATAATTAAGCTCCTAATGCGAAAGAAATAACTAAATCATGCCAAGAAATTACATGCTATTTCTAATTAACCATGGATAAACACAAGATTAGATAAAACGAAATATATGTTTCTCAAGTAGTACGTGGAATTGTATCCCAAGTTCAGACCGCACTACCGTCCATTTGGATTCGGCTACGTAATTTACGTCTGGGTCTCCATCCGATATACTACGAGAGATAGCACAAAATCATTCATCCCACAACAATAACGTACATGAACCAACAATACGCATGCTAAGAAATACTAATAATTAAAAAGATGAACGAGAATAAATAAAAGGGTGCCCTCAGGTCTTACATTTTAAGTCTCCTCTTGGAAGTGCGTTATGCGGACGTCGGAAGGGTTAATGCTCCGTAACTCCTCCGGTTCACTGATTCAATGTTTTCCTTCGTTGCCTAGCTATTTTGGGCTGCTGTTTTCTCTATTTTTGGTGGTGTTTTCTGGTCGTTATTTTTTATTACTGTTCGCAGTATTTAGGGTGCAGTTTGGGGACTGTTTGTGCGTTAATTGGGGCTGTGTTCAGGGACTGGTTGTGCGGTAATAGGGGCTGTGTTCAAGGACTGGTTGTGCGGTATTTAGAGAGGTTTCAGGGCTGTTTTGTTGATTATGTTTCACGGTTAGGGCTACTGGTTTTATTGTTTGTTGTTCGGTTACTTAAGGGTTATTATTTGGTCTGTGCGTGCAGTGGCTGTGAGGGGCTATCAGTTGTGAGTGGAGAGAGTTTTTCTGCGTCAGGGGGCAGTTACTTGTGAAGGGTTATGAGAAGGGTTTATGTTTGGTGATTCACGTCGGTTAGAGAGAGAGGAGGCTAGGGTTCTTATTGATTCGTGGCCAAGAGAGGATTGCTGTATGTGAGGTCTGTGCGTTTATTGCTTGTTGATGCTGTGTGCGTTCCAGTGAGAGAGAAGGAATTTTGGGTTTTCTTTATGGTGGGTTCGATTTGTGTGTGTTGAGAGATTAGGGTTTGTTGTTTTTGAAGGGGTCGAGAGATGAGAGCCAAGGGAGAGCTTAGGGCCGTGTGAATCTGGAAAGAAAAGAGAGCCAGGACGTGAGTGTCTTAGAGTTGCGTTGCTCTAGGTCAATGGGGTCACGGTTGAGTTAGGGAGAGAGAGGCGTGAGGGTAGTTTGTAAGTGGTCTGTGTGAATATTGGTACGTGAGTGCTTGTTGAAGTATCGGTGGAGGGATGGCTAATTTTGTCTGGTTATGGATAGTGCGTGAGTGGCTTCTAGTTTAGGTTTTTGTTGTTATGCGTTGAATGAATGAAAGAAGAGAGAATGTTAGGATTAGGGTTGTCGTGAGTTGGCTTGTGAGAGGGAGGGCCAAGGCTGAGAGCTTTAGGGTTTAGAATTGTGTGTAGTCTGAGAGAGAAGAGAGAGGAAGGACTGCCGAATGAGTGTTAGGTCCCTAAAGGTTTGGTTGTGTGTCTTTTTATAAGAGAGGGTTAGGGTTGTCCTTATTTGGGTAGGAAAGAAATCATGCAATTATGAGGGATATCTTTTAATTAGTGTGCTACAAGGACAAGATCCATTGAATTAGGAAGGTGATTTGTTTTGGTTCAGGAAAGGGATTTATGAGATTTGATTTGATTTATTTAGTTTAGGCATGTGATTTGAATTGATTTATTTAATTTGGGAAGGTGATTTGTTTGGATTTAGGCATGTGATTAATTATTTTGGATTGGGCTTGGAGCTTGGGCTTGTGGCTTGGCCTTTTTTTGTGGGCTTGGGCGTGTGGGTTGCGGGGTTTTGGGCTATGGATGAATTTTAAAACAGATATCCAATGAGCGAACCCGAATCTAAGCAAGCGAATTAAGTCCAACAAGGTATTGATTTCTGAATTTTCCCTTCGGACGTCTGTTTCCCGCGACTTCCGCAACTTATCAGGTAGTGCCTCTATACGAGGCTCATCATCGGGACTTATGCAAAATTGCAGTGCCTACAGGTTCTTTTATATTCTGGAAGGTAACAAAGTATTTGTGTTGACAAATTCTATGTTCCTAGAGGAGGACTATATAAGAGAGTTCTAACCTCGAAGTAAAGTGTGACTCAAAGAGTTACTTGCTGGTTTGACCAGCACACCATCGTCAATCACAGTTGACAAAAACATAGCACCTTTGATATCTTAGCGCCAGATGTAAGTTAATCTAAATGAACTGCCACTTAGACGCAATGAGAGGGTTGTACGACAGCCTGATCGTTATCAAGGAGTTGGAGAGGAATAAGTTGTCACTTCCAGTGATGGTGTAGATGATCCATTCACATATCATAGTGCAATGGATGATTGTGATAAAGAGGAATGGCTCAAAGCCATGGACCTCAAGATGGAGTCAATGTACTCCAACTCAGTCTGGGAACTTGTAGACTAACCTGATAGGGTAAAACCCAAAGGTTGCAAGTGGATCTACAAGAGAAAGAGGAGAGCAAATGGGATGGTACAGACCTTCAAGGCTAGGCTAGTGGCCAAGGGTTATACCCACAATGATGGAGTTGACTATGATGAGACTTTCTTACCAGTAGCCATGCTCAAATCCATTCACACTCTTTTGTCCATTGCCACATATTATTACTAAGAGATTTGAAAGATGGACGTAAATCTACATTCTTGAATGGAAATCTTGATGAGTGTATCTATATGGTACAACCAAAGGTGTTCATAGCCCAAGGTCAAGAGCATAAGGTTTGCAAGCTGTAAAAGTCTATTTATGGACTCAAGCAATCATCTCGATCTTGGAACATAAGATTTGATACCATGATCATGTCTTATGATTTTAAGCAGAATATCGAAGAGTCTTGTGTATACAAGCGCGTTATTGACGGAAATGTGGTTTTAATTATATTTCACATCGATGATATTTTACTCATTGGGAATAATGTTAAAAAAATTATCGGACGTGAAAATCTGGCAAGCCAACCAATTCCAAATGAAAGATTTGGGAGAGGCCAGTTATGTACTTGGGATCCAGATTCTTTTGATTGCAAGAGATGACTATTGGCTATGTCTCAAGCATCCTATATCGACAAGATCCTTGTGCGATTTGGGATGTAGAATTCCAAGAAAGGAAATTTGCCTTATTGATATGGAATTCATTTGTCGAAGGATTAGTCTCTTAAGAAACCTCAATAAGTTGATGAAATGAGATATAAACTATATGCCTCAGCAGTTTGTAGTCTCATGTATTCTATGTTATGTACGAGACTGGACATCTTCTTTGTAGTAGAAGTAGTCATTAGGTTTCAGTCTAAACCAGGATTGGATCATTGGGTAGCTTTGAAACATATTCTCAAGTATCTGAAAAGAACAAGAAATTGTAAACTTGTATATTCTGGTAGGATATGATCCTAAGGGGATATACATAATCTGATTTTCAGACGGATGTCGACTCTGGGAAATCAACATCTGGATCACTGTTTACCCTAGGTGGTAGGGCCATTGTATGGAAGAGTATAAAGAAATCTTGTATTGCTCACTCCACCATGGAGGCTGGGTATATAGCAGCTTGCGAAGCAGCTAAGGAAGCAGTCTGGCTCCGGAAATTCTTGGGAGATCTGGAAGTTGTTCTGGATATGGATAAACCATTAACACCTTATTGCGATAATAGTGGTGCAATGGCAAATTCCAAAGAACCAAGAAGCCACAAGATGTGAAAGCATATAGAGAGAAAATATCATCTCATCAAAGAGGTAGTGCAGAGTTGAGACGTTTCTGTCAGGAATATTGCATCTATGGAGAACCTTGCAGATGTTGGACAATTATGACCAATAGAATCAATATTTGTAAAAGACATGGAGTTTTTGTACAAATTAACTATGTGACAAATGAAATTTCTCTTTTATCATTTTTTAATTGGATTACTTGGATATATAAATGATAAAAGTCCATATGATTAGTACCGATTTAATAAGATATGTGACAATATTAATCCATGAAAGGTTTAATCATTAAATATCTTTAGTCGTAGTATTATCGAGACTGGACATTGATAATGTGGAATAGGCTAGTATTACACTTGTGCGTGTTATGGAAGCTTAACGACATAGTTCTCATATATTTAAGTATTGGACCGGGAACAGCTTCACTCTGGATAGACCCCTCGGAGTCCCATTGGTAGTATGACTATGTGTCTATGGGAATCCGAATTAGGGTAGGTGTATGTGGTCTTAACCTGAGACTTGCATCGCTAATACTTGCGACAATCAATATACTTTGGTTTCGGTCATCCGGAGCTTTAACAGGTTCTGTGTACGCCTCTTCTGGGTATACTGAGAATCATAGTGTATTGGGTGTGATGTCAAGATGGAAGTATCACTTCAGTCATATGGAGATGATGATCATGCATAGATACAAAACTAGTACTCTTAAATGCTCCAACTATCGGGATAGTATGACTAGGTCATGATTATCCGATTACTGAGACTAGTTGCTAGTGATCTGATATATGCTTCGTACGGGGCAGACATAATTTCAGCCCCAGGCCTAGCATGTGACATCCGATAATGGATCGTAATACGCAATACATAATATACTATGCCTTATATAGATTATTTATTCTTCGTTAAATATTTCTGGAGAATTGGGTAGGCATGGTGCTTTACTAGAAGCCAATCATGTCTTGTAAATCGGTGAGAACGTGGTACGCGGTACGCACGTGTCGGATAGTCCGACAACCAGATTTACTGCCAATATATCCAGGGATCTCTTGGGTCGCTTCCTTAAGATTCACCGATGATATTTGACTCGAACAGAATTAATCTGGGATTAATTATGAGAGATAGAAAATTAATCTAGGATTAATTGCGACAAGAATTTATCTGGGATAAAATTCTAATAAAAGAGAGAACGCGATTAATTTGGAATTAATCGATTAAATAATATATTGGATATATTAATTGAAATTGTATTTCAATGCGGAATTAAAATTGGATTTTTATTCGGGCGAATGAATTAATTTGGAATTAATTCGCAAGTGACTTTCGTAATTATTTTGCTTGGCATTGTTATTTAATTAAATTAGATTTAATTACGTCACGACGGAAAATTCGTTTAGTTCGAAATTAAATGAACCCGGGCCCGAGCGAAGTTGCGTGTTGAGTTAGCCGACATAAATTTGGATTTTAAAAGTGGTGGGACCCACTTCACTTGCATCAACATGTTAGACATTTGATGGAAGTTGTTGTTAGCTTGAGTAAGGCTTGAATTGCTTATAAAACACTCAAACGAAAATCAACACTCAACCTTTGTATAAATTAATTAAGTCAACTTTGGAAGTGTGACAAGTTACTATTCACAGCAAACTCTCTCTTCTTCCTTTGCTCATTCCCGTGAGCTTCTTCCTTCTCCATTGAAGTTTTGTTGCAAAATTTCATTAAGCTAGCACTTTAAAGGAGTCAAAGAAGGTGATAGGGAAACTCACCCTTGGGTTGGATTTGCTTATAGAAGGCTTGGAGCCCAACAAACATACACAATTTTAGAAATCCAACATCCGATCAATGTAAGTTTTTTCGCAACTCTCTTGATCATTCACACACAATATCATGACTTAGAGACCTTGGGCATGTCTAGGACACTTACAATGGTATCAGAGCGAGATCTAAGCATGATTTGGATTCTAGGGTTCATGACTTTAATTTGGGATTTTTTACTTGGAGCTTGATTTATCTAAATTGTTTGTGTTGTTGTGTTTGGACGATGATGAATTGGATTTGTGCATCTTATGATTTGAGAAAAATTGATTGGATAAAAAAATCCCCAATTCCTTTGACATGGCCGAATGTACCCTTGTATATGCTCATGGTGATATTTTGAACATTTGCAATTGGATGTGTTGTTGGCATGAAATGTATGTTAAATGTTGATTTAATTAGATTGAAATCAAATTGCATGATAATTTCTTTGCCATTGCCGTGAGCCTAAGCATGTTATAGAATTGATTTTGCTTCAATTTGTGTTGGACATGAATTGGAATTAATGAGCATGATTAATTGGATTAATTTGTGTTTTGGAAACATTAGATTATTTGATTAATTATGTTAATTACAATTGAATTGGATTAATATGTAATTTGGAATAATGTATTAATTTAATTTGGGCTAATGGGCTTGGTTGGGCCAAGTTAGGTTTTGGACAATTGGGTTGGATCCAATTGGGCCTAAACCATTTCCATAAAGTCCAAATATGACTTTTGGGCATTTTAAAATTTAATTGGGCCTAGTGGGCCAAAAAAATTGATTTTTGGGCAAATGGTGATTCCTAATTGGGCTTTGGCTTTTGGGCTGGATCCATAATGGCCAAAGGCCACGCCTAAAGAATTAATTGAAAGCCCATTGGACTTTAATTGAATAGTATTGGATACTAATTGGGCCTTTGAGACCCATGAAGATTGGATTTGGAATCCAAGTCTAAAAGACACTTTTAAAAGTGTAATTATTTAATTTGGAATTAAATATGAATTAGTATTGGATACAATTTAAATTGGATTTAAAATTGTAGTTCGATATAATTCAAGAATACGTACTTTGAGTATTTATTCTTAAACGAATTGGACTGGCGCAAATCAAATCGTTGTTTGAACATTGGATGTTCATTAATTCAAAGATTAATTAATTGGATTAGATTGATTGATAACATGCTCTGTGTGAATACTTGGATGTATTTGTATGAATAATGTATATCAAATGGATATTAGAAGGGTGGGGGCAATTTTGGAAATTATTGTAATAAATTCTTAATTTATTAAATTCTTAATTGCCTATTATCTCTTTACTCATTGTATTTCTCTTCTCACCAATTCCCCTCAATGTAAATGATGTTTCTTTGATGTATTATATAATTGAGTAGAAATATGATATTGCTAGCAGGAGAGAGGAATGGAGAGTTTTTGTTCTAGGAACAAATTGTTATATATCCATCCATATATCATTAGTAATTTATTCGCGCCTTATTATGCTCTTAGAATGCATACTTAAGGGGTATGATGAGACCTAATCAAAGATAATAAATTGGTTGCCAATTTTCACGAAAAACCCTCATTAAATATTAAGCGTTTTCCTTCCATTGAGTGGTTCTCTCTCAAGATCCAAGATTGGCATTGGTTTGTTGGCCAAAGTCAAGATCATTGTCCATCGCGAATGTGTTTGAACCAGGAAAGCTTTGTTACATATCGCATGTCTTGGGCAATTGTGATTTGTTGGCCAAGGTCACTTCTGTACATCGACGTGGATTACGAAGCTGTCCCACTGTCAATGGGTCACACTTAACTGGAATCATTAAGCTTGTTGAGCCAAAGCTAATGCTTAGTTGATTCAGATGAAAATTTTAGGAAATATATATTGGATATATATCTTGGACTTAGAGGTCCACCTACCGGATCTAGGAATTGGATGAGATCTAATTGATCTTAGAGATCTACCTAGTTAAATTTCATACAGCTTGTTGGCCAAAGTCAAGGTTGTGTATTATTTAAAGGGATCCTAGCCCCCTAGGAAACTGGGTTTCCCGAGTACTCAACAGAGGGTTAGAGGCTCGCCGAAAAATAGTGGGAGGCTAGTATTAAATTTGCAATTTCGTTTAATACTTGCTAAACACGCTCATTTAATTTTATTTATCGTCGTTATAAATATATTAGTTGGACTAATATAGAATATTGCTTTCTTTGAACAGTTAGACTATACAAGACACTACTCCATTTGTAGTTGGTTATATAGTTGGACTATAGTAACCATTACATTTTGAGTGTACCCGAATTCGTTGATTGGATAGTTGGACTATTGTAATCGAGATGGCTGGAAAGATTAGCGTCAGAGACATCGTCATGGGCGATAATGTCTTTAACGGCTCCAATTTTCAAGATTGGGAGATGAACCTCAGGATAGTCCTGGGGGCTGAGAAGTTACTCTATGTTATAGAGAAACCTCTCGGGCCTGAGCCCGTAGTTGAGAAAATAGTAGAGCATGAGCTTTGAAAGACTCATCGTGATGATAACTTTAGTGCTCAATCTGTCATGATTGCCGCAATGACTCCTCAGTTTCATCGTAAGAACAAAGGATTGGATCCTTATAGTATGATGTTGAAATTAAAGTATCTTCATAGATCTAATCTTAGATCTCAGAAGCATGAGTTGTGAAAGAAGCTCTTTCGCTCACGTATGTCAGAGGGTACATCTGTCGAGTACTATGTGTCGCAGATGATTGCTGACATCGAATAGCTAGGTCAGTTGGACATAACCTTCGAGGCTGAGACTTCCATATATTTGATCTTACAGTCTCTGCCCGAGTGCTGGGCGGGTTCTTCATGAACTACAACATGATGAACCAAGAGAAGACACTTGGAGAGTTGATTGCTATGCTCAATGAGGCACAGCTAGAGCTCCTAAAGGGCGAGAAGCACAAGGCGCACCTTACTTCGACATCCAAGATGGCCAAGGCTTGGCCGAAGGCTTCTGGGGGTGTGAAGAAAATGAAGAAAAAAAGCAAGGCTAAATCATCACAGTTTTCTGAGAAGACTAAGGACATATCCCAAGACGTCTGCCTATATTGTGGCAAACAGGGTCACTGGAAGCGTGACTACCGTGAGTACAAGGCGGAGTTGAGGGAAGTGAAGAAGGACAAGGCTCCGGCTTCAGATATATTTGTTATTGTAATAAACGTGTCCACTACTGGTTTTAAAAATTGGAATTTTGATACTGGATGTGGTACATACATATGTACTGATGTGCGGGATCTACTGATTAGCAGGAGACTGGCTTCAGATGAGATCGATCTACGAGTCGGAAATGGGACGAGAGTCTCTGTTTTGGCCGTTGGGACCTATGTTTTGAACCTGTCATTGGGACATGTAATTACAATAGGTGACTGTTATTTTGTACCTAGTTTGATTAGGAACACCATCTCTGTATCTAGTTTAACCCGATGCAGGCATACCTTTTTATTCTGGAACACTAGGTGTTTTGTATATAAATATGACATTTTGATATGTACAGTAGATGTTAATAATAGTCTTTATATTTTGAATATAAGTGCATCTCAAACATATAACATGACAAACAAAAGCTCAAACTGAGTAAATCATATGAGACTTATTTGTGGCATTGTTGTCTGGGACACATTAACAAGACTCGTATATCCACTCTTTGGAAGAATGGATACATGGACAGATTTGATCCTAATTCATATGATGTCTGTGAATCTTGTTTATTAGGCAAAATGGCTAAAACACCTTTTAGCGGTAAGGGTATACGTGCCACCGAGCTGTTAGCCCTCGATTATAGTGACCTATACGGGCCATGTCTAGCTAGGCTAGAGGTGGTTATGAATACTTCGTAACCTTTACGGATGTTGCATCGCGTTATGGTTATGTGTGTCTTATGAGACACAAGTTGGAAACTTTTGAGAAATTCAAAGAGTTTCGACACGAAGTAGAAAAACAGACCGGCAAAAGTATTAAAACATCACGGTTGGACTGTGGTGGAAAATACTTGAGCAATGATTTTCTCGATTACTTGAAAGAGTATGGTATTCTTTCACAGTGGACTCCTCCCAGAACACCTCAATTGAGTGGCGTGTCCGAACGGAGAAATCGAACTTTGTTAGACATGGTAAGGTCATAATGAGTCGCACTGAGCTATCAATTTCCTTCAGGGGATACGTATTGAACAATGCAATACTTATTTTGAATAAGGTTCCGTCAAAGTCTGTTGGATAGACTCCATAAGGAATATGGATAGGAAAGAAATCGGGTTTCTCATTCCTGAAGATTTGGGGATGCTGGGCATGTTAAACGTTTGGATGGTGCCTAACTAGAACCCAAATCGGATAAGTGCCTATTTATAATTGGTTATCCTAGGGAAACCAAAGGATATTATTTCCACAACCAATAAGAGAACAAAATATTTGTTGCTCTCCATGCGGTTTTCCTTAGAGGAATTCCTAAATGCAGTAGTAAGTGGGAGGAAAGTAAACTCGATGAAAATCAGAGTGATACTATTTCTGGCATTGATCCCCTCATGGAATATGAATAGTTCATCAGGGATGAGACTGTTCCACAATCTTTTATTACACAAGAACTGCGTAGGTCGGAGAGAGTCAGAAAACAACCTAAGAGGTATGGGTTTCTGATTTCACCTCATGTAGATATTAATCTTATTGAGAAGATGAACCGGCTACGTATGAGGAAGTAATACAAGGTATCGACTCCGCTTTATGGCAAGAGGCCATGAAGTCCGAAATGGATTCCATGTATACCAACCAAGTTTGGACACTGGTTGATGTACTGAAGGCATTGTGCCTATTGGTAGAAAATGAGTCTCCATGGTGAAGACAGACATGGATGGCAACAAACAAACGTATTGAGCTAGGCTTGTAGCGAAAGGGTATCGTCATCAACATGATGTTGTTTATGACGAAACCTTTTACCCGTTACCAAGATTAAATCAATTCGGATAATGCTTGCTATAGCTACATATTTTGATTATGACATATGGCAGATGGACGTCAAAACCGCTTTCCTTGACAGAAACCTTTTGGAGGATGTTTATATAAAATAGCCTGACGTTTTATCATGCGAAAACATGCAAACAAGGTTTGCAAGTTAAATCGATCCATTTATGGTTTGAAGCAAGCATTACGTTATTTGAACTAACATTTTGATGAGATCAAAATGGTATATGGTTTCATTCAAAATGATGATGATTCTTGTGTATATCAGAAAGGTTAGTGGATCGCACTGACAATGATTGTCATATACGTTGATGATGTATTGCTTCTTAGTAATGACATTCCCATATTAAAATCGGTGAAAGCTTGGCTTGCATTAAAATTCTCCATGAAATTCTTGGGAGAGGCAACCTTTATTCTAGGAATAAAGATCTAATGGAATAGATCTAAAAGTTGTTGGCACTCTCCGAGAACTCATACATTGACAAAGTGTTGAAGAGATTCAACATGGATCAGCCCAGAAGGACTGCTTCCAGTGTCACATGGCGTCTCTCTATCTAAGGAAATTTGTCCTGAAACTAAAAATGAGAGAGACGCAATGAATCGGATCTCGTTCGCTAAAGCAGTCGGATCGATCATGTATGCCATAACATGTACACGACCTGGTGTCTCGTATGCTTTGAGCATCAGCAGTGACTATCAGGCCGATCTAGGTGATGGTCACTGGATTGATGTTAAGAACATCCTTTAGTATCTTAGACGAACTAAGGATGCTTTCTTAGTTTATGGAGATGGAGAACTTGAGGTGATTGGGTTCACCGATGTAAGTTTCCAAACCGATAAAGACGACTATAAGTCGCAATAAGGGTACATATTTTATTTGAACAACGAAACAGTGAGCTGGAAATCTTCAAAGCAAGATACTGTTGCCGATTCAACAACAAAAACGGAATACATTGCTGCAGCTGAGGCAACAAAAGAAGCATTTTGGATCTTTAAAATTCCTAATTGGATTTGGAGTAGTTATGTTAGCAGCTGAGCTGGGCTAAAGCACAGGCTAAGGAACCACAGTCTCATCAATGATCCAAGTATGTACTTCGATGGTTTCATCTGATTCGTGGTGATGTGAAGATTGAAAAATCATTTCTGATGATAACCCTGCATATCCGCTGGCGAAAGCGATATCTCAGCAAAAGTTTGAGCAACCCGTACATAGTTTAGGTGTCGGACACTTGAGTGATTGGCTATAGGCCAAATGGGAGATTGTTGGACAATTATGACCCATAACATCACTATTTGTAAAAGACATGGTGTTTTTGTACAAATTATCTATATGACAAAGGAAATTACTCTTTTATCATTTTGTAATTGGATTACTTGGATATATAAATGATAAAAGTGCATATGATTAGTACCGGATTAATAAAATATGAGACAATATTAATCCACAAAAGGTTTAATCATTAAATATCCATAGTCGTAGTATTATCGATACTGGACATCGATAATGCGGAATAGGCTAGTATTACATTTGTGCGCGTTATCGAAGCTTAACGGTATAGTTCTCCTTAAGTATTGGATACTGATGCAAGTGTGATATGAGGTTCTGTTATCCGTTGGACCGGGAACAGCTTCGCTCTGGATAGACCCCTCTCCCATTGGTAGTATGACTATGTGTCTGTGGGAATCCGAATCAGGGTAGGTGTATGTGGTCTTAACCTGAGACTTGCATCATTAATACTTGCGACAATTAGTATACTTTGGTTTTGGTCGTCCAGATCTTTAACACATTATGTGTACGCCTCTTCTGGGTATACTGAGAATAGTAGTGTATTGGGTGTGATGTCAAGATGGAAGTATCACTTTAGTCATATGGAGACGATGATCACGCAGGGATACAAAACTAGTACTCTTAAATGCTGCAGCTATTGGGATAATATGACTAGGTCATGATTATCCGATTACGGAGACTAGTTGCTAGTGATCTGATATATGCTTCGTACGGGGCAGACACAATTCCAGCCCCATGTCTTGTAAATTGCTACTGGATCGTAATACGCAATATATAGTATATTATGCCTGTTATAGATTATATATTCTTCGATGAATATTTTTGGAGAATTGGGTAGACACGGTGCTTTTCCAGAAGCCAACCATGTCTTGTAAATTGGTGAGAATGTGGTACGCGGTACGCACATGTCAGATTGTCTGACAACCAGATTTACTGCCAACATATCCAGGGATCTCTTGGGTCACTTCCCAAAGATTCACCGATGACATTTGACTCGAATAGAATTAATCTGGGATTAATTATGAGAGAGAGAAAATTAATCTAGGATTAATTGCGGCAAGAATTTATCTGGGATAAATTTCTAATAGAAGAGAGAACGTGATTAATTTGGAATTAATCGATTAAATAATATATTGGATATATTAATTGAAATTGGATTTCAATGCGGAATTAAAATTGGATTTTAATATTTTAATTCGGCCTGAACGAATTAATTTGGAATTAATTCGCAAGCGACTTTCGTAATAATTTTGCTAGGTATTATTATTTAATTAAATTGGATTTAATTACGTCGCTACGGAAAATTCGTTTAGTTCAAAATTAAACGAACCCGGGCCCGAGCGAAGTTGCGTGTTGAGTTAGCCGACTTAAATTTGGAATTTAAAAGTGGTGGGACCCACTTCACTTACATCAATATGTTAGACATTTGATGGAAGTTGTTGTTGGCTTGAGTAAGACTTGGATTGCTTATGAAACACTCAAACCAAAAACAACACTCAACCTTTGTATAAATTAATTAAGTCAACTTTGGAAGTGTGACAAGTTATTATTCACAGCAAACTCTCCCTTCTTCCTTTGCTCATTGCCGTGAGCTTCTTCAACCTCTTAGTGAGGTCATTTCATGTCAATTGGCTCAATTTAAAGGAGATGGAACCAGTTACAATCGTAGAGTCATATATGTCAATGGTCTATATACATGTATTTGATGTAGGCCATGAGGCTAATCATTAATGTCATGTGAAAATCATTTGCTTATGCAAAGTTAAATGTAAACAATTTTATATATATATATATATATATATATATATATATATATTGTATGGAAAGTGAGGATGTTTACATTACCTATACATGATACCGGGTTTATTTAAAGAGAATTATATGATATATATATGGTGAATAAGTCAATTCATGAGTATCAGGGTTTGCTCCACACTGTAATACATGTCATGTATCTTCATGTAAGTGCCTTAAGGGATGGTTATGTTGTCAAACCCCGGTAAATTCGGGCATGTGATCAGTATAAGACTTTCTATCCATCACATAGATCCCCTGTCATGCAACATATGTTGGGATATATGCTCTAGAGCTTCATGTAATGTAAACGAAATTATTTATCATGAAATAAAAGTTGTATTATTCATTTATCAAATTTTTTTTTTATTTAAATCGCATATTGTAAATTATCTTGTTTACCCTTAATTACTAATGTGCATTCAGACTTAGTGTATGAGTGTCATACACAAGAGGATTTAAATTAGAAGTTAGTAATCTAAAATAGTCCATAGAGAGCATGGAGGAACCTTGTATGATGTGATCATATAGGACTAGACCCAGATGGAAATAAAATTCTTATAATATCCGTTAAATAAAGAAATTCATTTCAATCTACAAGATGGTCATATATTGATTGATCTGAATCGTGAGTGTACTGTGGAGTCATGCATGACAGACTATGTCCTTTAATTTATAAAGGTGATGTTGGTGTAGCAATCCCGACCAATAGCTATGAACTAAGCGGACATGGTTTGGTGTGTAGTTGGTGAAGTTTTACATAGATATTAAGTTCACTCATTCTTGCGAGAAGTAGATGAGTATCTTCCTTAAGAGTTGATTCGCTACTTTAACGATTAGAGTGCTCAAGTCATTTTATTACAAATAGAAATATTAATATTCATAATAGTTATGAATAAATTATTCATTAGAGAATCAATGGTACTTGCGGTGAAAATATTTAGAGGGGTATAACAGATATATAACCCAGCTATAATTATGAGATACTCATGAAGAGCCAATCTGTATGTAATGATTATATCGATAGACATAGAAGTAGTTCAGCATATATTATCCATACACGACAATGAGAGTGCAACTTCATTTTTTTAGCGGAATAACCCGAAATTAATAATTTAGAATATTTAATTAAAAAGTTTATTTAATATTTCAGGATTATTGAATTCTCGGAACCGTAGGTCCATTTGGTCCCCGTGCTAGCTCGATAAACTATAGCAAAATAAATATAATTGGATAATACAATTATATACTAACATACATATATATATTATTATTAATGTGATTAATAATATATTTTATCACACATGTAACTTTATATTATATTTAATACAAGGTTTTTATTTAATAAATGATTATGAGATACTTATTTTATTTAATAAGTATATTAAAAGGTTTGATATATCATTTATGGTGATGTAGAATTTATTTAATAAATTAGGCTATGATACCATTGTTGGTTTCTAAGGCATTCCCAAGATCATATTTAAGCATAAAACATGCGAATACATAAAGAAATATGGCGGAATCATACTTACAATGAATGGCTTATGGATGCGTCAAATTTAAAAATTTCTTCTACAAGTTTCGGCCAAGCTCCAATTTTGAAGATGAAATCCAAGCTCCAAGCTCCAAGCTTTGTCCTTTGATTCCAAGCTATTGGGATGGTTTCCCTATCACCTTGGATGATTCATTGATGTGCTAGCAACTTTAGAAAATTTGCTACAAATCTTCTAAATCTTCCTTGCAAGTCTCGGGAATGAGAAGCAAAGAGAGGGAGAGAATTTTTTGGTGAAAAACCATGAGAGAGAGAGATCGAGTGAGTTGTGTTGACTTGGTTTTTGATTTCAAAAAAATAATAATCATATACCAAACATTTGGTATTAGTCAATCAAGCCATCATGTTTAGGAAGTGTGTAAGGCAAGTCATCATCATTCTCACCAAAACCCATCACCAATAGTAACTAAAGTGACAAGTGATGTGACATGTGGGCCCCACTTGATTCAAAATCCGAGTGGGCCCGCGACACATCCCGGGCTCGGGTTCGCTAATTCTGAATTAACGAGTTTTCCGTTTCGACGTAATTAAATCAAATTTAATTAAATAATTATGCCTGGTAAAATTACTATTCACGTAGCTAGCGAATTAATTCTAAATTAATTCGTTTGCCCAAATTAAAATCCAATTTTAATTCCGCGTCGAAATCTAATTTCGTAAAATATATCGAATATATGATTTTATCGATTAATTCCAAATTAATCATTCTCTCTCTCTTCTACTAGTATTTTATCCTAGATAAAATCTCTCCGTAATTAATCCCAGATTAATTATGCTCGAATCATACGTCACCGGTGAATCTTCGGGAAGCGACCCAAGAGATACCTGGATATGTTGGCAGTAAATCCGGTCGTCGGACTATCTGAACACGTACGTACCTCGTACTACGTTTTTAGCAATTTACGAGACATGGTTGACTTCTAGCAAAGCACCGTGCCTACCCAATTCTCCAGAATATTCTTAATGGAAAATATAATCTATGTCAGGCGTAGTATACATAGTACTGCGTATTGCGATCCAGTATCGGATGTCACATGCAAGGCCTGGGGTTAGAATAGTGTATGCCCCGTACGAAGCATATATCAGATTACAAGCAACTAGTCTCTTTAATCGGATAATCATGACCATGTCATATTATCTTGATGGTTGCAACCAATTTAGAGTACCAGTTCTGTATCCCTGCGTGATCATCATCTCCATATGACTGAAGTGATACTTCCATCTTGACATCACACCCAATACGCTACGATTCTCAATAAACCCAGAAGAGGCGTACACCGAACCTGTTAAAGTCCTGGACGACAAAAACCAAAGCGTATTGATTCTCGCAAGTACTAGCGATGCAAGTCTCAGGTTAGACCAAATACATCTACCCTGATGCGGATTCCCATAGACACATAGTCATACTACCAATGAGATTCTGCGGGGTCTATCCAGAAAAAAAATTTGTTTCCGTACCATCGGTAAACATAACCTCCTATCACACTTGCATAAGTATCCAATACTTAAATATATGAGAACTATGTTGTTACGCTTCCATAACACGCACAAGTGCAATACTAGTCTATTACGCATTATCGATGTCCAGTCTCGATAATTCTACGACTAGGGATATTTAATGATTAAACCTTTATGGATTGATATTGTCTCATATCTTATAATCTGAAACTAATCATAAGGACTTTTATCATTTATATATTTAAGTAATCAAATTACAAAATGATAAAATGCAATTTCCATTGCTACATAATTAATTTGTACAAAAACCACAATGTCTTTTACAAATAGTGACGCTATGGGTCATAATTGTCTAATAATCTCCCACTTGGCCTATATCCAGTCACTCAAGCATCTAATACCTGAACTATGTACATGTCGCTCAAACTTTTGCTGAGGAATAACTTTCGTCAGCGGATCTGCAATGTTGTCCTCTGATGTGACCTTCTCGATCTTCACATCACCACGATATATGATCTCACGAATCAGATGGAAACGTCGAAGAACATGCTTGGATCGTTGATGAGACTGCGGTTCCTTAGCCTGCGCTATAGCCCCGTTATTGTCACAATACAATGGAATGGACTCAGCTGCTAACGGAACTACTCCTAATCTAATTAGGAATTTTCAGATCCAAACTGCCTCTTTTGCTGCTTTAGCTGCAGCAATATACTCTGCTTCTGTTTTTGAATCGGTAACAGTCTCTTGCTAGGAAGATTTCTAGCTTACTGCTCCGTTATTCAAACAAAATATGTACCCGGATTGTGACTTACAGTCGTCTTAATCAGTTTGGAAACTTGCATCGGTATACCCAGTTACCTCAAGTTCTCCATCTCCACAGATTAAGAAAGCATCCTTAGTTCGTCTAAGATACTTAAGGATATTCTTAACTGCCATCCAGTGACTATCACCTAGATCGGCCTGATAGCGACTACACATGCTCAAAGCATACGAGACATCAGGTCTCGTACATATCATGGCATACTTGATCGATCCAACTGCCAAGGTGAACGGTATCCGACTCATGTTGTCTCTCTCATCTTGAGTTTTAGGACACATGTCCTTAGATAGAGTGACGCCATGTGACACTGGCAACAGTCCCCTCTTGGACTGATCCATGTTGAATCTCTTCAACACTTTGTCAATGTACGTACTCTGGGAGAGTCCAAGCAGATTTCTAGGTCTATCCCGGTAGATCTTTATTCCTAGAATAAAGGTTGTTTCTCCCATATCCTTCATGGAGAATTTTAATGAAAGCCAAGCTTTCACCGATGTTAACATGGGAATGTCATTGCCAATAAGCAATACATCGTCAACGTAAAGGACAATGAATGTCATTGCGTTCCCACTAACCTTCTTATATACACAAGGATCATCCTCGTTTTGAACGAAATCATATTCTTTTATGATCTCATCAAAACGTTGGTTCCAAGAACGCGATGCTTGCTTCAATCAATAAATGGATCGATTTAACTTACAAACCTTGTTTGCAAGTCTAGGTACGACAAAAACGTCAGACTGTTGCATATAAACATCCTCTAGAAGGTTTCTGTTAAGGAAAGCGGTTTTGACGTCCATCTGCCATATCTCGTAATCAAAATATGCAACAATAGCAAGCATTATCCTAATGGATTTAATCATGGCAACTGGTGAAAAAGTTTCGTCGTAATCGAAACCATGTCGTTGACGATACCCTTTCGCTACAAGCCTAGCTTTGTACGTTTGTACGTTGCCATCCATGTCAGTCGTCCTCTTGAAGACCCATTTGCAACCAATAGGCTTTACGCCTTTTGGTGCATCAACCAGTGTCCAAACATGGTTGGTGTACATGGAATCCATTTAGGAATTCATGGCATCTTGCCATAAACCGGAGTCGATACCTTGTATCACTTCTCATACGTAGCCGGCTCATCTTCCTCAATAAGATTAATATCCACATGAGGTGAGATCATAAACCCATACCTCTCAGGTTGTTTTCTGACTCTCTCTGACCTACGCGGTCCTTGTGTATTTGAATATTGTGGTATAATCTCATCCCTGATGGACTGTTCATGTTCCGTTAAGGATCTATGCCAGGAACAGTATCACTCCGATTTTCATCGAGTTCTACGTTCCTCTCACTTATCACTGCATTTAGGAATTCCTTCTCAAGGAAAACCGCATGTAGAGCAACAAATACTTTGTTCTCTTGTGGGTGATAGAAGTAATATCTTTTTGTTTCCCTAGGATATCCTACAAATAGGCATTTATCTGATTTGGGTTATAGTTTGGTACCTTCCAAATGTTTGACGTATGCCCAGCAACCCCAAATCTTCAGGAATGAGAAACCCGGTTTCTTTCCTGTCCATATTTCATACGGAGTCTGTTGAACAGACTTTGACGGAACCTTATTCAAAATAAGTATTGCACTGTTCAATGCATATCCCCAGAAGGAAATAGGTAGCTCTGTGCGACTCATTATAGACCTTACCATGTCTAACAAAGTTCGGTTTCTCCGTTCGGACACACCGTTCAATTGCGGTGTTCCGGGAGGAGTCCACTGTGAAAGAAACCATATTCTTTCAAGTAATCAATAAACTCATTGCTTAAGTATTCGCCAGCACGGTCCGACCGTAATATCTTAATACTTTTGTTGATTTTTTTTTCTACTTCGTGTCGAAAATCTTTGAATTTCTCAAAAGTTTCTTACTTGTGTCTCATGAGATACACATAACCATAACGCGATGCATCATCTGTAAAGGTTACGAAGTATTCATATCCACCTCTAGCCTGGCTAGACATGGGCCCACAAATGTCACTATGAACAAGGGCTAACAGTTCGGTGGCACGTACATCTTTACCGTTAAAAGGTGATTTAGGTATCTTGCCTAATAAACAAGATTCGCAGACGTCATATGAATTTGGATCAAATCCGTCCAAGTACCCACTCTTCGAAAGTGTGGATATACGTGTCTTGTTTATGTGTCCCAGACGACAATGCCATATGTAAGTTTCATCTTTGTTACTTACTTTAAGCCTTTTGTTTGTTACATTATATGTTTGAGATTGATTCATATTCAAAATATATAGACCATTATTTACATCAACAGTGCAAATTTCCATATCATTTTTATACATAAAACACCCAGTGTTTCTAAATACAAAAGTATACCATATTGGGTTAACATAGATACAAAAATAATATTCCTAGTCAAACTAGTTACATAATAACAGTTTGTAAGCTTAAGTACATACCCCGAGGGCAGTTCCAAAACAAAAGTGCCAACGGCCAAAACAGAGACATATGTCCCATTTCCAACGCGGAGGTCAATCTCTCATGAGGCCAGTCTCCTGCTAATCCGCAGATCCTGCACATCAGTACATATATGAGTTCCACAACCAAAATCAAAAATCCAATTTTTAAAACTAGTAGTAGACATGTTTATTTCTATAACAAACATACCTGAAGTCGGTGCCTTGCCCGCTTTAATTTCCTTCATGTCTGTCTTATACTCGCGGCAGTCACGCTTCCAAAGACCCCGCTTTCCGCACTGGAGACAAACATCTTGGGATTTGTCCATAGGTTTCCCATAACCCTTCGACGATTTGGCCTTGCCCTTCTTCTTATGCTTCTTCTTCTTAACACCTCCAGTCGCTTTGGGCCAAGCCCTCGGAGTCTGAGATGTTGAAGCATAGTGCGCCTCGCGCTTCTTGCCCTTAAGGAGCTCATTTTCTGCCTCACGTAGAGTGGACATCAACTCTCCAAGAGTTTAGTCTTGGTTCAACATGTTGTAGTTCATGATGAACCCACTCCAAGTGTCGGGGAGAGACTGTAGGATCAAATCTACTGAAGTCTCAACCTCGAAGACTATGCCCATCTGTCCGAGCTGCTCAATGTCAGCAATCATCTGTGACACATGGTGCTCAACAGATGTACCCTCTGACATTCGAGCGCGGAAGAGCTTCTTCTGCGACTTATATCTTTGCGATCTAAGGTTAGATCGGTGAAGATCGTGCAACTTCGCCATCATCTCATAGGGATCTAACCCCTTGTTTTGACGAAGGGATTGCGGAGTCATAGCGGCAAGCATTACCGATTGAGCAGTCACATTGTCATCGCTATGAGTCTTCTAAAGCTCTAGCTCAAGCAACTGATCAGGTCGGGGCTTAGGCCCAAGAGGTCGCTCTATATTATAGAGTAACTTCTCGGATCCCAGAACTATTCTGAGATTCATATCCCAGTCCTGAAAGTTTGTGCCATTAAAGACGTTGTCGCCCATGACAATATCCCTAATGCTTAACTTTCCTGTCATCTTAACCGCAATAGTCCAACTATTCGATTAACGATGTATTGGTACATGTTAACTGTTACAAGAAAAATAATAATATATTAGTCAAACTAATAAAATATTTGATGAAAATATTTGAAAGCGTGTAAAGCTAAGTATTTGAACGAAATTGCAAATTCAATACTAGCCTCCCACTATTTTTCGGTGAGCCTCTAACCCTCTGTTGAGTACTCGGGAAACCTAGTTTCCTAGTGGGCTAGGATCCCGTTAAATAACACACAACCTTGACTTTGGCCAACAAGCTGTCTGATATTTAACTAGGTAGATATCTAAGATCAATTGGATCTCATCCAATTCCTAGATCCGGTAGGTGGACCTCCAAGTCCGAAACATATATACAATATATATGCCAATATATCCAATATATTTTCCTAACTTTTTTCCTCTCAATCAACTAAGCCTTGGCTTTGGCACAACAAGCTTAATGATTCCAGTTAAGCGGAACCCATTGACTTTGGAAAGCTTCGTAATCGATGTCGATGGACAATAAGTGATCTTGACTTTGGCCAAGAAATCACAACTTGGACAAGACACACGATATGCAACAAAGCCTTCATGATTAAAACACATCCGCGATGGAAAAAGGTCTTGACTTTGGCCAACAAACCAGTGCCAATCTTCGATATTGAGTAAGAATCACTCAATGAAAGGAAAAATGCTTAATATTTGTTGAGGGTTTTTCGCGTAAATTGGCAACCAATTTATTATCTTTGTTAGATCTCATCATACACCCTTAAACATGCATTCTAAAAGCATAATAAAGCGCGGAAATAATTAATAATGATATGCGGATGGATATCTCACAGATTGTTCCTAGAACAAATCACTCCATTTCCTCTCCCCGGCTAGCACTATTCTTACTTCTACCCAATTACATAATACAATAAGAGAAACCTCATTGACATTGAGGGGAATTAGGTGACAGAGAATTACAAAGAATCAAAAGAGATAAGGCTGGACACGCAGGTCCAATTTAATAAATTCTAAATTTACAACAATTTCCAAAATTGCCATTTCCCTTCTAATATCCTTCTGATATACATTATTCATTCAACACATCCATGTATTCACACAAAGCATGTTATTCAATCAATCTAATCCAATTAATTAATCTTGAATAAAGTGATCGTCCAATGTTCAAACAACGATTTGATTTGCGCTAGTCCAACTCGTTTAAGAATAAGTACTCAAAGTACGAATTCTTGAATTATATCGAACTACAATTTAAATCTAATTTAATTCGTATTCAATACTAATTCTATATTTAATTCCAAATTAAATAACTACACTTTTTAATGTGCATTTGCGACTTAGATTCCAAATCTAATCTAAATGGGTCTCAAAGCCCAATTAACATCCAATGTCGTTTAATTAAAGTCCAATGGGCTTTCAATCAATTTCTTAAGGCATGGACTTTGCTCAATATGGGTCAAACCCAAATACCAAAGCCCAATTAAGGAATCACCCTTATTTGCCAAGAAACCAATTTAGGCCCATTAGGCCCAATTAAACATTAAAAGGTCCATTAGTTATATTTGGACTTAATGGAGTGGTTTAGACCCAATTTGGATCCAATACAATTGACCCAAACCAACTTGGCCCAACCAAGCCCATTAGGCCCAAATACAACATTATAAGCCCAATTCTAAATCAAGCCCAATTAATTAAATTTTAATTTTCCAAATTTCAAAATTTCAAAATTCAATTAATTAAAGTGTATTACATCAATTAATTATCTAAATTAATATTTCCAAAATACTAATTTAATCAATTAATCATATATTAATTTGTTCAACTTATGTCTAACATTTTGAAACAAAAAATCATCTTATTTCATGCTCCATAGCTCACGGCATTTTAGGGTTTATTTACGTTCGATTCCAATTTCAATCCGGTTGAATCTCAAATCAACATAACCATGTTTTTCAACTCATCCAATGATCAAAAAACAAAAATACCATGACTTTAGGGTAAATGTTGCATTCGACCAACATACATAAATTAGGGAAAATTAATTGAATTGAATTTTCTTCAAATTGATCATGCATAACTCCAAGTTATCATCATTCAAGCATACTCAATCAATCAATTTTATCAAATAATGCTCAAATCAATTTTACCCAAATTTTACCCTAATCATTTTTCATGCTCAAATTAGGCTCTGATACCATTGTTGGTTTCTAAGGCATTCCCAATATCATATTTAAGCATAAAACATGTGAATACATAAAGAAGTATGGAGGAATCATACTTACAATGAACGGCTTATGGATGCGTCAAATTTAAAAAATTTCTTCTCCAAGTTTCGGCCAAGCTCCAATTTTGAAGATGAAATCCAAGCTCCAAGCTTTGTCCTTTGATTCTAAGCTATTGGGATGGTTTCCCTATCACCTTGGTGTTGGGTTTCTACTATAGTCCCAAGATCATTCAAGGAATGAAATCAATGTGAATACAATAAAGAAATATGGTGGAATCATATTTACAATTAACGGATTTGCGATGCAAGGAACAACAAAAATTTCTTCAAGCTTTGAAGCTCTCGACAATCCTCCATTTTGTTCTCCTTTGATTTTCGGTCATGCCCTCCATGGATGATCTACAAGCTCCAAGCTTTTGGGTGGATTCCATGCTCAAGGGTTTGTTTCCCTATCACCTTTGGATGACTTTTTATGTGCTAGCATTGGAAAAATTTGCCACAAATCTTCCTTATTTCTTCTTCTTGCTCTCGATTTTGAGAGAGATTTTGAGAGAAAAATGGCCCAAGGCCGAATGGAGAGGGGAGAGAAGAGAGAAGTTATGAGTTAATTTTGTGTATTTGGATTTCTAAAATCTAATACCAAAAAACAAAGTCAAAAGGTACAAGGCAATTAAGCCTTCCAACCACCACCATCAATCACAAGTGACTTACATCACATCACTCAAAGTGACAAGACATCCATCACTTGAATGACTAATGATGTGACGCGTGATGTGACTTATGGGCCGCACTTGAATTCGAAATGCGAGTGGGCCCGCAAACATTCCCGGGATCGGGTTCGCTAATTCCGAATTAACGAATTTTCTGTTGCGACGTAATTAAATCAAATTTAATAAAATAATTATGCCTAGCAAAATTACTATTCACGTCGCTAGCGAATTAATTCTAAATTAACTCGTTCGCTAGAATTAAATTCTAAATTTAATTCCGCGTCGAAATCTAATTTCGTATAATATATCAAATATATTATTTTATCGATTAATTCCAAATTAATCGTTCTCTCTCTATTAAATAATATTTTATCCCAGATAAAATATCTCCGTAATTAATCCTAGATTAATTTTTTCTCTCTATTAATTAATCCCAGATTAATAATGTGCGAGTCATACGTCATCGGTGAATCTTCGGGAAGCGACCCATGAGATCCCTGGATATGTTGGCAGTAAATCCGGTCGTCGGACTATCCGTACACGTACGTACCTAGTACTACATTTTTACCGTTTACAAGACATGGTTGGCTTCTAGCAAAGCATCGTGCCTACCTAATTCTCTAGAAATATTCTTAAAGGAATATGTAATCTATATCGGGCGTAGTATACGTAGTATTGCGTATTGCGATCCAGTATCGGATGTCAGGTGCTAGGCTTGGGGCTGGAATTGTGTATGCCATCTACGAAGCACATATCAGATCTCTGGTAACTAGTCTCTATAATCGGATAATCATGACCTAGTCATATTATCCCGATGACTACAGTACTAGTTCCGTATCCTACGTGATCATCATCTCCACTATGACTGGAGTGATACTTCCATCTTGACATCACACCCAATACACTACGATTCTCAATATACCCAGAACAGGCATACACATAACCGGTTAAAGCCCTGGATGACCAAAACCAAAGTATATTGATTGTCGCAAGTATTAGCGGTGCAAGTCTCAGGTTAAGACCAAATACACCTACACTGATTCGGACTTCCAAAGACACATAGTCATACTACCAATGGAATTCTGAGGGGTCTATCCAGAGCGAAGCTTTTTCCGTACCATCGGTAAACACAACCTCCTATTACACTTGCATGAGTATCCAATAACCAAATATATGAGAACTATTCTGTTATGCTCATACAACACGCACAAGTGTAATACTAGTCTATTCCGTATTATCGATGTCCAATCTCGATAATACTACAACTAGGGATGTTTTAATGATTAAATCTTCATGGATTGATACTGTCACATATCTTATCAATCCGGAACTAATCATATGGACTTTTATCATTTATATATCCCGGTAATCTAATTACAAATGATAAAAGAGCAATTTCCTTTGTCACATAGTTAATTTGTACAACAACACCATGTTCTGTACAAATAGTGATGATATGGGTCATAATTGTCCAACAATCTCCCACTTGGCCTATAGCCAATCACTCAAGTGCCCTACACTTGAACTATGTACGGTTCGCTCAAACTTCTCCTGAGAAAAATGCTTTCGTCAGCGGATTTGCAAAGTTATCATCTGATGCGATTTATTTGATCATCACATCACCACGATGTATGATCCGAACGAATCAGATGAACTGTTGAAGTATATACTTGGATCATTGATGAGACCATTAATTCTTTTGCATTTGTTGTAGCCTAACTCAGCTGCTAACAAAACTACACCTAATCTTATTAGGATTATTAAGATCCAAATGGCTTTTATTGCTGCCTTAACTGTAACAATATTCCGCTTTTGTTGTTTATTCGGTAACAATATCTTGCTTTGAAGATTTCCAGCTCACTGTTCCGTTATTCAAACTATATAGTACCTCTATTACGACTTATATTCATTGTTGTCGGTTTGGAAACTTGCAACGGTGAACCCAGTCACTTCAAGTTCTCATTCTCCATAATTAAGAAAGCATCCTTAGATCATCTAAGATACGTAAGGATTTTCTTAACATCAATCCAGTGAATATCACTTGGATTGGCCTGATTGTGACTCCATATGCTCAAAGCATATGAGACACCAGGTCGCGTACATTTATTTTTTTTAATGTACGAGTACTCAGAGAATGCCAACAACTTTTAGATCTATCCCAGTAGATCTTTATTCCTATAATAAATGTTGTTTCTCCCAAGTATTCTACGGATAATTTTTCATGAAAGCCAGCTTTCACCGATTTTATTATGGGAATATCATTTCCAAGAAATGATATATCATCATTATTTAGGACAATCACTGTCAGTGCGCTCCCACTAACCTCCTTATATACACAATAATCATTTTCGTTTTGAATTAAATCATATACCATTATGATTACATCAAAACGATACTTCCAAGAACTCAATGTTTGCTTCAATCCATCAATGGATCGAATTAACTTGCAAACCTTGTTTGCTTGTTTTGGTGCGACAAAACCGTCAGGATGTTGTAAACATCCTCCAAAAGGTTTCCGTTTAAGGAAAGCGATTTTGACGTTCAGCTGCCATATTTCATAAATGAAACATGCAGCATCAGCAAGCATTATCCAAATGGATTTAATCATGGCAACAATTAAAAGGTTTCGTCGTAATCGACACAATGTTGATAACGATACCTTTTCGCTACAAGCCTAGCTTAGTATGTGGGTATATTGCCTTCCATGCATGTCTTCCTTGAAGACTTATATAGTACCAATAGGCACAATGCCTTCTGGTACATCAACTAGTGCCTAAACTTGGTTGGTATACAAGGAATCCATTTCGGACTTCATGGCACTTTGCCATAATAGGGAGTCGATACCTTGTATCACTTCCTCATACGTAGTCAGTTTGTGTTCCTCAATAAGATTGACATCTTTATGAGGTGAGATCAGAAACCCATACCTCCCAGGTTATTTTCTGACTCTCTCCGACTTACGCGGTTCTTGTGTATTCGAAGATTATTGGTATAGTTTCATCCTTGATGAAATTTTTGTGTTCCATTAAAGAATCGGTGCCAGGAACAGTATTACTCTGATTTTAATCGAGTTTTACTTTGCTCCCACTTACCATTGCATATATGTATTCCTCTTAGGAAAACCGCATGGCGAGAAAGAATTACATTGTTCTCTTGTGAGTTGCATAAGTATTATACTTTGGTTACCCTAGGACAACCTACAATTAGGCACTTATCCAATTTGGGTTCTAGTTTGGTATCATCCAAACATATGCCCAGCATTCCCAAATCTTCAGGAATAAGAAAACCCTATTTCTTTCTTGTTCATATCTAATATGAAGTATGTCTAACAGATTTTTATGGAACCTTATTCAAAATAAGTGTTGCACTGTTTAATGCGTATCCCTTGAAGGAAAATGGTAGCTCAGAGCGACTCATGATTAACCTTACTATGTCCAACAAGGTTCGGTTTCTCCGTTCGAACACACCGCTCAATTGAGGTGTTCCGGGAGGAGTCCACATTGAAAGAATACTATAATCTTTCATGTAATTGAGAAACTTATTGCTTAAGTATTTTCCACCACGGTCTAATCGTGACGGTATTATACTTTAGCCGATCTGTCTGTCTACTTCGTGTCGAAAATCTTTAAATTATCAAAAGTTTCTGATTCGTGTTTCACAAGAAACACATAACCATAACGTGATGCCACATCCGTAAAGGTTACGCAGTATTCATATCCACCTCTAGCCTAGCTAGATATGAGCCCACTTACGTCACTATGAACGATGGCTGATAGTTCGATGGCACTTTTACTTTTACCAAGTAAAAAGTGTTTTAGGCACTTTGCCTAATAAACTAGATTCGTAGACATTATTTGAATAGAATCAAATCCGTCCTAGTACCCACTCTTCAAAAGTGTGGATATACGAGTCTTGTTTATGTGTCCCATACAACAATGCCACAAATAAGTCTCATCTGATTAATTCAGTTTGAGCTATTTGTTTGTCATGTCATACGTTTGAGATTCATTTATATTCTAAATATAAATACTGTTATTCACATCTAATGTGTTTATCTCAATATCATCTTTATAAAATGAAACACTTTAATGTTCTAGAGGTATATCCGCAACGGATTATACTCTGATAAAGAGATAATGTTTCTAGTCAAACTAGTTACATTGTAACAGTTTCCTAATTTAAGTACATACCCAAAGGGTAGTTCCTAAACTTAGGTTTCTACGGTTAAAACAGCGACTCTCGTCCCGTTTCCGATTAACAGATAAATATCATCTGAAGCCAGTATCCTGCTAATTAGTAGATTCTGCACATCAGTATATACCACATTTAGTATCAAAATCCAATTTTGAAACTAGTAGTGAAAATGTTTATGACAAACATTCTTGAAGTCGGAGCCTTGCCCCTCTTCACTTCTTTCATGTCTGCCTTGTCCATACGGCAGTCACGCTTCCAGTGACCCCGTTTGCCACAGTTTAGGCAGACATATTGGGATAAGTCCTTTTGTCTTCCTAGAAGACTGTAATGATTTTGCCTTTGCCACTTTTAAAAGCTCTGGCTCTACCTCCTAGAGCATAGCCATCAACTCTCCAAGAGTTTACTCTTGGTTCACAATGAACCTGCCCCATCATTCGGGTAGAGACTATAAGATCAAATCTTTGGTAGTCTCGGCCACGTAGGTAATGCCCAGCTAACCTAGCTGATCGATGTCAGCAATCATCTGGGACACCTAGTGCTCAACAGATGTACCCTATAACATACACGAGCTAAAGAGCTTATTATGCAATTTATACTTCTAAGAATAAATCTATGAAGATATTTAATTTCATCATCATGTTACAAGGATCTAATCCTTAATTCTGACGACGGAATTAAAGTGTCATTGTATCAAACATAATGGATTGAGCACTAAAGTTATCATCACATGAATCTTCCAAAGATCATGTTCTACTATTTGCTCAACTCCGGGCTTAGGCCCAAGAAGTTTCTCTATCAAATAGAGTAACTTCTTAGTTCCCAGGACTATCTTGAGGTATTAATCCCAATTTGAAAATTAAAGTCGTTTAAAGACATTTTTACCCAGGTTTATGTTTTAAACGCTAATCTTTCAGTTATCTTGATTGCTATAGTCCAACCATCCAATCAACGTTTCAGGTACTATTTATTATAATGATTACTATAGTCTAACTATATAATCAACTATAATCGATTGGTTAAAATTCAAATATATTGATTACTATAATCCAATTATATAATCAACTATAATTTAATTATTTAAATTCAAATATATTGATTACTATAATCCAATTATATAATCAACTATAATTTGAAGTAGTTTGAATACAGTCCAACTGTTTAATTAAAACAACGATATTAGTCCAACTAATATATATATTTAATTTATGACGAAAAATGAAATGAGCGCGTATTGACAAGTATCTAAACGAAATTGCATATTTAATACTTGCCTCCCACTATTTTTCGGCGAACCTCTAACCCTCTGTTGAGTACTCGGGAAACCTTGTTTCCTAGTGGGCTAGGATCCCGTTAAATAACACACAACCTTGACTTTGGCCAACAAATTGTATGATATTTAACTAGGTAGATCTCTAAGATCAATTGGATCTCATCCAATTCCTAGATCCAGTAGGTGGACATCCAAGTCCGTAACACATAACTGATATATGCCAATATATCCGATATATTTTCCTAACTTTTTCCTCTGAATCAACTAAGTCTTGGCTTTGGCACAACAACTTAATGATTCCAGTTAAACGGTACCCATTGACCTTGGAAAGCTTCGTAATCGATGTCGATGGACAAGAAGTGATCTTGACTTTGGCCAACAAATCACAACTTGGACAAGTCATGCGATATGGAACAAAGCCTTCATGATTCAAAGACATCCGCGATAGACAAAGGTCTTGAATTTGGCCAACAAACCAGTGCCAATCTTGGATCTTGAGAATGAATCATTATATGGAAGGAAAACGCTTAATATATGTAGAGGGTTTTTCGCGTAATTGGCAACTAATTAATTATCTTTGTTATGGTCACATCATACACCCTTAAACATGCATTCTAAAAACATAATAAGGCATGTAAATAAATTTAATAATGATATGCGGATGGATATTTAAAACACTTTGTTCCTAGAACAAATCTCTCCCTTTCCTCTCTCTCACTAGCACAAATCTTACTTCTACCCAATTACATAACACTTCTAAAGAAACATCATTTACATTGAGGGGAATAGGTGAGAAGAGAAATACAAAGAGTCAAGAGGTAATAGGCTGGACACGCAGGTCCAATTTAATAAATTCTAAATTTATTACAATAATTTCCAAAATTGCCCTCACCCATCTAATATCCATCTGATATACATTATTCATACATCACATCCATGTATTCACACAAAGCATGTTATCAATCAATCTGATCCATTAATTAATCTGAAATTAATGACCATCCAATGTTCAAACAACGATTTGATTTGCGCGAGTCAAACTCGTTTAAGAATAAGTACTCAAAATACGATTTCTTGAATTATATCAAACTACAATATTAAATCCAATTTAATTTGTATTCAATACTAATTATTTATTTAATTCTAAATTAAATAATTACACTTTATTAATGAGCCTTTGCGACTTAGATTCTAAATCTAATCTTTACGGGTCTCAAAGCCCAAATAACATCCAATGTCAATTTAATTAAAGTCCAATGGGCTTTCAATTAATTTATTAAGGCATTGACTTTGGTCAATATGGGTCAAACCCAAATACCAAAGCCCATTTAAGGAATCACTCTTATTTGCCAAGAAACCAATTTAGGCCCAATTAAAATTAAATGTCCATTTTATTATATTTGGACTTTATGGATATGGTTTTGAGCCCAATTGGATCCAACCAATTAACCTAAACCAAACTTGGCCCAACCAAGCCCATTAAGCCCAAATACAACTTTATAAGCCCAATTCCAAATTTAGCCCAATTAATTAAATTACAAAATTCCAAATTTCACAATTAAATTAATCTAAAGTGTATAGCCATAATTAATTAACCAAATTAACATTTCCAAATACCAATTTACATAATTAATTATGCTAATCATCATCAACACATGTCAAATGTTATTGAATCAAAAATCAATTCATTTAGGGTTTTTCCATGGTTCTAAGTCACGGCAATTTAGGGTTTTTAGTTCAATTCCGATTTCAATCCAATTGAATCCTAAATCAACATTTCCCAAGTCTTTCAAACTCATCCAAAGATTCAAAAAACAAAAAATCACCATGACATTTAGGGCACCAACTTTCGGCCAAGCCAATATTTTGGGGAAAATTTGATCCAATTCAATTTTCATCAAATTGATCATGCATAACACTATGTTATCATCATTCAAGCATACTCAAACAATCAATTTCATCCAAACATGCTCAAATCAATTTTACCCAATTTTTACCCTAATTCAATTTCATGCTAAAATAAGGCTCTGATACCATTATTGGGTTTCTACTATAGTCCCAAGATCATTAAAGCAATGAAATCAATGTGAATACAATAAAGAAGTATGGCGGAATCATACTTACAATGAACGGATTTGCGATGCGAGGAACAACAAAAATTTCTTCAAGCTTTGAAGCTCTCGGCAATCCTCCATTTTATGCTCCTTTGATTTTCGGTCAAGCCCTACATGGATGATCTACAAGCTCCAAGCTTTTGGGTGGATTCCATGCTCAAGGGTTTGTTTCCCTATCACATTGGATGACTCTTTATGTGTTAGCATTGGAAAAATTTGCCACAAATCTTCCTCTTAATTCTTCTTCCTCTCGGTTTTGAGAGAAAAATGGCCCAAGGCCGAATGGAGAGGGGAGAGAAGAGAGAAGTGATGAGTTAATTTTGTGTATTTGGATTTCTAAAATCTAATACCAAAAAACAAAGTCAAAAGGTACAAGGCAATTAAGCCTTCCAACCGCCACCATCAATCACAAGTGACTTACATCACATCACTCAAAGTGATAAGACATACATCACTTGAATGACTAATGGTGTGACACGTGATGTGACTTGTGGGCCGCACTTGAATTCGAAATGTGAGTGGGCCCGCAAACATTCCCGGGCTCGGGTTCGCTAATTCTGAATTAACGAATTTTCCGTTGCTACATAATTAAATCAAATTTAATTAAATAATTATGCATAGAAAAATTAATATTCACGTCGCTAGCGAATTAATTCTAAATTAACTCGTTCGCCGAATTAATTCTAAATTTAATTCAGCGTCGAAATCTAATTTCGTATAATATATCGAATATATTATTTTATCGATTAATTCCAAATTAATCGTTCTATCTCTATTAAATAATATTTTATCCCAGATAAAATATCTCCGTAATTAATCCTATATTAATTTTCTCTCTCTATTAATTAATCCCAAATTAATAATGTGCGAGTCATACGTCATCGGTGAATCTTCAGGAAGTGACCCATGAGATCCCCGGATATGTTGGCAGTAAATCCGATCGTCGGACTATCCGAACACGTACGTACCTAGTACTACGTTTTACCGATTTACAAGACATGGTTGGCTTCTAGCAAAGCACCGTGCCTACCCAATTCTCCAGAAATATTCTTAAAGGAATATGTAATCTATATCAGGCGTAGTATACGTAGTATTGCGTATTACGATCCAGTATCGGATGTCACATGCTAGGCCTGGGGCTGGAATTGTGTCTACTCCGTACGAAGCACATATCGGATCTCTGGTAACTAGTCTCTATAATCGGATAATCATGACCTAATCATATTATCCCGATGACTGCAGTAATAAAGAGTACTAGTTCCGTATCCTACGTGATCATCATCTCCACTATGACTAGAGTGATGCTTCCATCTTGACATCACACCCAATACACTACGATTCTCAATATACCCAGAAGAGGCGTACACAGAACCGGTTAAAGCCCTGGACGACCAAAACCAAAGTATATTGATTTTCGCAAGTATTAGCGGTGCAAGTCTCAGGTTAAGACCAAATACACCTACCCTGATTCGGACTTCCATAGACACATAGTCATACTACCAATGGAATTCTGAGGGGTCTATCCAGAGCGAAGCTGTTTCCGTACCATCGGTAAACACAACCTCCTATTACACTTGTATAGTATCCAATACCCAAATATATGAGAAGTATGTCGTTATGCTCCCACAACACGCACAAGTGCAATACTATTCTATTCCGTATTATCGATGTCCAATCTCGATAATACTACGACTAGGGATGTTTCAATGATTAAACCTTTGGATTGATACTGTCACATATCTTATCAATCCGGAACTAATTATATGGACTTTTATCATTTATATATCCCGGTAATCTAATTACAAATGATAAAAGAGCAATTTCCTTTGTCACATAGTTAATTTGTACAACAACACCATGTTCTGTACAAATAGTGATGATATGGGTCATAATTGTCCAACACTTGGATGATTCTTTGATGTGCTAGCAACTTTAGAAATTTTGCTACAAATCTTCTAAATCTTCCTTGCAAGTCTCGGCAATGAGAAGCAAAGAGAGGGAGATAATTTTTTGGTGAAAAACCGTGAGAGAGAGAGATGGAGTGAGTTGTGTTGACTTGGTTTTTGATTTCAAAAATCTAATAATCATATACCAAACATTTGGTATTAGTCAATCAAGCCATCATGTTTAGGAAGTGTGTAAGGCAAGTCATCATCATTCTCACCAAAACCCATCACCAAAAGTAACTAAAGTGACAAGTGATTTGACAACTGATGTGACATGTGGGCCCCACTTGATTCAAAATTCAAGTGGGCCCGCGACACATCCT
Organism: Zanthoxylum bungeanum; assembly: GCA_019454045.1. Taxonomy (NCBI): domain Eukaryota; kingdom Viridiplantae; phylum Streptophyta; class Magnoliopsida; order Sapindales; family Rutaceae; genus Zanthoxylum; species Zanthoxylum bungeanum. Next base: position 344,748 of record SKCR01042829.1, read on the forward strand.
AGGCTCGGGTTCGCTAATTCCGAATTAACGAGTTTTCCATTTTGACGTAATTAAATCAAATTAATTAAATAATTATGTCTGGTAAAATTACTATTCACGTCACTAGCGAATTAATTCTAAATTAATTCGTTTGCCCAAATTAAAATCCAATTTTAATTCGCGTCGAAATCTAATTTCGTAAAATATATCGAATATATTATTTTATCGATTAATTACAAATTAATCATTCTCTCTCTTCTAATAGTATTTTATCCTAGATAAAATCTCTCCGTAATTAATCCCAGATTAATTATGCTTGAATCATACGTCATCGGTGAATCTTCGGGAAGCGACCCAAGAGATCCCTGGATATGTTGGCAGTAAATCCGGTCGTCAGACTATCTGAACACGTACGTACCTCGTACTACGTTTTTAGCGATTTACGAGACATGGTTGGCTTCTAGCAAAGCACCGTGCCTACCCAATTCTCCAGAAATATTCTTAATGGAATATATAATCTATGTCAGGTGTAGTATACATAGTACTGCGTATTGCGATCCAGTATCGGATGTCACATGCAAGGCCTGGGGCTGGAATAGTGTCTGCCCCGTAGGAATCATATATCAGATTACAAGCAACTAGTCTCTTTAATCGGATAATCATAACCATGTCATATTATCCCGATGGTTGCAACCAATTTAGAGTACCAGTTCTGTATCCCTGCGTGATCATCATCTCCATATGAGTGAAGTGATACTTCCATCTTGTCATCACACCCAATACACTACGATTCTCAATAAACCCAGAAGAGGTGTACACAGAACCTGTTAAAGTCCTGGACGACCAAAACCAAAGCGTATTGATTTTCGCAAGTACTAGCGATGCAAGTCTCAGGTTAAGACCAAATACACCTACCCTGATGTCGATTCCCATAGACACATAGTCAAACTACCAATGGGATTCCGCGGGGTCTATCCAGAGCGAAGTTGTTTCCGTACCATCAGTAAACACAACCTCCTATCACACTTGCATAAGTATCAAATACTTAAATATATGAGAACTATGCTGTTACGCTTCCATAACACGCACAAGTGCAATACTAGTTTATTCCGCATTATCGATGTCCAGTCTCGATAATACTACGACTAGGGATATTTAATGATTAAACCTTTATGGATTGATACTGTCTCATATCTTATAATTCGGAACTAATCATAAGGACTTTTATCATTTATATATTTAAGTAATCAAATTACAAAATGATAAAATGCAATTTCCATTGCTACATAATTAATTTGTACAAAAATCACAATGTCTTTTACAAATAGTGACACTATGGGTCATAATTGTCTAACATGGTCTGCACTCGGGATACAATATCATGTACCATTGGAATTTATAATGCGCTTACATCAACTAAATAGTTTAATTAAAATTTTATCCATTTGTTGAATTATAAATTATAAATTTGTTAGTTAACTAATATTTTAAGTATTATAATTAATTTGGTCAATAAACCAAATTTAATTAAATTAGTTTATTTAAGTAAAATATTAGTGGAGACTAATGGATATTAGTGAATAAAATTTTAAGAGTTAAAATTTATTAGATCACTTATTATACACTAGTGTTACGTATAGTTATGTTCTAGTCACGTATAAACTTATGGACACTAGTGAATTAAAATATTAGATATTTTAAGTAAAAAACTTTAAACTATAAAATAGTGAGTAAGAGAGGGACATATGACAATATATCCCACGATCTCCGTTGTTAGTATGAAAATGTGAGATTTAAAAGACGGCCTTGTTTTCGTCCCCTTACGGATGGTGTCCATTTTGGGTCAATATAACTGATCTACCTATGGTGGAACTTCACTAGTTAAGTCCAAGGGTTCTAAAACAACGGGTTACACTTACAAAGGAATGATTAAAATGTTAATCGAACTTTATTGATCAAATGAAACAGTGGTTGGTTAATATAGGAATAAGAGTTATTCCCGCATATATTAATCAATTGAGATTGTCTCAATCTATCATGTAAATACTTGACCTACCCTACGGCGACACGTATTTGTCGGATGATAGATTTCAATGGCATAGTAATTTTTTTTTAGGTTTCTGATTCATTTTACATTGTCCATGTATCTGTTGGATAATTATGACCCATAACATCACTATTTGTACAATATTTGTACAGAACATGGTGTTGTTGTACAAATTAACTATGTGACAAATGAAATTGCTCTTTTATCATTTGTAATTGGATTACTCGAATATATAAATGATAAAAGTCCTTATGATTAGTTCCGGATTAATAAGATATGAGACAATATTAATCCACAAAGGTTTAATCATTAAATATCCCTAGTCGTAGTATTATCGAGACTGGACATCGATAATGCGGAATAGGCTATTATTACACTTGTGCGTGTTATGGAAGCGTAACGACATAGTTCTCATATATTTGGGTATTGGATACTCATGCAAGTGTAATAGGAGGTTCTGTTTACCGATGGTACGGAAACAACTTCGCTCTGGATAGACCCCTCAGAATCTCATTGGTAGTATGACTATGTGTCCATGGGAATCCGAATCAGGGTAGGTGTATTTGGTCTTAACTTGAGACTTGCTTCGCTAATACTTGCAACAATGATATACTTGGTTTTGGACGTCCGGGGCTTTAATAGGTTCTGTGTACGCCTCTTCTGGGTATATTGAGAATCGTAGTGTATTGGGTGTGATGTCAAGACGGAAGTATCACTTCAGTCATATGGAGATGATGATCACGCAGGAATACAGAACTGGTACTCTAAGTGCTATAGCCATTGGGGAAGTATGACTAGGTCATGACTTTCCGATCATAAAGAGACTAGTTGATAGTGATTCGATATATGCTTCGTACGGGGCAAACACAACTCCAGCCTCAGGCCTTGCATGTGACATCCGATACTGGATCGTAATATGTAATACTACGTATTCTACGCCTGACAAAGATCATGTATTCCGTAGAAGAATATTTCTGGAGAATTGGGTAGGCACGGTGCTTTTCTAGAAGCCAACCATGTCTTGTAAATCGGTAAGTACGTGGTACCGGGTACGCACGTGTTCGGATAGTCCGATGACCGTATTTACTACCAACATATCCATGGATCTCTTGGATCGCATCCCAAAGATTTACAGATCATGTTTGACTCGAACAATATTAATCTGGGATTATTTAAGAGAGAATATTAATCTGGGATTAATTAAGAGAGAAAATTAATTTGGGATGAATTACGACAAATATTAATCTTGGATTAATTATCAGAGAAAGAATTAATCTGGGATTAATTGCGTCGAGAATTTATCTGGGATTAAATTCGTCGAGAGGAGAGAACGCGATTAATTTGGAATTAATCTAAAATAAATTAAATAGTTAAAATAGATTTTACTATTTAATTTATTTAAATTGGGCTAAATAATATATTAGATATATTAATTGAAATTGGATTTCAATGGGAAATTAAATTGGATTTTAATTTTAGCGAACGAATTAATTTGGAATTAATTCGCGAGCTATTTTCGTAATAATTTTATTGGGTATTATTATTTAATTAAATTGGATTTAATTATATCGCGACGGAAAATTCGTTTAATCGGATTAAATGAATCCGAGCCCAAAATGTGTTGAGCAAACCCACTTGAATTTTGAATTGAAAGTGAGGCTCACTTCACTTATATCATTAGTCATTTTTGGTGATTGACATGAGTGATGGGTTTGGTGAAAACTTGTAAAACATTCTTTGCCTTTTGTAATGAAAAGTACAATTAATGAATTATTCATTATTTTTTTATTTTGGCCGAGCAATTAATTTCAAGTCTTTAGAAGATTTGGCCGAATAACCTATATGTCTTGCTGGCCGAATAAAAGATAAAAAAGTGTTCTCTCTCTCCCCTGGGCGATTGTAAAAGAATTCATTGGCCGAAATAAATGGCCTCTGTTCATTTTATGACTTTTGCTTTAAAAAGGAATGGCCTTTTGCTTTTAAAAGTAATAATGCCTTTGACTTCTCTGATTAAAAAAAAAATTAATGGCAAAAAAGAAAGAGCAATTGCTCTCTTCTTTTTCTTTTTGAAAATCGCCAAGATGGCCTCTGATTAGAAAGCAATTCATTATTTTTGAAATAAAAGGCATGTGGCTTTCTCTCTGACTTTGGAAGTCATGGCGGAATGATAAAGAGCAAATTGCTCTCTGTGTTTTTTTTTTTTTTTTTTTCCAGATTGGCCGAATGGCCTTGTTTTGTCTTGGCCGTTTGCCTCATCTCTCTCTTGGACAAATTTGTTTCTCATTGGGAGATAAAATTTATTTCATTTGTTCTTGCTGGCACATAAGGGAGTCAAATGAAGGTGATAGTGATACTCACCCAAGAGCTTGAAAGCTTCAACATCCATGAAAAGTTTTGAACTCAGCCGATCAATGTAAGTCTTCTACAACTTATTTTTTATTATTATTCACACACGAATCACGCTTAGATATCTCGTGGCATGTCTAGGACACTAACAGTATCATGTTTAATTTTATGCCAAAATGCTTGTGACGATTTTAATATGCTATGAATGGATATTAAATGCATTTGTATTTTATTTTATTTTAGCTATGATTTCTCCAATTATTGTTATTCTCTCTAATGACAATTTAACGGGAGAAAACTATTTTAAATGAAAAAGTAACATGAACGTCATCTTGGTCTGTAAATTCCTTAAGTTTGTCCTGATAGAGGAATGTCCTCTTGAGCCAACCAGAAATTTTGGCGAAGCTTTGCACGATGCCTACCAAAAATGGGTCACACTAAATGAGAAAGCCCACTGCTATTTGCTAGCAGGATTTCTGAGGTTCTTGCTGTTGGAAATGGTGATCGAGCACCATTAACTTTTTGTATGAATATTCGATATTTATACAATATAATATTTATTTTATTTATATGGTAAAACACTTACTTTTATTTATATATTGTAAATCTAAGAGTTAGATTACTCTAAGAGTTAGATATTTCGAGTTAAACTCGGAACCTTATATGAATTTAGTAAAGACCCGAGAGTTACAACATATGGTGATATAGTTGTAAGAGTTGCAAATTGTGTTAAGAAAAATCACGCATTCTCTCAAATATAAATTATTCATGGTCTAGATATATTGACATGGGTCGGTCATTATATTGGTAAGACTAGTGCATTGTCTATATATGTAATACATATGGTTTGTCTCAACAGACTGTGAGCTTAGCGGAAGTTCGTATAGAATTTCAGATATTCATTAGTTGAATGAGTATTGAACAAACTCATAAAATATGACTAATAGATATTCCATAAAACTGTCAATAGTTGTCTTTTCGAGTTGAGTAGTTATTGTGGTCATTTGACTTGAGACACCACAGTGGTCTTGTGAGTGATCCTCTATGCCTGATACCATGCATGTCAGAGACCTTTCATGGTCTGGCCTCTGGATGACTGTTAGGTATAAACCGATGCTCACGAAGATCGGTGTGTGTTAAGATGAGGATTCGTCAGTCCATATGGTTGGATTATGTTCCAATAAATTTTTCAGAGTATATTCCGGAAATCTTTTGGCCAAAAGTACATCGAATAAATTGTTTCTTTGACATTATAAATAATATTGAAAAGAGTTTTGCATATATTATTTATTAATGAAATATAAGGATGAAAAGTTTCATATATTGAGTAGATAAGATTTTGACAATATAACTAAACTTACTCAATTGGAAACGTTGACGACGAAGGGATTATACATTAGCGTTTTAACCTCGACTTGTATGGTTCGACGTGTCGTGTTGTTTAGTCGTGATTTGTAGGTAGACAAGCCGTCATGAAATATGTATACAAGTATATGAGATATATATGTATATATATACGTAACAACCGAACGTGAGCCTACAGAGTTCCATTATATTGAGTTTCTCGTTGAGTACTAGGGCGACCTTTCGTCAAATGTTGACAAATATTTTTTGGTTATTAGGAATAAATTGTTTAATCCGATAATTCATGAGATAAATTGAATTAATTAATTTTATATCAAGAGTTGATATAATTTTATTGTATAATAAATGTAAATTTGATTACATTAATTAGTAATTATTTTGTGAATTAATTTAATTGTTAAATCAATATATAATATTAATTACTTAGACTATACAAATAAAGCTTTTAATTAGTTAAATTAATTAAGGTAAAGCAAAAATTGAATTATTTAGTTAAAGTAACTAAATGATTCATAAAGGTAACTTAGTTACTAAAGTTGGTGAGATTAATTTTAACCTTGGTTAAGTTGCTTTTGGAATATATGGTGTAGGGAAAAGATTCCCCTTTTACCATGGTTTAAATTATAAGGTTTGGGTTTGTTTTTTTTTAATTTTAATTAATAAAAACAATAAAGCAAAAAATTTCAATTTTTTTTTCCTCCTTGGGTCACTGCTTCTGCCGAAAATAAATAAAAGGAGATTGGCTTCTTCCTTTGACTTGCCACTGACGAAACCAAAAAACAAGGAAAATGAATTGAAGCTTCTTTTGCTTCTCTACTCTTGCCGACCAAAAACAAGAGAAGAGTTGATTTTTTGCTATCAAAATCAAGCCTAAATCTCACCAAAAAATCACCCATATAAATAATCAAGACCATGGAAATAAATTTTTAAGTATTAAGGATTAATTGTGTTCTTGAAGTTCTTGATTTTTTCCTAGGGTTCAAGAGTTGAATTTGGGGAAAATCTTGGTTGTCATTCTTGAGTGATCAAACCACCTTTTGATCACCAAGACTTGTTCTTGAGAAAGCTCAATTTGGTGGAGTTTCAAGGAGTTCAAAGCTTGGAGGAAAAGATTCAACAAATTGGCAAGGGTTGAAAGCTTGTTGGAAAAATTTAATTTGTAAATTTTATTGTTCAATTTATTGTTGATTTGTTAATGATTATTGTTGTGAAAAATTATTGTGGAAGTGTTGGATAAATTGGAAGCATGTATGTGAGGATATGAAACATTCAAGTGTTGGAATAATTAGTATATAGTTGATGTATTAATTTTTTGTATGCTTTAATTATTTTCAAGTGTTGGAAATAATTTTTAGATGCTAGTTTTTAATTTGTCAAGAGTTGATAAATTGATTTAAGTTTGTTGAAATTTTTAAATTGACTTATGGTAATTTTTTAATGCATTGGAAATTTTAAGTTTGTAATTAAAATTTAGCCTACTTTTTAAGGATTGCCGAAAAAAAATTTTATTCACTCGGGATTTGATCTCGGGTGGATTCCGCTGTGTTCGGCATTGCCGTTCTTCACTCAAGAAGTGGTATCAGAGCGATACGTGCTTCTAATTGTTCATGTCCCTTACAATTTTTCTCAATGTTATAAAATGCCCATGCATAAATTTAATTATGAATTACATGTTTTAGGCATTTTTGGACATGCATACATTTTATATATTTGTATGCATTTGACTTTGGAAAAATCTCTATGCTAGATCATTAAGTGTCATTATTTTAGTTGAAAATATGACATGGTCCGGCTTGTCTATACGGTGTTAGTGAAACCATTGAAATTATTCCCAATATTGCTAAAGTGTGAGGGATTGGTTATAATGTTTTTGTACTATTCCGGTTAAGCATGAGATGAGTCGAATTTAAGAGAAAGTATTATCCAATATTGCTAAAGCGTGAGGATGAGATTCGATTTAGGACCGTATGTAAGAGTTGCATGAGATGCAATTGACAATAATTGTCTACCTTCTCGAATTTACAATGGTCAATATTGCTAAATCGTGAGACTTGCGTAAATGTCAAGAATGATCTACTTTGTATTGTGAGATTTAAGAGTTAAATTTCTATATTCTTGTTTGTAGAGATTATAAAGAATATGTAAAACAATGCGATGGCACTTTATAGAAAAAGTAAATCCATATTCTATTTAGTGTTTTATCATGATATTTAAATATTAATTTCTGCTTTATTTTATCCTTGTGTAGACAAAATGTCTGTGTCGAACCCGCTTTCGCGTATACTTGATACGTATAAGCTCCAAGGTGCTGTTAACTATAAATTTGGCTTATGAATCTCCGTATTATTTTCCAAGCGGAGCAACTTGAATATATTCTACATCGTCCAATGCATGCAAGGCTTTCAGATGATGCTTTAGATGAAGAACGTGAGACATTCAACAGATGGAAGGATGATGATCGGAAAGTCCGGTCATACATCTTGGGATCTATGGTACCGGAACTACAGAGAAAGTACATGCCGATGCTTGATTCCGGATCCATCTTGTTGCATTTGAAGGAAATGTATAGGGTGGCTGTCGAGCTTTTTCATACATTCCTCTTGGAGGGAAAACCTGTTAGACCACCTGTGAGGAAGCTAATAGATTGTATCGAAGAGCTTGAAAGGATGGATATTCCTATTAACAATCGCCTCAGGAATAGTGTGATTCTCACGTCTCTTCTCAAGTCCTTCAATGACTTTATCGTTAACTTTAACATGCATAAGATGCTTCCCACCTATTCTGAGTTGCACAATATGTTGCTGACAGCTCAAGATGACATGAATAAGAATAGTTATGCATTCATGATCACCGGTGCTTCTTCTTCTGGACCTTCTCAAGCTTCTCAAAAGCTGGCTGGGAAGAAACAGAAAAAAAAAAGTTAAAGTAAAGGTCCAAAGGTTGCTTCCACAGAGGTTTTTAAACCGAAGGTGAAGATAGATGTTGCAAAAGGAAAATATTTCCAAAGCGTCATACTTGGACACTGGAAACACAACTGTCCGAAATATTTAGCTTATTTTAAGATAGCTTCATCAAGTATTTGTTATCCTATCATTGACATTACACTTGCTTTTGATTCTAGTTCGACTTGGGTGTTAGACACCGCTTATCCTTCTCATATCTGCAATTCGTTGCATGATCTGAGGGAAACTAGAAGATTGAAGCCGTGAGAGATCCAGCTGTGAGTAGGGAATGAAGATTCTCTACAAGTTGAAGCAGTAAGAATTATGTTTTTGAAACTCTCTGATGAATGTAATATTAAACTTAATAACTGTTATTTTGTGCCGACTATGATACGACAAATCATCTCACTTCATGTACTTGACAGCGAAGGATTTCATATAAATATTAAAGATGGTCTTTTGAATTTATATGATAATATGAATATTTTGCTTGTTTCTTGTCCCATGGTTGATGGTCATTACATTCTAACAAAAAGTTGTGATGTCTTTAATATAGAGAAATCTAAAAGGAAAAGATCAGAAGAAATAAATAACACAGAACTTTGGCATATTAGATTAGGTCATATAGGCATAAAATGCCTAACCAAACTAGTTAAGGATGGTGTGATATCAGATCTAACCATAGAACCTTTACCAGTTTGTGATTATTTTATTCAAGGTAAAATGACCAAATCCTCAATTAGTGGTGTTGGACACCGTGCTAATGATTTATTGAAACTTGTGCATTCCGATGAATGTGGTCCTATAAATCATGCTGCCATGGGTGAGTTTCAATACTTTAGAACTTTTATCGATGATTTGTCGTGATATGGTTATATCTTTCTTATGAAACACAAATCGGAAACTTTTGAAAAGTTCAGAGAATACCGATTTGAAGTAGAGAAAAAAATCGAAAAAATCTTGAAATGCCTTCGATCAGATCGGGGCAGTGAGTACATGAGCAGTGAGTTCGTGAGTTATTTAAAAGAGAATGGGATTCTCGCTCAGTATGCTCCTCCAGGCAATCCTCAACACAATGGTGTTTCTGATAGGAGGAATCGAACGTTATTAGATATGGTTTGATCAATGATGAGTTTCACTGATTTACCAATATACTTGTGGGGCCATGCTCTAGACACTGCCGCTCATCTTCTGAACAAAGTTCCATCGAAAGCCATTCCGACTACTCAGTATGAGTTATTGACTGGAAGGAAATCGAGTCTTAAGTATGTTAAGATTTGGGGTTGTCCTGCCTATGTAAGAGTTGCACATCGGGATAAACTTGCACCTAGAGGGTATAAGTGTCGATTCATTGCATATCCTAAAAATTCCTTGCGATATCAGTTCTATGATCCCGAGAACCGAAATGTGTTCGTTGCTCGAAATGTAACTTTCTTAGAAACACAATTTGTGTTAGAAAGTGCAGATTATAGAATGATTGATTTAAATGAAGTCAATCAAAGTAACATTGAATCAACGATAGAACCGAAAGTTCATGAAGATGAAATACCTTTGACACAACCACTCGTAGGTCAGAAATGATATCGAAACCCCCTATCAGATACGGGATGTCATCTGATGATACCCTTGATGTTTTCTTAGTTGAAGAAAAAGATCATTTAACCTACAAAGAGGCGATGTTAGACATCAATGCGGAAAAATTGCTGGAAGCTATGAAATCTGAGATTGCCTCAATGCATGATAATCAAGTCTGGGACTTGGTTCCGCTTCCAGACGGAATTATTCCTATCGGTTGTAAATGGGTTTACAAGAGGAAGCAGAGGCCCGATGGAAAGGTTGAAACCTTTAAGGCCCGACTTGTACCAAAAGGATATACTCAGAAATCAGATATTGATTATGAGGAAACCTTTTCTCATGTAGCCATGCTTAAGTCAATCAGAATTTTATTAGCTATTACCGCACACTATGATTATGAAATTTGGCTGATGGATGTGAAAACGGCTTTTCTGAATGGAAATCTTTAGGAAGATATCCATATAGAACAACCCGAGGGATTCGCATTCGCCAAAGATCCTAATTTGGTATGTAAGCTTAAAATTTATATTTATGGACTTAAACAAGCTTCACGTAGTTGGAATCTTCGTTTTGACGATGTGATCAGATCGTCTGGTTTCATTAAAAACGAAGAGGAATCCTGTGTCTATAAAAAGGTTAGTGGGAGCATGGTAGTCTTATTAGTGCTTTATGTTGATGATATACTTATTATCGAAAACAATATAGGTATGTTACAATCTGTCAAAGCCTATCTCAGTAAGAATTTAACCATAAAGGATTTGGGAGAGGCCTATTTTATACTAGGTATAAAGCTTTATAGAGATAGAGCAATGAGGCTGATAAGACTCTCTCAGTTCAAGTACATTGATTTGATCTTAGAACTGTACAACTTCATTGACTGTAAGACAGTCAATGTGCCTTTCAAACATGGTATTCATCTGTCTAAGAAAATGTGTCCTAAGACAGATGATGAAAGGGCTAAAATGCTTAGCTAGCCTTATGCTTCCGATGTTGGTAACATAATGTATGCCATGTTATGTATTAGACCTGATATCAGCATGGCTATAAGTGTTACAAGTCATTATCAGTCTGATCCGGGTCAGGACCATTGGATGGCTATGAAACATATTATGAAAAACCTTAAGGGTACAAAGGATAAGTTTCTCATTTATGGAGAAAATGACTTACAATTGAGAGGTTACACGGATTCGGATTTTCAATCTGATCCAGATGATAGAAAGTCTAAATCCGGGTTTGTGTTTTCTCTCAATCGCGGTTCCATTAGTTGGAAAAACACCAAATAGGGTTCGACTGCTAATTCCACCACCGAGGCAGAATACATTGCTGCTTTAGAAGCTGCAAAGGAAGCTGTCTGGATCAAAAAGTTTGTTACGGAGCTTGGAGTAGTCCCATCTATAGTAGATCATATTCTGTTATTCTGTGACAATAATGGTGCGATAGCTCAAGCCAAGGAAGCTCACGTTTATCAGAAATCTAAGCATGTGGAACGAAAGTATAACATAATTAGAGAAATTTTAGCTAGATGTGATATTGTAGTTTGTAAAGTACGAACTGAAGAAAATGTAGCTGATCCACTGACTAAAGCCTTAACTCCCAAGGTGTTTGAGAAACACGTGGAGTCCGTGGGTATTAGATATCATCATGAATGGCACTAGATCAAGTGGGAGTGTTGGAAATGGTGATCGAGCACCATTCACGTTTTGTATGAATATTTGATATTTATGCAATATAATATTTATTTTATCATGGTTATTTATTTATTTATATGGTAAAACTCTTACTTTTATTTATATATTGTAAATGTAAGAGTTAGATTACTCTAAGAGTTAGAGATTTCGAGTTACACTTGGAACCTTATATGAATTTAGTAAAGACCCAAGAGTTACAACATATGGTGATATAGTTGCAAGAGTTGCAAATGGTGTTGAGAAATATCACGCATTCTCTCAAATATAAATTATTCATGGTCTAGATATATTGACATGGGTCGGTCATTATATTGGTAAGACTAGTGCATTGTCTATATATGTAATGGACATATGGTTTGTCTCAACAGACTGTGAGCTTAGCGGAATTTCGTATAGAAATGCAGATATTCATTAGTTGAATGAGTATTGAACAAACTCATAAAAAATGACTAATATATATTCCATAAAACTGTCAATAGTTGTCTTTTTGAGTTGAGTAGTTATTGTGGTCCTTTGACTTGAGACACCACGGTGGTCTTGTGAGTGATCCTCTATGCCTGATACCATGCATGTCAGTTTCCTTTCATGGTCTAGCCTCTGGATGACTGTTAGGAATAGACCGATACTCACCAAGATCGGTGTGTGTTAAGATGAGGATTCGTCAGTCCATATGGTTGGACTATGTTCCCATTTTTCAGAGTATATTCCGGAAATCATTTGGCCAAAAATACATCGAAGAAATTGTTTCTTTGACATTATAAATAATATTGAAAAGAGTTTTGCATATATTATTTATTAATGGAATATAATGATGAAAAGTTTCATAAATTGAGTATATAAGGTTTTGACAATATAACTATAACCTTACTCAATTGGAAAAGTTGATGACGAAGGGATTATACATTAGTGTTTTAACCTCGACTTGTATGGTTCGACGTGTCGTGTTGTTTAGTCATGATTTGTAGGTGGACAGGCCTTCATGAAATATGTATACAAGTATATGAGATATATATGTATATATATATATACGTAACAACCGAACGTGAGCCTAGAGAGTTCCATTATATTGAGTTTACTCGTTGAGCACTTGGGCGACCTTTCGTCAAATGTTGACAAAGTATGTTTTGGGTTTTTAGGATTAAATTGTTTAATCCGATAATTCATGAGATTAATTGAATTAATTAATTTTATATCAAGAGTTGATATAATTTTATTGTATAATAAATGTAATTTTGATTTACATTAATTAGTAATTATTTTGTGAATTAATTTAATTGTTAAATTAATATATAATATTAATTACTTAGATTATACAAATAAAGCTTTTAATTAGTTAAAGTAATTAAGGTAAAGCAAAAATTGAATTATTTGGTTAAATTAACTAAATGATTCATAAAGGTAACTTATTTACTAATGTTGGTGGAATTAATTTTAACATTGGTTAAGTTGATTTTTGAATATGTGATGTTGGGAAAAGATTCCCTTTTTACCATGGTTTAAATTATAGGGCTTGGGTTTGTTTTCTTTAATTTTAATTAATAAAAACAATAAAGCAAAAAAATACAATTTTTTTCCCCTCCTTGGCTCACTGCTTCTGCCGAAAATAAATAAAGGTGATTGGCTTCTTCATTTGACTTGCCACAGACGAAACCAAAAAACAAGGAAAATGAATTGAAGCTTCTTTTGCTTCTCTACTCTTTGCCGACCAAAAACAAGAGAAAGAGTTGATTTTTTGCTATCAAAATCAAGCCTAAATCTCACCAAAAATCACCCATATAAATAATCAAGAACATGGAAATTAATCTTTAAGTGTTAAGGATTAATTGTGTTCTTGAAGTTCTTGATTTTTTTCCTAAGGTTCAAGAGTTGAATTTGGGGAAAATCTTGGTTGCCATTTGTTGATGGTATTTTCAAGCACTATGGTATTTAAGCAGCACGGCAGGGGTAAAAGGGTAACTCCCTTCTTGATCGAGACCATTAATGCCGACCCGACCATTCGATATTGCATGCGCTAACAGTAAGGGACCGATCACTTTATGATCGGTGACCGACCACTTAAGATCGGATGACCGGTCATTATAAGATCGGTGGTAGCATTTTCAGTTCAGAGGACCATTGTGACCGACCTCTTGAAGACCGAGCAGATGGCAAGATATGTACCCGATGATAAGTCATCCTATTTTTACGGGATAGGATGATAAATCATCATATTTTTATGGGATAAGATGATAAGTCAGTGTTCTTATAGAATTTAGATGAAGGCGAAGGTAGTTTCGGCCAAGAAGTCTTGTGGGAAAGGGAAACCGCATCTTTGCTAGTATAAATGGGAGGGGAGGGCATACTTGAAAAGAGAGAATATTTTGTTAGACCTGTAAACAAATAACAACGTATTTTTCAATAATAGAATATCACCCGTTTTGTGCCAGTGGATGTAGGTTGGATCTGATCTACCGAACCACGTTAAATCCCTTTGTTGATTGGTGTGTTCATCTATCTTTTGCCAAATTTGCTTTTGATTTCCCATAACAAAAACAAATTCACAGTTGCAGGAAGATTGTCTCGGGAGTGAAGAGCCCTTATTGCCCCTGAGACTAAAATCAACCCTCAACAGTTGGCGCCGTCTGTGGGGAATCCAACAAAAAGTAGCTCGCGTGATAAGACGATGGCAGAAGGTGGAAATCACCGGTCGTCAGGGAGTTCAACAGCGGAATGGATGGAGAAGATGGAGGAAAATAGGAGGAAAAATAGGGAGGAAAATCAAATCCTTTTGAAATCCATGATGAACAGACTGGAGAGGATGGAAGAGACGAATAGGGAGAGAGTTGAAGTCGGAACCAGTCGGAGGAGAGGTGAAATAGCGGAAGGAAAAAGGGTTGCAGATGTGAGTGATGATGATGAACCTAGGAGGAAGGGTCCCTACGGGATGAGGTTCGTAGTGGTAGAAAAAGATTTACAAACAGAGGATATGTGGGAAGAAGAAGAGGGGAGACAGTCGCCAGCATCTTCCTATAATAGGCCCCGCGACACCAGAAGGGGAGATAGGAAGGATGGTGAAACTGGACGGGAAATCTCAAGTCATGAGGAACGCCGCACCTGGGGTGACAGACGCGAAGAAGGCTGCGAGAGGCGGCATGGTAACACAGTTGGCAATATAAGATCTCGGTTAAGAAAAGAAATGGCCAAGTGGGGAGTGAACCTCAAAACTGATACGGGAGATGCTCGGGACGACGAGGTTGAATCTCCGTTCACAGAAGAAATAAGGTCGGTAAAGTTCCCAAGACGATTCAACATGCCGTCCATGACGCCCTACCAAGGCCATACTGATCCAAAATCCCATATTGAGGGTTTTGTCCTATTGATGGAGGTCCAAGGAGTGGTAGGGGATGCCGTTTGCAAAGTATTCCCCCTAACCTTGGGTGGGTCTGCCATTATGTGGTTCAGAAGTCTAGCCCCAGGGAGCATCTGTAGATTCGTACAACTCAGAAAGACATTTGTTCGGCACTTCAAAGGGGCATGCGTCCCAAAAATGACAATTGGGGAATTGAGGCTCATGAAGCAGGGGGACGAGGAGCCCCTGAAGGCTTTCATTGAACGGTACCATAACATGGTGCTCGAGGTCGGGGGATATGAGTCGCTCGAAGCCTTGGAAATTTTGAAGGGGGCTTTAACGATCAGAAAGTTGTGGACTCACCTGAGGATCCAGGGTACACCGGATTATGCCACCTCTCTGGAAACAGCCCGGAAGTTTGTTTTGTTGGAAGATGATGAGAGAATCACTCGGAGGGGGAAAACTATCAGAGAGAGGACGACGAGGGCAGAAGCTCCTCGCAGGCCAGATAGGGATTTCAAAAAACCACCCCCGAGGTGAAGGGAATTCAAGCCGATACCTCGGAATGACCAGGAAAAGGGAATCTCGGCCAAGGTGAACCATGTGGTCGGGGAAGAGGCATACATTCCTTTGAAAAAATAGCTGGGGCAAATCGTCATGGAAATCCAGGGAAAAGGCCTCTTGGTAGAGCCTGACTTCATAAGATTCCCACCGGACCGGAGAAATAAAAAATCCTATTGCAGACATCATAATTTGAAGGGACATACGACAGACGGATGCAAAGACTTGCGGGAGCAAATGGAAGACCTGGCGCGGAATGGGTATTTGAATAACTATATTGACCATGAAGTTATGGCGGCCAGGCAGATGTCACATTGTCGACAGGTGAATACCATTGCAGGGGGAAAGACACTGGCCGGGGACTCTAACCGGTCAAGAAAAAACTATAGTAGAACTCGGGGGTTGGAAGTGTTAGAAACAGAATGGGCCTCGGGATTACAAGGTGGTCGGTCAGTGCCAGTAATGTTCACGGATGAGGATGCTCGAGGGGTGAGTTTCCCCCACGATGATGCATTAATAATCAAGGCGATAATCGGCGGTTCTGAGGTAGACAAAATCTTAGTGGATCCCGGGAGTGCAGTGGATATAATCTCCAAGGAGGCTTTGGACGGCCTTGGGGTGGAGTATGCGACTCTAACCGACGATGGGACTCCTCTATACGGTTTTGGGGGCTCGACGGTCGTTCTATTGGGAATGATGCAATTGGCAAGGACAATCGGAACTCGTCCTCGGACTCGGACTATTATGATGAATTTCACGGTGGTGGATAGCATGAGCAGTTACCAGGTCATTGTTGGTCGGCCTTTCATGATGAAGACAAAGGCTGTAATGTCTTGCTATTACTTGAAGTTAAAATTCCCCACCCGGGATGGGTTTGGAATCGTGTGTGGTAGTCAGAAGGTGGCTCGGAGCTGTTTTGCCACCCTCTCACGGGAAACCCTCTGCATTGAAGTGGGTACCAGAAAAAGGCAAGGGAATGAAGATGGGGAAGAGGCAAGTAAGGATCCGGGTCCTCGGCCAAAGAAAGTTACCCGGCTAAGGGCAGTCGAAGAATTGGAGATGATTGAACTTTTCGGACCTGGGAAGAATGATAAAGTAGGGGAAGACTTGGATGAGGCCCTGAAACAGGGCCTGCTAAAGTGTCTAAAGGAGTAGCTGGACATCTTTGCATGGGGCCATGACGATATGCCCGGGATAGTTCCGAAGTTTATCAGTCACCATTTTGTAGTAAACCCATCCCACAAACCGGTCAAGCAAAAAAGAAGAACCTTTAACCATGAGCGGTGCAGGGCAATGGCTGCCGAGGTAGAAAAACTGTTGAAAGCTGATTTTATCAGAGAAGTGAAATACCCAGAGTGGGTATCGAACGTGGTATTAGTGAATAAACCCAATGGAAAGTGGAAGATGTGCGTGGATTTCACCGACCTCAACAAAGCATGCCCGAAAGACAGCTTCCCACAACCAAAGGTAGATCAGTTGGTGGATTCGACGGCCTGCCAGGGACTGCTAAGCTTTATGGATGCATTTTCGGGATATAACCAGGTCAAGATGCATTCTGAGGACGAGGAGAAGACGACTTTTATTACCGATCAGGGGCTTTATTATTATAAAGTAATTCCCTTCGGATTGAAAAATGCCGGGGTAACCTTTCAGAGGCTGGTGAACAAGATTTTTAGGCCACTCATCGGCACGTCAATGCTGGTATATGTTGATGATATGATAACAATGTCTAAGGAGCCAGGTTGTCACGTGGACGAACTGAAGAAAACTTTTGAATTGCTAAGGAGGCATAACTTAAAGCTCAACCCGGAGAAGTGTGCTTTCGAAGTGGCCTCGGGAAATTTTTTGGGCTATATGGTAAGCTCCAGAGGCATAGAAGCAAATCCACAGAAAATCCAAGCCGTTCTAGACTTAAAGTATCCCAGGACGATAAAAGAAGTGCAAAGCCTGACCGGCAGAGTGGCCGCATTAAATCGGTTTATTTCCCGAGCAACTGACAAGTGCCACCCTTTCTTCAAAGTCGTCAAGAGGGCAAAAAGGGAAGTCAACTGGATGCCAGAAAGCTAGGAGGCCTTCCTACAGTTAAAAAAATACCTTACGCAGCCCCCACTTCTATCAAAGCCGTCCCCAGGTGAGACCTTATACTTATATTTAGCTGTTTCGGAGCATGCAGTAAGTTCAGTATTAGTGCAAGAGGCCGATAAAGTTCAAAGGCCAGTGTATTATATTAGTAAAGCTTTACTAGATGCTGAGACCAGATATCCAGCACATGAGCTGGTCGCCTTGTCGTTAATCTCTGCTGCTCGGAAGTTACGACCTTACTTCCAGGCCCATCCTATTGGGGTTTATACCGATTATTCTTTGAGGCAGATTCTGCAAAAACCGGAGGTCTCAGTCAAGGTTAATGAAATGGTCGGTAGATTTGAGTGAACACGACATTTCTTACCTCCCAATGATAGCGGTAAAAGGGCAGACTCTGGCGGACTGTGTTGCTGAATTCACAAAACCCCAGATTTTGATCGTTGGGGAAGACAAATGGGAGATGTCGGTAGATGGATCTGTCAGCTCACAAAGTAATGGGGCCGGAATCGTATTGAAAAATGATAAAGTTGAAGAAGTATTGTTCGCCTTGAGATTCACCTTCGAGGCCACAAACAATGAGGCGGAGTATTAGGCAATTTTAGCCGGTTTAAGGTTATGCACAGTGATGGGCGTCCACGACGTAGTCGTAAGAAGCGACTCCCAGCTGGCTGTTCAGTAGCTGAAGGGAGAGTTCCAAGACATGGAGCCGAGTATGATAGCCTATTTGGCAGAGGTAAAAAGGTTGGTGGGAAAAATGGGGAAAGTTCATTTTGTGCAAGTCTGCCGGGAAAACAACTGTGAGGCAGACTCTTTAGCACGGCTCGTATCTTCGATAAGGTCAGAAAATCCAAGAATAGTCCCTCTAATATGCCTCCGAGAAAAAAACGTGGGAGAGCTCGGGGTAGCGGTGCTGGATATGGAAAGCGAATCTACATGGATGCAACCAATCAGTAGATATTTAGAGACTGGGGAGACACCCGAAGACAAGAAGGAAGCCAGAAAGCTGAAGTTTAAAAGCACCAAGTTTTACCTGATCGAATGGGTGATATACCGAAGGGGCTATACGGTACCCCTCCTAAGATGTTTAGCAGAAGAGGAGGCTGACTATGTGCTCAAGGAAATTCATGCGGAAATCTGTGGGAGTCATGCCGGCGGACAATCAATTGCCTTTAAAGCTTTAAGGCAAGGGTTCTACTGGCCAACCATGCATCATGACGGTATAAGGGTGGCCCGGAAATGTGAAGTATGCCAGAAGAATGCCAATGTTCACCACCAGCCTGCAGAGCAGTTGACTACCCTGTCCAGTCCTTGGCCGTTCGCCCAGTGGGGGTTAAATATCATCAGGCCGATGCTGAGGCGGCGAGGGCAGGCGAAATACGCCATTGTTGCCATAGATTATTTCACCAAATGGGTGGAAGCCGAATCCCTATCCGCTATCACAGAGAAGAAATCTACCGAGTTTTTTAAGAAAAATATTATCTACAGGTTCAGAATTCCTCGGGCCGTCATCACCGATAACGGAAAATAATTCGATAGCAAGGGCTTTAGGAAGCTCTGTGAAGACCTCCAAATCACCTTAAGATTCGCCTCACCTGCCCATCCCAAGTCTAACGGGCAGGTTGAGGCGACAAACAAAACCATTAAGGCAAATCTTAAAGTTCGACTCGTAGCCTGCATGAGCTTATCGGTCGAAGAGTTACCAGAAGTGTTGTGGGCGCACCGGATGACCTGTAAGGATTCCACAGGGGAAACTCCATTTTCCTTATCATACGGATACGAAGCGGTTATTCCAGTAGAGATCGGAATGACTACCTAGAGGGTCCGACATTTTAAGGACGGACATAATGAAGAACTCATCAGATGTCATCTCGACCTGATCGAAGAAAAGAGAGAGAAGTCGGCTGTGAAGGCATCAATCTATTAGCAAAGAATGGCCCGTTTCTACAACAAAAAAGTTCGAACCCGTGTCTTTCTTCCAGGTGACTTGGTGTTGAGAAGGGTCACCTTGAATACTCGGAGGCCGGAGGAAGGTTTGTTAGGTGCCAGGTGGGAAGGGCCCTATAAAATTATGGAGGTGGTAAGGCCGGGTGCCTATATTTTGGAACAGCTGGATGGCACACGGTTAAGGAAGCCTTGAAATGCCGAGATGTTGAGAAAGTACTTCCAGTAGATTTTTCTTTATTTCGTTTTTAACAACCCGACAAGGGTTAGGAGCTTAATATAAAGCCTCTCTCGAAATGTCCCGCAGAGAGTTGTAGGAAGGGCAGTAGGTCCCCGAATATGAATAAAACTTTCTCTTTTCAATTAAGAAAATTTTCATTCGCTTTTTTAATTAGATTTGAAAGCTGTATTCAATAGTTTGGGGATATACTCGATGCGAAGGGATGATCTGGGATCAGGAAAGGCACCAAACCTGTGACACACCAATAACAAGTGCTATCATAAAAACCCCGGGCAGAAGTGCTCCGACCTGACTCATTTCATTTTTGAGGATCAGAACTGCGTCAAGAGATGAAGTGTATGAGGGAGCATGTGAACCCTCCGTGGTAGTGTCGAACTCCTGAAGCTGGGGGGTAACTACCCTATGACTTGCATTGAAAAGGGATATCTCGGGATGCGAACCCACAAGTAATCGCGGAGAGGAAGTGCCCCGGTGAGATGGCCGGCTTGGCCGGTTTGGGGAATACGACTGTGGGGAATGTGTTCCCGTATGTTTTTTCTGACCGATGGATCCATGAGAAGGATAGCACGGGGAGTGATTATGCCCACGTGGCGTTTGCTTGCTCAAGTGTTACCAAACATAAGGAGGAGCATGCCCTTAATGTTTCAGACACTCTTTGATCCATACCCATTTGTTCATCCGGGTCTGTGAGAAGCATAGTACAGGGAGGGACTGTACCCTCGTAGCGTATGCCTACTCCAGCGTTGTAAGGAGGAGCCCTCGAACAATACACAGCCCCATGGTGACCTGACGTAAAGAGGAATGTGCCTTTACCACTCTAAATGCTCTTTGATCAGAATCCCGGTTCGCCAGGACTCTGAATTGAAAGATTCAGAATTGTGTTTTGGAGATCTCGGACAGGACGCTGTTTTGAGGCATATGTGCTGTTGTTTACACTTGCGAAATGTTTTGCTTTGGGATAAGTGCTAGGTCACCCCCGATTTTTGATTTTATTTTCCAAAGTTTTGTTTTTGTTTTTCGCTGGTCTGGCAAGGGGATGCCTGCGCCAGATACGATAGGGCTTCAAAGGTTGATTCATTTCCCTTTTGAATAAGTCCCACAGACTAATCGGCTCGGGGCTGGACTCGTTCCACCGAGGCTGCTGCTTGTGTTATTCGGCTCGGGGCTAGATTCGTTCGGCCGAGGCCACTCGGTTATTCAGCTCGGGGCTAGATTCGTTCCATCGAGGCCATTATGGTTTCTCTAAGCTCAAGGTTGGGTTACGTCCCACCGAGTCTGTCTTTTTGGTCTGGGGACGTAACATTCCCCCAAAGCCAAGTGTTTCTCTCAGATCGGGGTCGGGTTATGTCCCACCGAGTAATTTTTTTGGTCTGGGGACGTAACATTCCCCCAGAGCCATGTGTTTCTCTCAGCTTGGGGTCGGGTACGTCCCACCGAGTCAGTCTCTTCGGTCGGTTAGACCTCGAGTAGTCGTTTGCAAGAACGCATTCGGAGCAAATTGTGGAAGACAATGAATGGAATAGAAACGTGCATTGACAAAAAAAATACATAGTTGTAAAAGTTATTACAAAGAGTTGTATTTTTGCTTAAGTTTACATGGGGCCCCGTTCAGGTTACCCCCTATTCATCGGCCCGCGCAGGAGTAATTGGTATTGGTTCTTCCTCGATAGGCTCGGGTGGCAGATGACTGGGCTCGGCCTCGAGAGGAGGGACAGTGGCTTCCACATTGATGGCTTGAGAGGCCCCAACAAATATAGCTTCGGGGGTAGGAGCGGGAGCCCCAGGTAGGTTTTCTTCAGGAGCTGGGGGCACCGGGGTGATCGAAATGGGGTCGGGATCCATCACCTCTTTAGGAGTATAGGGTAGCCATTTTTGAAACTCCTCCTGTGAGAGCTCCCATTTGCAGAAGCGAATGGCCGCATGGATAGTCCCCATATCCAGGTTGGGCAATATCATCGGGATAATCTCGGCGCAGTCCCCGACCCCCTATAGTCTGATTGCATCCCTCTCGGCCTCCAACTCAGCTTCATTCCTCTTAAGCTCGTCACGGGCCCGTACCAGTTCTTCATCTTTGGCCCTCAGTTTGGATTCAACGCTGTGCACTTCCACCTGTAGGATCCTGTTGTCGTCCTGGGCAGCCTCCAAGTCCTTCTTGGCAGGCTCAGCATTTTTCCTCTCCTGAGAGGCGGCGGCCCTGAGAGATGTATTTTTTAAAGGAGCCTCGACCGCGGCCAGTTCCAGGTTTTTATCGTTTCGTCTTTATTAGCCAGCTCGTCCTTCATTTCAGTAAGGCGGTTCTAAAGCCTCTGGGCTTGGCCACCCTCGGATAGAAGGCTCATGATGAGATCCTTGTTCTTGGCCGCTAGATAGGTCGTCTACTGAGGAGAAATAGAAAATCAGAAATCAGATTAAGTCATGGACTCATAATGGGAATGGGGGAAAGTGTGGCTACCTTGGCCATCTGGGAGCACAACCCCGTAACCACATCATCGGGAGAGAGATCTTTGTATCTCAGAATCTTCGCCGGAAGGACCGCTTCAGCCAGTTCGTTGATCACCGACACCAGCTGAGAAGTGGCCTCCCTGACGTCCGAACCGAGGTCTTCTATACCAAGAATCACGACGCATTTACCCTTTCTGGAAGTGCCCCCCGGCATTTTCTTCTCTTTCCGAACTGGCTGCTTTTTGCTCGGGGCCTGTTCCTCCTCTATCTCCCGAGTCAGCTCAGTTTCTTCTGCCCCGATCAGACGTCTCCTTTTTCTAAAAGGTTTTGGGGGCTGGCAGGTCAGGAAATGACTGTTGGCGATGCCCTGGATAGGGGAGATAAGCTTTGGGTAACCGGCGGGGCTGCCTCTTCAGTCACCCTTTTGGCCTCGGTAGTTGCTGGGCATTTACGAGAGGGTCCGGCTCCAATATGGCCCGTTTTCTTTGTTGCACTGGTCAATTGATCAAGGTATTTTGGCCTCCTCGACTTTCCTGCAAAAGGCAAAGGCATAAAAGTGGTCAGTCCAGAATCTTAACAATTTCAAGTCATTATCATGCTGAGCAAAGAAGGGGATCGGTTAGAGGGTTAGTAAGAATCTACCTATCCGCCCCGGGACCTTTGGAAGAGTAGTACGGATGAGGCCCGACTCGACAAAGGCCGCATCGTTAAGCAATTTCTTCCAATGGTCGGCATTATTGGACAATTATGACCCATAGCGTCACTATTTGTACAGATCATAGTGTTGTTGTACAAATTAACTATGTGACAAATGAGATTTCACTCTTATCATTTGTGATTAGATCACCTAGATGTATAAATGATAGGAGGTCCCTATGATTAGTTCCTGGATTGAGAATGATATGAGACAATATCAGTCCATAAAGGATTAATCATTAAATATCCCTAGTCAGAGCATTGTCGAGATTGGACATCGATAAATGCGTAAAAGACTAGTATTACACTTGTGCGCGTTGTGAGGGTACAACTGCATAGTTCTCATATATTTGGGTATATGATACTCATGCAAGTGTAATAGGAGGTTGTGTTTTACCGATGGTACGGGAAACAGCTTCGCTCTGGATAGACCCCCTCGGAATTCCATTGGTAGTATGACTATGTGTCTATGGAAGTCCGAAATCAGGGTAGGTGTATTTGGTCTTAACCTGAGACTTGCACCGTTAATACTTGCGACAATCAATATACTTTGGTTGCGGTCGTCCAGGGCTTTAATAGGTTCTGAGTACGCCAATGCTGGGTATATTGAGAATCGTAGTGTGTTGGGTGTGATGTCAAGACGGAAGTGTCACTCCAGTCATATGGAGATGATGGTCACGTAGGATACGGTACTAGTACTCTTAAGTACTGCAGTCATCGGGATAAAATAACAAGGTCATGTTTATCCGATTATAGAGACTAGCTACCAGACATCCGACATGTGCTTCGTACGGGGCAGACACAATTCCAGCCCCAAGCCTAGCACGTGATCATCTGATACTGGACAGAAATATGCAATACTACGTATACTACGCCTGATATAGATCCTTTATTCCTGTAAGGATATTTCTGGAGAATTGGGTAGGCATGGCGCTTTGCTAGAAGCCAACCTTGTCTTGTAAATCGGTATAAACGTAGTACGAGGTACTTACGTGTTCGGATAGTCCGACGACCGAATTTACTGCCAACAAATCCAGGGATCTCATGGGTCGCTTCCCAAAGATTCACCGATGACGTATGACTCGCACTCTAGAAGAGAGAGAAAATTAATCTGGGATTAATTACGGAGATATTTTATCTTGGATAAAATATCATTAAAAGAGAGATAACGATTAATTTTGAATTAATCGATTAATTAATATATTTGATATATTAAATGAAATTCGATTTCGACGCGGAATTAAAATTAGATTTTAATTCGGGCGAACGAGTTAATTTAGAATTAATTTGTTAGCGACGTGAATAGTAATTATGCTTGGCATGATTATTTAATTAAATTAGATTTAATTACGACGCAACGGAAAATTTGTTAATTTGGAATTAGCAAACCCGAGCCCGAGATTATTTGCGAACGTATTCGCATTTTGAATTCGAGTGTGGCATGCAAGTCAAATCAAGCGTCAAATCGCTAGTCGCATCTAGCGCCACATCATTCGTCAATCAAGTGATGGATGTCTTTCACTTTGAGTGATTGACGCAAGTCACTATTCATGATTGATGGATTGATGAGTTGATGTTGGTGGTTGGAGTCATTTATGGCTTGACTTTTGAAAGAAAAAATATGTATATGTTTATTTGTTTTTAGAAAACAAAATACATTACACTTTTTCATCTCTCTCACACATCTCATTCGTCAATCAAGTGAAAACCTTCTGGTTTTCTGTCAAAATCGAGAGCTAAGGGAAGCACTAGAGTCGTGATTTTTTGGCAAAATCGGAAGTGCTAGCACACTATGAAGACATGCGAAGGTGATAGGGAAGTCCACCCATGAGCCGGGAATCGTTTGACGAAATGGCCGAAACCAGTGAGCTGTGACAGTGAACTGCCGAGCAGTCCATGGAGGCAGAGAAGTTGATTTTTGTTGCCTATCGCGTCGCTCAACCGACCGATGTAAGTATTCCGCAACTTCATTTATTTGTATTCGCACATATTCATGCTTGTTTATGATCTTGGGACCTTAATAGAAACCAACAATGGCATCTAGAGCAAGGTTTGACCATGAAATTAATTTAGGGCTTAAATTGGGTAAAATGTGTTTGAATATGTTTTAATTAAATTGGATGTTTGAGTATGCTTAAAACATGTTTTATTGAGGATTGATTAGATCAATTTGAAGAAATTATGTTTGGAACAAATTTCCCCAATTTTTTGGTGTTGGCTGAAAGTTATGCCCTATTTTTATCTCTTAGAATTTTGATTTTTAATTCATTGGATGTGTTGGAAATCAATTGGAATGTTGATTTAATGTTAGATTGGATTCAATTGGATTGGATTTGAAATTGAACATAAAATCCTCATAATTTCCGAGACTTCAAGTGCATGTATTGGGTTTGATTTTAATTTAATTGTGTTGGACATGATTTAATACTAATGAGCATGATTAATTGTGTATATTGATGTTTTAGAAATGTTAATTTGGGTAATTAATCATGTTATACACTATGGTAATTAAATTGGGAATTTGGAATTTTATGCTTTAATTATTTTGGTCCTATTTTGTGAAATTGGGCTTAAGAGTTGTAATTGGGCTTGTTGGGCTTTGTTGGGCTTTGTTGTACAAAGTTGGGTTTAGGCAAAATGGATTGGATCCAGTTGGGCCCAAAACCGCTTCCATAAAGCCCAAATGCGACTTAATGAACCTTTAAAGTTTAATTGGGCCTAATGGGCCTAAATTGATTTCTAGGATTATGGGGTAACTCCCGGATTGGACTTTGGTTATTGGGTTCGACCCGAGTTGACCAAAAGTCCACGCCTTAAGAAATTAATTAAAAGCCCATTGGACTTTAATTAAAATGATGTTTGACGTTAATCGGGCTTTGAGACCCGTAACGATTAAATTTGGAATTTAAGTCGTAAAAGGTTTATTAAATAAAGTGTAGTATTTAATTTGGAATTAAATATTGAATTAGAATTAAATAAAAATTGAATTGGATTTAATTATGTAGTTTAATTTAATTCGAGAATTTATACTTTGAGTACTTATTCACAAAACGAGTTTGACTCGAGCAAAATCAAATCGTTGTTTGAACATTGGATGATCACTAATTATCAGATTAATTAATTTGATTAGATTGATTGATAACATGCTTGTGTGAATACATGGTTGCGATGCATGAATAATGTATATCAGATGGATGTTAGATGGGTGGGACAATTTTAGAAATTGTTGTAATAAATTTGATTTATTAATTGGACCTGCGTGTCCAGCCTTATCACCACCATACTCTTTTTATTCTCTTCTCACCTATTCCCCTCAATGTAAGTGAGGTTTCTTTAGAAGTGTAGTGTAACAGGTAGAAGTTATACTTGTGCTAGCGGGAGAGAGAAATGGAGAGATTTGATCTAGGATCAATGTGTAAAGTATCCATCCGCATATCATTATTACTTTATTATACGCGCTTTATTATGTGTTTAGAATGCATGTTTAAGAGTGTATGATGATGAAACCTTAACAAAGATAATAAATTGGTTGCCAATTTACACTCGAAAAACCCTCGCAAAATATTAAGCGTCTTTCCTTCCATTGAGTGATTCTCACTCAAGATCCGATACTGGCATTGGCTTGTTGGCCAAAGTCAAGGCCTTTGTCCGTCGAGGATGTGTTTGAATCACGAGAGCTTTGTTCCATATTGGTGTCTTGAGCAAGTTGTGGTTTGTTGGCCAAAGTCAAAACCACATCTTGTCCATCGACATTGATTACGAAGCTTTCCATGGTCAATGGGTCGCGCTTGACTGGGATCAATAAGTTTGTTGTGCCAAAGCCAATGCTTAGTTGATTCAGAGGAAAAATGTTAGGTAATACATTGGTGGCATATATAAGATATATGTTTCAGACTTGGACGTCCCCCTACTGGATCTAGGAATTGGATGGGATCCAATCGATCTTAGAGATCTACCTAGTTAATTATCATACAATTTGTTGGCCAAAGTCAAGATAGTGTGATATTTAACGGGATCCTAGCCCACTAGGAAACACGGTTTCCCGAGTACTCGACAGAGGGTTAGAGGCTCGCCGAAAAATAGTGGGAGGCAAGAATTGAATTTGCAATATTCGTTTAATTACTTGCCATACGCGCTCATTCAAATATCATTCGTCAAATAAATTAAATGTTAGTTGGACTAATATTTAAATGTTGTTTTATAAATAGTTGGACTATATTCAAACTATTCATTTATAGTTGATTTTATAATTGGATTATAGTAATCAATATAATTGATTTTAATCTATTAAATTATAGTTGATTAAATAGTTGGACTATTGTAATCACTATAATAAATAATACCTAAATCTTTGATTGAGTAATTGGACTATTAGAATGAAGATAAAATTGAAAAATTGATGTTTAATACATAATCATAGGGAAAATGTATTTAAATGATTTAATTTTCAAATTGGGAATAATTTCAGGATGGTCCTGGAAATAATAAGTTATTTTATTTGATAAAATAACATATTATGCCTAAAGCCCGGAGTTAAGCAAACAGTAGAGCATAATCTATGGAAGATCATGTGATGATAACTTAAGTGCTTAATCCATCTGGCTTGTTGCATTATACTCCTTAATTTATTAAACAGAAATAAGGATTAGATCCTTAAAGTATGATGATGAAATTGAAGGATCTTCATAAATCTATACTTAGATTTTAGAAGTACTAAATTGCAATAAATAACTCTTGAAAGTTAATGACTATTCTCAAGGAGATAAAGTCAAACTTTACAATTAGGCAAGTAGCACAAGGCGCACCTTACTTCGATATTCTAGAAACCCCAGGCTTGGCCAAAGGCTTCTGGAATATGAAAAGGGCAAAGGCAAAATCATTATAATCTTCTGGGAAGATAAAAGACATATCCCAAAATGTATGCCTAAATTATGGCAAACGGGATCGCGGAAGCGTGACTGCTATTTGGACAAGGCAGACATGAAGGAATTGAAGAAGGGGCAAGGCTCTGACTTCAAATATGTTTGTCAAAATTATGTTCACTACTAGTATTAAATTGGATTTTAAATACTTAGTGTGATATAAATATATATTGATGTTCAGAATCTGTTTTGAACAGAATACTGACTTCAATCGAGATTTATCTGCGAATTGGAAGCAGGACGAAAGTCGCTGTTTTAACCATAGATACCTAAGTTTAGGAAATACCTTCGGGTATGTACTTAAATTAGGAAACTGTTATAATGTAACTAGTTTGACTAGAAACATTATCTTTATATCAGTGTTTAACCCTCTTCAGGTGAACCTTTATATTCTAGAACACTAAAGTGTTTTATTATATAAAGATGATATTGAGATAAACACATTAGATGTGAATAACAAAATTTATATTTTGAATATAAAAAATCTAAAACGTATAACATGACAAACAAACAGCTCAAACTGATTTGATCAAATGAAACTAATTATGGCATTGTTGTCTGGGACACAATCAAACAAGACTCGTATATCCACACTTTCGAAGAGTGGGTACTCGGACTAATTTGATTCTATTCAAATAAAGTCTACGAATCTAGTTTATTGGGCAAAGTGCCTAAAACACCTTTACTTGGTAAAAGTGCAAATGCCACAGATCTGTTAGCCATAGTTCATAGTAAAGCAAGTGGGCCCATGTCTAGCTAGGCTAGATGTGGATATGAATATTTCGTGACCTTACGGATGTGGCATCGCGTTATGGTTATGTGTTTCTATTGAAACACAAATCAGAAACTTTTAGAGTTTCGACACGAAATAGACAAACAGATCGGCTATAGTATTAAACCGTCATGGTAAGACCGTAATGGAAAATACTTAAGCAATAAGTTTCTATTATACTTGAAAGAGTAAAGTATTCTTTCAATGAGGACTCCTCCCGGAACACGTCAATTTGACGGTGTGTCGGAACAGAGTAACCGATTTTTTTGGACATGAAAAGGTTAATCATGAGTCGCGCTAAGCTACCATTTCCTTCAACGGATAAGCATTAACAGTGCATAACTTATTTTGAATAAGGTTCCATTAAAATCTGTTAGATAGATTTCATTTTAGATATGAACGGGAAAGAAACCGGGTTTCACATTCCTGTATATTTGGGTATGCTAGGCATATGTTTGGATGATACCAAACTAAACCCAAATTGGATAAGTGCCAATGTTGGTAATCCTGGGGATACCAAAGTATTGTACTTATACAACTCACTAGAGAACAATTTAATTGTTGCTCACCATGCGGTTTTCCTAAGAGCAATACCTATATGCAGTGGTAAGTGGGAGGATAGTAAAACTCGATGAAAATCAGAGTAATACTATTCCAGGCACCGAGTCCTAATGGAACATATATAGTTCATCAAGGATGAAACTATACCATTAATCTTCGAATACACAAGAACCGCGTAAGTCGGAGAGAGTCAGAAAACAACCTGGGGTATGTGTTTCTGATCTCACCTCATAAGATGTCTATCTTATTGAGGTATACCAACTGACTACATATGAGGAAGTGATACAATGTATCGACTCCCTGTTATGGAAAAGTGTCAGAACATCTGAAATGGATTCCATGTATACCAACTATGTTTGGACACTAGTTGATGTACCGCAAGGCATTGTGCCTATTGGTACTATAAGTCTTCAAGGAAGACGTACGTGGATGGCAACATACCAACGTACTAAGCTAGGCTTGTAGCGAAAAAGGTATCGTTATCAATATTATGTTGATTTCGATTCAACCTTTTACCTATTGCCACGGTAAATCCATTTGGATAATGCTTGCTAAAGCTGCATGTTTCATTTATGAAATATGACAGCGGAATGGCAAAATCATTTTCCTGAAAAGGAAACCTTTTGGAGGATATTTATAACATCCTGAAGGTTTTGTCATACCAAAACTAGCAAAAAAGATTTGCGGGTTATTCGATCCATGTTTCGATTGAAGCAAGCATTAGGTTCTTGGAATTGTCATTTTGATGTAATCATAATAGTTTATGATTTAATTCAAAACGAAATGATTCTTGTGTATATAAGGAGATTAGTGGGAGCACACTGATAATGGCTGTCCTATAAAATAATGATAATATGTCATTTCTTGGAAATAATATTCCCATATAAACTATCGGCGAAAGCTTGGCTTTCTAATACTCTCCGAGAAATCGTACATTGAAAAATATACGCGACCTGGTGTCTCATACGCTTTGAGCATATGGATTCAAAAACAGGCCAATCCAAGTGATAGTCACTGGATTGATGTTAAGAACATCCATTAGTATCTTAGAGAACTAAGGATGCTGTCTAAATCTATCGAGATGGAGAACTTGAATTGACTGGGATCACTGTAGCAAGTTTCCTAAACCGATAAGACGACTAAAAGTCACAAACGGTACTATACAAAGTTTGAATAACGGAACAGTGAGCTGTAAATCTTCCAAGCAAGATACTGTTACCGAATAAACAATAAATGCGGGTCATTGCTGCAGCTGAAGCGGCAATAAAAGCCATTTGGGTGGATAACTAATCTAATTAGATTAGATATAATTCTGTTAGCAGCTGAGCTAGGCTTGAGCACAGGCTAAAGAATTAATGGTCTTATCAACGATCCAGATACATACTTCGATATTCATCTGATTCATTTGGATCATACATAGTGGCGATGTGATGATCGAATAAATCGCATCAGATGATAATCATGCAAATCCGCTGACGAAAGCATTTCTCAGCTGTTTGAGCCAACCGTACATAGTTCAGGTGTTAGACACTCGAGTGACTGGCTATAGGCCAAGTGGGAGATTGTTGGACAATTATGACCCATAGCGTCACTATTTGTACAGATCATGGTGTTGTTGTACAAATTAACTATGTGACAAATGAGATTGCACTCTTATCATTTGTGATTAGATCATCTAGATGTATAAATGATAGGAGGTCCCTATGATTAGTTCCTGGATTGAGAATGATATGAGACAATATCAGTCCACAAAGGATTAATCATTAAATATCCCTAGTCAGAGCATTGTCGAGATTGGAAATCGATAAATATGTAAAAGACTAGTATTACACTTGTGCGCGTTGTGAGGGCACAACTGCATAGTTCTCATATATTTGGGTATATGATACCCATGCAAGTGTAATAGGAGGTTGTGTTTTACCGATGGTACGGGAAACAGCTTCACTCTGGATAGACCCCCTCGGAATTCCATTGGTAGTATGACTATGTGTCTATGGAAGTCCGAAATCATGGTAGGTGTATTTGGTCTTAACCTAAGACTTGCACCGCTAATACTTGCGACAATCAATATACTTTGGTTGCGGTCGTCCATGACTTTAAAAGGTTCTGTGTACGCCAATGCTGGGTATATTGAGAATCGTAGTATGTTGGGTGTGATGTCAAGACGGAAGTGTCACTCCAGTCATATGGAGATGATGGTCATGTAGGATACGGTACTAGTACTCTTAGGTACTGCAGTCATCTGGATAAAATGACAAGGTCATGTTTAACCGATTATAGAGACTAGTTACCAGACATCCGACATGTGCTTCGTACGGGGCAGACACAATTCCAGCCCCAGGCGTAGCACGTGATCATCTGATACTAGACAGAAATACACAATACTACGTATATTATGCCTGATATAGATCCTTTATTCCTGTAAGGATATTTCTGGAGAATTGGGTAGGCATGGCGCTTTGCTAGAAGCCAACCTTGTCTTGTAAATCGGTATAAACGTAGTACGAGGTACTTACGTGTTCGGATAGTCCGACGATCGAATTTACTGCCAACATATCTAGGGATCTCATGGGTCGCTTCCCAAAGATTCACCGATGACGTATGACTCGCACTCTAAATTAATTTGGGATTAATTAGAAGAGAGAGAAAAATAATCTGGGATTAATTACGGAGATATTTTATCTGGGATAAAATATCATTAAAAGAGAGATAACGATTAATTTGGAATTAATCGATTAATTAATATATTTGATTTATTAAATGAAATTGGATTTCGACGCGGAATTAAAATTAGATTTTAATTCGGGCGAACGAGTTAATTTAGAATTAATTCGTTAGCGACGTGAATAGTAATTATGCTTGGCATGATTATTTAATTAAATTAGATTTAATTACGACGCAACGGAAAATTCGTTAATTTGGAATTAGCGAACCCGAGCCCGAGATTATTTATGAACGCATTCACATTTCGAATTCGAGTGCGGCACGCAAGTCAAATCAAGCATCAAATCGCTAGTCGCATCTAGCGTCACATCATTCGTCAATCAAGTGATGGATGTCTTTCACTTTGGGTGATTGACGCAAGTCACTATTAATGATTGATGGACTAATGAGTTGATGTTGGTGGTTGGAGCGATTTATGGCTGACTTTTGAAAGAAAAAATGGGTATAGTTTATTTGTTTTAGAAAACAAAACACAATTACACTTTTTCATCTCTCTCACACATCTCTCTCCCCCTCTTTCTTCTTCTCTCCACATGCCCAAGGGGCTTTGAAAACCTTCTGGTTTTCTGTCAAAATCGAGAGCCAGGGAAGCACTAGAGTCGCGATTTTGTGGCAAAATCGGGAGTGCTAGCACACTACGAAGACATGCGAAGGTGATAGGGAAGTCCACCCATGAGCCGGGAATCGTTTGACGAAGGTGGAGCTTGACGAAGGAGCTCAAATGGCCGAAACTAGTGAGCTGTGACAGTGAACTGCCGAGCAGTCCATGGAGGCAGAAAAGTTGATTTTGTTGCCTACCGCATCGTTCAACCGATCGATGTAAGTATTCCGCAACTTCGTTGATTTGTATTCGCACATATTTCATGCTTGTTTATGATCTTGGGACCTTAATAGAAACCAACAATGACATCTAGAGCAAGGTTTGAGCATGAAATTGATTTAGGGCTTAAATTTGGGTAAAATGTGTTTGAGCTTGTTTTAATTAAATTGGATGTTTGAGTATGCTTAAAACATGTTTTATGAGGATTGATTTGATCAATTTGAAGAAATTATGTTTGGAACAAATTTCCCCAATTTTTTGGTGTTGGCCGAAAGTTATGGCCTATTTTGATGTCTTGGAATTTTGATTTTTAATTCATTGGATGTGTTGGAATCAATTGGAATGTTGATTTAATGTTGGATTGGATTCAATTGGATTGGATTTGAAATTGAACATAAAATCCTCCTAATTGCCGAGACTTCAAGTGCATGTATTGGGTTTTGATTTTAAAAGTGTGTTGGACATGATTTAATATTAATGAGCATGATTAATTGTGTATATTGATGTTTTAGAAATGTTAATTTGGGTCATTAATCATGTTATACACTTTGGTAATTAAATTGGGAATTTGGAATTTTATGATTTAATTATTTTGGGCCTATTTTGTGAATTGGGCTTAAGAGTTGTAATTGGGCTTGTTGGGCTTTGTTGTACAAAGTTGGGTTTAGGCAAAATGGATTGGGTCCAATTGGGCCCAAAACCGCTTCCATAAAGCCCAAATACGACTTAATGGACCTTTAAAGTTGAATTGGGCGTAATGGGCCTAAATTGATTTCTAGGCTAAGGGGTAACTCCCGGATTGGACTTTGGTTATTGGTTCGACCCGAGTTGACCAAAAGTCCACGCCTTAAGAAATTAATTAAAAGCCTTTGGACTTTAATTAAATTGACGTTTGACGTTAATCGGGCTTTGAAACCCGTAACGATTAAATTGGGAATTTAAGTCGTAAAAGGTTTATTAACTAAAGTGTAGTATTTAA
Source organism: Zanthoxylum bungeanum (assembly GCA_019454045.1). Taxonomy (NCBI): domain Eukaryota; kingdom Viridiplantae; phylum Streptophyta; class Magnoliopsida; order Sapindales; family Rutaceae; genus Zanthoxylum; species Zanthoxylum bungeanum. Next base: position 378,759 of record SKCR01042829.1, read on the forward strand.
TTTGAAATTAAATATTGAATTAGAATTAACTAACAAATTGAATTAGATTTAATTATGTAGTTTAATTTAATTCGAGAATTTTTACTCGAGCAAAATCAAATCGTTGTTTGAACATTGGATTATCACTAATTATCAGATTAATTAATTTGATTAGATTGATTGATAACATACTTGTGTGAAAACATGGTTGCGATGCATGAATAATGTATATCGGATGGATATTAGATGGGATGGACAATTTTAGAAATTGTTGTAATAAATTTGATTTATTAATTGGACCTGCGTGTCAGCCTTATCACCTCCATACTCTTTTATTCTCTTCTCACTATTCCCCTCAATGTAAATGATGTTTCTTTAGAAGTGTAGTGTAACGGGTAGAAGTTATACTTGTGCTAGCGGGAGAGAGAAAGTGAGAGATTTGATCTAGGATCAATGTGTAAAGTATCCATCTGCATATCATTATTACTTTATTATACGCGCTTAATTATGTGTTTAGAATGCATGTTTAAGGGTGTATGATGATAAGACCTTAACAAAGATAATAAATTGGTTTCCAATTTGCACTCGAAAAACCCTCGCAAAATATTAGCGTCTTTCCTTCCAATGAGTGATTCTCACTCAAGATCCGATACTGGCATTGGCTTGTTGGCCAAAGTCAAGGCCTTTGTCCGTCGAGGATGTGTTTGAATCACGAGAGCTTTGTTCCATATTGGTGTCTTGAGCAAGTTGTGGTTTGTTGGCCAAAGTCAAGACCACTTCTTGTCCATCGACATTGATTACGAAGCTTTCCAGGGTCAATGGGTCGCGCTTGACTGGGATCACTAAGTTTGTTGTGCCAAAGCCAAGGCTTAGTTGATTCAGAGGAAAAAGGTTAGGTAATACATTGGATGTATTGGCATATATGAGATATATGTTTCGGACTTGGACGTCCCCCTACTGGATCTAGGAATTGGATGGGATCCAATCGATCTTAGAGATCTACCTAGTTAATTATCATACAATTTGTTGGCCAAAGTCAAGATTTGTGATATTTAATGGGATCCTAGCCCACTAGGAACACGGGTTCCCGAGTACTCGACAGAGGGTTAGAGGCTCACTGAAAAATAGTGGGAGGCAAGAATTGAATTTGCAATATTCGTTTATTACTTGCCATACACGCTCATTCAATTATCATTCGTCAAATAAATTAAATGTTAGTTGGACTAATATTTAAATGTTGTTTTAAATAGTTGGACAATATTCAAACTATTCATTTATAGTTGATTTTATAATTGGATTATAGTAATCAATATAATTGATTTTAATCTATTAAATTATAGTTGATTAAATAGTTGGACTATTGTAATCATTATAATAAATAGTACCTAAATCTTTGATTAGGTAGTTGGAACTCGGGGAGTTTTCCGACGATGTTTGACGACTTGGCGTAAGCAGAAAGGTAGTACCAGCCATGATACGTTCTTGGGTTAGCCTTTAATCGATACAACCTCTTCACTTCTTCAAGAGTAGGTTCGTCGAGGCCTGCCCTATGCCAAATCACGTATAGCCCGGCCAAGATCCTCCAACAATTCAAGCTTAGTTGGCAAGGGGCGATCTCTTTTTCGGCCAACAACCAGGTTAAATAAGGCTGAATTGGCAGCCGGAGTCCACACTCGAAGAAGGCCGGAAGAAGAGCCACCGAACCCTCATCAGGATGGCTGGCACGGTCAAGTGGACCGGGGACTTCGAGGGCAATATCTATCGGAATATCATAGCGTTGCGGGAGTAGTGCTAGATCATCTTCGCTTATCTTGGAGGGCCGATTCATGTCCAAAGCAGAGCAGTCAAATTCACCGGGCTCTGGGTCCTTCCGTGGAATTCTGTGATGGTAGGTATCTTCTTCAATTTCGAAATGAGTAGGGGTAGTGTCGAGGTCCTCTACGCTTGGTGCCCCCGAGCTCAAGGAGAGCTTTACGGAAGGGGGAGTCAAAGGTTTAACAGGGTTTTCCGAGGAAGATCCATTATTAGACATCCCTGACATCCGAATTGGGAAAGAATAGGTCAGTCTATAGCTAATTTTTAAACTACCGGGGACTTCGTAATTACCCTGAGAGTCCGGAAAACTAAGCCTACGGGTTCTAAGTGCCCTAACAACATCCATCAAACCATAAATCTCTCCCTAGCAACGTCGAGCAAGACATAGAATCCGGAACAACCCGAAGTCTCCCTAATCCATTACCCATCATCCCAAAATCCAGAAATTGCTAAAAAAAAAACGAACAGCAAGTACAAACCAAGGAGGTCGTTCAGAGACTTACTTGATTCTTTTCAAAGGCTGGAAGAGTGCTTTGAGAGCTTTGGTCGCACCAATCGGACGGGTCGCAGTTAGAGAGAGGAGAGCTTTTGCAGTTGATGAAGTTTAAATTTTTTGCCAAACAGACGTAAGGTGATCGCTTCATCTTCCTTTAGTCACCGTTAGATCAAGAAAGAGCTCCAGATTTGTGCCATTTGTCGACTTCGGAAGCGATTTGTCCTAGTTGAATAAACAGTTGAGATTGAATGTATTTCGGTGTCGGCAGTGAACGGTCGGTTTTGTTTGCTGTTGGCGGGAAGCCGGCTGTGTTTGACAATTGTCATTCCTTAGGTTTTTCCCCCTAGATCTTTGATTGGCATTTAAATGGATGTGACGATTGCGTGTCTCGAGAGTCTCCAGAAGGGCAACGAAAAGATGTTGTTTTGACGGGAAAGGAAATCAGACCGAGCATCTTAATCGTACCGAGGACATGGTGGTAACAGGCCAAAAAACTTCTCCTCAAAAGGGCCAGCCATCAGTCCGTCAGGAGCACTACTCTTTTTGTATAGTTCTCGGCACCAACTTGTATACTCGTTGGAACCGAGAACTAGGGGACAAATGTTGATGGTATTTTCAAGCACTATGGTATTTAAGCTGCACGGCAGAGGTAAAAGGGTAACTCCCTTCTTGATCGAGACCATTAATGTCGACCCGACCATTCGTGTTGCATGTGCCAATAGTAAGAGACCGATCACTTTATGATCGGTGACCGACCACTTAAGATCGGATGACCGGTCATTATCAGATCGGTGGCGGCATTCTCAGTTCAGAGGACCATTGTGACCGACCTCTTGAAGACCGAACATATGGCAAGATATGTATCAGAATAAGTCATCTTATTTTTACGGGATAAGATGATAAATCATCCTATTTTTATGGGATAAGATGATAAGTCAGTGTTCTTATAGAATTTAGATGAAGGCGAAGGTATTTTCGGCCAAGAAGTCATGTGGGAAAGGGAAACCGCCTCTTTGCTAGTATAAATGGGAGGGGATAGCATACTTGGAAATAGAGAATATTTTGTTAGACCTGTAAACAATTAACAGCGTATTTTTCAATAATAGAATATCACCCGTTTTGTGCCCGTGGATGTAAGTTGGATCTGATCCGCCGAACCACTTTAAATCCCTTTGTTGATTGGTGTGTTCATCTATCTTTTGCCAAATTTGATTTTGGTTTCCCATAACAAAAATAAATTCATAGTTGCAGGAAGATTGTCTCGGGAGCGAAGAGCCATTATTGCCCCTGAGACTAAAATCAGCCGTCAACACCATTCTTGAGTGATCAAACCACCTTTTGATCACCAAAACTTATTCTTGAGAAAGCTCAATTTGGTGGATTTTGAAGGAGTTCAAAGCTTGGAGGATTCAGAAAAGCTTGGAGGAAAAGATTCAACAAATTGGCAAGGGTTGAAAGCTTGTTGGTAAAATATAATTTGTAAACTTTATTGTTCAATTTATTGTTGATTTGTTAATGATTATTGTTGAGAAAAATTGTTGTGGAAGTGTTGGATAAATTGGAAGCATATATGTGAGGATATGAAACATTCAAGTGTTGGAAGAATTAGTATATAGTTGATGTATTAATTTTTTTATGCTTTGAATTATTTTCAAGTGTTGGAAATAATTTTTAGAGGCTTAGTTTAATTTGTCAAGAGTTGATAAATTGATTTAAGTGTGTTGAAATTTTAAATGGACTTATGGTAATTTTTTAATGTATGAAATATTTTTATGCATTGGGAATTTTAAGTTTGTAATTAAAAATTTAGCCCACTCTTTTAAGGATTGCAAAAAAAAAAACAAAATTATTCGCTCGGGATTTGATCTCGGTGTGGATTCCGCTGCGTTCGGCATTTCCGTTCCTCACTCAATACTTGCTGCATAGCATGAGCCAATGGCTACAACATCTTTGATAATGCAGTTATTACAGAGCATGTTTGGGCTGCCTTTGGAGCGGCAGCATCATAAGGCTATGTCCTCAGTGATGACCCTAAGATGAAGGAAGAGACATCAGTCCGAGAACATGTCTTGAGGATGATGACCTATCTCAAAATGGCCGAAACTCCTAGAGCTTGTATTTACGATCGTAGCCAGACCACCATGATCATGGAAACTCTTCCTAAGAGTTTCATGCAGTTTAAAAGCAACTATGTTATGAACAAGTTATCTTTTACTTTAACTCAACTGCTAAATGCGCTCACCCATTACGAGTCCATGTTGGTGGATCCTCATAAATCCAAAGGAGTGGTAAATGTTGCCGAATTTTTCAAATTTACAAAGAATAAGAAGAAATGATCTAGGAAGAGCAAGAAATGCTCCAAGGATGCTAAGCCCAAAGGAAAGTTTTTCAATTGCAACAAGGATGGGCATTGGAAAAGGAACTGTCCTAAATACCTTGCTGAGCTGAAAGAGAAAAAAGTCGTAGGCAAATACGATTTACTTGTCATCGAGTCTCTATTAGTGGATGAGGATAAATTCATATATTTTTTGATTCTGGAGCCACTAACCATATTTTTTCCTCTTTGAAGTTACTTGATTCGTGGAAGGACCTTGCTGAAGGTGCCTATATGATGAGGGTCGGGATATGGGATGTCATTTCAGCAAGAGCAGTGGGAGTTTCTAGTTTAAACTTTTTAAATAATGGTTATTTATGTTTGAACAATGTGTTATAAATTACTGGTTTTCTCAGGAATTTGATTTCTGTTTCTAAACTTTTGGATGATGGTTTTTCCATTACAATTAAAAAAAAATTTGGTTATTATTTGTAAAAATAGATTAACTATTTATGCATAGGAAACTCTGAAAATAATCTATATGTGTTAAGGTCTTTAACACATAATTCACTGCTCAACACTGAAATATTTAAGGTTGAAAAACCTAAAATAAAACGGCAAAAGATTTATCTCGATGACACATATATGTGGCATCTTATACTTGGTCATATTAGCTTTGACCATATAGATAGGTTTATAAAGAAAGAAGCTTTAAACCATTTAAAGCTTGGAACTTTACCAGTTTGCGAATCATGTCTAGAAAGAAAGATGACCAAGAGACCTTTTACTGGAAAAGGGATAAGAGCCGGCCAACCACTAGAGCTAATACATTCATGCCTTTATAGACCGATGAATGTAAAAGCTCGAGGAGGTTATGAATACTTCGTCATATTTATTGATGATTACTCTAGATATGGGTATGTTTACATAACACAGAACAAGTCAGATACCTTAAAAAAGTTCAAAGAGTATCGTGCTGAGGTTGAGAACCAATTAGGTATGGCGATCAAAACTCTACGATTCGATCGTGGAGGAGAATACCTTGATAGAGATTTTGAGGATTTCTTAGTTAAGCATGAGATAATATCCCAACTCCAGCACCTGGAATACCACAACAAAATGATGTTGTAAAAAGGAGAAATTGGACCTTACTAGACATAATAAGATCTATGTTTAGTTATAATTCACTGCCTAGTTTATTCTCGGGATATACATTACAGACAGTAATGTACATCCTTAATGTAGTTTCATCTAAGTTTGTTCCTAAGACTATTTTAGAGTTGTGCAGTGGGCGTAAAGCTAGTTTATGATATTTCTGCATATGAGAGTGTCGAGCACATGTGCTTAAGAATAAGACTACAAAGTTGGAGCCACGTTCTCAAGTATGCCTATTTTTAGGCTATCATAACTAGGGGTGGGTTCTTTTATAGTCTTTAAAAAAACAAAGTGTTTGTGTCGACAAATGCTACGTTTCTTGAGGAGAACTATATGAAGGAGTTATAATCTCGAAGTGATGTGTTACTCGAGAAGTAACTTGTTGGTTCGAACAGCACACCATCATTAAAAACTATTGATAAAAACATAGCACCTTCAAAATCTAAGCATCGGATCTAAGTATGTCGGAATGATCTGCACCTAGACATAGTGGGAGGGTTTTATGACAATCTGATCGCTATCTACGAGTTGGAGAGGCACAAGTTGTCACATTCAGTGATGGTGTAGATGATCCATTGACCTATCATAGTGCACTGGATTATTTTGATAAAGAGGAATGGCTCAAAGCCATGAACCTCGAGATGGAGTCTATGTAATTCAACTCAGTTTGGGAACGTGTAGAGTAGCCTGACGGGGAAAAACCTCGAGATGGACGTCAATATTACATTCTTGAATGGAAATCTTGATGAGTGTATCTATATGGTACAACTAGAGGGATTCATAGGCCAAGGTCAAGAGCAAAGGTTTGCAAGCATCTTGATCTTGGAACATAAGAATTGATACCAGAATCAAGTCTTATAATTTTGAGCAGAACGTTGATGAGCCTTGTGTGTACAAGCGCATCATTGACGAAAAATGTCTTTTTCTCATTTTTGAAATTGGATGATATTTTACTCATTGGGAATGATGTAAAAATATTATCGGACGTGAAAATCTGGCAAGCCAACTAATTCCAAATGAAAGATTTGGGAGAGGCTAGTTATGTACTTAGGATCTAGATTCTTCGGGATTGCAAGAGACGACTGTTAGCTATGTCTCAAGCATCCTATATCGACAAGATCATTGTGTGATTTGGGATGCAGAATTCCAAGAAAGGCAATTTGCCTTATCGACATGGAATTCATTTGTCGAAGGAACAGTCTCCTAAGACATCTTAAGGAATTGAGACATATACCATATGCCTCAGTAGTTGGTAGTCACATGTATACTATGTTATGTACGAGACTGGACATCTGCTTTACAGTGGGAGTAGTCAGTAGGTTTTAGTCTAAACCGGGATTAGATCATTGGGTGGCTGTGAAATATATTTTCAAGAATCTTAAGAGAATAAGAAATTATATGCTTGTATATTCTGGTGAGGATATGATCATCAAGGGATATTCGAACTCTGATTTTTAGACGGATGTCAATTCTAGGAAATCAACATCTGGATCAGTGTTTACCCTATGTGGTGGGGCTATTGTGTGGAAGAGTATAAAGTAATCTTATATTTCTGACTCCACCAATGAGGATGAGTATGTAAGCAGCCTGTGAAACAGCTAAGGAAATAGTCTGGCTTCGAAAATTCTTGGGAGATCTGGAAGTTGTTCCAAATATGGATAAACCACTCAAACTTTATTACGATAATAGTGGTGTAGTGGCAAACTCTAAAGAACCAAGAAGCCACAAGGGGCGAAACATATAGAGAGAAAATATCATCTAATAAGATAGAGAGAGAGAGAGTGCAGAGAGAAGACGTTTCTGTCATAAAGATTGCATCCATATAGAACTTGGCTGATCCATTTACAAAGATCTTATTGGCTAAAATGTTTAAAGGTCATCTAGGGGGTCTATGATTACATGACATGTCTCATTTGCTCAAGTGCAAGTGAAAGATTATTGGGATATATACCTTAGAGATTCATGTAATGTAAAAAAAAAAATTTGTTATGAAATAAAAGATGCATTATTCATTTATCAAAATATTTGATTTAAATCACATATTATAAATTATCTTGTTTACCCTTGATTACTCATGTGCCTTCAAACTTAGTGTATGAATGTCATACACAAGAGGATTTAAATCAAAAGTTAGTAATCTAAAATAGTCCAAAGAGAGCAGACAAAGCATGTACTTTGTTTAAGGTTTCTCTATAGCTACGGTCCATTCTATAATTATATGGTGACCGTGATATGAGATCATCCATGTTCTGACATGAGAATGGAGGCACCTTATATGATTTGATCATATAAGAATGGACCCAGTTGGAAATGAATTTCTTTTAATATCCATTAAATAAAGAAATTTATTTCAATCTACTATATGGTCATATATGGATTGATCTGAATACTTAGTGTACTCCGAACTCCTGTATAGTAGGCTATGTACTTTGATTTACAAAGGTGAGGTTGGTGTAGCAATCTCGACCAATAACTACATACTTTGGGGATTTGGTTTAGTGTGTAGCTGATGACGTTTTACATAGATATGTAGTTCACTCCTTCTTGTGAGAAGTAGAGCAATATCTTTCTTAAGAGTTGATTCGGTACTTGAATGATTAGAGTGTTCAAGTCTTTCTATTGTAAATAGAAAGATTAATATTCATAATAGTTATGAATAAATTGTTCATTAGAGAATCAATAGTACTTAAGGGAAAAGTAACTGGAGGGGTATAATGGACAATATGACCCTGCTATAATTATGAGATACTCGTGAAGGGCTAATCCGTAAGTAATGACTATATCAATGGGCACCGATATAGTTCGGCATATATTATCCATCTAAGGCAACGAGAGTGTAGCTTCAGATTTTTATTTGAATAACCTAGAATTAATAATTCAGAATATTTAATTACAAAGTTTAATTAATATTCCAGGATTATTGGAGCTCGAAACTGTAGGTCCATTTGGTCTCCAGTCTAGCTCGAAAACTGTATCAAATTAAATATAATTGGATAGTCCATTTATATACTCACATACATATATTATTATTAATAGGATTAATAATATATTTTATCACACATGTAACTTTATATTATATTTATTATAAGGTTTTTATTTAATAAATGATTATAAGATAATCATTTTGTTTAATAAGTATATCAAATGGTTCGATATGTCATTTATGGTGATGTAAATTTTTTCAAATGTGATTTAAAAAATTCAACATCTAATTAATATCATTTACACCTTAATTTAACAATCAAACATTGTCATTATGATGACAATTAATAAGTTGGTTGTTGCAAAAATTAGGTGTGGAAAATCTAGGGTGGCCGAATTTTACAAGGAGGGGTTTAGGGTTTTTGTTTAATTTTTACAACATTAAAAGCTAAGTATAGAAGGATAGGAATGCTAATTTTTTTTACCCTAATTCATTTTCTTGAAAAACCTAAACCAATGCGTGTTGTACGTAATTCTTGGTAAGAGAATCACACACACACAGAGAAGCATTCGAAATGTGAAACCTTTGTTGAAATTGAATTTTGAATTTAGACAATGCTCAAACTTATAAATAGATAGAATTTTGAGAAAAGCATTTGAGAACCTACAAAGAGTCATTACCTGATAAAGAAAGAATTTGGAAAGCAAAGTCGATGATTTGGAAATCCCAAGGGATAGCTTAGGCAGAAAATGAGATGAATTCCGACGGTACCTCCACAAAAAGAGCATTACGACTCATGTACTTCTACAAGCCAAAGAACGAGCATGCAAATATAGATCATTTGCAAACATACATTCATGCCTACATGTATACACGTATAGTTATAAATTGTATTTTTTTGCAGGAAAATTCAAACAAAGCCAGCCCCCGAAGAATTGACCAAAACATAGAACGCTCAATAACGGTCAAAAGTTGAAGCCTCCATGGTATGGAATACCCGACAGACAGAAGGAAAAGATTCTGGGGGCAAGGCCCGCTTATGAGAAAATAATGGGGACAAGGCCCTCAGAGGAGAAAACACAAAGGCAAGGCCCGTTTAAGAAAAACACTAGTGGTGAGGCCTGCCTAGGAGAGAATACTAAGGGATGAAGCCTCGAAGAATTGGAATGAAGCCTATAGAGTGAATATCATATAACTTTGAGAATGAAACAAGACCTCGAGAATGAGACTGGACATCAAATGACTTCGAGAAAGAAGACAAATCCAAGAATGAGGAACAAACTTCGAGAATGAAGATGACTTTGAGAATAAAGACAACTTCGAGAATGGAGACGACTTTTAGAATAGATACAGACTTTGAGAATGAAGATAACTCCGAGAATGGATTCGAGAATGAAGAGAACCCCGATAATTGATACATATTTCTAGAATGAAGACAACTTCGAGAATGAATATAGACTTTGAAAATAAAGACAACTCGAAGAATAGATACAGACTTCGAAAATGAAGACAGCTCTGAGAATAGATACAAACTTTGAGAATGAAGAAAACTCCAAGAATGGGGAATGAACTTCAGTAAAGGGATAATGAAAGAAACTTTAAAAATGAAGACAAACATTAGAAAGAAGTGAAACCTCGAGAATGAGGACAAGACGACAGACAGCTTCAAGAATGGGTTAAGAACCTTGAGAATGATGACAAGACGACAGACAGCTCCGAGAATGGGGCAGGAACCTCAGGGTTGAGGGAAAGACAACATACATCTCAAAAATAAGGTACGAACCTCGAGAATGAGAACAAGACAGCAAATAACTTCTAGAATGGGGCATGAACTTCAAGAATGTGGTTATAGCATCACAGAAAACTTCGAGAATGGGGTAAAAACTTTAGGCATATTGTATAATAATCACAAACAACTCTGAGAATGGGGTAAAGACACCAAACAGTAAAAGACTACTACAACGTAGCAAGGTATGCCCGGCAAGCCAGGTACATAAAATATACTTGCATGACTTTGATAAAAATGTTATTTTCACACACTACACAAGCATGCCAAAGTGTGGGCGACTGTTGTAACACCCCGATAGTTCCAATGACTAATATGTTACAAGTGGCATAATACATTATATAAATCATGCTCATGTGTGTATGTGTTCATTATTACTTTTTGGAACATTTGATAAATTCTTTGTAGTTCCGATACAATATTTATTTGATGTTCTATTCCGGATAGCCCAAAGTATTTTGGCCATAACCTTTTTCATAAAATCTTCAATTTTTATGAATTATATATTGTCAAAAATCTAAGACCGAGACCTAAAACATATACGTTGGACATTTTTCCAATTTCGAATAAAAAACTGGACCAAAATCATGATTTTCGTTGTTGCTACAATGAATTTCAAGTTTAGTCTAAAATTGGGTGATGTGGCACAATCTAAGCCAATCATTTCATTACAAAAAACCACCACTCTTCCTATAAATAGTGGACTATTCACTCATCCCATTCAACCCACCAAAACGTGTAGAGCAAACAAAATGGAGGATTCTCTCATCTCACTCTTGTCATTTTTCTCAAGATATTTTTTTATCCATTCAAGCATATTTCCAAGCTTGGTAAGCTTCCTTTCTCTTTTAATCTTCCCATATTTCAGTTTTGGGAAAAGAAAATTAAGCCCAAATTCGCACCTTGCATACCCCAAGGTTTGAATTTTTTTCATTTGGCATTGATATTGTTGCTTGCATGCATGTTTGAGGGTAACATGATAGTATTAGCATAGAATGAAACCTTTATGTGTTAATGCCTAATTTTCCCATAAGAGCAAGGGTTGGCCGAAACTAATGAAAATTTATGATTAACCATGCTTCGGATAATATTTGGTATGAGATAAATGTGATTGGTGTTGAAAGCTTATAAGGCCTTATCATTCATTCCTTGGCTAATTATGTATGGATGTGTTGGGGAATTATATTTTATGATTGATGATACTAGATAATTGGTTGTTATTAATTAATGAAATGAAATGAGTTTATGTTAAGTTGAGTTGAAGTTGGGATGATAGTGTTGGGGATTGCTTTGGCCATTTTCATTAAAGAATTGGTGTTTGGCTTTGAAATTGGGCGAGCGCCAAGATGCCAATGGGCTTGTGTTGTGACGTGAAGCAAGAAAGTGCTCTCTTCCTCGGGTCTGGTCAACACTTAGCATCGCGATGCGGATCAGTAGGGTGTTTTCTACCTTGGGTCTGATCATGTGGGAGTCACGACGCGCAACACTTGGCATCGCGACGTGTAATAAGTAGATGCTCTCTGCCTCAGGTCTGATCATGGAATCGATACACGTGACCATTTCTCAGAAACAGTTTTACCCCATTTTAATTTCTTCCTAGAATGCTAGAGGGCACTATAAGGGTTCGTATCAGGATATATACACGTATAATGTCACGTCACAAGCATAATACATCATGTTATGGTAAGAGTTTAGTCGAATTGAGAAGCATAGTCTAGTTTCGAAACATATTTCAAAACGCATGCTCTAACAATGTTTATCAATTATAGATTATTGGCAAGAATCACGATTTTCTTAGAAGAAGTGAAGTAATAACAGCCAGATTCCAAATCAGTGAGTGGATATTTTTTTTTCAAGTGATATTTACTTAATTGATTTTGATTTGAGACTTATTTATAAATGTATTAGGGCGTAAGCTAAGTTGATTTTCAGTTTTATTTTGAATGAGCATGTTTTAGAAAGATTTGGTATTAAAAGCATGATTTTTATGATTTTGGAGGCATGAGGGGAAAACCCACCTCAAATATGACTTGGAATTGACGGATTCAAAACATGTGCACATGTATATTAGGACTAGGGGGACAGAGACACGTAACGCCCATTGATCCTAGTTCAGGACTAGGGATGGCATAAGCCAATAGATCATAGATTTAGGGTCAGGATGTTGGCATGATTGGGGAACGACGATACATAATGCCCCAATGGCAGGGATTTGCACACCTGGCTATAGTTCAGTGGTTTAGGGGACAATGATAAGTAACGCCCCAAGGCATATGAGGGGACATCGATACCTAACGCCCCCATGCATAAGGTTTTATATAGATTCTCATAGATTTGTTTTCAGTTAAGAAAAGAGTTTTCAGAAAAAAATGGTTTTCCTCATTATTATTCTTGAGATTTCAGAACAATGAATTTTTATAAAAGCATTTTAGTTTCCGTTTTAATTTGTCCACTAACTAGGTCATTAAAACGATCTAACCCTCCCACTCCCAGTGTTTTCTGTTTTGCAGGTTTACCTAGAAGACGAGCTCGAGAGAATGGATACTGATGGCAGTCACTATGGGGTTTTGGGTCCACCAGGTCGAGTACAGAGGTTCAACATAGTCAGTGTCAAAGTACAGTTGCTTGCAGATATTAGTAGTGTATAAGTAATTGTAAAATATTAAAAGTGTCAATTAACAGAGCTGTAAAGTGAAGTGTTATTGTTGTTGAGTCGGGATATGGTCCTTATGCATTAGTTGTGTTTGAGATAGAATTAGCAGTGATGTTCATAGTCAGAAAGTCAGAGGCTCAAAGGGATAGGTCAACCTATTCCCTACCGGTAATACCTCCAGAAGGGGGATGTTACAAAGTTGGTGTCAGAGTATGGTCTAGGGAGTTTGTGATTGCAGTGGGTAGAGTGCTGGGGTTTTATATACATAGTATGCTCTAGGTACTTGAATACGAGGCACTACCTCTCCAGTATCCGATCCTCGAGTAAGTCCTCAAGTCATATAGAAAGGTTAGTAAGAATCCCCAAAGCTATTTGAATATTTTTCCTAATGAATGTAAATATAATCCTTGTCCTAGTTTAGAATCCTTATGTAGTCATCTTAGTTTATTATCAGAAGTTCAGGATAAGTCATGAAAGTAGATAGTAAGGTTCTATAAACATTCACTCAGGGGATTCAAAAGAGAAAGCTATAAGAGAAACACAGAATGATGTACAGGTGCTTAAAGCAACCAGAGGCAATGAAGGTAGAGATACAGAATTAGACAATAAAGAAAGTACCAGAACTTATAGTAGTAAGGAGAATATAATAAGCCCAAGCAAGAATAAAAATGTTAGATAGACTCAAGTAAGGTTCATTCTCTCATCAGAAAATTATTTCAAGCAGATCTAATAGCCTTTGAGTACCTCGTATAGATAGCAAGCTCTCTAGATAACGAAGGATAGTCAGAAAGGTAAAAGAGGAAAGAAATCTGATTTAGTTGTGGACACTCTTAATAGACTTGAGATGCCAAAAATGACATAGAGATTATAGACACCCCAATCTAGGTTCGTAAGCAAATAGAATGAATTTCGTAAGGAAAATTGATTAGTTGTTTTAACCAAGGAATCCGATATAGATAAGATCCTGATCTGCCTAAATTATAACCTCTCAGTGATACCGGTTAAGGAAACTGTCTTGATGGATTCTATCTCATACCTACCTTACATGAGTAATAGACTCTACCAGAACATAGAATACCAGAACAAGGACATCGACATCCGTTGAGATGTAAAATTCATGTCCCATCCTTTACCGGCATAGATAAAGATAACCGTAAGAAAGCTCAGTATCCATAGTACTATATACTGAGACAGAGGCATCAAGCCTCGAGAGATGGTTCACCTAGAAATGGACCAAGGAGGCTTCTAAGCCTAGAAAAGAAAGAAACTGACATAATCCAAGATGGGCAAGTTTGCAGTACCAGTAAGAATCCATAGATCAGGACAATGCTAGTAGAAATCAATGTAATTTAAAAGAACATACCCATGATATTGGAGACACTTAGGAGTTAACAAAAAGTACCAGTACGTGCAGTAAGGTTAAATGTCATAACAATAGCTTATAGCAAGATCAGAGATCTAGAAAATAGCCAATCAGAATGAACCACCAATAGCTTCGGCAGCACATCTTAGAGACAAGAGATAGGTTATGTAAATCAATAATATAGAAGATTTCTGAAAGAGACAAGGAAGTTCAGTACATATAGTAACATAGATAAAGTAGCTTAAAAATGGTAAAGTAAATGGAGATCTCAGAATAGTTGATAAAAGTTGTGGAATCCTAAAATATGGGGAAGTTGATGCAGATCCCGACAGAACGAATGATAATTCTTATTTCTAGTAGTCCATACTCTAGTAAGTATATTTGCACCTAACCAGACCATCATTGAAATTAGACAACTAACAATAATGTGTACTTTGTACAAGTAAATATGGACATCGAACCGGACAGATGAATCATGTGACAACGAGATAGTCAAACCAAAAAAATTAAGTGAACCTAGATAATAATTCTAAGATGGTAATACCTTGTATTTGATAGAGTAATTTAAATTCATAGTAAGTCTAGCCAAATCTGGAAGTAATAACCACCTTATTGTAGAACTGATAGCCTTCAAGAAGTACAGGTTCAAATGAGTCAGGAACCAGAGTAAACAACGCATATAACGACCCTCAGAAGTAAGATACACGATTAATACAAAGATCCCCACTATACTAGAGAGGAACAATTAGCAAGAAAGCAACATCCAAACTAAAAGTTCAGTGGTGATACCATAACTTGTCGTTGAATATGGAGCTTTTAGAGAAGTAATGGCTCAAGAGGTTTAAGGAA
Source organism: Zanthoxylum bungeanum (assembly GCA_019454045.1). Taxonomy (NCBI): domain Eukaryota; kingdom Viridiplantae; phylum Streptophyta; class Magnoliopsida; order Sapindales; family Rutaceae; genus Zanthoxylum; species Zanthoxylum bungeanum. The sequence continues at coordinate 394,092 of SKCR01042829.1, forward strand.
CTGAGATAAAAATGAGTTACTTTATGACTATAAAAATTCAATGCATGACTGATAAAGCCTTTTAATAAGGCAAATATTCATTACACCACTAGGAATTTTACGAAAAATAGAAAATTTTGAAAGGAAGAATAACAAAGAGAGTATGGTAGGATTTTGAGGAAGCATGAACCTTAAATAGGTTCGCAGTAAAGGATAATATGACCAATAGTTAGAAATAAATTTGAAGTAAAGTTGAAGGAGGTAATTCAAATAGTTCCTAGTAGTAATACATTAGTGTGAGAGCTCAATATCAGATATGTAAATAAGGGAATCCTAGGATTATAAATGGGCAGCATGTGCAACTGCTGCACACATAGCTAGTGAGACCACCACAATCAGAAAGGAATTTAGGACCAACTCCCAACCTCCCAACCCTCGTTAGACAACAGCAGTGATAATGGGCTTTGATGTTCGTCCCGACAAACTTCCCAGAAACAAGTGAATCCGTGATGTAGTATAACATCTTATAAGTTAGAGTAAGAGATATTTAAAAGATAATATCCTTCGGATAAGAAGACTGATACATGAAACAAGGAAACTTCAGATATAGTATAATAGTTGAAGAGGAAAAGAGGAAAAGAACTCTAAGTAAAAGATTTAAAAGAGGAACTGTCAAGATAAAACGATGAAAGATGGAGCATTAGTCAAGCATTGACATAAATGCATAAGACGTAACTAAGGACGTATAACAACATAATTTCCATTTAGAAATTGAATAAGAAGGGTATCAATAGATAAATATTTTGGAATTCATACCAGCGAGCCTTTAGGCGCTTGTATAAGTTCGAAGTTCTCTTGAATATAGATTGAAAGAAACATAACGAGTATAGCCCATATGTTTTGTTTTGCAGCGTATCATTATAGATAAGGCTTAGGATGACTTGAAACAGATTTATTGAAGTATAACATAAAAAGGGCCAAGGAATCCAGGTATACGGATATGGTTGATACCAGAACAGCACCTAACAGAATAAGACTATGGGAATAATTGAAAGTGGAATGATCTAGAGTGCAACCAGACAAATAGAACAAGTCAGTGTAAAAGATGGTTAACCAGATTTATACTAGCAACAAGTTTAAAGGTACGAAAAGAGTATGAACATTAACCAGAATTGAGTCGCCAGTGTCGATGTTAATAATAAGGAATATAGTTTAAGCACAAGTGTATATACAATTAATCTTAATATAAGTACCTTGTTTCTGAGTATTTACCCAATTAAAAAGGACCGCCAGAAAATCTACCCAGGATTAATATCATGAATATAAGAGGCCTCGGTAAACAACAATATTAAGCTAGAAGTACATGAAGAATTTTACCATGAACTATGAGGTCCTAAGCCCCATAGGTATGCAGAGTTAAGGCAAAACATGAAGAAACCTAACTATATGAGACACAAGTATCTTTAGAGATGTGGGAGCACTAGCTGAAAAACATTCAGATACTTATTCAATGGGGTCATATGACACCAGTATGACTTAGGTACAAATATAATTCTTAGTGATCAGATTGGTATAAATCAGCCATGTAGGCTAAGTACAGTTATTGAGGATTAATGATTTAACTTGAGTAGTTGTGGGTATGACCAAATTAGCACTTATGTATCAAATTCAATTAAGACCTTACAAGTCAAACATGTTTGGGTGAAAGTAATAATAAGATGAGGGACCGTCTGGGAATTCTTAAGAAGTATTATGTATAAGTTGTGATTGAGATGGAATTAACAGTAATGTTCATAGTCAGAATGTCAGAGGCTCAGGGGGATACGTCAACCTATTCTCTGCCGATAACACCCCCAAAAGGGGGCTGTTACAAATGTTTTACAAGGTCCAACATCATATTCACATTGTCCTCTAATATACTGACAGCATATGAAAGATCGTCAGTAAGTAGTGTGATGTAGTTGATGAAGCAGAGTGAGTGTGAGAATACAGTTAGTTTAAATTTGGTAAGATATTCAGTATCAAGAATCTCAAGCCTAGACAATTTCCTGAATTTCAATCCAAAAAGGGGATTCGAGGACGAATCCTATTTAAGTAGGGGAGACAATATAACACCCCGATAATTTCGATGACTACTACATTATAGGTGGTATAATACATGATATAAATCACATTTAAGCGTATATGTGTTCATGAATTACTTTTTGGAACATTCGATAAATTCTTTGCAGTTCTGATACATAATTTATTTGATGTTCTATTCAAGATAACCCTGAGTATTTGAGTCATAACCTTTCCATACGATCTCCGATTTTTATGAATTGTATAGCGTAGGAAAGCTAAGTCCGAGACCTAAAACCTACATGTTGGACATTTGTCCAAATTTAAATCAGAAGTAGGTCCAAAGTCATGATTTGTACGACTGCTACAGTGAATTTCGAGTAAAGTCTAGAATTGGGTGATGTGGTACAATCTTAGCCACTCATTTTATTACAAAAAATCAACTAGTTTCCTATAAATAGGGAACTATTCACTCATACCCTTCAACCTACCAAAAACGTATAGAGCAAAGAAAATGGAGGATTCTCTTCTGTCACTCCTGTCTTTTTTTCAAGACATTTTTTATCCATTCAAGCACATTTCCAAGCTTGGTAAGCTTATTTTCTCTCTTTATCTTCTCATTTTTCAGTTTTGGCCAAAGAAAATTAAGCCCAAATTCGCACCTTGCATACCCTAATGTTTGGATTTATTTATTTGACATTGATAGTGTTGCCTGCATGCATGTTGGAGGGTAATGATGAGCGGAAAATATATCAATATTTACCGCCCCTTTTACTTAATATTTTGTTTAGTTTCTCGGGTTTGATGAACGTTTTGATATGTTTTAGTTTATTTTGCAGATAAAATAATATTGGGCCTAATGAAATCATTTAGGATGAAATGTGGGTCAAATAAGGGCAAAAATTGGACTTGACATATTAATTTTGGAGATTGGAAACTTGAAAGGGCGTTTTAACGAAGTGCAGTTTTGGAAATTCCAGTTTTGAGTATATGTCATAATTTGGGCATAACTCTTTACTCCGATATCGGATTGAGCTGATTCAAGTGCTAGATTAAAGAAGCCTCAAAGATCTACAACTTTTAAAGACAAAATATTTTAGAATTCTGAAGATTTCATGACCGAAATTGATGAACCATCCAGAAGTGTGTTGTGTGTAATTATTAAAGTCACTTTCAATCATTTTCAAAGCAAAAAATAAATTAATAAATAAATAATAAAAATTATCAAATCATCACCAAACATGATAAGAGATTAGTGGAGCAATTAATAATGGATTTGGTGGAGCAATTAGTGGAGCAATTAATAATTGATTTGGTGGATGATTTGATGGAGGCAAAATTTTGCCTATAAATACCAAGCCATTTCATTTGTAAAATTCATACTTTCTTCTAAGGAATTCCTTAATAATACTAAGAAGATTGTATCTTGTTTGTTTATTTATAGGTTTTAGTAATTAATTTCCGCTTTCGCACATTCTTTTCTTTACTTTTCATTTTTTACATTCCGTAATTTACTTTTACGCACACTACTTTTCTTTCTTTAATTTTCAGTTTTTACTTTTCAGTAATTTACTTTCAACAATTTACTTTCAGCTTTTACTTTTCAGTAATTTACTTTCAGCATTTACTTTTCAGCATTTAATTTTCAGTATTTAATTTCAGCATTTACTTTCCGTCATTTACTTTTCAGCAATTTACTTTTCAACATTTTACTTTATGTCTTTTATTTTATTTAAGTTTTTACTACCCGTAAATATGTGTCGTAACTAAGCCAGTTATCTGGGGTTGTGATGAAATCCAATATCACCGATTTATAAGGGGTTATTTTATAGTTTGGGTAATTTAAAGGTTTACTTATTTAGTCTTAAGCTTAATGCGTCTTGTTAATTGGCCACTAATAAGATTGATGTGTTAAATCTAAAATAAACTTGACTAAGGAATTTTAGGTTTCAGCCTTAGACTTAATAGCCCACGATCTTCTTTGAGGATAGATAACCCTTTAATAGATTTCCTTACAGGATAGACATATACCTGTCGGGCGGGGTAGCCATAATTGGAACTTAAACTTAATGAATCCAGATAATTTGGTTGACATAGACATATGGTTCAATTGGGTTAAACTGGGTATTTGTGTCTGACCATCGACAGAGGCTTTTGCATAATTTTGTGTTCCAGGTTAGTAAACCGATTTATTACACAAACATAAAATAACCACTTCATCTTTAAAATGATATTGGAAGAAATCACAACTCTAGATAGTTTTTAATATTGAATTTTCTTAAACCTACATTCGAGCAATTTTATTTACTTGTTTTTAAATTCAAAACCTTTATCATTTCAAATCAATCAATCAACCTGTTAGATACTAGTAATCATTTGACCTCATAAAATTAATAGATTAGGTATTATGTCCTCGTGGGATCGATACTTTTTATACTACTTGAACGATATGTGCGATTGCGTTATACGCGTGTGTAAGCACTGGTCAAGTTTTTGGCGCCGTTGTTGGGGACTTATTTATCTTTTACTATTAGTTTATGGGTTAGATACGTTACTTGTATCTAATTTCTTTTTACTTATTGTTTTTGTTTTATTGTGTTTCAGGTTCTCAGAAATTACATGAGATGAACCAGAAGCTTTGAACTCCGACCGCTTGACCCAAAAATTTAAAGAACCATCAGACAGTTGAGAAGGGAAAGATGAGAAGGCCAAGAAGCAATCATTAACATGGAACCTGAACAGTTGGAGGTTGCACCACCAATTCCCATTCGAGACAGAACAATTCCGGTGGTTGACAAACTCATTTCCTGTATTGTACTTCCTCCCTTACCAGCAAATGCGTGTGACATCAAAACATGCATTCAGATGATTCAGCAGTCAGTTCAGTTCGGGGGGAATGCAACTGAAGATCCTAATGTCCACATTAGTAACTTCCTGGAAGTTTGTGGTACTTTCAACTACAACAGAGCATCAGAAGAAGCAATTAGACTGCGAGTTTTTCCATATTCCCTGAAAGATAGAGCAAAAGCTTGGCTACATTCACTACCAGCAGGTTCCATCACAACTTGGAACACTTTAGCCACCAAATTCCTTGCAAAGTATTTTCCACCAGCCAGAACCGGAAAGCTGAGGAATGACATCACATCTTTTGTACAACAAGATTCAGAATCCCTCTGCGAAGCTTGGGAAAGATTCAAAGATTTACTCCGGAAATATCCTCACCATGGAATTCCAAAATGGCTTCAAGTCCAAACATTCTATAATGGACTTTCTGGAATAATGAGAACCACAATCGATGCTGCTGGTGGCGAAGCTTTAATGGCAAAATGAGAAGATGAAGCCTGGGACCTAATCAAAGAAATGGCCAACAATAATTCTTTATGGCCAACAGAAAGGAGCATGATCCAAAGAATTGCAGGAATTTATGAAGTTGGAGCCAACACAACATTGAATTCCAAGCTGAATGTGATTTGCAAAAATCTGGAAACTCTTAACATAAAAGTTAATGGTGGATCCACAAGTTCACCATTTGGAGGAGCACCTGAGTCAGAATCTTTCAACCAACATAAAAAATGGTGAATTATGTCAATAATTTCAACAGACAGGGGAACAATCCATATTCCAACACCTACAACCCAGGGTGGAGGAATTATCCCAATTTCGCATGGAGCAATAATTCAGGGCAAATGAACAATCCACCACCTGGATTCCAACAACAGAACAAAGGCCAGGAGCAGGCAAATGAACCAGGAATAACAGAAGTGTTGACCCACTTGAAAAAGATAGAAGCAAAACACGACTCTCAAGTAGCAAGATATGATGCTATGTTTCAATCTCAAGCAACAAGATATGATGCTATGTTTCAATCCCAAGCAGCATTAATTCAAAGTCAATCAGCTTCTATTAAAGCACTGGAGAATCAAATTGGACAACTGGCCAATGCTCAGAGTTACAGACCGCCAGGTACCCTTCCTAGCAACACAGAGCCAAATCCAAGGAACATTGGGAAGGAGCAATGTCATGCCATCATGTTAAAAAGCGGTACTGAAATCAACAAAGATGTTGGAATCAAGGCAACAACAAATGAAGATTTTCCAAAAGAAACAAAGCAACAGTTGGAGGAAAAAGAAGCAAAGGAAAAAGAACAGATCATTCCACCTCCACATTTTCCTCAACGTCTTCAGAAGAACAAATTGGACAAGCGGTTTTCTCGGTTCCTGGAAATCTTCAAAAAGCTGCATATCAACATTCCATTTGCAGAAGCGTTGGAACAAATGCCCAGCTATGTCAAATTCATGAAAGACATTCTTTCACGAAAGTGAAGATTGGTAGATTACGAGACAGTAGCATTATCAGAAGAATGCAGCGCTATCATTCAGTGGAAACTTCCCCCAAAGTTGAAAGATCCTGGTAGTTTCACTGTTCCTTGCACATAGGAGAACATGACTTCGGTAAGGCTCTGTGTGATCTAGGTGCGAGTGTTAACTTGATGCCTTTTTCTATTTTTAGGAAATTACAGATTGGAGAAACAATGCCAACTTCAGTCTCACTACAACTTGCTGATAGAACACTCGTATTTCCAAGAGGCGTACTTGAGGATGTGCTGGTTAAGGTTGACAAATTCATTTTCCCAGCAAATTTTATTGTCCTTGATATGGAGGAAGACGCAGACGTGCCAATCATCCTTGGGAGACCATTCTTGGCTACAGGTCGAACCATTATTGATGTACAAAAAAGAGAACTAACCATGAGGGTACAAGACCAAGAAGTAACATTCAATATTTTCAAAGCCATTATTTCCCAGATGATGAAAAGAAGGAGGAATGTTTCAGACTTGATGTGATACATAATACCGTTCAGAACTCAGATGAAAGACAAAGTTCTACTGACAAACTTAAAGCATGTCAATTACCTGTGGAGCCAGAAGATAAAGTGCACTGCGTACTGAAAAAGCCTATTCTTGCACTACAAGCAGCAGAAGAGAAAAAGTTTCACCAACTCAACGAATTGGAGGAATTTCACATACAGCCTTTTGATGATGCCAAATTGTACAAAGAAAAGGCAAGGAAAAGACATGATGAGAAGTTAGTGCGCATACAACTGGAACCAGGGCAGAAGGTACTGTTAAACAAATCACGGTGGTCAGGTCCATTTGTGATCACCAAAGTTTTACTAGATAGAGCCGTTGAGATACATGATCCTGACTCCAGCAAAACTTTCAAGGTTAAAAACAAGCGTGTCAAGCACTACTGGGGAGAATCATTTGAGCGACAAAAAGAAAGTGTTACACTTTCAGATCCAGCTTAACATTTGAGAAGTCAAGTATGGCTGACGACTTTAAACTTAGCGCTAGCAGGGAGGCAACCCATGTAATTTGTGTATATATTGTGATCTGGTGTGTTTTATTTTTGTGTGTTTAGTTTTTTGCAGATTAAGTCATTTCAAGATGGAAGAAGCTCTCACAAATCTTCACAAGCAATTTCTTTCTCTCCCTCAAAAATCTCTGATGAAAAAATACAAAGCTCGCTTGGAACGGATGAGATTATTGATGATCAAAGGTATTCCTACTGACATTCGTTGGATTATTGAAGCACGGGTCCGATTGGCAGGTGAGTCTTCTGACTCTTTTATTTCGCATCTGCCTGGTTTTGGAAGAAGCACCTATGCAAAGAAACGTAGAGCTAAGCAAATAGGTGTTTGTTATAAATGTGCACACTAGAATTGCAATACTCGTTGTCGTTCTTTAGGAATGGTGTCTGATAATCGCGAAGACAAAATTAAATTCATTAGGGATGGCTTGAGTAAGGAGTCTTTAGATGATATATCTTCGACTCTTGAGACGCATCCCAGTGGATATGTTCACATAGCCTTTCGCAAATTACATACACAATTTCAAAAATAAAGACAACTATTAAGTCTCGGGAATCTGACCCAAAAAGACCATGTTTGCCAATTTATAAGAAAATTGGATGGGAAGCTTGTCCCCGACGCATAGACGTCAATCAAGCTGTTACTTTTCTTGTGAATATTATATCTCTTTGTCTTTTCCTAATAATTATAATTTGTTTTGTTGTTTTCTTTTATTTTCTCCGACAGGATCCATACCTTTTTGACTATCACGATATTATTTCGCTACTAATCATCATCTGGAAGATACTTGTGCTATTTTTACTCACCCTTTTCAGGTACTATAAATTCAGCCCGTCATTGCACTTTTGAAGGCATCCAGAGTTGAGAAAGAAATACATAAAAAAATGAAAGCCACTTCAAGAAGACGAATTGAAAACATCTGTGTGTTTTGCGGTAGTAGTGTTGGTGTTAAGCCACAATACGTAGAAGCAGCACAAGAATTGGGTCGAGTCTTAGCTGCAAGAAATATGCACTTAATATATGGCGGAGGCAATCTTGGACTTATGGGGATCATTTCAAAGGTCGTACAAGAATGAGGCAGTCACGTTTTGGGAATCATCCCAAAACCCTTGGCAGAAGCAAATCTTATTGAACCATCAAACAGAGAGGAACTGATTGTGCCATGTATGTCTGAACGACTGGTAGAAATGATTAACCGTGTTGATGCTTTTATTGCTTTGCCAGGTGGCTTGGGTACATTGGAGGAAATTTTTATTGTGCTATCTTGGGCGAATCTGAACATACACCAGAAACCAATTGGGTTGTACAACGTTGATGGATTTTATGATTTTCTTTGTGTATTTCTTGATGATGCCCGGAGAAATGGGTTCGTGTCAAAACCTTTGAAAGAACTCCTCTTTACTGCCAGAACTATTCCAGATCTAATAGATCAACTCTTAGCCTATGAACCACAAGTTGACCCTATCCTTTCAAAGATAAATTGGTCCGAGGACGATCGTGGTAAGAGGCGTCGTGTTAATCTGGATCTTATAACCTTTAACTTTTCGTTTATAATTTCAGCTAACCAGGTATTATCTTCTAAACCCACATCAGTATCAGTCTGGGGTAAGGCCCACATCAGTATCAGTCTGGGGCGAGGCCCACATCAGTATCAGTCTGCGGCGAGGCCCACATCAGTATCAGTCTGGGGCGAGGCACACATCAGTATCAGTTTGGGGGCGAGGCCTGCATCAGTATCAGTCTGGGGCGAGGCCCACATCGGTATCAGTCTGGGGAGGCCCACATCAGTATCAGTTTGGGGGTGAGGCCCACATCAGTATCAGTTTGGGGGCGAGGCCCACATCAGTATCAGTTTTGGGATGAGTCCTAGGGTTGAGGCCCACATCCACATCAGTATCAGTTTGGGGGCGAGGCCCACATCAGTATCAGTTTTAGGATGAGTCACAGGGTTGAGGCCCACATCAGCATCGGTATCAGGTTTGGGGATGAGTCCCAGGGTCGAGGCCCAGATCATCAGTAGTTTTGGAACGTCACATCACATGATCTACTTTGGCCGAGTGCAAGCAATGAAAAGCAAAAAACTGAATCGAGTATGGGGGTGACAGTCAACCACCCCACAAATAAGGGATTTAACAAGAACTTGAGCAATGAGACTAAAGGAAACTGAGCAATCACCAAGAGAGAATCGACATAAACCAACTATGAGCAGGCCCAGGGGGCGATCAAAGACTTTTACAGGAAAATGGCACTCCGAAAATGGAGCACGGTTGGGAAATGGACCATTATCACATCAGACGCCAAAAAATGGCACTCTGAAATGGAGCACGGTTCGGAAATGGACCATTATCACATCAGAATCTGAAAATGGAGTATGGTTCGGAAATGGACCAAGGAAGGCCTAACCCATCGAAATAGGAGACATATCCATGCATACATGCATACATATCACATACATGCAATTTTTCCTTTGTATTCGCAGGTTTGAAGTGGTAAGACCATCTCATCAAGTAACGGTTCAAAAATGAGCCACATTCACACACAACAGATGCTGAAAATGGCACTCCAAAATGGAGCGCACACAATAGATGCCGAAAATGGCGCTCCAAAATGAAGCACACACAATAGATGCCGAAAATGGCGCTCCAAAATGGAGCACACACAACAGATGCCGAAAATGGCGCTCCAAAATGGAACACACACAACAGATGCCGAAAATGGCGCTCCAAAATGGAGCACACACAACAGATGCCGAAAATGGCGCTCCAAAATGGAGCACACACAACAGATTCCGAATATGGCGCTCCAAAATGGAACACACACAACAGATGCCGAAAATGGCGCTCCAAAATGGAGCACACACAACAGATGCCGAAAATGGCGCTCCAAAATGGAGCACACACAACAGATGCCGAAAATGGCACTCCAAAATGGAGCACACACGACAGATGCCGAAAATGGCACTCCATAAATGGAGCACAGTTCGAAAATGGACCACCAAATGAACTCAACTCAAAGCAACTGGCAAGTCAAGTGGCAGCTGGCGAGCCATATAAGTAAAATTGCATTGCATAACTTTGATAGGATTTTCATTGTCACACTCTGCACAAGTCCTATCAAAGTGGGGGCGATTGTAGGCATTGCATTTTCGCATGTAAGTCCCGATGATGAGTCTCACATGGAGACACTACCTCTTTAAATTATGGAAGTCGCGGGGGAAACGGACGTCGGAAGGGAAGAGTCAGTAATTGACGTCTTATTGGATTAATTCGCTTGTTTAGCTTCGGGATTGCTTGTTGGACCTCTGTTTTAAAACACATCCCTAGCCCAAAACCAAAGCCCACACGCCCACCTAGCCCAAGCCCATTAAATCACATCCAAAAATAATTAAAAATATTTAAAACATATGTCACAAATTAAATTAAATTAAATCCAATTAAATTAAATTCAATGAAATCAAACTAAATTAAATCAAATTAAATTAAAACAAATCTCATTCCAAAATTAAATAATTCACCTTCCTAATTACTAAAGATCTAAATTCAATTAAATAATTCACTCACCAAATTTAAAGATATTCCCCACCAGTTACATAATTTATTTCCCTTTTAAAATTAATTAAAATACACAGATGTCTAATTGATTTGTTTCCTTTTCAAAACCCATGTATAACCCTAATACATCACTATAAAAATAACACAAAACCCTAAACTCCCTTGGCTTATCTCATTCAACATTCACGGCAACTTTACAAAGAAAAATAAACTATAAGCTTCACGCCACTGCATATCTCTCTCTCGACCCCACTGGCTCATTCTGACCAAAAACCACAAAGAAACCCTAGCCTACTTCACGCATCCAATAACCCTAAGCAGCCCCAGTTCACGTACACCACGATAACACCACCATATCCTTCACATTGAAGCATCCACACATAACCTATACACATAACAGTTCATCAAAGCTGCTCACGCCACGTACAAACTCAAAACAACCCCACACCAACCATTGACCAGCAGCAACCCTCACACTGACCTGCACTCTAAGCCCTTCACCGAACCAAATAAGAAGCCAACACACTGCCTCACCACCAAATAGCAATCACAAAGCAACCCCTCATAATACAACAAAAACAAACTACCCCCACCAATACCAAACGCACGAACAACAGCCCCTCACCAAAATAAGCCTTATAACCGAACAATAACCAAGCTGAAAACAGTCTAAAATAGCCCCCTTGTAGTCCTCAAAATAGTCAGAACAATACCCCAAAACCGTGACCCAATACACCACAAAACAGTCCCAAAAATTGACCCCAAAACAACAGCAAAACAGTACGAAAATAACAGCAAAACATAGTGAAAATAGCAGCCCAAACAGTGAAACCGCGAAGAAAAATGTTGAACCAGTGAACCGGAGGAGTTGCGGAGCATCAACCCTTCTAACAACCGCATACCGCACTTTCGAGAGACGATTTAAGAGGTTAGACCTGAGGCCACCTTCTTTATTTATTATCCTTTATTTTCTTTTATTTTAGTACTTTATTTCATATGAGTATTGTGTATTGGTGCATGATGTGATTTCCGGATGAAAGGAATATGTGTTCTCTCTTGTGGTATATCGGATGGAAACCCAGACATAAATTCCGTAGCTGAATCCGAATAGACGGTATTGCGGTTTGCACTTGGGATACAATGCCATGTACCACTTGAGAGATTCACATGTTTCGTTTCATCCAACCTTGCATTTTAAGCATGATTTAGTCGTTAGTATGTTATTTATAAGCATGATTTAGTCGTTAGTTTGTTATTACTTTCTGCATGTTACTTATTTATTCATGATGACATAGTGCGTATGGGCTAACTAGGGTGGATTAAAGGTCATCTATTCGAGGGAAATGCCTAAAGGCTACCTTTTCCACGATGTTTTGCCGCACCTTTTACTATGTCATTTACCCTTTACATATCATAGCTTTATTTACGCTTGCATTACATTATTGTGCGCATGGGTTAACTAGGGTAGATTAAAGGTCCTATATTTAAGGGAAATGCCTAAAGGCTACCTTTTCCACAATATTTTGCCGCGTCGGACGAAGTATGTTTGATTGAATGTGAGATATGTTTAATCAAGCATACGAGGTCCTATATTAATGTTGTCTTTATTTTATATGCATTGTAATATAATGCCCATGGGCTAACTAGAGTGGATTAAAGGAGCTCTATTCGTGGAAAAAGCCCAAAGGTTACCTTTACCATGATGTTTTGCCGCGCATTTTATTATGTCAGTTACCCTTTGCATATCATTGCTTTATTTACGCATGCATTACATTCTTGTTCGCATGGGATAACTAGGGTTGATTAAAGATCCTCCTTTCGAGGGAAATGCCTAAAGGCTACCTTTTCCACGATGTTTTGCCGTGCCGGACGAAGTATGTTTGATTGAATGTGAGATATGTTTAATCGAGCATGCGAGGTCCTATGTAATTATTGTCTTTATTTTATATGCAATGTAATATAATGCGCATGGGCTAACTAGGGTGGATTAAAGGTCCTTTATTCGAGGAAAAAGCCCAAAGGCTACCTTTACCTCGATGTTTTACCGCACCTCTTATTATGTCATTTACCCTTTGCATATCATTATTTTATTTACTCATGTATTGAATTCTTGTGCTCATGGGCTAACTAGGGTGGATTAAACACATATTATGTCATTTCCACGAAGTTTTGTCGCGCCGGATGAGGTGTACCCGATTGAATGTGAAATGTGTTCCATGGGCACACGAGGTCCTACTGTTGGACAATTATGACCCATAGCATCACTATTTGTACAGATCATGGTGTTGTTGTACAAATTAACTATGTGACAAAGGAGATTGCACTCTTATCATTTGTGATTAGATCACCTAGATATATAAATGATGAGAGGTCCCTATGATTTGTTCCTGGACAGAGATGATATGAGACAGTATCAGTCCACGAAGGATTAATCATTAAATATCCCTAGTCAGAGTATCATCGAGATTGGACATCGGTAATACGTAAAAGACTAGTATTGCAGTTGTGCGTATTTATGAGGGCACAACGACATAGTTCTCATATATTTTGGTATAGGATACTCATGCAAGTGTAATCGGAGGTTGTGTTTTACTGATGGTATGGGAAACAGCTTCGCTCTGGACAGACCCCCCGCAGAATCCCATTGGTAGTATGACTATGTGTCTATGGGAGTCTGCAATCAGGGTAGGTGTATTTGGTTTTAACCTGAGACTTGCACCGGTAATACATACGACAATCAATATACTTTGGTTGAGGTCGTCCAGGGCTTTAACCGGTTCTGTGTACGCCAATACTGGGTATATTGAGAATCGTAGTGTGTTGGGTTTGATGTTAAGACGGAAGTATCACTCCAGTCATATGGAGATGATGGTCACGTAAGATACAGTACTGGTTCTCTTATGTACTGCAGTCATCGGGATAATATGACTAGGTCATAGTTATCCGATATAGAGACTAGTTACCAGACATCCGACATGTGCTTCGTACGGGGCATACACAATTCCAGCCCCAGGCCTAGCATTGATCATCTGATACTGAATCGAAATACGTAATACCACGTATACTACGCCTGATATAGATCGCTTATTCCTGTAAGAATGTTTCCAGAGAATTGGGTAGGCATGGCGCTTTGCTAGAGGCCAACCCTATCTTGTGAATCGGAGTAAACGTAGTACGAGGTACTTACGTGTTCGGATAGTCCAACGACCCGATTTACTGCCAATATATCCGGGGATCTCATGGGTCGCTTCCCAAAGATTCACCGATGACGTATGACTCGCACTTTAATTAATCTGGGATTAATTTAATGAGAGAGAAAATTAATCTGGGATTAATTACAGAGATATTTTATCTGGGATAAAATATCAATTAAAGAGAGAAAACGATTAATTTGGAATTAATCGGTATAATAATATATTTGATATATTATATGAAATTGGATTTCGACGCGGATTAAAATTAGATTTTAATTCGGGCGAATGAATTAATTTAGAATTAATTCGTTAGCGACGTAAATAGTGATTTCGCTAGGCGTAATCATTTAATTACGACGCAACGGAAAATTCGTTAATTTGGAATTAGCGAAACCGAGCCCGGGATTGTTGCGAGCGCATTCGCATTTCAAATTCGAGTGCGGCACGCAAGTCAAATCAAGCGTCAAATCCCAAGTCACATCAAGTGTCAAATCACATGTCACTTTGAGTGATGTGACATTTGAGTGATTGATGTGATTGATTTGTGGTGATTGACAAGCATTTAATGTTTTCCTTTTTGGAAATTAAAGAAATGGTAAATGGTTTTATTATATTTTGGAAATTATATAAACCTTTTACATTTTTTTATTTCACACAACATTTCTCTCTCTCTTTTTACGGTATTAGGTTTTGGAAACATTTCCTTCCTCTCTTCCCTCTCTTCTTCCCCATGCCCAAGGGGCTGCTGCCTTCTTTCTTTTCTGGTTCAAGACCGAATGCAGTAAAGGGAGAAAAGACATGATTTTGTTGTAAGATCCAAGTGCTAGCACACTCTAGGAGGCATACCAAGGTGTTAGGGCAGTGAGTTCGTGAACTTGGATGTTTATCACAAAGCTTGGAGCTTCAAAGATCACCCATGGCCAATTCTTGGAGGAGGAAGCAGCCCCCACGCCGAGCAGTCCTCCATGTGCGCAGCTCACTGCCGAGCAAGGAGGAGCAGTGCATTTTTTTGTCTTCGTTGCATCTCTACCGATCAATGTGAGTTATTCCGCACCTCCTTTGATATGTATTCAACTCGTTTTATGCTTGATAAATGATCCTTGGGACTTGATTGAAACACAACAATGGTATCTTGAGCCAATTGGGCATAAAACGAAATTAGGGTTCTTAGCCAAAATTTGGGGCTTTTTGATTTAAGCATGTTTTTGACAAATTGTTTGTTTAAGTATGCTTGTATATGGATAACTTAGAGTTATATGTAATCAATTTGATGAAAAATTAATTGGATTGATTTTCCCCAATTTGCTTTGGATGGCCGAATTTGGTTAGCTCCCTAATTTCTTGGATTTTTGATTTTTTGTTCATTGGATAACTTGGAAATCATTAGGGGATGTTGATTTTATGTTTGATTGGGTTCAATTGGATTGAATTTGATTTGGGCCTAATTTCCCTCTTTGGCCGAGACACTTGAAGCATGTAATTGGGTTTGATTTTTATCAATTATGTTGGACATGATTCATTGATGATAAGCATGATTAATTGGACAAATTTGATGTTTTGGAAACTTTGATTTGGGTAATTAATAATGTTATGCACTTTAGGTTAATTGAATTGTAAAATTGGATTTTTATATTTAATTATTGGGCTTAAAATTGGATTTGGGCTTTTAAAGTTGTTGTTGGGCTTATTGGGCTTTGTTGTACAAAGTTGGGTTTAGGAAAAATTGGTTGGATCCAATTAGGCCCAAAACCGCATCCAAAAGGCCCAAATGCAACTAATGAACCTTTAAAGTTTAATTGGGCCTAATGGGCCTAAATTAATTTATAGGCTTATGGGGTAACTCCCGGATTTGATTTTGGTTATTCGGTTTGACCCGAGTTGACCAAAAGTCCACGCCTTGAAGAAATTAATTAAAAGCCCATTGGACTTGAATTAAATTAATATTGGATATTAATCGGGCTTTGAGACCCGTAACGATTAAATTCAGAATTTAAGTCGTAAAGGTTTATTTAATAAAGTGTTAATATTTAATTTGGAATTAAATAATGAATTAGTATTAAATACAAATTGAATTGGATTTAATTTTGTAGTTTAATTTATTCAAGATTCGTACTTTGAGTACTTATTCGCAATACGAGTTTGACTCGAACAAAATCAAATCGTTGTTTGAACATTGGATGATCACTAATTATCAGATTAATTAATGGATAGATTGATTGATAACTTGCTTGTATGAATACATGGTTGGGATGCATGAATAATGTATATCGGATGGATATTAGTCGGGTGGGGCAATTTTGGAAATTGTAATAAATTTGATTTATTAATTGGACCTGCGAGTCCAGCCTTATCTCCTATTTCTTTGTATTCTCTTCTCGCCTATTCCCCTCAATGTAAATGATGTTTCTTTAGAAGTGTAGTGTAACGGGTAGAAGTAAATACAAGTGCTAGCTTAAGAGAGAAAGAGAGAGATTTTATCTAGGATCAATGTAAAGTATCCATCCGCATATCATTATTATTTTATTTCATATGCGCTTTATTATGTGTTTAGAATGCATGTTTAAGGGTGTATGATGATGAGACCTTAACAAAGATAATAAATTGGTTGCCAATTTGCACGAAAAAAAACCCTCGCTAAATATTAAGCGTCTTTCCTTCCATTGAGTGATTCTCACTCAAGATCCGAGACGGCATTGGTTTGTTGGCCAAAGTCAAGGCCTTTGTCTGTCAAAGATGTGTTTGAATCACGAAGGTTTTTTTTTATATTGGTGTCTTGTCCAAGTTGTGGTTTGTTGGCCAAAGTCAAGACCACTTCTTGTCCATCGACATTGATTACGAAGCTTTCCATGGTCAATGGGTCGCGCTTGACTGGGATCACTAAGTTTGTTGTGCCAAAGCCAAGGCTTAGTTGATTCAGAGGAAAAAGGTTAGGTAATACATTAGATGTATTGGCATATATAAGATATATGTTTCGGACTTGGATGTCTCCCTACCGGATCTAGGAATTGGATTGGATCCAATCGATCTTAGAGATCTACCTAGTTAATTATCATACAATTTGTTGGCCAAGTCAAGATTGTGTGATATTAACGGGATCCTAGCCCACTAGGAAAAACGGTTTCCCGAATACTCGACAAAGGGTTAGAGGCTCGCCGAAAAAAATAGTGGGAGGCAAGAATGAATTTGCAATACTCGTTCAATTACTCGCCACACGCGCTCATTCAAATTATTTCGTCGTTAGATTAAATGTTAGTTGGACTAATAATTAAATTGTTGTTTTAATTAACAGTTAGACTGTATTATAGTTGATTATATATAATTGGATATTATATTAATCAATATATTTGAATTAATTAATTTCAGTTTACAGTTGATTTTATAATTGGATTATAGTAATCAATGTAATTGAGGTTAATTAATTTAAATTATATTTGATATTATAGTTGGACTATTATAATCATTATAATAAATAGTACCACAAATCGTTGATTAAATAGTTGGACTATTAGAATCAAGATATAAATGAAATATTAGTGTTTAAAACATAATCTCCTGTGTGTGAAAATGTATTAACGACTTTAATTTTCAATTGGAATATAAATTTCAGGATGGTCCTGGAAAAATAATAAGTTTTTTATTTGATAAAATAATCTATTAAGCCTAAGCCTGGAATTAAGCAAATAAGTGGAACATGATATTTGGAATATTCATGTAATGATAACTTTAGTGCTTAATCCACTATACTTGTCATAAAGACTCCTTGATTTCTTTATCAAAACTAAAGATTAGATTCTTAAAGTATGATATTGAAATTGAAGGATCTTCATAAATCTATACTTAGATTTTAGAAGTAAATAAATTGTAATAATTAACTCTTGGAGGGTTAATGACTATTCTCAAGGAGAAAAGTCAAAGTTTGCAGAATGCGGCAAGTAGCGCAAGGCGCACCTTACTTCGATATTCCAGAATGCCAAGGCTTGGCCAAAGGCTTCTGGAGTATGGAAAAATTGGCAAAGGCAAAATCATTATAGTCTTCTAGGAAGATAAAAGGAAATATCCCAAGAAGGAATTGAAGACGAGCAAGGCTCTGACTTCAAAAATTGATTGTCATAATTATGTTCACAGCTAGTATTAAAATTAGATTTTAGATACTTAGTGTGGTACATAAAATATATGTATTGATGTTCAGAATATGTTTTGAATAGGATACTGACATCATTAGAGATTTATCTGCGAATAGGAAACGGGACGATTGTCGCTGTTTTAACCGTAGATACCTAAGTTTAGGAACTACCCTTTGGGTATGTACCTAAATTTGGAAACTTTTTATATGTAACTAGTTTGACTAGAAACATTATCTCTATATCTCGCGTGTACCCGCTGCGGGTGTACCTTTATATTCTAGAACACTAAAGTGTTTTATTATATAAAGATGATATTGAGATAAACACATTAGATGTGAATAGCAGAATTTCTATTTTGAATATAAATAATATCTCAAATATATATATAATGACATATAAATAGCTCAAACTGATTTGATCAATTAAGAACTAAATGTGGCATAGTTGTCAGGGACACTATTAAACAAGAATCGTATATCCACACTTTCGAAGAGTGGGTACTAGGACTAATTTGATTTCAATCAAATAAAGTCTACGAATCTAGTTTATGGGCAAAGTGCCTGAAACACTATTTACTTAGTAAAAGTGTCAGTGCCACCGATCTGTTAGCCCTAGTTCATATTGAAGCAAGTGGGCCCATGTCTAGCTGCTAGATGTGGATATGAATATTTCCTGACCTTAACGGATGTGGCATCGCGTATGGTTATGTGTTTCTTTTGAAACACAAATCGGAAACTTTCAAGTTTCGACACGAAATACACAAACAGATCGGCTAAAGTATGAAACTGTCACGTAAGACCGTAATTGAAAATACTTAAGCAATAAGTTTCTAGTATACTTGAAAGAGTATAGTATTCTTTCAAATGAGGACTCCTCCCGGAACACATCAGTTTGACGGTGTGTCCGAATAGGATCAACCGAATTTTGTAGACATAATAAGGTTAATCACGAGTCGCTCTGAGCTACCATTTCCTTCAACGGATAAGCTTTAAACAGGCAAGAACTTATTAGAATAAGTTCCATAATATCTGTTTGACAGATAACATATTAGATATAAACAGGAAAGAAACCGGGTTTCACATTCCTGAAAATTTGGGTATGCTGGGCATATGTTTGGATGATACCAAACTAAAACCCAAATTGGATAAGTGCCAATTGTAGGTTATCCTAGGGATACCATAAGTATTGTACTTATGCATCTCACCAGAGAACAATTAGATTGTTGCTCACCATGCGGTTTTCCTGAGAAGGAATATCGATATGCAGTGGTAAGTGGGGGATAGTATAACTCGATGAAAATCAGAGTAATACTGTTCAAGGCACCGAATCCTTAATGGAACACAAATAGTTCATCAATGATGAAACTATTACCATTAATCTTCGAATACACAAGAACCACGTGAGTCTGAGAGATTCAGAAAACAACCTGGGGTATGGGTTTCTGATCTCACCTCGAAAAGATGTCAATCTTTTGAGGTATACCAACTGACTACGTATGAGGAAGTGATACAAGGTATCGAATCCCTATTATGGAAAAGTGCCATGTATCCGAAATGGACTCCATGTATATCAACAAGTTTAGATACTAGTTGATGTACCGCAAAGCATTGTGCCTACTAGTACTTTATAAGTCTTCAAGGAAGACGTACATGGATGGCAATAACCAATGTGTAAAGGTAGGCTTTTAATGGAAAGGTATCGTTATCAATATTATATTGATTTCGGTTCAACCTTTTAACTGTTGCCATGATGAATCCATTTTAATAATGCTTGCTAAAGCTGCATGTTTCATTTATGAAATATGACAGCTGGACGGGAAAATCACTTTCCTGAAAAGGAAACCAGTTGGAGGATGTTTACAACATCCTGTCGGTTTTGTCGTACCATAACTAGCAAACAAGGTTTGCGGGTTATTCGATCCATGTTTGGATTGAGGCAAGCATATGTTCTTGGAATTATCGTTTTGATGTAATCATAATGGTTTATGATTTAATTCAAAACGAAAAGGATTCTTGTGTATATAAGGAGGTTAGTGGGAGAGCACTGACAGTGGCTGTCCTATAGATAATGATAATACGTCATTTCTTGGAAATGAAATTCCTAAAATAACAATCGGAGAAAGCTTGGCTTTCGAGAAAATTATCTGTAGAATTCTTGGGAGAAAACAACCTTTATTCAAGGAATAAAGATCTTTAGGAAAGATTTAAAGTTGTTGAAACTCTCGAGAAATCGTACAATGAAAATGTACGTGACCTGGTGTCTCATACGCTTTGAGCATATGAAGTCACAAACAGGCCAATCCGTGTGATAGCCACTGGATTGATATTAAGAACATCCTTAGTATCTGAGAGATCTAAGGATGTTGTCTTAGTCTATGGAGAAGGAGAACTTGAAGTGACTGGGATCACTGTAGCAAGTTTCCTATAACCGATAAAGACGACTAAAAGTCGCAAACGGTACTATACAGTTTGAATAACGGTACAGTAAGCTGGAAATCTTCTAAGCAAGATATTGTTACCAAATAAACAACAAATGCGGGTTAGTTGCAGCAGCTGAGGCAGCAATAGAAGCCTTCTGGGTCAATAAGCAAATCTAATTAGATTAGATATAGTTTTGTTAGCAGCTGAGCTAGGCGTCAGCGCAGGCTAAAGAATTAATGGTCTCATCAATGATCCAGATACATACTTCGATATTCATCTGATTCGTTCGGATCATACATCGTGGCGATGTGATGATCGAATAAATCGCATCAAGATGATAATCATACAAATCCGCTGACGAAAGCATTTCTCAGCAATTTGAGCCAACCGTACATAGTTCGAGTGTAAGAGACTCGAGTGACTGGCTATAGGCCAAGTGGGAGATTGTTGGACAATTATGACCCATAGCATCACTATTTGTACAGATCACGGTGTTGTTGTACAAATTAACTATGTGACAAGGGAGATTGCACTCTTATCATTTGTGATTAGATCCCCTAGATATATAAATGATGAGAGGTCCCTATGATTTGTTCCTGGACAGAGAATGATATGAGACAGTATCAGTCCACAAAGGATTAATCATTAAATATCCCTAGTCAGAGTATCATCGAGATTGGACATCGGTAATACGTAAAAGACTAGTATTGCACTTGTGCGCGTTTGTGAGGGCATAACGACATAGTTCTCATATATTTGGGTATAGGATACTCATGCAAGTGTAATATGAGGTTATGTTTTACCGATGGTACGGGAAACAGCTTCGCTCTGGATAGACCCCCCGCGGAATCCCATTGGTAGTATGACTATGTGTCTATGGGAGTCTGCAATCAGGGTAGGTGTATTTGGTCTTAACCTGAGACTTGCACCGCTAATACATACGACAATCAATATACTTTGGTTGAGGTCGTCCAGGGCTTTAACCAGTTCTGTGTACGCCAATACTGGGTATATTGAGAATCGTAGTGTGTTGGGTGTGATGTTAAGACGGAAGTATCACTCCAGTCATATGGAGATGATGGTCACGTAGGATACGGTACTGGTTCTCTTAAGTAATGCAGTCATCGGGATAATATGAATAGGTCATAGTTATCCGATATATAGACTAGTTACCAGACATCCGACATGTGCTTCGTACGGGGCAGACACAATTCCAGCCTCAGGCCTAGCACGTGATCATCTGATACTGATTCGAAATACGCAATACCACGTATACTACGCCTGATATAGATCGCTTATTCATGTAAGCATGTTTCCGGAGAATTGGGTAGGCATGGCGCTTTGCTAAAGGCCAACCTTGTCTTGTGAATCGGAGTAAAGGTAGTACGAGGTACTTACTTGTTCGGATAGTCCAACGACCCGATTTACTGCCAATATATCCGGGGATCTCATGGGTCGCTTCCCAAAGATTCACCGATGATGTATGACTCGCACTTTAATTAATCTGAGATTAATTTAATGAGAGAGAAAATTAATCTGGGATTAATTACAGAGATATTTTATCTAGGATAAAATATCAATTAAAGAGAGAAAACGATTAATTTGGAATTAATCGGTATAATAATATATTTGATATATTATACGAAATTGGATTTCGACGCGGAATTAAAATTAGATTTTAATTCTGGCGAATGAATTAATTTAGAATTAATTCGTTAGCGACGTAAATAGTGATTTCGCTAGGCGTAATCATTTAATTACGACGCAACGGAAAATTCATTAATTTGGAATTAGCGAAACCGAGCCCGGGATTGTTTGCGAGCGCATTCGCATTTCGAATTCGAGTGCGGCACGCAAGTCAAATCAAGCGTCAAATCCCAAGTCACATCAAGCGTCAAATCACATGTTTCTTTGAGTGATGTGACATTTGAGTGATTGATGTGAGTTGATTTGTGGTGATTGACAAGCATTTAATGTTTTCCTTTTTGGAAATTAAAGAAATGGTAAATGGTTTTATTATATTTTTTTATTTCACACAACATTTCTCTCTCTCTTTTTACGGTATTAGGTTTTCGAAACCTTTCCCTCCTCTCTTCCCTCTCTTCTTCCCCACGCCCAAGGGGCTGCTGCCTTCTTTCTTTTCTGGTTCAAGACCGAATGCAGTAAAGGGAGAAAAGACATGATTTTGTTGCAAGATCCAAGTGCTAGCACACTCTATGAGGCATATCAAGGTGTTATGGCAGTGAGTTCGTGAGCTTGGATGTTTATCACAAAGCTTGGAGCTTCAAAGATCACCCATGGCCGATTCTTGAAGGAGGAAGCAGCCCCCACGCCGAGCAGTCCTCCATGTGCGCAGCTCACTGCCGAGCAAGGAGCAGCAGTAAGTTTTTTTGTCTTCGTTGCATCTCTACCGATCAATGTGAGTTATTCCGCACCTCATTTGATATGTATTCAACTCGTTTTATGCTTGATAAATGATCCTTGGGACTTGATTGAAACCCAACACCTACATTGTGTATTTGTTTATCCATATATGTGTTTGTGTCATTTCAGATGCCATTTTGGCAATCTCATTCCAACTCGTTTCCAAACGCTACATGAACGTATGCATTATGTCTTATTCCGTTCGAACGTGTTTCCAAATGCTACACGAACGTGTATACATTATGTCTTATTCCGTTATAATGCGTTTACGAACGCTATATGAACGTATGCATTATGTCTTATTTTTGTTCGAATGCGCCTCAGAACGCTACTCGAATGCTTGCATTCTGTTTACCGTTCGAACGCTACTCGAACGCGTATGCATTTTATTGTATCACGCATCATGTCCCATCCCATTCGAATGAGTTATCAAACGATATATGAACGCGGACATTCTGTTTATCGTTCGAACGCGTTATCAAATGCTACTCGAACGCTTACATTCTGTTTACCATTCGAACGTGTTTACGAACACTACACGAACGCGCACACACTGGACAGATTCCTTCATCATGTTTCATGCATGTTTGTTCCCTTAGTCATTCCCTCCCCTATCATATGCTTAGTTAGCTCTCTTCAATATTTATGCCTTTACCGTTATTGTTTGTTTATATTTTCCGCATTTATTCAATATGCTCCTGAGATCGTGTGCTCACTTTTATTATCAATGCCTTTATAGTTGTTATTAGTTACATTATTACACTTCACTGCTTAATACGTTCATGAATTATGTACATTGCCTTCATTTCTTTCATTTACGATTATGGGTGTGCAAACTTGCATGGTGCTTAAATTATCTGGTACGTGTTGCATGAGATTTGGTCGTACTATTACATAAATCATTTCATTACAAGTGGCATAAGTAAGGGACCATTCCGAACCCAACGGTTTGAGGTCTTCCCTTGCAAAGGGTGAGTGCTGCCTTAAATCATTTTCTCGGTTCACACCGGGTGGCGGCTCTATTTTTAGTTCTCCGATTTAGTTCCCTCTTGGGCTATTCTGTACTCCCAACTAGGCCGCGATCCCGGAACAGCGTCTCCGATTTCTGTGTCCTACACTTGCACCCAAATTGCATAGCGCCTTACCAAAATATCGATTCCCAATAGTGCATGGTATGGTGAAGCTGGCAGGATCCTTTAGCTTTGGGGGAAACGTCTTCTATATGATGGCACTACACTCCTATATGAGTGCCACTATTTCAAAATCTCTCAGGTTTCTTTTCTTTGACATTATCTCCTTCATAAGCTTTACATAGTTAGGCATATGTTCCAAAGCATATGTGAATGGGATGTTTATATGGATCTTCTTAAAGATACCCTAAATCTTGGCAAATTGAGCATCCAACTTCTTCTTTTGAAAGCGTTGAGTGTATGGAAATTGTGTCTTAGAGATAGAATGTGGTTTATTAGTAAGAGCTGGTATATTGTTCTCTTCTTCTATTACTGCTTCCTCCGGAAATGGCGTTTTTTTTTCTTTACTGCATAAGTCCTAAGAGGTATCTTTTGTCTTTTTTCCAATTCTGAGGGTTATGGCTTGACACTGCTCTTAGGGGTTGACTTAGTATTACTAGGAAATACCCCTTACTGTTGACTAGTCATGGAAGAAGCAATCTGCCCAATCTGGACTTCTAAGGATTTCATTGTTGCCCCTATTTTACCTATATGTGTTTCAATATTGTTCAGCCTCGACTCATTCTTCTCAAACCTCTCTGAATTTTTAGCAACAAACATGCTCATTAGGTCTTCTAAGGAAGGTTTCTGCTCCGCTCTTTGATTATTATAGCCAATAAGAGGTTGCAAGAGATTCTCTGTATTAGCATAGGACAAGTTCGTATGGTAATAGTTAGGCATGGGATTACCTCTATAGTTGTTTAAGTTCTGATTGTTCACGTATTGAACTTGCTTATATCATCCATCTGGTAAGTTCATTCTATTAGCAACAGCAGATTCAATAGATGGTTGGCCCTATTGAGTGGTCAATGCTGCTAGATGAGTCGTGAGGGATGACACTTGAGCTGTAAGTGCAACAATAGGATCCACTCCATATATACCAGCCACCTTAGGCACATTAGTGGGTTCATTTGGTCATTGAAAATTATTAATGGCCATCTCCTCGAGTAGAGCATAGTTATTTTTAAAAGATTTCTTGAATAAGGTTCCTCCAACAGTTACATCGACCATGGTTCTATTAGGACCATTCAACCCATTGTAGAATAACTGAATCTGAACCCAGTCTTCAAAATTATGTTGTGGGCATCTCATAAGTAGATCTTTAAAGGGCTCTCTTGCCTCGTACAAGTTCTAAGTCTCCAAGTGCTTAAATATGCTAATTTCTGTCCTCAGTTGGGATGATTTAGCTAGTGGAAAAAACCTCGCCAGAAATTTTGTAGCCATATCCTGCCATGCCATGATGCTCCCCATCGGAATGGATTATAGCCGACCCCTCGCGTTGTTTCTTAAAGAGAATGGGAACAAGCGTAGCCTGATGGTATCTTTAGTCACACCATTCATCTTTATGGTGTCCGCCATCTCCAAAAACATCCTTAAATGCACATTGGGATCCTCTACAGCAGAACCCCCAAACTGATTATTTTCCACCATGTTGATCAATGAAGGTTTAAGCTCAAAGTTATTAGCATTGATTGGTGGGAGTGCAATCCCGGAATAGTTATAGTCTATGACTGGCTTGAAGTGATCTTGGATTGCCACCTAGCGTGGATTATTGTCTCTATTTTTAGCCGCCATTGCTTCTTTTTCAAGTTTCTTCTATTTCCTTAGTTTTCTCATTGTTCTTTCTATTTCAGGATCAAACAGGAGGGAGTCAAGATTTGTGGATCTTCACATCCACGGAAACACAAAAAGATAAAAGAAAAATTAATCAAATAAAAACAAAACAAAAATAAATTAAAAATAAAATAAAAAATATAAATTAAAGCTAATGTTACTTAGTAATACTATTAATGTGAATTAAATTTACAATCACCGGCAACGGCGCCAAAAACTTGTTGTAATATTTTATATCGTACCGCAAGTGTATAGTGTCAAGTTTTAGTAAAGATGAGTGAAAGAGTGTAGAACCCACAGGGATTGTATTCAACTAATAATAAGTAATATAATTAATGATCCTAATTTTATTTAGAAAACAATTAAATTAAGATTAAAACTAAATAAGCAAATATCAAAGCGTTAAATCAAGATAAGCTAAGATGATATAGATTTTAGAGTCTGATTTCGCATATCTATCCCCTATGTATTTGTCATGCCATTCAATCCTTATTCAGTTGTATTTTTTATAGGTCAAGAATCCTAAAGTATTTATCTCCCTCACCCAAGCAATATTGAAAAGATTATTAATTACAAACTTCGATATCCCTATAAAAATCTAATAATTAACAACTCATTATGATTTGTGATTCTTTGTTAACGACTTCAAAGGAATTATAGATTCTCCAGAACTCTATAAAACCCCTAGGTTATATTCTCTAGATCCTATTCAAAATCCCTCTCTCCTGATCGATAGATTCTAAACATTCATCATCTCAATTTGTGGCCAACAAACAAGAAGCATTAAACGCAAGAGAATATAAATAAACTGAATTATAACTTTATAAAAATCAAATTGACAAATAATACATAGGTTCAAGCATTGCTACATCATCCTCTAGAACAATAGAGTTAGTTCAAGACTAAAGATAGAAACAATGAAAGTATGGTCCTGAATCCAACAGAAATCATTAAAGTTAATGGAAGAAACTAGATGATAAAACCCAAATCGAATCCCTTCGCTTTTGGACATCACCTCATTCGTCTCCTCTTGTCGCTCTTCAATCTTCCTCTTTGGATCTCTTTAAAATAATTTGTTTTGAGTCTGGAGTTTTATATTTCTCCTCCTTTAGGGTTTTGGACGTGCTTCTATATTTATAAGGAAGTCCTAGAGTCCTTGTGCATATAGAATACGACTTTATGAAGTATCTGGGTTCCTATCGCAGCGTCGCGACGCCACTTTTGGAGTTGTGGTGCCTAATGTTGGAATGTATGCCCTAGAGCTACATGTGATGTAAACGGTTTTATGTGTTTTTGAAATAAAACGATGCATTATTCATTTATCAAATTGTTTGTTCAATTTTCGCATATTATATATCATCTTAAATACCCTAGATTACTTATGTACCTTCAGACTTAGTGTATGAGTGTCATACACAAGAGGACTTAAGTATGAAGTTAGTAATTTTAAAAAGTCCATAGAGAGCAAACAAAGCGAGTATTTTGTTTGTGGTTTATCTATAGCTGCGGTTCATTCTATATTTATATGGCGATCTTGATCCGGATCATCCATGTAGAGACATGAGAATGGAGGCACCTTGTATGATGCGATCATATAGGACTGGACCCAGATGGAAATGACATTCTTATAATATCCGTTAAGCTAAGAAAGTCATTTCAATCTACTAGATGGTCATATATGGATTGATCTTAATCCTGAGTGTATTACGAACTCCTGCATGGCAGGCTGTGTCCTTTTATTTACAAAGGTGAGGTTGGTGTAGCAATCCCGACCAATAGCTACGTACTTTGGGGACACAGTTTGTTTTGTAGCTGGGAACGTTTTACATAGACATGGAGTTCACTCCTTCTTACGAGAAGTAGATGAGTATCTTTCTTAAGGGTTAATTCGGTACTTGAACGATTTAAGCGCTCAAGTCTCTCTATTACGAATAGAAATATTAAAATTGATAATAGTTATGAATAAATCGTTCATTAGAGAATCAATGGTACATAAGGTAAAAATAATTAGAGGGCTATAACGGACATTATGACCCAACTCTATTTATGAGATACTCGTGAAGGGTCAATTCGTATGTAATGACTATATCGATGGACGCCGACTTGGTTCGGCTTAATATATCATCTACGGTAACGAGAGTGCAACTTCAGGTTTTTATTGGAATAACCTGGAGTTAATAATTCAGAATATTTAATTAAGAGCTTAATTAATATTTCGAGATTATTGGAGCTCGGAACCGTAGGTCCATTTGGTCCCCGTGCTAGCTCAATATACTATAACGGATTTAGTATAATTGGATAGTCCAATTATATACTTACAAAAGGATAAATATTATTAATATGATTAATAATATTAATTATGTGACATTTGGAACTATATGTTAAAAGTTAATGTATAATTTGTATAATAAATGATTATATGATAATTATTTATTATTAATAATTAAATTATATATGATCTAATTTAAATGAAGGCTAAAGTTGGAATTTCATATTTATGGGTTTTGGAAACCCTTGATATTACTTTGGTAGTTAATTCATTTAAATGGATATTTACTATTCATATTTGTAACATATATTTGCTTAAAGGTAAGTAAATGAGTTGTTACAAAATTAAATGAAAAATTAACTACTACATCTTGTAATGGCCGAAAATATAAGGCTTGAAGAGGGAATGGATTTGTTTATTTTGGAAACAAAATAATCCTTTGCATTATTATTGGAAGTTATGACTTTCAATATGGTTAATTACTTATTCAATTTTATAACATCTTTTTAATAATGGTAATTAAAATTTGATGTTACAAAATTTAATCTAATTCCCAGCCTTGGCCGAATTTGACCATATGGGGAGGGGATTGGTTGTTTTGTTTTGAGAAACAAAATTGACCTAAGTATAAAAAGAAAATTTGATTTTCTTTTGGCCCTCTCTCATTCTTGGAACCCTAGCCACCTTCTTCTTATTCTCTACCATTCTCTCAAAAGTTGAGAAACTCCATTGAAGAACAAGAAGAAGAAAAACAAAATATTAAGTGTGACTAAAATCTCTAAATCGTTTAGGGATTTATTTTTGTGAGTGTAGCCCACACTACTTTCTGTTAGTTGTGAGACATAGGTTGGAAGACCTTGTGGCGTTGAATCAAAATCATTATTCTCTTCATCTCTATCTCACGGCAGTGGGACTATTTTAATGTCCATTGTCGTGAATCATATAAATGATTCGGGGCTCGGTTTGTTTCATTTTAATTCGGGATTTTGGGAAACACCTAGGGAAACTTTTAGGACATTATTGAGGCTTTATTTTGAGTGATAAATCAGACCTAACATATCCTTGCAGTTCACGCATATTAGGGGCTGATTTGTGTGCAGTTCCGTTGTGTAACGGGTGAAAAACAGTCTGTTATTTCACTGCAGTTCGGGGGCTATTCGGGGACTATTTCGGGGGTATTCCAGGGCTGAAATCTTGTACAAAAAAGAAGAAAAATTTCAATATACTCACTGGTTGCATTCGGCCAAAGGAAGGGGAAAGCAGAAAAAAATTTCAAGTTCGATCTGTGTGCCTAATCGCTTCCGCTGCCCGAGGAAAGCGTTTCCTACACATAACTCTCAGGAAATATGTATTATGGATCCTTTGGGGGCTTCAAAATGCCACCCCAAATTATAGGAAAATAAGAGCCCGGTCAATGCACAATATTTTTTATGTTATATTTATGTTTCTTTCGAATTGTTTGAATAATATGTCATATAGCTTAGGATGCCCACTCTTGCATTTTACATGCCATAACATGTCATATATGCATTATCATTGTACACATAAAAATATGATTTTATGTTATTTAAAATGTTTAAATTAAAATATGATATGCATAGAAATCAATTAATTAGATTAATTGGATTTATGGTTTAAAATTTGAATTCTAATATATTGGGCTTAATTGGTGCATAATAAATTCCATTGGTATATAGGATGGAAACCCGAATATAAATTCCATAGCCGAATCTGAATGGACGGTAATATGGTCTGCACTCGGGATACAATTCCACGTACCATTGGATTTTATAACACACTAAGATTTATTAAAATATTTAATTAAAATTTTGACCTTTTAGAATTACATAAATTTTAAACTTATTAGTGTCTAGTATTTTAAGAGTTAAAATATAATAGCTCACTAATACCACTCTAATTAAATTAGTTTAATTGAGTAAAACTATTAGTAGAGACTAATGAAATATTAGTGATACAATTTTAATAGTTAAAATTGATTAGCTCACTTATGACAAACTAGTGTAAATAAAAATTATGATTTAGCCGCCATAAATTTATCCACACTAGTTAAAAATAAAATATTAGATATTTTAGATAGAAACCTTAATTTTTAAAATAGTGAGTGGGAGAGGGATATACGACAGTATATCCCGCGATCTCCGTTGTTAGTCCAAAAACGTGAGATTCAAAAGGTGCCTCGAGACGACTTTATTTTCGTCCCCATACGGATGGTGTCCATTTGAGTCAATATCAGGTTTGGGTTCCGAGAGGATAGGGATTCTAGATGTATCTTGTGAACTGACCTACCCTACGGCGGCACTTCACTCGTTAAGTCCAAGAATCCCGAAACGACGGGTTACACTCACAAAGGAATAATTAACTGTTAATAAAATTCCTTGATCGAATGAAACGGTAGTTGTTTAATAAAGGAATAAGAGTTATTCCCGCATATATTAAATTGACTGAGATTGTCTCGATCTATCATGCGAGTACTTGACCTACCATACGGCGGCACTTACTTGTAGGATGATAGATTTCCGTGGCATAGTAATTCTCTTAGGTTTCTAATTCATTATTCATGGTTCATGCATCATGTTTAATTTAATGCCAAAATTATTTGATGATTATATGCGATGAATGAATGTTAAATGCATGTTTATTTTATTTTTCAGCCATGGTTTCTCCAATTATTTTCATACTCTCAAACGATAAATTAACGGGAGAAAACTATGTTAAGTGGAAAAGTAACATGAACAATATCATGGTCTATGAAGACCTAAAGTTTGTCCTGACAGAGGAACTTCCTCTTGAGCCGGCCAGAAATACTGGCCAAGCTGTGCGCGATACCTACCAGAAATGGGTGGCAGCAAATGAGAAAGCTTGCTGCTACTTGCTAGCAAGGATGTCTGAGGTTCTTGCTGCAAAGCATGAACCTATGGCTCTAGCATCTCAGATGATGGAGTCATTACAAGGCATGTTTGGGCAGCCTTCGGAGCGTCAACGCCATGAGGCCATGGTCTCAGCGATGACTGCTAGAATGAAGGATGGTACATCAGTCCGAGAGCACGTCTTGAGGATAATGACATATCTCAACACTGTTGAAACCCATGGAGCTCGTATTGACGAGCGTAGCCAGGTGACCATGATCATGGAAACTCTTCCGAAGAGTTTCCTGCAGCTTAAGAGAAACTATGTTATGAACAATTTGACTTTTACTTTGACCCAACTGCTTAATGAGCTCACCCATTACGAGTCCATGATTGTGGATCCTCGTAAGTCCAGTGCAGAGGCAAAGTTGCCGAGTCTTCTAAATCTGCAAAGTTGAAGAAGAAAAGCACTGGGAAGGCTAAAGGAAAGCCCATGAAGAAGAAGAACAAGAAATGCTCCAGGATGCCAAGCCCAAAGGAAAATGTTTCCACTGCAACAAGAATGGGCATTGGAAAAGGAACTGTCCTAAATACCTTGCTAAGCTGAAGGAGAAAAAGGAAACAGGTAAATATGATTTACTCGTTATTGAATCTCTATTAGTGGAAGATGATAAATCCGCTTGGATTGTTGATTCTGGAGCCACTAATCATGTTTGTTCTTCTTTGCAGCTACTTGATTCATGGAGGGACCTTGCTGAAGGTGACTACACCATGAGGGTCGGGACAGGGGATACCGTCACATTCATTGACGATTATTCAAGATATGGGTATGTCTACCTAATGCATCATAAATCAGATAACTTTGAAAAGTTCAAAGAGTATCGTACTGAGGTTGAGATCCAATTAGGTAAGACAATTAAAACTCTACGATCAGATAGTGGAGGGGAATACCTCGACAGAGATTTCGAGGAATTCTTAGTTGAGCATGGGGTAGTATCCCAGCTCACAGCGCCTGGAACACCACATCAAAATGGTGTTGCAGAGAGGAGAAATCGGACCCTACTAGACATGATGAGATCTATGTTTAGTTATAGCTCACTACCTAGTTCATTTTGGGGATATGCACTGCAAACCGCAATGCATATCCTTAATGTAGTTCCATCTAAGTCTGTTCCTAAGACTCCCTTAGAGTTGTGGAATGGTCGTAAAACTAGTTTACGACATTTCCGCATATGGGGGTGTCCAGCACATGTGTTGAAGAATAAGACTACAAAGTTGGAGCCACGTTCTCAGGTGTGCCTATTTGTAGGCTATCCTAAATAGACTATGGGTGGATTCTTCTACAGTCCTAATGATAACAAAGTGTTTGTATCAAAAAATACTACATTTCTCGAGGAGGACTATATGAGGGAGTTCAAACTTCGAAGTAAAGTGTTACTCGAGGAGTTACTTGTTGGTTCGACCAGCACGCCATAATCAACGAAAGTTTACAAATACATAGTACCTTCGACATCTGATAGTCAGATGCAAGCTCGTCAGAATGATCTACCGCCTAGACATATTGGGAGGGTTGTACGACAACCTGATCGCTACCTAGGGGTTGGAGAGGCAGAAGTTGTCACATCCAGCGATGGCATAGATGATCCATTGACCTATAGTAGAGCAATGGATGATTCTGACAAAGAGGAATGGCTCAAAGCCATGAACCTAGAGATGGAGTCTATGTACTCCAACTCGGTCTGGGAACTTGTAGACCAACCTGATGGGGTGAAACCCATAGGTTGTAAGTGGATCTACAAGAGGAAGAGGGGATCAGATGGGAAGGTACAGACCTTCAAGGCTAGACTAGTGGCCAAGGGTTATACCCAGAAAGAGAGAGTTGACTATGAGGAAACTTTCTCGCCAGTAGCCATGCTTAAATCCATCTGCACTCTTCAATCCATTGCCGCATATTATGACTATGAAATTTGGCAAATGGATGTCAAGACTGCATTCTTGAATGGCAATCTTGATGAAAGTATCTATATGATACAACCAGAGGGGTTCATTGCCCAAGGTCAAGAGCAAAAGGTTTGCAAGCTGCAAAGGTCCATTTATGGACTGAAGCAGGTATCTCGATCTTGGAATATAAGATTTGATACAACGATCAAGTCTTATGATTTTGAGCAGAATTTTGATGAGCCTTGTGTATACAAGCGCGTCATCGACAGGAATGTGTTTTTTCTTATTTTATATGTCGATGATATTTTACTCTTTGGGAATGATGTAAAGATATTATCAGACGTGAAAACCTGGCTAGCTAACCAATTACAAATGAAAGATTTGGGAGAGGCCAGTTATATTCTTGGGATTCAGTTACTTCGGGATCGCAAGAAACGACTGTTAGCTATGTCTCAGGCATCCTATATCGACAAGATCCTTGTGTGATTTGGGATGCAGAATTCCAAGAAAGGCAATCTGCCTTATCGGTATGGAATTCATTTTTCAAAGGAACAGTCTCCTAAGACACCTCAAGATGTTGAGGAAATGAGACATATCTCATACGCCTCAGCAGTTGGTAGTCTCATATACGCTATGTTATGCATGAGACCGGACATCTGTTTTACAGAGGGAGCAGTCAGTAGGTTTCAATAAACCCAGGATTGGATCACTGGGTGGCTGTGAAACATGTTCTCAAGTATCATAGGAGAACGAGAAATTATATGCTTGTGTATTCCGGTGAGGATATGATCCGAAGGGGATATATAGACTCTGATTTTCAGACAGATGTAGATTCTAGGAAATCTAAATCTGGATCAGTGTTCACTCTAGGTAGTGGGGCTATAGTATGGCGGAGTATAAAGCAATCTTGTATTGATGACTCCACCATGGAGGCTGAATATGTAGCAGCTTGTGAAGCAGCTAAGAAAGCAGTCTGGCTCCGTAAATTCTTGGGAGATCTGGAAGTTGTTCGAGATATGGATAGACCACTCATACTCTATTGCGATAATAGTGGTGTCGTGGCTAATTCCAAAGAACCAAGAAGCCACAATAGGGGAAAGCATATAGAGAGGAAATATCATCTCATCGGGGAGATAGTGCAGAGGGGAGACGTTACCGTCACAAAGATTGCATCCGCATAGACCTGGCTGATCCGTTTACAAAGACCTTGCCGGCTAAAGTTTTTGAAGGTCACCTAGATGGTCTAGGATTACGTGACATGTCCCATTTGCTCTAGTGCAAGTGGGAGATTGTTGGAATGTATGCCCTAGAGCTACATGTGATGTAAACGATTTTATGTGTTTTTTAAATAAAATGATGCATTATTCATTTATCAAATTGTGTGTTCAATTTTCGCATATTATATATCATCTTAAATACCCTAGATTACTTATGTACCTTCAGACTTAGTGTATGAGTGTCATACACAAGAGGATTTAAGTCTGAAGTTAGTAATCTTAAAAAGTCCATAGAGAGTAAACAAATCGGGTATTTGTTTGTGGTTTATCTATAGCTGCGGTCCATTTTATATTTATATGGCGATCTTGATTCGGATCATCCATGTAGAGATATGAGAATGGAGGCACCTTGTATGATGCGATCATATAGGACTGGACCCATATGGAAATGACATTCTTATAATATCCGTTAAGCTAAGAAAGTCATTTCAATCTACTAGATGGACATATATGGATTGATCTTAATCCTGAGTGTATTACGAACTCCTGCATGGCAGGCTGTGTCCTTTGATTTACAAAGGTGAGGTTGGTGTAGCAGTCCCGACCAATAGCTACGTACTTTGGGGACACGTTTTATTTTGTAGCTGGGAACGTTTTACATAGACATGTAGTTCACTCATTCTTGCGAGAAGTAGATGAGCATCTTTCTTAAGGGTTGATTTGGTACTTGAACGATTTGAGCGCTCAAGTCTCTCTATTACGAATAGAAAGATTAAAATTCATAATAGTTATGAATAAATCATTCACTAGAGAATCAATGGTACTTAAGGTAAAAATAATTAGAGGGGTATAACGGGCATTATGACCCTGCTCTAATTACGAGATACTTGTGAAGGGTCAATTCGTATGTAATGACTATATCGATGGACACTGACTTGGTTCGGCTTAATATATCATCTACGGCAACGAGAGTGCAACTTCAGGTTTTTAGTGGAATAACCCGGAGTTAATAATTCGGAATATTTAATTAAGGGCTTAATTAATATTTCGAGATTATTGGAGCTCGGACCGTAGGTCCATTTGGTCCTATGCTAGCTCAATATACTATAGCGGATTTAGTATAATTGGATAGTCCAATTATATACTAACATAAGGATAAATATTATTAATATGTTTAATAATATTAATTATGTGACACTTGGAACTATATGTTAAAAGTTAATGTATAATTTGTATAATAAATGGTTACATGATAATTATTTATTATTAATAATTAAATTATATATGATCTAATTTAAATGAAGGCTAAAGTTGGAATTTCATATTTATGGGTTTTGGAAACCCTTGATATTACTTTGGTAGTTAATTCATTTAAATGGATATTTACTATTCATATTTGTAACATATATTTGCTTAAAGGTAAGTAAATGAGTTGTTACAAAATTAAATGAAAAATTAACTACTACATCTTGTAATGGCCGAAAATATAAGGCTTGAAGAGGGAATGGATTTGTTTATTTTGGAAACAAAATAATCCTTTGCATTATTATTGGAAGTTATGATTTTCAATATGGTTAATTGCTTATTCAATTTTATAACATCTTTTTAATAATGGTAATTAAAATTTGATGTTATAAAATTTAATCTAATTCCTAGCCTTGACCGAATTTGACCATATGGGGAGGGGATTGGTTGTTTTGTTTTGAGAACAAAATTGACCTAAGTATAAAAAGAAAATTTGATTTTCTTTGGCCCTCTCTCATTCTTGGAACCCTAGCCACCTTCTTCTTCTTCTCTACCATTCTCTCAAAAGTTGAGAAACTCCATTGAAGAACAAGAATAAGAAAAAGAAAATATTAAGTGTGACTAAAATCTCTAAATCGTTTAGGGATTTATTTTTGTGAGTGTAGCCCACACTACTTTCCGTTAGTTGTGAGACATAGCTTGGAATACCTTCTAGCATTGAATCTAAATCATTATTCTCTTAATCTCTATCTCACGGCAGTGGGACTATTTTATTGTCCATTGCCGTGAATCATATAATTGATTCGGGGCTCGGTTTGTTTCGTTTTAATTCGGGATTTTGGGAAACACCTAGGGAACCTTTTAGGACTTTATTTTGGCTGTATTTTGAGTGATAAATCAGACCTAACACATCATTGCAGTTCACGCATATTAGGGGCTGATTTGTGTGCAGTTCCGTTGTGTAACGGGTGAAAAACAGTCTGTTATTTCACTGAAGTTCGGGGGCTATTCGGGGACTATTTCGGGGGTATTCCAGGGCTGAAATCTTGTACGAAAAAGAAGAAAATTTTCAATATACTCACTGGTTGCATTCGGCCAAAGGAAGGGGAAAGCAGAAAAAAATTTCAAGTTCGATCTGTGTGCCTAATCGCTTCCGCTGCCTGAGGAAAGCGTTTCCTACAATTGGCATCAAGAGCGAGGTTGAAAAGTGTTCTTAATCCTTTTCTTTTTCATTTAAAGTTTATGTTTTTAATATATTTATATGAGTTATAAATATTATATGCGTGTTTAGATGAGTGGGCACATTGTGATATTCATATGATGAATGTTTTTGTTATTTCATGCGATGAATGGATTTTGCATTGGTCGTAAATTTTTCCGGCTCTTATTTTTGTAGTTGGTTTTGTTTTTGGGATGTAAGGCCATAAGGCCATTGTTTACATTTGTTGTAATTTTATTTTTCAATGGAAAATTTCAATTTTTGATTTGGACCACCGAAGTCGCAAAAGGAGCCAACACCACTTTGAAGCGGGATTTGAAGACCAAGGAATGCCCTGGTGAATCTTATGTACTTATTAGATTAGTATCGGAAAAATAAGAGCCCGGACAAAGCAAAATATTTTTTATGTTATATGTATGTTTATTTCGAATTGTTTGAATAACATGTCATATAGCTTAGGATGCCCACTCTTGCATTTTACATGCCATAACATGTCATAGATGCATTATCATCGTACACATAAAAATATGATTTTATGTTATTTAAAATGTTTAAATTAAAATATGATATGCATATAAATCAATTAATTAGATTAATTGGACTTATGGTTTAAAATTTGAATTCTAATATATTGGGGTTAATTGGTGCATAATAAATTCCATTGGTATATAGGATGGAAACCCGGATAGAAATTTCATAGCCGAATCCGAATGGACGGTAATATGGTCTGCACTCGGGATACAATTCCACGTACCATTGGATTTTATAACGCACTAAGATTTATTAAAATGTGTAATTAAAATTTTGACCTTTTAGAATTCCAAAAATTTTAAACTTATTAGTGTCTAGTATTTTAAGAGTTAAAATATAATAGCTCACTAATACCACTCTAATTAAATTAGTTTAATTGAGTAAAACTATTAGTAGAGACTAATGAAATATTAGTGATACAATTTTAATAGTTAAAATTGATTAGCTCACTTAAGACAAACTAGTGTAAATAAAAATTATGATTTAGCCGCCATAAATTTATCCACACTAGTTAAAATAAAATATTAGATATTTTAGATAGAAACCTTAATTTTTAAAATAGTGAGAGGGAGAGTGATATACGATAGTATATCCCGCGATCTCCGTTGTTAGTCCAAAAATGTGAGATTCAAAAGGAGCCTCGAGACGGCTTTGTTTTCGTCCCCCTACGGATGGTGTCCATTTGAATCAATATCAGGTTTGGGTTCTGAGAGGATAGGGATTCTAGATGTATCTTGTGAACTAACCTACCCTACGGCGGCACTTCACTCGTTAAGTCCAAGAATCCCGAAACGACGGGTTACACTCACAAAGGAATAATTAACTGTTAATAAAATTCCTTGATCGAATGAAACGGTAGTTGTTTAATATAGGAATAAGAGTTATTCCCGCATATATTAAATTGACTGAGATTGTCTCGATCTATCATGTGAGTACTTGACCTACCCTATGGCGGCACTTACTTGTAGGATGATAGATTTCTGTGGCATAGTAATTCTCTTAGGTTTCCAATTCATTATTCATGGTTCATGCAACATGTTTAATTTTATGCCAAAATTATTTGATGATTATATGCGATGAATGAATGTTAAATGCATGTTTATTTTATTTTTAAGCCATGGTTTCTCCAATTATTTCCATACTCTCAAACGATAAATTAACGGGAGAAAACTATGTTAAGTGGAAAAGTAACATGAACGATATCCTGGTCTGTGAAGACCTAAAGTTTGTCCTGACGGAGGAACTTCCTCCCAAGCCGGCCAGAAATACTGGCCAAGCTGTGCGCGATACCTACCAGAAATGGGTCGCAGCAAATAAGAAAGCCCGCTGCTACATGCTAGCAGGGATGTCTGAGGTTCTTGCTACGAAGCATGAACCTATGGCTCTAGCATCTCAGATGATGGAGTCATTATAGGGCATGTTTGGGCAGCCTTCAGAGCGTCAACGCCATGAGGCCATGGTCTCAGCGATGACTGCTAGGATGAAAAATGGTACATTAGTCTGAGAGCACGTCTTGAGGATGATGACCTATCTCAACACTGCTAAAACCCATGGAGCTCATATTGACGAGCGTAGCCAAGTGACCATGATCATGAAACTCTTCTGAAGAGTTTCCTACAGTTTAAAAGCAACTATGTTATGAACAAGTTGACTTTTACTTTGACCAAACTACTTAATGAGCTCACCAATTACAAGCCTATGCTTGTGGATCCTCGTAAGTCCAGTGCAGAGGCAAATGTTGCCGAGTCTTCTAAATCTGCAAAGATGAAGAAGAAAAGCACTGGGAAGGCTAAAGGAAAGCCCATGAAGAAGAAGAACAAGAAATGCTCCAAGGATGCCAAGCCCAAAGGAAAATGTTTCCACTGCAACAAGAATAGGCATTGGAAAAGGAATTGTCATAAATACCTTGCTGAGCTGAAGGAGAAAAAGGAAACATGTAAATATGATTTACTCGTTATTGAATCTCTTTTAGTGGAAGATGATAAATCCGCTTGGATTGTTGATTCTGGAGCCACTAACCATGTTTGTTCTTCTTTGCAGCTACTTGATTCATGGAGGGACCTTGCTGAAGGTGACTACACCATGAGGGTCGGGACAGGGGATGCCGTCACATTCATTGACGATTATTCAAGATATGGGTATGTCTACCTAATGCATCATAAATCAGATAACTTTGAAAAGTTCAAAGAGTATCGTGCTGAGGTTGAGATCCAATTAGGTAAGATAATTAAAACTCTACGATCAGATAGTGGAGGGGAATACCTCGACAGAGATTTCGAGGAATTCTTAGTTGAGCATGGGATAGTGTCCCAGCTTACAGGGCCTGGAACACCACATCAAAATGGTGTTGCAGAGAGGAGAAATCGGACCCTACTAGACATGATGAGATCTATGTTAGTTATAGCTCACTACCTAGTTCATTTTGGGTGATGGTTATGAATACTTCGTCACATTCATTGACGATTATTCAAGATATGGGTATGTCTACCTAATGCATCAAAAATTAGATACCTTTGAAAAGTTCAAAGAGAATCGTGTTGAGGTTGAGAACCAATTAGGTACGACAATCAAAACTCTACGATCAGATCGTGGAGGGGAATACCTCGACAGAGATTTCGAGGAATTCTTAGTTGAGCATTGGATAGTATCCCAGCTCACAGCGCCTGGAACACTGTTGGACAATTATGACCCATAGCGTCACTATTTGTACAGATCATGGTGTTGTTGTACAAATTAACTGTGACAAAGGAGATTGCTCTTTTATCATTTGTGATTACATCACCTAGATATATAAATGATAGGAAGTCCCTATGATTTGTTCCTGGATGGAGAATGATATGAGACAGTATCAGTCCACGAAGGATAAATCATTAAATATCTCTAGTCAGAGTATTATCGAGATTGGATATCGATAAATACGTAAAAGACTAGTATTACACTTGTGCGCGTTGTGAGGGCACAACGGCATAGTTCTCATATATTTGGGTATAGGATACTCATGCAAGTGTAATAGGAGATTGTGTTTTACCGATGGTACGGGAAACAACTTCACTCTGGATAGACCCCCTCGGAATTCCATTGGTGGAATGACTATGTGTCTATGGAAGTCCGAAATCAGGGTAGGTGTATTTGGTCTTAACCTAAGACTTGCACCGCTAATACTTACGACAATCAATATACTTTGGTTTTGGTCGTCCAAGGCTTTAACCTGGCTCTGATACCATTGTTGGTTTCTATTAAGGTCCCAAGGATGAAATCAACCATAAAACACATGTGAATACACAAAGGAGAATGGCGAAATCATACTCCCATCAAACGGATTGGATGCTACGAAGAACAAAAATTTATGCCCTCCTCCATGAAGCTCGGCAGTGGGCTGATTTTGTCTTCAAAATTTCGGTATCTTGAGCCAATATTAAGCATAAAAAAATTTAGGGTTAAAATTTGGGTAAAATTGATTTTGAGCATGATCAATGAAATTGGATGAAATAGTATGCTTAAATGTGTTTTAATTGATGATTGATTGGATCAATTTGAGGAAATGTTGTTTGGAACAAATTTCCCCAAATTTTTGTGTTGGCCGAAAATACATTGAACCCTAATGTCTTGGATTTTTTGATTTTTGATCATTGGATATGTTGGAAATCATTTGGGGATATTGATTTAATGTTGAATTTGATTCAATTGGATTGGATTTGTAATTTGGCATAACAAACCCTAAAAGCCGAGAGTTAGAGAGCCTTAAATTCTTGGTGATTTTTATTTCGTTGATCATTGGATGACTTGAAACGATTTAGGATGTTGATTTAATGTCGATTGTGGAATTAATTGGATTGAAACCGAATCGGACACAAAATCCCCTTCAATTGCCGAGACATGTAGCATGGTATATGGGTTTGATTTTTGTTAAATTGTGTTGGACATAATTTAATAATGATAAGCATGATTAATCAGGCTAATTTGATGTTTTGGAAATATTGATTTGGGTGATTAATAATGCTATGCACTTTGTTTAATTAAATTATGAAATTGGATTTTTATGGTTTAATTAAATTGGGCTTAAAATTGGATTTGGGCTTTTAAAGTTGTTATTGGGCTTATTGGGCTTGGTTGTACCAAGTTAGGTTTAGGCCAAATGGATTGGATCCAATTGGGCCCAAAACCGCTTCCATAAAGCCCAAATTCGACTTAATAGACCTTTAAAGTTTAATTGGGCCTAATGGGCCTAAATTTATTTATGGGCTTATGGGGTAACTCCCGGATTGGATTTTGGTTATTCGGTTTGACCCGAGTTGACCAAAAGTCCACGCCTTAAGAAATTAATTAAAAGCCCATTGGACTTTA
Source organism: Zanthoxylum bungeanum (assembly GCA_019454045.1). Taxonomy (NCBI): domain Eukaryota; kingdom Viridiplantae; phylum Streptophyta; class Magnoliopsida; order Sapindales; family Rutaceae; genus Zanthoxylum; species Zanthoxylum bungeanum. Next base: position 435,691 of record SKCR01042829.1, read on the forward strand.
ATTGAATTGACGTTGGACGTTAATCGGGCTTTGAGACCCGTAACGATTAAATTTGGAATTTAAGTCGTAAAAGTTCATTAATAAAGTGTAGTATTTAATTTGGAATTAAATAATGAATTAGTATTAAATACATATTAAATTGGATTTATTTTGTAGTTTAATTTAATTCGAGAATTCGTACTTTGAGTACTTATTCGCAAAAACGAGTTTGACTCGAGCAAAATCAAATCGTTGTTTGAACATTGGATGCTCACTAATTATCAGATTAATTAATTTGATTAGATTGATTGATAACATGCTTGTGTGAATACATGGTTGCGATGCATGAATAATGTATATCGGATGGACATTAGATGGGTGGGACAATTTTAGAAATTATTGTAATAAATTTGATTTATTAAATTGGACCTGCGTGTCCAGCCTTATCACCTCCATACTCTTTGTATTCTCTTTTCACCTATTCCCCTCAATGTAAATGAGGTTTCTTTAGAAGTGTAGTGTAACGGGTAGAAGGAATTTTTGTGCTAGTGGGAGAGAGAAAATGAGAGATTTGATCTAGGATCAATGTATAAAGTATCCATCCGCATATCATTATTATTTTATTATACGCGCTTTATTATGTGTTTAGAATTCATGTTTAAGGGTGTATGATGATGAGACCTTAACAAAGATAATAAATTGGTTACCAATTTGCACTCGAAAAACCCTCACAAAATATTAAGCGTCTTTCCTTCCATTGAGTGATTCTCACTCAAGATCCGAGACTGGCATTGGCTTGTTGGCCAAAGTCAAGGCCTTTGTCCGTCGAGGATGTGTTTGAATCACGAGAGCTTTGTTCCGTATTGGTGTCTTGTCCAAGTCGTGGTTTGTTGGCCAAAGTCAAGACCACTTCTTATCCATCGACATTGATTACGAGGCTTTCCATGGTCAATGGGTCACGCTTGACTGGGATCACTAAGTTTGTTGTGCCAAAGACAAGGCTTAGTTGATTCAGAGGAAAAAAGTTAGGTAATACATTGGATGTATTGGCATATATAAGATATATGTTTCAGACTTGGATGTCCCCATACTGGATCTGTGAATTGGATTGGATCGAATTGATCTTAGAGATCTACCTAGTTAATTATCATACAATTTGTTGGCCAAAGTCAAGATTGTGTGATATTTAACAGGATCCTAGCCCGCTACGAAACACGGTTTCCCGAGTACTCGACAGAGGGTTAGAGGCTCGCCGAAAAATAGTGGGAGGCAAGAATTGAATTTGCAATATTCGTTTAATTACTTGCCATACGCGCTCAAAACAAATATCATTCGTCAAATAAATTAAATATTAGTTGGACTAATATTTAAACGTTGTTTTAATTAACAGTTGGACTGTATTCAACGATTCATTTATAGTTGATTTTATAATTGGACTATAGTAATCAATATAATTGATTTTAATCTATTAAATTATAGTTGATTAAATAGTTGGACTATCAAAATCAAGATAAATTGAAAGATTGACATTTCAAACATAATCCTAGGGAAAATGTATTTAAATGGTTGAATTTTCAAATTGGGAATAAATTTCAGGATGGTCCTGGAAAAATAAGTTACTTTATTTGATAAAATAACATATTATGACTATGCCCGGAGTTAAGCAAATAGTAGAGCATAATCTTTGGAAGATTTATGTAATGATAACTTAAGTGCTTAATCCATTAAGCTTGTCGCAGTAGACTCCTTAATTTCTAAATCAGAACTAAGGGTTAGATCCTTAAAAGTATGATAAAGAAATTGAAGAATCTTCATAAATCTATACTTAGATTTTAGAAGTACTAAATTGCAATTAATAACTCTTGGAGAGTTAATGACTATTCTCAAGGAGACAAAGTCAAAGTTTGCAATAGGCAAGTAGTGCAGGCGCACCTTACTTCGATATCCTAGAAACCCGAGGCTTGGCCAAAGGCTTCTGGAATGTGGAAAAAGGCAAAGGTAAAATCATTATAATCTTCTGGGAAGATAATGGACATATCCCAAAATGTCTGCCTAAATGTGGCAAACGGGATCGCGAAAGCGTGACTGCCGTTTGGACAAAGTAGACATGAAGTAATTGAAGACGAGCAAGGCTCTGACTTCAAATATGTTTGTCAAGATTATGTTCACTACTAGTATTGAAATTGGATTTTAAATACTTAGTGTGGAACATAAATATATACTGATGTTCAGAATCTGCTATGAGCAGGATACTGACTTCAGTTGAGATTAATCTGCGAATTGGAAACGAGCCGAAAGTCGCTGTTTCAACCATAGATGCCTAAGTTTAGGAACTACCTTCGGGTGTGTACCTAAATTTGGAAACTGTTATAATGTAACTAGTTTGACTAGAAACATTATCTCTATATCAGTGATTAACCCGCTGCAGGTGAACCTTTATATCCTAGAACACTAAAGTGTTTTATTATATAAAGATGATATTGAGATAAACACATTAGATGTGAATAACAACATTTATATTTTGAATATAAATAAACTCAAACATATAACATGACAAACAAATAGCTCAAATTGATTTGATCAGAAGAAACTTAAAAGTGGCATTGTTGTCTGGGACACAATTAAACAAGACTCGTATATCCACACTTTTGAAGAGTGGGTACTAGGACTGATTTGATTCCAGTCAAATAAAGTCTACGAATCTAGTTTATTGGGCAAAGTGCCTAAAACACTATTTACTTGGTAAAAGTGTAAATGCCACCGATCTGTTAGCCCTAGTTCATAGCGAAGCAAGTGGGCCATGTCTAGCTAGGCTAGAGATGGATATGGATGTTTCGTGACCTATACGGATGTGGCATCGCGTTATGGTTATGTGTCTCTTAATGGAACACAAATCGGCAACTTTTAGAGTTCTCGACACGAAAATAGACAAACAGGTCGGCTATAGTATTATATACCGTCACGGTAAGACCGTAATGGAAAATACTTAAGCAATAAGTTTCTATTATACTTGAAAGAGTAAAGTATTCTTTCAAATGAGGACTCCTCCCGGAACACGTCAGTTTGACGGTGTGTCCGAACAGAGTAACCGAATTTTGTTGGACATGATAAGGTTAATCATGAGTCGCACTGAGCTACCATTTCCTTCAACGGATAAGCATAAAAAGTGCATAACTTATTTAGAATAAGGTTCCATTAATATCTGTTAGGCAGATTTCATATTAGATAAGAACAGGAACGAAATCGGGTTTCTCATTCCTGAAAATTTGGGTATGCTAGGCATAGTTTGGATGATACCAAACTAAAACCCAAATTGGATAAGTGCCAAATGTAGGTTATCCTAGGGATACCAAAGTATTGTACTTATACATCTCACTACAGAACAATGTAATTGTTGCTCACCATGCGGTTTTCCTAAGAGGAATACCGATATGCAGTGGTGAGTGGGAGGATAGTAAAACTCGATGAAAATCGGAGTAATATTATTCCAGGCACCGAATCTTAATGGAACATAAATAGTTCATCAAGGATGAAACTATTCCAATAATCTTCGAATACACAAGAACCACGTATGTTGGAGAGAGTCAGAAAACAACCTAGGGTATGGGTTTCTGATCACACCTCATAAAGATGTCTATCTTATTGAGAAATACCAACTGACTACATATGAGGAAGTGATACAAGGTATTGACTCCCTATTATGGAAAAGTGCCATGACATCCGAAATGGATTCCATGTATATCAACAAGTTTGGATACTAGTTGATGTACCGCAAGGCATTGTGCCTATTGGTACTTTATAAGTCTTCAAGGAAGACATACATGGATGGCAACATACCAACGTACTAAGTTAGGCTTGTAACGGAAAGGTATCGTTATCAATATTGTGTTGATTGCGATTCAACCTTTTAAATGTTGCCATGGTAAATCTATTTGGATAATGCTTGCTAATGCTGCATGTTTCATTTATGAAATATGTCAGCTAAACGGGAAAATCGCTTTCCTGAAAAGGAAACCTTTTGGAGGATGTTTACAACATCCTGACGGTTTTGTCGTACCAAAACTAGCAAACAAGGTTTGCGGGTTATTCGATCCATGTTTGGATTGAAGCAAACATAGATTCTTAGAATTATCGTTTTGATGTAATCATAATAGTTTATGATTTAATTCAAAACGTATATGATTCTTGTGTATATAAGAGGGTTAGTGGGAGCGCACTGACAGTGGTTGTCCTATAAAATAATGATAATATGTCATTTCTTGGAAATGATATTCCCATAATAAAACAATTGGCGAAATCTTGGCTTTCGAGAAAACTCTCCGAGAACTCATACATTGAAAAATATACGCGACCTGGTGTCTCATATGCTTTGAGCATATGGATTCACAAACAGGCCAATCCAAGTGATAGTCACTGGATTGATGTTAAGAACATCCGCTAGTTTCTTAAAGAACTAGGGATGCTATCTTAAACTATGGAGAATGAGAACTTGAAGTGACTGGGATCACTACTGCAAGTTTCCTAAACCGAAAAAATGACTACAAGTCACAAACGGTACTATACAGTTTGAATAACGGTACAGTGAGCTGGAAATCTGACAAGCAAGATACTGTTACCGAATAAACAGCAAATGCGGTTATTGTTGCAGCTGAGGCAGCAATTAGAAGCCTTTTGGGTCGATAATAAATCTAATTAGATTAGATATAATTTTGTTAGCAACTGAGCTAGGCGTCAGCACAGGCTAAAGAATTAATGGTCTCATCAACGATCCAGATATATACTTCGATATTCATCTGATTTGTTCGGATCATACATCGTGGCGAAGTGATGATCGAATAAATCGCATCAGACGATAATCATGTAAATCCACTGACGAAAGCCTTTTCTCAGCAGTTTGAGCCAACCGTACATAGTTCAGGTGTAAGACACTCAAGTGACTGGCTATAGGCCAAGTGGGAGATTGTTGGACAATTATGACCCATAGCGTCACTAATTGTACAGATCATGGTGTTGTTGTACAAATTAACTATGTGACAAAGGATATTGCTCTCTTATCATTTGTGATTAGATCACATAGATGTATAAATGATAGGAGGTCCCTATGATTTGTTCCTGGACGGAGAATGATATGAGACAGTATCAGTCCACGAAGGATAAATCATTAAATATCCCTAGTCAGAGTATTATCGAGATTGGACATCGATAAATACGTAAAAGACTAGTATTACACTTGTGCGCGTTGTGAGGCACAACGGTATAGTTCTCATATATTTGGGTATAGGATACTCATGCAAGTGTAATAGGAGGTTGTGTTTTACCGATGGTACGGGAAATAGCTTCGCTCTGGATAGACCCCCCGGAATTCCATTAGTAGTATGACTATGTGTCTATGGAAGTCCGAAATCAGGGTAGGTGTATTTGGTCTTAACCTGAGACTTGCACCGCTAATACTTACGACAATCAATATACTTTGGTTTTGGTCGTCCAGGGCTTTAACCGGTTTTTATGTACGCCTCTTCTGGGTATATCGAGAATGGTAGTGTGTTGGGTGCGATGTCAAGACGGAAGTATCACTCCAGTCATAGTGGAGATGATGGACACGTAGGATACGGGACTGGTTCTCTTAAATGTTGCAGCTATCAGGATATTATGACAAGGTCATGTATATCCGATTATAGAGACTAGTCACCAGACATCTGACATGTGCTTCGTATGGGGCAGACACAATTTCAGCCTCAGGCCTAACACATGATCATCTGATACAGTTTCGACATACACAATACTACGTATACTACGCCTGATATAGATCGCTTATTCCTGTAAGCATGTTTCTGGAGAATTGGGTAGGCATGGCGTTTTGCTAGAAGCCAACCTTGTCTTGTAAATCGGTATAAACGTAGTACGAGGTACTTACGTGTTCGGATAGTCCGACGACCGAATTTACTGCCAACATATCCGGGGATCTCATGGGTCGCTTCCCGAAGATTCACCGATGATGTATGACTCGCACTTTTATTAATCTGGGATTAATTAGATGAGAGAGAAAGTTAATCTGGGATTAATTGCGGAGATATTTTACCTAGGATAAAATATCAATTAAAGAGAGAGAACGATTAATTAGGAATTAATCGATAAAATAATATATTTGATATATTATGCGAAATTGGATTTAATTAAAATTAGATTTTAATTCGGGCGAACGAGTTAATTTAGAATTAATTCCTTTGCGACGTGAATAGTGATTTCGTTAGACATAATCATTTAATTACGTCGCAACGAAAAATTTGTTAATTTGGAATTAGCGAACCCGAGCCTGAGATTGTTTGCGAGCGCATTCATATTTCGAATTCGAGTGCGGCACGCAAGTCAAGTCAAGCGTCAAATCATTAGTCACATCAAGCGTCAAATCACATGTCACTTTGAGTGATGTGACAATTGATTGATTGATTGATGTGAGTTTATGTGAGATGATGGCAAGCATTTAATACTTGACTTTTTGGAAAGGTTTTTGTAAATGTTTTATTTGTTTTTGGAAAACAAATTAACATTAACACATTTTTTCTTCTCTCTCTTGGCATACGGTTTTGGGAGCCAAAAACCATAACTCTCTCTTCTCTTTCCTCTCTTCTTCCTCACGCCCAAAGGGCTGTTCTTCACTGGTTTTGAAGAAAAACTGTGAGTCTTGGAGAAAGATGAGTGATTTTATTGCAAATTCAAAGTGCTAACACACTCTATGAGACATACCAAGGAGATAGGGTAGTGATTTCGTGAGCTTGGAATCCATTTTGGAAGCTTGGAGCTTGAAGATTTCATGGAGTCCATGGCCGAAATTTTGAAGACAAAATCAGCCCACTACCGAGCTTCATGGAGGAGGGCAGAAATTTTTTTTCTTCGTAGCATCCAATCGGTTCGATGTGAGTATGATTCCGCCATTCTCCTTTGTGTATTCACGTGTGTTTTATACTTGATTTCATCCTTGGGACCTTAATAGAATCCAACAAACACCACAAAAAAATGGTGTTGCATAGAGGAGAAATTGGACCCTACTAGACATGATGAGATCTATTTTTAGTTATAGCTCACCATATAGTTCATTCTGGGGATATGCACTGCAAACCGCAATGCATATCCTTAATGTAGTTCCATCTAAGTCTGTTCCTAAGACTCCCTTAGAGTTATGGAATGGTCGTAAAACTATTTTACGACATTTCCGCATATGGGGGTGTCCAGCACATGTGCTGAAGAATAAGACTACAAAGTTGGAGCCACGTTCTCATGTGTGCCTATTTGTAGGCTATCCTAATGAGACTAAGGGTGGATTCTTCTACAGTCCTGATGATAACAAAGTGTTTGTATCGACAAAGGCTATGTTTCTAGAGGAGGACTATATGAGGGAGTTCAAACCTCGAAGTAAAGTGTTACTCGAAGAGTTACTTGTTGGTTCGACCAGCACGCCATAATCAACGAAAGTTGACAAATACATAGCACATTCGACATCTGATAGTCAGATGCAAGCTCATAAGAATGATCTACCGCCTAGACGCAGTGGGAGGGTTGTACGACAACTTGATCGCTACCTAGGGGTTGGAGAGGCACAAGTTGTCGCATCTAGCGATGGCATAGATGATCCATTGACCTATAGTGGTGTAATGGATGATTCTGACAAAGAGGAATGGCTCAAAGCCATGAACCTAGAGATGGAGTCTATGTACTCCAACTCGGTCTGGGAACTTGTAGACCAACCTGATAGGGTGAAACCTATAGGTTGCAAGTGGATCTATAAGAGGAAGAGGGGATCAGATGGGAAGGTACATACCTTCAAGGCTAGACTAGTGGCCAAGGGTTATACCTAGAAAGAAGGAGTTGACTATTAGGAAACTTTCTCGCCAGTAGCCATGCTTAAATCCATCTGCACTGTTCTATCCATTGCCGCATATTATGACTATGAAATTTGGAAAATGGATGTCAAGCTTGCATTCTTGAATGGCAATCTTGATGAAAGTATCTATATGATACAACCAGAGGGGTTCATTGCCAAAGGTCAAGAGCAAAAGGTTTGCAAGCTGCAAAGGTCCATTTATGGACTCAAACAGGCATCTCGATCTTGGAATATAAGATTTGATACAACGAACAAGTCTTATGATTTTGAGCAGAATGTTGAAGAGCCTTGTGTACACAAGTGCGTCATCGACGGGAATGTATTTTTTCTTATTTTATACGTCGATGATATTTTACTTATTGGGAATGATGTAAAGATATTATCAGACTTTAAAACCTAGCTAGCTAACCAATTCCAAATGAAAGATTTGGGAGAGGCCAGTTATATTCTTGGGATTCAGATACATCGGGATCGCAAGAAATGACTGTTAGCTATGTCTCAGGCATCCTATATCGACAAGATCCTTGTGCGATTTGGGATGCAGAATTCCAAGAAGGCAATCTGCCTTATCGGCATGGAATTCATTTGTCAAAGGAACAGTCTCCTAAGACACCTCAAGATGTTGAGGAAATTAGACATATCTCATACGCCTCAGTAGTTGGTAGTCTCATGTATGCTATGTTATGCACGAGATCGGACATCTGTTTTGCAGTGGGAGTAGTCAGTAGATTTCAATCAAACCCTGGATTGGATCATTGGGTGGCTGTGAAACATGTTCTCAAGTATCTTAGGAGAACGAGAAATTATATGATTGTGTATTCCGGTGAGGATATGATCCTAAGGTGATATACAGACTCTGATTTTCAGACAGATGTAGATTCTAGGAAATCTACATCTGGATCAGTGTTCACTCGAGGTGGTGGGGCTATAGTATGGCAGAGTATAAAGCAATCTTGTATTGCTGACTCCACCATGGAGGCTGAATATGTAGCAGCTTGTGAAGCAGCTAAGGAAGCAGTCTGGCTCCGTAAATTCGTGGGAGATCTGGAAGTTGTTCCAGATATGGATAGACCACTCATACTCTATTGCAATAATAGTGGTGCGGTGGCTAACTCCAAAGAACCAAGAATCCACAATAGGGGAAAGCATATAGAGAGAAAATATCATCTCATCAGGAGATAGTACAGAGGGGAGACGTTACCATCACAAAGGTTGCATCCGCAAAGAACCTGGCTGATCCGTTTACAAAGACCTTGTCGGCTAAAGTTTTTGAAGGTCACCTAGATGGTCTAGGATTAAGTGACATGTCCCATTTGCTCTAGTGCAAGTTGGAGATTGTTGGAATGTATGCCCTAGAGCTACATGTGATGTAAACGGTTTTATGTGTTTTTGAAATAAAATCATGCATTATTCATTTATCAAATTGTTTGTTCAATTTTCGCATATTATATATCATCTTAAATACCCTAGATTACTTATGTACCTTCAGACTTAGTGTATGAGTGTCATACACAAGAGGATTTAAGTCTGAACTTAGTAATCTTAAAAAGTCCATAGAGAGCAAACAAAACGGGTATTTTATTTGTGGTTTATCTATAGCTGCGGTCCATTCTATATTTGTATGGCGATCTTGATCCAGATCATCCATGTAGAGACATGAGAATGGAGGTACCTTGTATGATGCGATCATATATGACTGGACCCAGATGGAAATGACATTCTTATAATAGCCGTTAAGCTAAGAAAGTCAGTTCAATCTACTAGATGGTCATATATGGATTTGATCTTAATCCTGATTGTATTACGAACTCCTGCATGGCAGGCTGTGTCCTTTGATTTACAAATGTGAGGTTGGTGTAGCAGTCCCGACCAATAACTACGTACTTTGGGGACACAGTTTGTTTTGTAGCTGGGAACGTTTTACATAGACATGTAGTTCACTCCTTCTTGTGAGAAGTAGATGAGTATCTTTCTTAAGGGTTGATTCGGTACTTGAACGATTTGAGCGCTCAAGTCTCTCTATTACGAATAGAAAGATTAAAATTCATAATAGTTATGAATAAATCGTTTATTAGAGAATCAATGGTACTTAAGGTAAAAATAATTACAGGGGTATAACGGACATTATGACCCGGCTCTAATTACGAGATACTCGTGAAAGGTCAGTCCGTATGTAATGACTATATCGATGGACACCGACTTGGTTCGGCTTAATATATCATCTACGGCAACGAGAGTGCAACTTCGGGTTTTTATTGGAATAACCCGGAGTTAAAAATTCAGAATATTTAATTTAGAGCTTAATTAATATTCGAGATTATTGGAGCTCGGAACCGTAGGTCCATTTGGTCCCCGTGCTAGCTCAATATACTATAGCGGATTTAGTATAATTGGATAGTCCAATTATATACTAACAAAAGGATAAATATTATTAATATGATTAATAATATTAATTATGTGACATTTAGAACTATATGTTGAAAGTTAATGTATAATTTGTATAATAAATGATTATATGATAATTATTTATTATTAATAATTAAATTATATATGATATAATTTAAATGAAGGATAAAGTTGGAATTTCATATTTATGGGTTTTGGAAACCCTTGATATTACTTTGGTAGTTAATTCATTTAAATTGATATTTACTATTCATATTTGTAACATATATTTGCTTAAAGGTATGTAAATGAGTTGTTACAAAATTAAATGAAAAATTAACTACTACATCTTGTAATGGCCGAAGAGGGAATGGATTTGTTTATTTTGGAAACAAAATAATCCTTTGCATTATTATTGGAAGTTATGACTTTCAATATGGTTAATTGCTTATTCAATTTTATAACATCTTTTTAATAATGGTAATTAAAATTTGATGTTACAAAATTTAATCTAATTCCTAGCCTTGGCCGAATTTGACCATATGGGGAGGGGATTGGTTGTTTTGTTTTGAGAAACAAAATTGACCTAAGTATAAAAAGAAAATTTGATTTTCTTTTGGCCCTCTCTCATTCTTGGAACCCTAGCCACCTTCTTCTTCTTCTCAACCATTCTCTCAAAAGTTGAGAAACTCCATTGAAGAACAAGAAGAAGAAAAACAAAATATTAAGTGTGACTAAAATCTCTAAATCGTTTAGGGATTTATTTTTGTGAGTGTAGCCCACACTACTTTCCATTAGTTGTGAGACATAGCTTGGAAGACCTTGTGGCGTTGAATCAAAATCATTATTCTCTTCATCTCTATCTCACGGCAGTGAGACTATTTTATTGTCCATTGCCGTGAATCATATAATTGATTCGGGGCTCGGTTTGTTTCGTTTTAATTCGGGATTTTGGGAAACTTCTAGGGAACCTTTTAGGACTGTATTGTGGCTTTATTTTGAGTGATAAATCAGACCTAACACATCCTTGCAGTTCACGCATATTATGGGCTGATTTGTGTGCAGTTCCGTTGTGTAACGGGTCCAAAACAGTCTGTTATTTCACTGCAGTTCGGGGGCTGTTCGGGGACTGTTTCGGGGGTATTCCGGGGCTGAAATCTTGTATGAAACAGAAGCAAAATTTCAGTATACTCACTAGTTGCATTCGGCCAAAGGAAGGGGAAAGCAGAAAAAAATTTCAAGTTCGATCTGTGTGCCTAATCGCTTCCGCTGCGCGAGGAAAGCGTTTCCTACACATAACTCTCGGGAAATATGTATTATGGATCATGTTGGGGCTTCGAAATGCCACCCCAAATTTTACGGATGAGTGTTTTCTTTGTTTTTAGCTTCCCGCGTTCTTCTGATGCGTCCTGAAGGTCCTAAAACAAGTCCATTTGCTCCATGATCCATGTTCCAATGCTTCCTACAAAAAAAAACATAAAAGAAACTATAAAATACCTTAAATGACAGGGAATCTAACAAAATAATAAGCTAAGAATGCATAAATAAGTGGGTATAAACTGCACTTATCATACATTCAGACATAGAACCTCACATAAGGCAATCAACTTTTGGCTGATGAGGAGCTTTCATATCATGCATTCTACAACACCGCCTCTTACAACTTCAAACTTGGCACTCGCTGGAAGGTGGAAGATGCTACTTCTCGATTGTCCAACTCCTTAAAGGAGGTCACTATCTTGAGGAAGCAGTTGAAGCTGACTTAAGAGCGACTAAAGATGCAAAATGAAGAGATGATGAGGTCGAAGCAGTAGCATGATTGGGAAATAACGACCTTTGGGGCGCTTGTAGAGAGATCGATTGCTCAAAGTAGTGTTGCAGGATTGACCTCCACTGTTCCTCCAGGCCCAACAAATGCAACACCTTCCTCGACCGATAGTCCTATATGAATTTTTTTAATGTAATAAAACTTTTATTTTATATATATAATAATTTTTTTGATTTAATTTTTTTAATTTTTTTTTTAAATATATTATTAAAATTTATATGTAATTACTGATATATATTTTGATAATATTTAATTTTAAAAAATTTTAAAAATTTTTAGCGTCACCAAAGAAGCAACTCTAAATGTATTACTTTAGCGTCGACAAGGTAAATATTGACGCTAACATATATTAGACATTTACGATGTCATGTATTTTCATCACTAAAAGATAATGGTATTTAGCGTCACCTATACTTATCGACTCCGGATTGTAAATTAAGCGTCGTCTATTATGGTTTTGATGACGATAAATTGGCGATGCAGAAATATTTAGCGTTGCCTGATAATTTTCGACGCTAAAACATTTTACTCTACAAGAATTTAGCATCCATTTTCTGCATTATTTTTTCGACACTAAAAATTTTAAAGTCGAATTTTTCCTCGTTTAGCGTCGACCTTTGGCGACGCTCAAAAACCGAATTCTTGTAGTGAATCACAAACTAGGATTTTTGTGATTCTCCTAGTATTTCTTTGAATTCGTTCTTCAATTCCAAGAGGCAACCACAAAGTTTTGTGACCTCTATTGGTATCTACATAAGTATTGTATCCAATCTTATGTAAGACTTTATTCTTAATGAATGCTAGTCCAAAGAACAAGTATGCCGGGATTTTAAGTTCCTAGCTCAACTAAACAAGTAATAAAATAAAGCTTTAATATCTTAGTCTCAATTATACAAGTAATAGACTAATAACACTCCATAACAAGAATTATGACAGAAAGTAGTATCAATTTGTAGGTTTAGCAAAGGCGCAAAATACAACACATAGCATGTGTTTATTTAGTCCTGAGATTGCCTTAAATTAATTCCGAAGCCTTCTTTAATTAACCAAGGCTTGTTTTGGGAACCAATATTGACATTATAATATTAAATATTATTCCTACCAATTTTGTAAAATCCTAAGGTCAAAATTAATTTGCTTTCCCTTATTCAAAATCGTATGAGCTTAAATCTCTTGCTGTTTTAACAAAACGACTCATCCATTTAAACCTGATCCCTTAAACGGTTTTGTTGATGGTGTTTTTAGGCACTATGGTATTTAAGACAGCACGACAGGGGCAAAAGGGTAATTTCTCCTTGGTCAAGATCATTAATACCGACCCGACCACATGAGTGAGTGGCCGAGAACTTTATGATCCGATAACCGACCACTTTGGTTCGGATGACCGAGCACTATAAGGCCGGCAGAAATGCTCTCAGCATAAAAGACTGTCATGACCGACCTCATGAAGACCGACCAGACGACGAGACGCGTTCAAGATGACGACACCCTATTCTTGCGGATAAGATAAGCAGATTACCCTACTCTCACAAGGAAATGAAGTCAGAATCCAAAAAGGAATAAGAAAAGAGAAGAGACTAAAGTTCAACTAGGATTTCTTATGCAAATAGGAGTCTGATTTCTGTATCACTATAAATAAGAGGGCATAGTATGTGTAAAATCAGGATCAAATCATCAACAAAAACTAGTGATCTGAATCTTCAAGCTCTGACTTGTGGAGATCCAAGAAGAGTGTTTAAGAAATAAAAGTACCATCTTTTTTGTGTCCGTGGACGTAGGTCGGATCCAAATCCACCGAACCACGTTAAATCTCTCTGTTGATCGGTGTGTTTATCTGTTTTCTGCTAAATTTGCCTTTGGTCCCCCATAACCAAACAAATTCACTATTGAGAGAGGATTTCCTCGGGAGTGATATTCCAATATTACCCTGAGACCAAAATCAGCCGTCAACAGTTGGCGCCGTCTGTGGAGACTGGACAAAAAGCAACTCGTGTAGTAAGACAATGGCAGAAGGCGGAAATCACCAATCGTCGGGGAATCCGGCCACAGATTGGATGAATAAGATAGAAGAAAGCATAAGGAAGGACATGGAGGATAGTCAGGCCCTCCTAAAAACCATGATCGACCGACTGGAGAGAATGGAAGGGGGGAACCGCGAGAAACCCGAAACCAGAGCTAATCAAAGAAGAGGAGAGATAGAAGATAGAAAGAGGGTTGTGGATACAAGTGAGGACGATGGACCTAGGAGGAGGGGGCCTTACGGGATAAAATCCATAGTTATGGAAAAAGATTCACAAGCAGAGGACACATGGGAAGAAGAAGAAGAGAGACTTTCGACAGATTCCTCTTATGATAGTCTCCGCTACACTAGAAGAGGAGGCACAGAGTACGACGAGACTGTTCGGAAGATCCCAAGGCGTGAGGAACACCGCACCCGTGGCAACAGACATGAAAAAGAGCGCAGAAGGCGACATGGCGTCCCAAACAGCGAGGTAAAATCTTGGTTAAAGAAAGAGATGGCCAAGTGGGGGCAAGCCTCAAAACAGGTACAGGAGACGCCCGGGATGACAAAGATGAATCCCCCCTCACAGAAGAAATAAAATCAGCAAAATTCCCAAAAAGGTTTAACATACCGACCATGACGCCCTACAAAGGCCATATGTTTCTTTTCGGCTCGGGTCCGCTCTTGTACCGCCGAGACCGATGTTTCTTTCCGGCTCGGGTCTGCTCTTGTACCACCGAGACCGATGTTTCTTTCCGGCTCGGGTCTGCTCTTGTACCGCCGAGACCGATGTTTTTTTTTTAGCTCGGGGTCGGGTTACGTCCCACCGAGTCGGCTTCTTTGGACTGGGGATGTAACATTCCCCCAGAGCCAAGTCTTTCTTTTAGCTCGGGGTCGGGGTACGTCCCACCGAGTCAGCCCTTCGGACTGGGGACGTAACATTCCCCCAAGTCCAAGTGCCTTTTTCAGCTCGGGGTCGGGGTACGTCCCACCGAGTCAGCCCTTCGGACTGGGGACGTAACATTCCCCCAGGTCCAAGTGCCTTTTTCAGCTCGGGGTCGGGGGACGTCCCACCGAGTCAGCCCTTCGGACTGAGGACGTAACATTCCCCCAGGTCCAAGTGCCTTTTTCAGCTCGGGGTCGGGTTACATCCCACCGAGTCAGCCATTCGGACTGGGGACGTAACATTCCCCCAGGTCCAAGTGCCTTTTTCAGCTCGGGGTCGGGTACATCCCACCGAGTCAGCCCTTCGGACTGGGGACGTAACATTCCTCCAGGTCCAAGTGCCTTTTTCGGCTCGGGGTCGGGTTACGTCCCACCGAGTCACGCTCATTGGTATGGGGACGAGACATTCCCCCAGAACAAAGTATCTCTCTTGGCTCGGGGTCCTCAGGGACATACTCGATACATAGGATCCGTGAGAAGCATAGCACGGGGAGGGATGATACCCTCGTGGCAATTGTTTACTCCAGTGTTACCGAGCATAAGGAGGAACATGCCCTTAATGTGTCGAACACTCTTCTGATCCTCACCTACCCGATGTAATGGATCAGTGGGAAAGCATAGCACGGGGGTGATGACACCTCGTGACGATTGCTATCTCCAGTGATACCGGACCTAAGGAGGAATATGCCCTTAGTATCCCGGACACTCTTTGATCCATTCATCATCCGGATCTGTGAGAGACACAGCACGGGGATGCGTTATGCCCCTGTGGTGTGTGCCTGCTCCAGCGTGGTAAGAAGGAGCCCTCATACAATACACAGGCTTCCCAGTGAACCCACGTGTAGAGGATGTGCCCTTACCATTCAAACGCTCTTCCGATCCGAATCCTGGTTCGCCGGGACACTGAATTGAAAGATTCAGAATTGTGTTTTGGAGGCCTCGGGCAGGACGCTGTTTTGAGGCATCCGTGCTGTTGTTTACGTTTGTAAAAAGTTTTCTTTTGGGACAAGTGCCGAGTCACCCCCACCTTTTTGGTCTTATTTTTCAAAGTTTTGATTTTGTTTTTCGCTGGTCTGGCAAGGGGACGCCCGTGTCAGATTCGGTAGGGCTTCACAAGGTTGATTAAATTCCCTTCTGAGCAAGTCCCAAAGATTACCTGGCTCGGGTCTGGATTCGTTCCGCCGAGGCCACTTGGATTACCTGGCTCGGGGCTGGATTCGTTCCGCCAAGGCCACTTGGATTATTCGGCTCGGGGCTGGATTCGTTCCGACGAGGCCACTTGGTTAATTGGCTCTGGGCTGGATTCGTACCGCCGAGGTCACTTTGTTTCTCTCAGCTTGGGGTCGGGTTACGTCCCACCGAGTCCGTCTTTTTGGTCTGGGGACGTAACATTCCCCCAGGGCCAGGTTTCATCTCAGCTCGGGGTCGGGTCATGTCCCACCGAGTCCGTCCTTTTGGTCTGGGGACGTAACATTCCCCCAGGGCCAAATGTTCATCTCAGCTCGGGGTCGGGTCATGTCCCACCGAGTCCGTCTTTTTGGTCTGGGGACGTAACATTCCCCTAGGGCCAAATGTTCATCTCAGCTCGGGGTCGGGTCATGTCCCACCGAGTCCGTCCTTTTGGTCTGGGGACGTAACATTCCCCCAGGGCCAAATGTTCATCTCAGCTCGGGGTCGGGTCATGTCCCACCGAGTCCGTCCTTTTGGTCTGGGGACGTAACATTTCCCCCGGAGCCAAGTGTTCATTTCGGCTCGGGGTCGGGTTACGTCCCATCGAGTCGGTCGTCGTCAGCATAAGGGCAAAGCATTGTCTCCACGGGTAGATATCGGGATCCTCGTTGACTGAGCACATGAGGGTGGCAGGAATGACCAGATTTGCAGCCAAGGCATTTTTTCTCTGCGATTCCTGGAATGACCACCGACGGATTCATCGGCACACCATCTTTTTTATAGTTCCCGGCATCAACTCGCAAACTCGTTGTTACCGAGAACTAGGGGACAGATGTTGATGGTGTTTTTAGGCACTATGGTATTTAAGACAGCACGACAGGGGCAAAAGGGTAATTTCTCCTTGGTCAAGATCATTAATACCGACCCGACCACATGAGTGAGTGGCCGAGAACTTTATGATCCGATAACCGACCACTTTGGTTCGGATGACCGAGCACTATAAGGCCGGCAGAAATGCTCTCAGCATAAAAGACTGTCATGACCGACCTCATGAAGACCGACCAGACGACGAGACGCGTTCAAGATGACGACACCCTATTCTTGCGGATAAGATAAGAAGATTACCCTACTCTCACAAGGAAATGAAGTCAGAATCCAAAAAGGAATAAGAAAAGAGAAGAGACTAAAGTTCAACTAGGATTTCTTATGCAAATAGGAGTCTGATTTCTGTATTACTATAAATAGGAGGGCATAGTATGTGTAAAATCAGGATCAAATCATCAACAAAAACTAGTGATCTGAATCTTCAAGCTCTGACTTGTGGAGATCCAAGAAGAGTGTTTAAGTAATAAAAGTACCATCTTTTTTGTGTCCGTGGACGTAGGTCGGATCCAAATCCACCGAACCACGTTAAATCTCTCTGTTGATCGGTGTGTTTATCTGTTTTCTGCTAAATTTGCCTTTGGTCCCCCATAACCAAACAAATTCACTATTGAGGGAGGATTTCCTCG
Source organism: Zanthoxylum bungeanum (assembly GCA_019454045.1). NCBI lineage: Eukaryota > Viridiplantae > Streptophyta > Magnoliopsida > Sapindales > Rutaceae > Zanthoxylum > Zanthoxylum bungeanum. The sequence continues at coordinate 453,390 of SKCR01042829.1, forward strand.
GGAGTGATATTCCAATATTACCCTGAGACCAAAATCAGCCGTCAACAGGTTTTTCATTTTTAGCAAAGATGATTTATTCATACATCATTACCAAGAAACTTCCATAGATACATGAGATAAAACATCTCCATATGAAATTTCTTGAAAGTTTATTTGATTTACTTATTAATTGTCACAAGTGCCAAAGTGTTATAACAAGCATTTAGACTACGCCAGTAGCTTATGAGACTAGCTATCCCACTACTAGACAATACGTATATTTGGTTAATCTATCTGTATTATCAATGCCCTCATTATTTGATAATCCTATGAGTAGGAACCATTAAAAATGATAGGATCTGATAAACAAAAATTCCATTTAGTCCATATATGTATATCATTTAAATGACTTTGTTATATAAGATATCTAAATAGAAATATATAGACAATTGTTCATATAATAGAAAGTACTATTTTATTAATAATCAATGTTTGTTACAATAGTAATATTACAAGGTTAAACAATTAATTTAGGACATACTTCCATGAGTACGATGCACCAAATACATCCTAAAAAGGCTATTTCTCCTGGCCAAGGAAAAGCATCAATCTGTTTATGATTGTCCGTTTTATGTAATTCAATATGAAAAAGTGGGGTTACCGTAGAAATTTATGTTAGGGTTGGTGCTTGGAGTGCCAATCCGGATCGTATTTATGTCCGATTCATAAATACGAGTAATTATATTTTCCATAATATTACTTAAATTAATGGTAGCACCCTTGTCTTTTATACACTTATTCGATCTAATCTCGATTAGACCGAAACTAAATCCGGTTTAGTGATATGTGTCTATTAGACAAAGACCCTAGGATTTACGATATAATGCGCAGTTACAATGTAGTATGTAATTGACATTGGGAAGTACACTATAAGATGTATATCCTTAAATAAAGTTCCTGGTCAAGATTTACTGACACGGGTCGGTTAGTAAAATCCGCTGAGACCAGTACATGTCGTGTATCGTGACTTGGTCCGATGGTTTATCCCAATGAACCATGAGTCTCGGGAGACTTGTATAGACATGTAGGTGTTTATTTGATAAGACACTGAACGACTCATTGAAGGTTTCCTAATAGATGGTACACCAACGTCAATAGGAACATTCTCGAGTTGAGCGAGCATAGTGGTCCTTCGACTTGAGATACCACAGTGGGATATATGAGTTATCCTCCAGACTTTGATGGCAGTCACGTCAACGATCTATTCATGATCAGACCTCCGCCTGTTCGTTGGGTGTGGACTGATGCTCATGATATCCAGTGCGTATCAAGATAGGATCCGTCAGTCCTGTGTACAGGGCATAGGCATCCTCACGTGTTTACGATCTAGTAAATCCATGGCCGTGGTATAACGTCCGAAATTAGTTCCGAGTGTTATTTAGAGATCGTAAATTAAAAGTCGACTGTATTATACCGAACGGATTTGACGTTCTCATCTATATCCAGGTATAATACGGATAGCCTGTGACGGAGGGATTATACGTATGCTATGACCTCGACTTGCATAGTTTAACGAGATTATATGTGGTCGTCATAATCCATGAGTGGGTGGATTATGGACACGAAATTGGATTTCGTGACGGATAAACCTAAACTTAGAGAGTCCCACAATATGAAGTGTACTCGTTGAGCACTTGGGCAACGTGATATGAATAATACAGATTATTCATTATACTTCATCGGATTAAATGAGTTAATTCGGATCGTTTAATCGGTTAAACGATAACACATGCAATTAGGGAATTTTGTCCTCTAATAATTATTGTGTATTTGTATTTGATACATAATACGATTAGATACACATTAATTATTCGTCAAATGAGATTTTGACACATGCCATTAATATATGTATTTGCTATTAATGTAAATAAAAATACATATATGTGAATAAATTAATTGTTTAATTATTTAATAGTTAAATAATTAAATAATTCAAATTAAAGCCTTATCCATTTATTATTAATTGAATTATACATGGTGAGCTTTAATTGGTTACACATGGCATGGATTTAATTAGCTTTTGTGTGTCCAATTTTGATTGGATTTTATAAAGCCTAATTAATGATTTAATTTGTTAAATATAGAAAACACAAAATTATCCCTATTTCATTATGCATAAAGTCGGTCAACTTGTTGTTATAAATGGGAATAGTTTTCTTCTTCACATTCCATTCTCTCTCACTGCCGAAAATACTTCAAATATATGGGTTTCAAATTGGTTGATCAAATCCATGGAAAACAAAAGGAAATTCAAGGAAAAAGGCTTAGGAAAATTGAAGATTAAAGGTAATCCAAAATTTTCTTGAGCTTGAAATTAGTTTCTAGTTTTCTTGAGTTATTTGAATAGTTCTAGGGTTCCTTTTGTTTATGAAATTTGGGTTTTTTGGTTGTATTGGATGGAGATGGAAGTTGATGCATGTGTGAAGTAGAAATGGATGAAATTCATGAATTTTGTATCCAATTTTGTTCAAATTGTATTGGACAATAAGTTGCCATTCTATCACTGTTTGGGCAGCCCATGTACTGCCCCGACACTATTGGAGTTGACCTGGGCAGTTTCCATAAGTGTCGGGTAGTCGGTTCGGTCAAAAACGCGTTTTAGGCAATTTTGCGGAAAAAAACAGTTTTCGTAAAAGTTTCGCGAGTTTTCAACTATATTTATGTTAATATATGATATTAAATAAATTGGTTTAGGTAATATATGAATAAATTATTCTTATTAGATATTGAATAATTTATTCGGTATTTTGAAAAAAATTTAAAATACGATATCGCCCGGACCCACGCTTCCATTGGGCCCCGACCCCAAAACCCCAACAATTTACAGAGGTGGATGCAGCACAATTATTTTTTTTAATATTGGACCCTCCCAATGCACGGATAAAATCTTGAGAGAGTTATTACATTCGCTCACAATCCACAACCTCTCACTGAAGTCATCGGTTTTATCTCATAAGAAATCAAATTCAAGATCATACGATTAACCGCACATTCCCTACTTCGCTCTTTATCACTGACACAACTCCTTTTGGGATAAAACTTTCACGTAATATGTATGTATTTTAATCGTCATTATTGCAATAACTTTCCATTTATTAAAGATGATGTCTAATTTATTTAGGAAACTTAATTCCAAACATTTGACAAGCTTCACACTCATACATGCAAGAGCCCTTAATACAGTTCATTGGCTGGCATCCTTTGGTACAAAAGTTCACTGTGTGGAAAAAGCCTTTGGAGCAAACACAGGTGTGATTGATGCAATAATGTTGAAACTAAGACGGCTCGGATACATTAGTTTTGCAAGCAAACACAGGTGTGATCGATGCAACGGCCGCCTTTGGAGCACATCAGGCAGTCCATGTCGTAATTACAGCCAATATTAATCTTGGCATCACCAATGGATTTCTTTGGTTGTGGATTGCAGTAACACGTGCTATTTAGGCTGCAGAGGCCGCCTTTGGGACATTTCAATTGGCAGTCAATGTCGCGAGAACAATTTATTGCATTTGTGGCTTCATCAATTGTTAAGGCTTTTGAGAAAGATGCACCTGCAAGTAAAATATATTTTCATTATTCACTCTCTTTTAAGATTAATTAATTGGCTACATATCAGTGCAAAATCGAGAAAGAAGAAACTTACAAGAAGCAGTAACCAAAAGGACGGTCAAGAAAGATGCTTTGATGAAAGAAGTATTCTCCATATTGTGTGAAAATTAAACCTGTGATGGCTACTTCAATTTTCACTGCAACGGGTGATATAAAAAGTAGGCTTTTATTAGAGTGATGAGAGAGATATTTTTATGACCATGATACTCATTTGGAAGGACTAGATTTGATCCATACTGGAGAAAATACATTGTTAAAAATTTCCACTATTTGTTATTCTGCAGAAAGTAACAAAATAATAACATTACTTATATAAATTGGGTATACAGATTTTGTATGATTTGTCTATGCACATAAGGTATATAATAGAAAGAGAATTATTATCAAGTTTTATTTATTAAATTTTTTTTTTTAGAGCTGCTGAGTTTAAAGTATTGAAACAGAAAGATGTGTATATAACGGCAGAATGTGCGTTTTCTTTTTCTGTAAAAGAAACAAAATTTTGTGGGTGCCAAGGTGTAAAATCTTTATTAGTAAGAAGTGGTATACAGTTAGAACCACGCGCTTCTTGGTGGGCAGGAAATTAGATTGTCATTAGATTAAACTAATAAAAAAAGTAATATTAACGGATTAAAATTCTCCTCTATTAAGTAGGGGTGGGCGCGATTCGGTTTGGTTCGGTTTTTGCTAAAAACCGAACCAAACCATATTTTACGGTTCAGATTTTTTACTTCTCAAACCAAACCATTAAATAACGGTTTGGTTCGGATTGAAAAATTTTTAAACCAGCGGTTTACGGATTATTATATTTAAAATAAAATTTCATCCACTTAAGTGAAAAAAAAAATAAAAATAAAATAACTAGTCTATCCAACAAATGGTATGAAGTGCTACGGTGTAAGCTGTGACTTCAGGGAACATATGCACTCCATAAATGATTGAAAAATGTGGCACAATTAATTCTTGTATTTTTAAAATTACCTCGAATAATGATATTATCATCATTCTAATTAAGAGACAAATCCAACATCTTACTTTTAAGAATAATGATGCTACCATAAAACAAATAAATTGAAGAATAAAAGTATTAACAAATAAATATATTAACAAAAATTTAAGAATAAAAGTATTAACATACTAATAAAAAGAAAACATAGAATAAAATTAAAAGAAAAATACAAAATTTTTTATAAAAATTTAAATTTTTTAATTATAACGGTTCGGTTCGGTTTAACAGGTGTGGTTCGGATTAGGTCCTGAACTGAACCGTAAACCGTTTGGGGTGGGCCAATCCGAACCGCAAACCGAACCGTTAGGAAAAAATCGTAAATTCGGTCCGGTTTGGTTCGGTTTGCGGTTTGGTTCGGTTCGGTTGGTTTTTTTACCCACCCCTACTATTAAGCAAAATTTATATGAATGACGGGTGATTAATAAATAAAATTTGAAAAATATAAATCATAATCAGACTATCACATTTCAGTTTCCCAGGACGTGTTCGGCAAGAGATGGCGTTGTCATCTCCCTGAACCTCATGACTTGTGCATGCGTGACATGTCATAAATCATAATTGAGTTGTATATTATTGAATACATACATGACTGAGTTATACAATGACGTGAAATACTTGAAACATGCATGATATAACATGATTTATATATATAAATTTTCGGCCACATTGCATGACATGGTAAATGCATATACATGTTGACCCCCGAAACCGTGTTTGTAATGACTATAGCTGATGTCCTTCTTCTCCAAAGCTTGTCCTCTGCATGTATGAGATCCTGCAACATGAAAATGAAAATGGAAAAGTAAGTCATATGATCAACCCATGAATGAATGCTGAAAGTGAACCCTTAAATACCGTACTTCAATACGATTATAGTCAAATTGAATTCATGAAATCTAAAACTTACAAGGCTGATATCACATACTATAATTCTTGAAACTTAAACTGTAAATCTTGAGCAGTGATCATAAATATGGACTAAAACATGAGCGGAAAAGCTGTAACCATGGGTTGATAACTATAACATGACTTGAGTCTATTATGTCACATCCCAGAATATTTGTGACGTGACCGGTCGAAGACGGTGTGACCATCCCCTAAGCGTCTGACATGAACATGCAAGACATGTAATGCCTTGTTCAACCTGTACAAAAACTCATGCTCAATCTTGTAGTTATGTTCATCTATATCCTATCCTAAGCATGGAACCATATGAATGTACGCATAAATACCACACTTAATACACACACATTCAATAATTAAATACACTTATATTTTATTACATTTACTAAAACTATCTGAATGTATTAGACACCATCTTTAACTGTATATTCTAAAACATTACATCTACATTGTTGACACATGTTATGCACTTTTAAGTACTGCAGCTGGTCTCAATCTTCTCCAATCTGAGTATTTGAAATTTGGAGTCCAAGGCACCTACGCTGGACCTGAACCTGCAATCACAAAAGAACTGTAGGGGGAGATATTGAAAAAGACCTGGTGAGTGAACGCTAAGTGAAAAAAATACAATATCTTTAACTGTTGCGAGAAAACAAAAAACGTAATTAAGTCGCTAAAAATACCATATGAATCTAGAAAACGTGATAAATTGAAGAGTAGCAGTAAAACATATATGTGTTTAACCTACTGATGAAAAGCTCACCAGTGTCGACTTGGGGGTGTAAAACCTACCTAGCGGGACCTAGCACCGCGTAGGTCGGGGAAGCTGAAATTAAAACTGCTGCTGGGCCCTATGGGGGTGATTAGTACCCCATGGAGCAAACTGAGCGAACTAAGGATGCTGAAGCTAAGGGGATGGATATCCACTGGCGATTTAAAAACTAGTTTCAATTACTTGAAAAACTAAATATACTCTGAATCATGTATTTGTTGGAATTCTTTAAGCATCCCAATATCATTTCAAGCAATGAAAATACAAAGTGAATACATCAAAGGAGGTGCGGAATATTCACAATGATCGGTTGAGACGATGCGGTGAAGACAAAAAAAGTTCTGCCCTCCTCCATGAAGCTCGGCAGTGAGCAGTTTTTGATCTTCAAGATTCGGCCATCTGTTTTGGGACTGCCGAAAATAATAAAAAAAATTAAATAAAATTTTATTCGCTCGGGATATGATCTCGAGTGGGTTCCGCTGCGCTCGGCTTTGTCCGTTCCTCACTCAACAATATAACTAGCGATTAAACAAAATTATCTTATCCTCAAATGCATAAACAACTACCCTAACAAGCTAGTCCATGCCAATTTCATCATTTTCATGTCAAGGGTTCATGCAGGTCCGAAAATGGGGCTACAAAATTCATGGAAAAATTAGAAAATTAATTAATAAGGAAAATGATAATGGAAGGTTACTTACCTAAAGATGAGCATGGAAGCATCCTTTTGCCTCTTCTCTTGCCTTGGAAATGTGAAGCTTAAATTTGTGTCTTAAAATTCTAGAGAAATAATGGATGAGGATTTTAGAAGATGAATGAATAGTGACTGAGGGCTGGAACTAACCCTCCTAGTTCTTGTTTTGTTCATGACGAAGTCTATGGGTATCTGTATGGCGTTTTTTCCAATCGACCTTATGATGAGACACTCCAGCTCTATTCTAATGTCTTGACCTGATTTACTGACAACTCGATACTTAACTAATTATCATACCATGTCATTCTTGTGCTAATTCTCTACTTACACCTTTTATGTCTTGTCATGTGTAAACATACCCTAAAATATGAAAATGAGTAATGTTAATCCCCTCCTTATTGGTGGCGTTTCATCCTATTTTACCTTTAGGGGGGTTGTTGCCAATTGGCTACAACACCGTCAGTGCGTCATACTCATTTTCATGAGTTGCGAACTAAAATACTACGTTTATAAACCTTATGAAGTGTGCACACCAATCTCTGACTTGATTGACAATGAACACTGACAGTATTGCTTTTTATATTTGAAATCATGGGTTATTGTTCATGTATCCCTATATTTGATTGATTGGTATACTTATGTCCACTGATTAATGAATAGACTGCTTACGAGTTTTCGACTTGAATTTTCCGCAATTACACTAGCCTATCCTACATGACCATAAGCCGAGAAAAAATATTTTTTCACAACTCTACCGTATCATGCATTAATCCCTCTCTTCCTTATATCCAATAGTATGCATGTGAGACTCCCAACTGACCTTTCTGTGGTGAAATGCATGTACGTGCCTCATGAAAAACCTTAGTATATGTGTTGACGGCTGATTTTGGTATCAGGGTAATATTGGAATATCACTCCCGAAGAAATCCTCCCTCAATAGTGAATTTGTTTGGTTATGGGGGACCAAAGGCAAATTTAGCAAAAGACAAATAACACACCAATCGACAAGGAGATTTAACGTGGTTCGGTGGATTTGGATCCGACCTACGTCCACGGTCACAAAAAAGATGGTACTTTTATTACTTAAAACACTCTCTCTCTCGGTCTTTACAAGTCAGAGCTTGAAGATTCAGATCACTAATTCTTTTATGATTTTTGTGATGTCCTTTACACATACTATGCCCTCCTTTTTATAATAATACAGAAATCAGACTCCTATTTGCATAAGAAATCCTATTTGAACTTAATCTTCTCTTCTTGCAAGGATTCCTAGTCTGATTCTCCCTTCTCTTTTCTTATTCCTTTTCGGATTCTGATTCTGTCTCCTTGTGATAGTAGGATAGTTTGTTTATTTTATCCGCAAGAATAGGGTGTCGTCATCTTGAAAGCGTCTCGTCGTCTGGTCGGTCTTCATGAGGTCGGTCATGACAGTCTTTTATGCTGAGAGTGTTTCTGCCGACCTTATAGTGCTCGGTTATCCGAACCAAAGTGGTCGGTCTTCACATGTTATGGTCGGGTCGGCTTTGATGATCTCAACCAGTCAGGGAATTACTCTTATGTCCTCGTCGTGCTGTCTTAAATGCTACAGTGCCTGAAAACACCATCAACATATGTCCCCTAGTTCTCGGTTCCGACAAGCGTGCAAGTTGGTGCCGGGAACTACATAAAAGATGGTGTTTCTGTTTTGCTCCGTTGGAGGTCGGTCCGGGGTCGAGAAATGCTTTGTTGCCTCTTTTCAAGCGCTTTGTCTTGAGACACGCAACAGTCACGTCCGCTTAAATGCCTGTCAAATCAGTTTTAGGGTTTTTTCTGAGTTCGACATTTGTTAAACATCCGCCGGGTTCCCGCCAAAAAGGGGGTGAATCGACCGTGTAGAGGCGTTTTCACAGTGGGCTGATCTCAGCCGTCTGTTTCAAACTTGGGAGACCTCCTTTGCAGTCGACACCTGGCGTTCATCCGGGTTCTTCCTTCAGATCCAACGGTCACGAGCGTCTTTGTCATGACTATAAGAAGGCGAGGCTTTCACTGTTCCATCTTTTTCGGCAATTTCTTCTTCTTTTCTGAAAACATCTCTGTGATTCGTCCAACTCCGAGCTCTCGAAGTTCAACCGTGTGCTTTTTTTTTTCTTTGCTGTGAACATAAAGAACGGGTATAACCGTACTGCACAACCTCCTGCTTTTTCCGAGAAGAACAAGTAAGTCCTCTGATCGGTCTCTTCTCTTTTTTTTGTGTTTTACGAGTCTGTGTTTGCTAGGAGAAGATTTATGGTTTGCTGGGTTCTGCTTTAGGGCACTTTAGAGACCACCTGTTTAGCTAATATGGAAACCGTGAGTAGTTTCTTGTAGCCATAGACTGACTTCCCCTTCCTTCTTTGTTTTTCTGGGTGTCAGGGATGTCTGACAGCGTTCCTCCCCTGAAAAGCCTGCTAAAATCTCAACTTCCCCTGCTGAGGAGCTCTCATCGGGCTCGGGGCACCTAGTGTAGAAGACCTTGACACTACCCCTACTCCCTCCGAGATCGAACAAGACTCCTACCATCAGAGGGTTCCTCGGAAGGACCCAGAGCCTGGTGAACTTGGGTAGTCGACTCTGGATATGAACCGTCCCTCCAAAATAACTGAGGATGATCTGGCGCTGTTGCGGCAACGATACGACATCCCAATAGATATTGCCCTTGAAGTTCCCGGCCCGATGGATCGTGCTAGTCAACCTGATGAGGGCTCGGTGGCACTTCTTCCTACTTTTTTTGAGTGTGGGCTACGGTCGCCGATGCAACGTTATTTTGCTTGGATGCTGGCTGAGATGGAGATTGCCCCTTGCCAATTGAGCTTAAATGGTTGGAGGATTCTGGCCGGCATATATGTGGTTTGGCATCGGGCAGGTTTAGGCGTACCTTGCTTGGAAGAGGTGAAGAGGTTATACCGTTTGAAGTCCAACCCAAAGACTCACTATGGTGGTGGTATACCTCTCTGCTTATGATAGCTCGTCCAACCTTGTCCAGAAACTCCCCGACTCAAACAAGAATTTCAATGACCTTTGGTTCTGGGCTGCTGGGGATTGGGGTCGGGTCCTGAGATCGTTTGAGGAGGACGTCTCGGTTCCGGACATCTTCAGGGCTGGAGGTTAGGAGTTTAATACCCCTTTTTTCTTTCTTTATTCCCGTTCCTAGTTTCTTAGGTTTTTAACTTCTCTGGTTCCTCCCATCTTGTTGGCGAGATGCTCCCAAGGTTTCTCGTCAGGTTCGGAGGCGGGTACATTGGGCTCGGGGGTATGCTGCCCACTGGAGGAAGTTGGTCAATGATGCGGCCTTTGTTGAGTCGGGCCTTACTCGGACCGTCCCTCCGGAGGTCTCTCGGGTCGGATAGGTAGATGTCTGCCAGTTGATTTTGTTTATCATGTGCTTGACGCCTTTGTTTATGTGCTCGGGTTCTGATTTCATTTTTCTCCTTTTTTGTAGGTATGTCGAAGAGGCCTAAGTTTCTTGAGAAGTTGGCCGGTACTATAAAGAAGGCCGGTCATGCGGAAACTGGAACTTCCCGGGCACAACCTGACCCTGCTAGGGCTGAGGGGGCGTCTCAAGGGAAAGTTCAGCCGGCTGCTCGGGGTCTATCTTCTCCTGGTGCGCCGTCGTCAGGGTCTGCTCGTCTCATCAGTCCACCGAAGCCTTTGCGGAAAAGGAGGCGTCAATTTGGGGCCGAGGAGGCTGAGTTGGAGGAGGAGGAGCCTGTCCCGGGCAAGAAGAAAGATGTCCGCCGGGGGAAAAAATCATCTGTGGGCTCCTCCAAGAAGCAAAACGGTTCAGTAATCCTCGGGGTGGATGATTTGGGAGAGAGCATCCGGGAGGCTACCTCACATCTAGTACCGGCTTTTAATGAACTGGCCGAGGTCATTCCCCCAGGGGAGGTCTCGAGATATGAGGATATCTCTCCCGAAGCTGTAGTGACCGAGATGAGCTCTCAAATGGCAAAGGTAGTTTTATTCTTCCTTTTTCTAACTTCGGTTCTCGGTTTTCTTCATATCGTATCTTGACTCATCTTTTTATTTTTGTGCAGGCTACTTACCTCATGGCGAAGAATAAGGACCTCATTCTGAGTCTATTGTCCGAGGGTGGTCAGGCCCAGAGACTTCAGAATCGCCTTACAGAAGTGGAGGCTAAATTGGCTGATCGGGAGGGGGTGATTCAGAACCTTGAGTCGACTGCCATTGAGAACTTCAAAATTAATAAGGCTCTTAAGGCTGCTGCTGCGCTGGAGCGAAAGCTTGCTGACAATGCTTGGGAGGATTTGAAGACCGCCCAATCTGAAATTGGCGTTTTGAAGGCCAAGGTGGCCAGTGTTGAAACAAAATTGAAGGCCAATGAAGAACAAATGGCGCGGGCCCAGGATGACTTTGAGAGGAAAGAGGCCGAGCTTGAGGAGAGAGAGGCCGATCTTGAGGCCGAGAAGGAGGCCATCCGCCTTGAGGGGGTTAGTGATTGTGCTGATCTGATACTGATGGTGCTGCCTAGTCTGAACATGGACCCTATTCATGCGGCCATCAGTTTTTGCAAGCGGGACATAGATGAGGAGGAGTTTCGGAAGTGGCTTCCTCCTCCTTCCGAGGAGGTGATGGATCCCGCCCCGGTTTCGATTGTTCCGGCTTCTGAGGCTCCCCATGAAGGACGACCTGAGGTTCCTGCCGCAGGCGAGGACTGCCTTGAGATCCCTCCCCCTATCCCTGAAGCAGAGGTCTCTCATGCTGCCGAGGAGGAAGCAGCTGTTTTTCCTCCTGAGGCTGAGCCAATCCTTCCGTTGTCTGAGCGAGCTGAGGAAGAAATCCCCCTCCCTGCGCGGGCTTAATGAGAAAGGGTAACCCGACCGGGGCCCTGTGTACACTTTTAACTTTTTGTAATAACATTACAATTTGTATTTTGACATACACACATATATATTTATGTTTATTTCGTGTCTCTTTTTTATTTCTCTCCCTTTTTTTTCTTTTTTTCCTGTTGTCCGAACAATTTCGAGACCCTTCAGGGGTCATCATGAACCGGAGGGGTATAACATGACCCCGAGCTGAGTAATGGACTTAGATTCTGGGGGAATGTTTCCTCCCCAAATCGAAAGAGTTTGACTCGGTGGGACGTAACCCGACCCCGAGCTGAGAAAGGCACTTGGACCCGGGGGAATGTTACGTCCCCAGTCCAAAGAGCTGACTCGGTGGGACGTACCCCGACCCCGAGCTGAGAAAGGCACTTGGACCCGGGGGAATGTTACGTCCCCAGTCCAAAGAGCTGACTCGGTGGGACGTACCCCGACCCCGAGCTGAGTGAAAGACTTGGGTTCTGGGGGAATGTTACCTCCCCAAACTTTAAAGGAGCTTGACTCGGTGGGACGTAACCCGACCCCGAGCTGATTCAAAGACTTGGGTTCTGGGGGAATGTTACCTCCCCAAACCTAAAGGAGCTTGACTCGGTGGGACGTAACCCGACCCCGATCTGAATAACTAAGTGACCTCGGCGGAACGAAATCCGGCCCCGAGCCGAATAACCCCTGGGATTTCCGCAGAAGGGAAATGAATCAACCTTCGAAGCCTTACCGAATCTGGCGCGGGCGTCCCCCTACCAGACCGGCGGAAAACGAAAACAAGTTTCTGGAAAATAAAAGGCGGGGGTGACTTAGCACCTATCCCAAAATAAAAAACGTCTTTTTAAAAAAAAATAACAACGTGGATGTCTCAAAACAGCGTCCTGCCCGAGGTCTCCAAAACACAATTCTGAATCTTTCAATTCAGTGTCCCGGCGAACCAGGATTCGGATCAGATGAGCGTTTGAATGGTAAGGGCACATCCTCTACACGTGGGTTCACTGGGAAGCCTGTGTATTGTATGAGGGCTCCTCCTTACCCCGCTGGAGCAGGCACACGCCACAGGGGCATAACGCATCTCTGTGCTGTGTCTCTCACAGATCCGGATGATGAATGGATCAAAGAGTGTCTGGGATACTAAGGGCATATTCCTCCTTAGGTCCGGTATCACTGGAGATAGCAATCGTCACGGGGTGTCATCACCCCCCGTGCTATGCTTTCCCACGGATCCATTACATCGGGTAGCTGAGGATCAGAAGAGTGTTCGACACATTAAGTGCATGTTCCTCCTTATGCTCGGTAACACTGGAGTAAGCAATCGCCACAGGGGTATCATCCCTCCCCGTGCTATGCTTCTCACGGATTCTATGCATCGAGTATGTCCCTGAGGACCCCGAGCTAAAGAGATATTTGGTTATGGGGGAATGTTCCGTCCCCAGTCCAATGAGTATTGACTCGGTGGGACGTAACCCGACCCCGAGCCGAAAAAGGCCTCGGCGGAATGAAATCCAGCCCCGAGCCGATGAAGAGGCCTCGGCGGAACGTAATCCAGCCCCGAGCCGAAAACGGCCTCGGCGGAACGAAATCCAGCCCCGAGCCGATGAAGAGGCCTTGGCGGAACGTAATCCAGCCCCGAGCCGATGAAGAGGCCTCGGCGGAACGTAATCCAGCCCCGAGCCGAAAACGGCCTCGGCGGAACGATATCCAGCCCCGAGCCGATTGAAATATTAAGGGTATTTTCCTCATTATGTTGTGTTTCTCAAAGTTCCATGCTCTCTGTGTTTCCCCCCCTTTTTTTTTGTATGGAGTCGGATGATTCTGGTGTGACTGTGCTTTTTTGTGGTGGTATCTGTGGTCGGGCGGTTGCGAGTTTTGTGCTCTTTAACTTTGTGTCGTTGTCATGAGCACGTCCCCGAGTTTTTTTTAATATGGTTTTGTAAAGTTTTGATTTGAGAATGTTTGGAAAAAAGAAAGCTTTTTTATTAATGCTCGGGGACATACTGCCCTTCTTACAACTCTCTGGGGGTCATTGAGAGAGGCTTTATGTTTGAATTTATGTCCCTTATTTGTTTGCTGTAAGCGGATAGGAGGAAAGGAAAGTTTACTGGAAGTATTTCCTTAACATCTCAGCGTTCCATGGCTTTTTTAATCTTGTGCCGTCCAGTCGCTCTAAGATATACACTCCCGGTTTCACCACTTTTATCACCTTGTAGGGCCCTTCCCATTTGGCGCCCAGGGAGCCCTCCTCTGGCTTTCGAGTATTTAGGGTGACCTTTCTTAGTACTAGGTCGCCTAGGACGAAGGTGTGTGTCCGAATCCTTTTATTATAGAAGCGGGACAGCCTTTGCTATGATTTTTGACTTGATCGTGCACTGTCTCGTGCATGTAGATAGGGTATCCGAAGGTTTAGAATCATTCTGAGTCTCTCTGCACTTCTTGAATACAGGCTCCTAAATGCCACTGCCTTACACTTCCACTGAGACTCCCTTACATTCACCACGTACACCTTTTTAGGGTGCGTGTAACATTCATGCGATGTGTCACGGGCCAACTTTTTCCTTAACAGAAAAAGGGCTCGTGCGGCACTTACCACGGTTACGTCCCGTGTAAGTCAGCCTTCTCAAAACCTCTGTCCCTAATTTCCCATTGTTGGGGAGGGAACAGACCCGTAATTTTATTGATTTATGAAAGCTCACAAGCTATCTCAACGCTTACACTTGCGGGCCCGTTCAACACCGGGACCTGGCACTCGAATAGCACAACCGGATATAAAATATGGCATTTTCCCGCCAACTCAATCTCGACAATACATCATTGTCCCAACGTTGTCTAAGGGCGAGAGGGTTCACGGCTAAAGCCCCAAGACCACCGAAGCCCCCTTGGCCCTTCCCAAGGTTCACCTAGGCTTCCCCCCTAAAGAGGTTTTAAAGACATTGCACATGTCTCACCAGTATACACACCTAGCGCTTGAGTTGTCACACCCCCCTCTAAAATCTATCTTAAGAGGAGTTTTCAGGAACTCTTCCGGGCATTCAGTAAGCCACCATATAAGCGACTTTGGGTTAAAATCTCGTCCATAAACGAGCTCGTCTTGATGGTTTCCACAACACCCCCATTTTAGCGGAAAAGACCCAAAAGTGGGCCTACTGCCAAAATCTCCCGGCAAATCTCGAAATCCAACTCTGGGGCTGAATTTCTCCCAGTACAAGTGACCATAAGATTCACTTTGGAACTTGGTCCCACTCGATTCGACACCCCGGGTCGTTAGCTCCTTCACAATGCACCAAATTAGGCTAACGACTAGCGGCAAGCTAGCGTATCTCAAAATCTCCCGCCAAACTTCAGAACGGGACCCCACGGGTGAGAACTTCCCAGTACATCTACCCAAAAGAGTTACTTAGGGCTTGGAGCAAGCTCAATCCGGCATTCCGAAATATAGGCTCCTTCACAACGCTGCACAACTAGGCCAGCTCCTAGCGGCAAGCGAGCACGTTTCTAAATCTCCAGGAAAACTTCCGAATAAGGCCTCACGGATGGAAACTCACCAGTACAAGGGTACATGAAGGGTACATATAACCCTTAACGACCTTAAACTGATGTCCCGAAACATGAGCTCCTTTGTAAAGTGACTGCACGTCCTAGTCTGAAACTAGGACCGTGACATTCTCCCCCACTTCATTCATCGTCGTCCTCGATGATGGCATAAATTGAGGGTTAGGATTGTAACATCCTCCCCCACTTTATTCTACGTCGTCCTCGACGATGACATAACTTGAGGGTATCTGTCACAAATCTCTTTCGATACTTATAGATAGGGCACACAATGAAGACATTGAAACCACAATCATATGTTAATGAATGGAATCACATGTCTATGTTAGCCACATTATCCAACTCTATATTGAATTGGGCACAAAATATCTAAACACAACATCATATACGCTTTCGTACATAAGTATTGGTTTCTGATATAATGGCTCAACTTCGGCACTTTGGCACAAGCTTACCCTTTTTGTCGAAATCTCCCACTTCTGTAACTTACCACAATATGGGTTTGATACTATCTCTGTACATGTTTGGAACCCTTTGATTCCCGTACATGTTAAGATTAGCAACTCCACACACTGCTCACATCTTCTTGGAATCCTCATTGTGACATGTAGAGCAACTTCACGCACGTGATTGTGTATTAGTTTTCGTGTCCAGTCTCAGTCACAACTCAATACAAACTCTCGTACATGAGTGTTTCTGATTTCGGCCGCTACTTTCTACATGATCTTGTGTGCGAGTTTTCTTTTTTATTTTTATTTTTTTTTTTTTTGATTCTACAATTTCTTACAAAAAGCGCCATACACATAAACGTGAATGGGTTTTGATAAAACAAAGGGGTTTTGTTCATTTTTGATTATGAATAGATCGGTTGTTCACTTCACCCTGGCCCCCTGCCTACCTGTTCAACAAGGCGCTTGGAGTAGCACATCGGGTCTCTCGAAGATGAACGCACACCGGATCAACAATTAGCCTATGGTGGAGCTAATTTCCCATTAGTCCCCTCTTGGACACACGTAGTTGCCCTCCTGTCACTAGCAACTATCTCATTCGGACACTTAACTCTGGGTCGCTTGCTCTGTCGTGAGCTTCTCAATTGTTTCGATACTCAACTGTCGCAGATAGAATTGTTTCCAACTTCTATCATTCCCACGACCACTCTTGGTCATATCACCTTATTACTCTTAGGCACCAAGCCAACTCGTACTACTCTCCCGGGTGTTTCCCACCCCACTTTTGGCACTCTAGCCAATTCTAAGCTGACTCACAAGGTTATTTCACGAAACTTTGTTCGACATAAGATCACTTCCTTGAAGTAATCACCATTGTCAAACTCACTCCAAAGCCAAAGTCACATATCTGGCCTATTACCCGTGTAACTCGTACATACACTCTCATTTCGACTACTCGTAGTCACATTATGTCACATGCATTCTCCAAAATGCAAGCATCTCGGCCCTTCCGGGACCACACTCACATCTCTCCACAATTGCAACTCACATGCAACCCTTGTGCAATTCATTGCACTTCCAACTCAAAAGGCACTCTGCCTTTACATGCATGTGGGAACACAGGATCTGGGGCGACGCATGCTGTTCTAGGCTCGGGGGCCTAGTTGGGAGTACAGAGTAGCCAACGGAGGACTAAACCGGAGAATAAGGGAGTCGCCACCCGGTGTGAACCGGGACAAAGACTTAAGGTCGCACTCACCCCTCGCAAGGGAAGACCTCAAACCATTGGGTTCAGAATGGTCCCTTACTTATGCCACTTGTAATGTAAAGATTTATACAATAATCCAACCAAGCCTATGACATATATTTCCAAGTGCACCACAATCCTAAGTTCACATGCTTAAAAGTAAAGTTTACATCTAACATGCATGAAATCAAGTCCTATTGCCGAGTTCACATGCTTAAAGGTAGGCTTTTGCAACAATAAGCACATAACGTCACAAGAATTCAATCATTCATGTAAACATAAACACAAATAGTCATGGTAATATTTGCATGTAATATAAAGGAAATCAAAATGACGACAAATAATGTTATAGGCGCACTATGTAAGAAGCATATAAAATATGGTCAAAATAACTGCATGATAAACAAAATCAATACAAACACATAACTTGAGAAGATGAAGAAAGAAAGTATGCCAAAGATGAACAATCAAAGATGCAATTTTACATTAAAGAGGAACATGCCATAATGATGCCCAAGAATGCAACTAACATGAGTGAAAGAAATTGATACTGAGAAGAAGAGAAATGCAAAGAAGGAGAGAAATGCAACATGCGTCTATATCTATATAATTACTACCAATTTTCCATTAAGCATGTTATATGTGATACAAGATTATGCAATGAGATGTTATATAGATGAATGATATGGAAAAGAAAGCATGACCAACGTTGCGCAACAAAAAAAAGAATAAGATGCATGGTTAAAATGACATTTTGCAAAAAAAACGATTAATCGCATAATAAACAGCGCGGCAAAACACCGTGGCAAAGGTAGCCTTATGGTGTTTTTCCTCGAATGGAGGACCTTAAAACCACCCTGGTTAAGCCCATGCGCACATATCACATAATGAAGTGCGATACATAAAAATGCATAAAAAGATTTTCTTAAAACAGCGATAAATCGCGTAATAAATAGCGCGACAAAACATCATGGCAAAGGTAGCCTTATGGCGTTTTCCCTCGAATGGAGGACCTTAAAACCACCCTAGTTAAGCCCATGCGCACATATCACATAATAAGATGCAATAAATAAAGATGCATAAAAAGGATTTTGTAAAACAGCGATAAATCGCGTAATAAATAGCGCGGCAAAACATCATGGCAAGGTAGCCTTATGGCGTTTTCCCTCGAATGGAGGACCTGAAAACAACCCTAGTTAAGCCCATGCGCACATATCACATAATAAGATGCAATAAACAAAGATGCATAAAAAGGATTTTGTAAAACAGCGATAAATCGCGTAATAAATAGCGCGGCAAAACATCATGGCAAAGGTAGCCTTATGGCGTTTTCCCTCGAATGGAGGACCTTAAAACCACCCTAGTTAAGCCATGCGCACATATTACATAATCAAGTGCAATAAATAAAGATGCATAAAAAGGATTTTGTAAAACAGCGATAAATCGCGTAATAAAAAGCGGGAAAACATCATGGCAAAGGTAGCCTTATGGCGTTTTCCTCGAATGGAGGACCTGAAAACAACCCTAGTTAAGCCCATGCGCACATATCACATAATAAGATGCAATAAACAAAGATGCATAAAAAGGATTTTGTAAAACAGCGATAAATCGCGTAATAAATAGCGCGGCAAAACATCATGGCAAAGGTAGCCTTATGGCGTTTTCCCTCGAATGGAGGACCTTAAAACCACCCTAGTTAAGCCATGCGCACATATTACATAATCAAGTGCAATAAATAAAGATGCATAAAAAGGATTTTGTAAAACAGCGATAAATCGCGTAATAAAAAGCGGGAAAACATCATGGCAAAGGTAGCCTTATGGCGTTTTCCCTCGAATGGAGGACCTTAAAACCACCCTAGTTAAGCCCATGCGCACATATCACATAATAAGATGCAATAAATAAAGATGCATGAAAAGGATTTTGTAAAACAGCGATAAATCGCGTAATAAATAGCGCGGCAAATCATCATGGCAAAGGTAGCCTTATGGCGTTTTCCCTCGAATGGAGGACCTTAAAACCACCCTAGTTAAGCCCATGCGCACATATTACATAATGCATAAAAAATGAAATAAACAAATAAAAGATATCGGATATCGTATACCCGACTGAATACATCTCTCATCCAATCAAGCATACATCATCCGGCGCGGCGAAGCATCGTGGTAAAGGATTTTAACCCCTTTAAGGGGACCTTTCATCGCACTTACTAAGCTCATGCGCATCATCTCCATATGACATAAATAAATGATATGCGGAAATTAAAAGACAGAAAATTAAACGGAAAATAATTAAATGAACAAGATAACATAAAATCAATAAGTGCCGTTTGCTCAAGTGGTACGTGGAATTGTGGCCCAAGTACAGACCGCACTACCGTCCATTCGGATTCGGCTACGAAATTTACGTATGGGTTTCCATCCTATATACCACAAGAGACGACACTTCCATTCATCCAAAATCCACAACAAACATCATATACACAACAAATGCCACAAATACAGAAAATATAGTCAAAGTAAATGACCAGAAATTAAATAGAAATAAGTGTGAAAAATACCCTCAAGTCTAACCTTTTTAGTTGTCCTCAGACTTGCGTTTCGCGGAGATCGGAAGGGATGAAAGCTCCTTACTTTTCCGGTTCACTAGCTTCGCGTTTTGGCTCGCTGTTCCACTGTTTTTCCCACTGTTTTGGCGTCGTTTTGCTGCTGTTTTTTGACGTGTCTTCTGCTCACTGTTTCAGGTCCTGTTCGTCTGTTTCGGCTTCGTTTTGCTGCTATTTTTGACGTGTCTTCTGCTCACTGTTTCAGGTATTGTTCTTCTATTTTAGTGGACTGCTATGCGTGTTTTTTTAAATGTTTTAAGTGTAGTTTTTTTTGTGATTGTTTAAGGATTAAAAGTGAAGTTTTTGCTCACCGTTTTTTAAGGATTTTATCGGCTATTTTTGTTCACTGTTTTTTAAGGATTGGGCTGCTGTTTTAAGGTGATTCAGGGGCTGTTTAGGCGTGTTTTAGGGGGGTGCAGAGGCTGCTGTTTTATGGTAAAAGGGACTGCTGTATAGGCGTGAATGTGGCTTATGTTTTGGTTGTTTTCCACGTGAATATGGCTGCTATTTTGGATGTTATTTTGGTGGTGATTAGGGGCTGTGTTGGTGGTGGTAAAGGGGCTGTCGCAATTCGGCAATGGAGGGGGGATGGTGGATGTGGTGTTCACGGCCAAAGGAGAATAGATGAAGAGAAAAGCTTTGTCTTTGCTTCTAGTTCTTGGCCGTGAGGTTGGTATCTCCTAAGGTTTGTGGTTTGTAGTTCACGTGTGATATGGAGAGTGTCTTGATGTCTTGGGCGTGTATTAGAGAGAGTGGAGAGATGGTGTGGCTAGGTTAGTGCATGTTTATATAGAAGAGAGCTAGGGTTTGCCCTTGTCTCACAAGGAAGAGATCTAGTTTCCAAATTAGGAGTCCTAAGAATGGTATACACAAGATTGAGGGGGGACAAAATATTTTAAATTAGGAAGTCAACTATTTTAAATTGGTAGATGTCTTATTAGATTAGGAAGTCAAATATTTGATTGGTTTTAATTGGTTAGGATTGATTTTAATTAGGCATATCTTCTTTTTAATTTTAGTCTATGATATATTCAAATTATTTAAATTAGGCATGATTTTAGTTTAAGTTTGGTAAATGTTTTATTTAATTATTTAATTAATTATATTAATATCTTATTTAGTTAATGTTTTTTAATTAATATTTTATTTCCCTGACGTTACCCCAAACACACATTTCTTGGGGTTCAATCTCAAATTGTACTTGTCAACCTTCTAAAGGAACTTCTCAAGTGCCTCAATATGCCCGTCCCTTGTCTCGGATTTCACCATCATGTCATCCACATATACTTCGATCTCTTTGTGCATCAAGTCATGGAACAAGGTAGTAGCCATTCTCTTATAAGTAGCTCTTGCATTCTTGAGCCCAAACGGCATCACTTTGTAACAATAAGTACCCCACTAGGTGACAAAGGCAGTCTTGTGCTTATCTTCCTCTGCCATGAGAACTTGATTGTACCCAGAAAACCCGTCTACAAATGAATACATGGCCGACAAAGCTGCACTATCAACCAATACATCTATATGCGGTAGATGAAAGTCGTCTTTCGGACAAGCCTTATTGAGGTCTCTATAGTCCACACACATTCTGTCATTTCCATCTTTCTTCGGTACCGGCACAATGTTCGCTAACCATTCAGGATATTTTACCACTTCCAGGAAACCCACATCAATTTGTTTCTTGACTTCTTCTCTAACTTTCTCAGCCCATTCTGGTCTCATTCGTAGAAGTTTCTGTTTCACCGGCCTCATGTTCGGATAAGTCGGAATAGAATGTTGAGCAATGCTTCTATCTACCCCGGGCATGTCTTCGTAGGACCAAGCAAAAACTTTAGCATACCTGATCAATACTTCTTCTATTTTCTCCCTTTCCTCAGAAGTAACCTCACTTGCAATCAAAATTTCCTTAGGATCCTCAGGTGTCCCAAGGTTAAAGGCATTTGTCTTGGTGGAGTTGATATCAAATATGCTTAGATCATGTAATGGGAAAAGAGAAGACTCAGCCAAGTAAGCAGAAATACTGTCTTTATTGTTAGCAAAAGAAGGAGTACATTCAAATAAATCTGGGAGGTAAACATCCTCATCATCTACGGATATTTCCTCATCTACAACAATGTCTTTCTCAGGTTCATTCTTCTCATTGAGGGTCAATGTCTCCAGCTTCATGAGTTCCTCCTCCCATTTCTCACCCTCTTGCTTCTTCCCTTCAACCAACAACTTCTCTCCCAACAGGTCCTGGAAGATCGCAAATCCGGGCACCACTAACCCATTCACCTCTACTGGTTCAGGCTCACCTTGGTACCTCAAAGCCTTCACAAAGTACTCCATCAGTTTCATGCCCTTCTTCTTGATCTTTGGCTTCTCATCATCAGACTTGTACCCCAAGCCTCTTCTGGTTGTCTGGCCTCTGAAATCTGGCAGTTTCGAGCCCTCACCTGGCTCATACTTCAACTTCCCCATGATCCGGGCTACCTTGGGATCCACCCACTCCTCAAAAGTTATTGATACTTGTAACCTTGTGAAAGGCAGTATTTCCAAGGCGGCGACTGCATTGTCTATTTCAGCTTTGATGGTGACAATCTCTCCCCCGAATGGGAACTTAATCATCTGGTGCAAAGTGGAGGGCACGCCCCCAAGCTTGTGAAACCATGGCCTCCCCAATAATAAAGCAAATGTAGCTGGAATATCAAGCACAGTAAACTCAACCTCGTCTTCAATCGGCCCTACCTTGACCATTGCCACAAAGGTACCCTCAACACTGCGCTTACTATCATCATAAGCTTTGATGGTCATGTTGGAAAGGTCCAAATCTGTAGCCTTCAAACCCAACCTTGTCAGAATTTTCAAAGGGCATACATTGATAGATGAACCGTCATCTACCATTACACATGAAGTCCTTTTGCCTCTTACTTCAGCCCTGATGAACAATGGCCTGTTGTGATTCCTCCCCTCTGCTGGAAGTTCATCCTCGGAAAATGAAATCTGTAATGCCTCTTTCTGAACAGCCCCAACAAACATTGTAGGGTTGGCATCCTCCGGCACAACAATTTTACTCAAGGCCTCAACCATTGCCCGTCTGTGCTCTTTAGATGCACACAATAACTCCCATATGCTGACTTGAGCCCTTGTCTTCCTCAATTGTCTCAGCACTACATCTCCTTCAATATTCTCTGAATTCTCAAGCATTTCTCTCCCATCAGTCAAGGTTCTTTGCCCTTATCCACCACATCATTATAAAAACGCCCACTGCGTGTCATTCCCTTTACTTCTTCTTCATCACTGCTAGAGAAGTCAAGCCAGAAATTCTTCCCCAACTGAGGTTCACCCTCACTGCTGCTGTCCCAAATTCCAAGGCAAAAGGCTTCAGGGTGGAAGGCTTTTAGGACATAGTCTTCTGGAAGGCCAGAACTAATCATGTAGATTGGTGGGGGTACAGCTCGGTAATTGGGTAAGGGGTTTCTGTTTGTGTCTGGTTGTTCGGTTTCGGGGTCAGGTATCGTTTTGGAGTCAATGAGGTATTGGATCTCGTGGCGCAGTCGGGCACAGTTGTCAGTGTCGTGGCCCTTCTGCTGATGGAAATAACAGTAAAGGTTGAGATTGAAATGTGGTGGTGGTGGGTTTGGGATAGGTTTGGCTTCTAAAGGATTTAGGAGTCCATGCCTCTTCAATTTCTCAAATACCTTAGACAAAGGTCTCCCAAGGTTAGAGAACCTCCGGTTACGGACAGCAGCCACCTCCACTGAAACGGGCTTGGTACCCGACATACCTCTAACAGGCCTCCTATTTAGGCCAAAGAACTTCATGTTTTCTGCTTCTTCCTCTTCAATGTCCATGACAGTCTCCCTCAACTGCCGGAAGTCTACAATCATTGAGGTCATCCTCCTCAACTTACTGTAAATAGAGGGCTTTGTGCCCTTGATGATCATCTTGATTTGGTCTTTCTCAGAGGGCCTAGTCTGTATCTTCAGTAGCTGGCTTCTCCAGCGATCTACATACTCCTTGAAGCTCTCATCCGGCTTCTGCTTGATATTTTCCAAGTCACGGAGTGACAAATCAATTTTCAGGTCCGTGACATATTGCTTTAAGAAAGCATCAGCTAGCTCCCTCCAGTCCTCTTTAATCTGCTTGTCAAGGCTATGGTACCATACCACGGGTGCCCCTTCGAGCGACATCCCGAACATCTTTTGTACTTGGCGCTGAGACAGGCCAACTGAACTCATAACAGATACATACTGACGGAGATGCACCCTCGGATCCCCATTCCCATTGAACTTAGCCAAATCCGGCATCTTAAACTGCGCCGGCAACTGCTCCTCAAACGTCATTGTCTCATAATCTAGCAAATCTTCATTCTTACCCCTCATCTTGCGGGTAACGGATTCAACCTGATCCCTGAGTTTCTGTATTTCTGCCTGAGACCCCAATATTCTCTGCCCGCTGTATATTCTGCCATATCATCCTCAAAAGTGGGGACATCATCCCCCGATCTGACCGGAGGCACTTCCTGCCTTGCATTTTCTGAACTTCCCCCAGTACGAGACCCAGCTATACCAGCCACAGCAGTAGTCAATGTCTGTAACTGTTCAGTGATCTTTGCAAGACCGTTCTCTAACTGATCCATTCGGGACACCTCATTATCTGATTCACTCATGCTTCCAACTGTTCTTTTAGGGAGTCTGGTTCCTTCCCTAACCCAAACGGTATCTATGGTGTCTTTTTTAAGACACAGAGGGTGTTAACAAGGTATATGCATGCATGATGTGCATAATAAGTATATAACATATATTAAATCAGATAAAATTCTCAAACAAATCGGCCTATTATCATTTTAGAAGCTTTTGGGACAACTGTCATAAGAGTGAACCCGTCCCAGTTTAAATGGCCCAACGAGTTCATGTCTTATGGCAAAGAGCCCAACTAAATCCAAATGATAATATTCCGAACACAATCATAAAATGGCCCATTGTTATTTAGAAGCCTTTTGGCCCAATCGTCATAAGATATGTTCTTATCCCAGTTTAAATGGCCCAACAAGCCCATATCTCGTGACAAAAGACCCAGATGGATTCAAATAGCAATGTTCCCAAACATAAGCATACAAGGAAGATATTATAAAATAATAAAATAATAGCTTCTACCGTGTGGCCCACCATCATTTCAGAAGCTTTGGGCCTAATGGTCATAAGATACGAACCTGCCTCAGTTTAATGGCCCAGCAAGTTCGCATTTTTGACAAAGAGTCTAATTCATCCAAATGATAATGGTCCTAAAGCACAAAGAAATATTTGTTATAGGCTATACAACCCGGTCTACACATGGGTTCATGGGAGTATGGACAAAGGCTCTCATCGGCGAAGGATGGCCCACAACTAGGTCTCCCCAATCAAGGGTTCGAGCAACCAAGTGAGCACACCCTTTTTTATACACTAAGGTACGTGCCAATGAGCTATGGTGTGTGACTGACTCTCAAATGGATTTCCCGTTGTAGATTCCCCAGAGGGAAGGTGGAGCGAGGCTCACTTAAATACCCAAGCCTCTTAGGCTCTTATCGCTTGGTGTCAGGAATAAACAACGAGTCCTCCAAATTAGTCCATCACAATAGGCTACGAGTAGATGGCTATTTAGGTGCCTTCACAGCTTTTCCTTCTAGAAAGGTAGTGAGTGAAGGAAGACACCAAACCATTACCTAGCTTCAAAATGCCTTTGATCACAACCCCCATTTCACACATTTGTAGACACGGTTAATTAAAGCATAAATCTATACATTACAAGGCATTATTTCGGGGTCGATTCTCTATCCCCAGTGGATTCGCCAGACTGTGGGAACACAGGATCTGGGGCGACGCATGCTGTTCTAGGCTCCGGGGCCTAGTTGGGAGTACAGAGTAGCCAACGGAGGACTAAACCGGAGAATAAGGGAGTCGCCACCCGGTGTGAACCGGGACAAAGATTTAAGGCCGCACTTACCCCTCGCAAGGGAAGTCCTCAAACCATTGGGTTCGTAATGGTCCCTTACTTATGCCACTTGTAATGTAAAGATTTATACAATAATCCAACCAAGCCTATGACATATATTTCCAAGTGCACCACAATCCTAAGTTCACATGCTTAAAAGTAAAGTTTACATCTAACATGCATGAAATCAAGTCCTATTGCTGAGTTCACATGCTTAAAGGTAGGCTTTTGCAACAACAAGCACATAACGTCACAAGAATTCAATCATTCATGTAAACATAAACACAAATAGTCATGGTAATATTTGCATGTAATATAAAGGAAATCAAAATGACGACAAATAATGTTATAGGCGCACTATGTAAGAAGCATATAAAATATGGTCAAAATAACCGCATGATAAACAAAATCAATACAAACACATAACTTGAGAAGATGAAGAAAGAAAGTATGCCAAAGATGAACAATCAAAGATGCAATTTTACATTAAAGAGGAACATGCCATAATGATGCCCAAGAATGCAACTAACATGAGTGAAAGAAAGGGATACCGAGAAGAAGAGAAATGCAAAGAAGGAGAGAAATGCAACATGCGTCTATATCCATATAATTACTACCAATTTTCCATTAAGCATGTTATATGTGATACAAGATTATGCAATGAGATGTTATATAGATGAATGATATGGAAAAGAAAGCATGACCAACGTTGCGCAACAAAAAAAAAGAATAAGATGCATGGTTAAAATGACATTTTGCAAAAAAAACGATTAATCGCATAATAAACAGCGCGGCAAAACATCGTGGCAAAGGTAGCCTTATGGCGTTTTTCCTCGAATGGAGGACCTTAAAACCACCCTGGTTAAGCCCATGCGCACATATCACATAATGAAGTGCGATACATAAAAATGCATAAAAAGGATTTTTTTAAAACAGCGATAAATCGCGTAATAAATAGCGCGGCAAAACATCATGGCAAAGGTAGCCTTATGGCGTTTTCCCTCGAATGGAGGACCTTAAAACAACCCTGGTTAAGCCCATGCGCACATATCACATAATAAGATGCAATAAATAAAGATGCATAAAAAGGATTTTGTAAAACAGCGATAAATCGCGTAATAAATAGCGCGGCAAAACATCATGGCAAAGGTAGCCTTATGGCGTTTTCCCTCGAATGGAGGACCTTAAAACCACCTTAGTTAAGCCCATGCGCACATATTACATAATCAAGTGCAATAAATAAAGATGCATAAAAAGGATTTTGTAAAACAGCGATAAATCGCGTAATAAAAAGCGGGAAAACATCATGGCAAAGGTAGCCTTATGGCGTTTTCCCTCGAATGGAGGACCTTAAAACCACCCTAGTTAAGCCCATGCGCACATATCACATAATAAGATGCAATAAATAAAGATTCATGAAAAGGATTTTGTAAAACAGCGATAAATCGCGTAATAAATAGCGCGGCAAAACATCATGGCAAAGGTAGCCTTATGGCGTTTTCCCTCGAATGGAGGACCTTAAAACCACCCTAGTTAAGCCCATGCGTACATATTACATAATGCATAAAAAATGAAATAAACAAATAAAAGATATCGGATATCGTATACCCGACTGAATACATCTCTCATCCAATCAAGCATACATCATCCGGCGCGGCGAAGCATCGTGGTAAAGGATTTTAACCCCTTTAAGGGGACCTTTCATCGCACTTACTAAGCTCATGCGCGTCATCTCCATATGACATAAATAAATGATATGCGGAAATTAAAAGACAGAAAAATTAAACGGCAAATAATTAAATGAACAAGATAACATAAAATCAATAAGTGCCGTTTGCTCAAGTGGTACGTGGAATTGTGGCCTAAGTACAGACCGCACTACCGTCCATTCGGATTCGGCTACGGAATTTACGTCTGGGTTTCCATCCTATATACCACAAGAGACGACACTTCCATTCATCCAAAATCCACAACAAACATCATATACACAACAAATGCCACAAATACAGAAAATATAGTCAAAGTAAATGACCAGAAATTAAATAGAAATAAGTGTGAAAAATACCCTCAGGTCTAACCTTTTTAGTTGTCCTCGGACTTGCGTTTCGCGGAGATCGGAAGGGATGAAAGCTCCTTACTTTTCTGGTTCACTAGCTTCGCGTTTTAGCTCGCTGTTCCACTATTTTCCCACTGTTTTGGCGGCGTTTTGCTGCTGTTTTTTGACGTGTCTTCTGCTCACTGTTTCAGGTCCTGTTCGTCTGTTTCGGTTTCGTTTTGCTGCTATTTTTGACGTGTCTTCTGCTCACTGTTTCAGTCCTTGTTCTTCTGTTTTAGTGGACTGCTATGCGTGTTTTTTTAAAGGTTTTAAGTGCAGTTTTTTTTGTGATTGTTTAAGGATTAAAAGTGCAGTTTTTGTTCACTGTTTTTTAAGGATTTTATGGGCTATTTTTGTTCACTGTTTTTTAAGGATTTGGGCTGCTGTTTTAAGGTGATTCAGGGGCTGTTTAGGCGTGTTTTAGGGGGGTGCAGGGGCTGCTGTTTTATTGTAAAATGGACTGCTGTGTAGGCGTGAATGTGGCTTCTGTTTTGGTTGTTTTCCACGTGAATATGGCTGCTATTTTGGATGTTATTTTGGTGTGATTAGGGGCTGTGTTGTTGGTGGTAAAGGGGCTGTCGCAATTCGGCAATGGAGGGGGATGGTGGATGTGTGTGTTCACGGCCAAAGGAGAATAGATGAAGAGAAAAGCTTTGTCTTTGCTTCTAGTTCTTGGCCGTGAGGTTGGTATCTCCTAGGGTTTGTGGTTTGTAGTTCACGTGTGATATGGAGAGTGTCTTGATGTCTTGGGCGTGTATTAGAGAGAGTGGAGAGATGGTGTGGCTAGGTTAGTGCATGTTTATATAGAAGAGAGCTAGGGTTTGCCCTTGTCTCACAAGGAAGAGATCTAGTTTCCAAATTAGGAGTCCTAAGAATGGTATACACAAGATTGAGGGGGGACAAAATATTTTAAATTAGGAAGTCAACTATTTTTAATTGGTAGATGTCTTATTAGATTAGGAAGTCAAATATTTGATTGGTTTTAATTGGTTAGGATTAATTTTAATTAGGCATATCTTCTTTTTAATTTTAGTATATGATATATTCAAATTATTTAAATTAGGCATGATTTTAGTTTAAGTTTGGTAAATGTTTTATTTAATTATTTAATTAATTATATTAATATCTTATTTAGTTAATGTTTTAATTAATATTTTATTTATTTAATTTGGGGGTATTTTAAGGGTGATGGGCGTGTGGGCCTTGGTGGGTGGGAGTGGGCTTGGCTAGGTGCATGTTAATTTAGTTAAGTGTTTGGGCTAAGTTTGTGTGGGCTATGTGGGGTGTGAAGGCTAAGTTCATGTGGACTAGGTGTGCGTGGGCCGGGTTTAGGTGTCTCGGGCCGGGCATAAATTTTAAAACAGAAAACAAGCGAGTTACTTGAAGCCAAACTAGTGAACTTAATCCGTCAATGAGTCAATTCTTGACTCTTCCCTTCCGATGTCCGTTTCCCGCGGTTTCCGTAACTTAAAAGGTAGTTGTCTCCAAATAAGACTCCTCATCGGGTTTCACATGCAAAAATGCAATGCCTACAATGCACGTTACATTGCCGAAAATATTTCGGTCTATGTCTTCACATGATCGTTAATAACAATACAATGGTTATAACATTCCGCAAGCAGTCTTTGGGGTATACCGACTCATTTCAGCTCACTCCCCCACTTTTACTTTGGCCTATCCCAAGCCATCACACTTTTGTTGGCTTTCCCACATTAGGGAGCCCACACAATTCGTTACTCTTGTCCTCCAGTTGATGGCCTTCTCCCTCACGGGAATCCAAACAACTCATTGCTCGTAGCTTTAAGTTAATGGCAATCCCAATCAAAGGAATCCAAACAACTCGTTGCTCATAGCCTTAAGTTAATGGAAATCCAAATCAAAGGGATCCAAACAACTTGTTGCTTATAGCCTCAAGAAGGCTTTACTCGATAAAACATTTCCAAATTACTCACACGAACCATCGGGTTCACCCTCGGTTCCTGAAATTGCCTCACACGAGAGGAGTACCCATCTCAACTCTCTATCACGTTCTGGCACTCAACTGCCATGGAAAAAGGGTTTCACGCCCCTTTGAATCCCCCACAACTTCAATCAACCCTACCTCGGGTCTTCATGAACACATATACTCGTGCCAATATCACATCGGCACCCTCAGGATGTTTCTTATGCATCCCAAATATGTCTCACACCCTCACGGTGTATAAACCACTTACTTGTCTCATATATACAAGTTTCACATCCATTACGGGTCTTACCCGAAAATTTTGGCTAACCCGAGCCAACCTCATATGAAACTAGCACTTCTCAAGTGCTCTCACATTGTCTCACAACAATCCATCTCAATTGGGGATTTATGCTTTCCTGCGTGCACCAACACGCACTCTCCCGGCTTCCTCTAGAGCCATTTCTCTACCGAGGCTTCACATTAGCCTTACGATGTTCACAACGTCTCAATAACATCTACACACGTTCGTAGACATTCCACTTGCCCAACCTAGGACTCTGATACCAACTGTCACGAGCCAACTTTTTCCTTAACGGAAAAAGGGCTCTTGCGGCACTTACCACGGTCACGTCTCGTGTAAGTCAGCCTTCTCAAAACCTCTGTCCCTAATTTCCCATTGTTGGGGAGGGAACAGACCCGTAATTTTATTGATTTATGAAAGCTCACAAGCTATCTCAACGCTTACACTTGCGGGCCCGTTCAACACCGGGACCCGGCACTCGAATATCACAACCGGATATAAAATATGGCATTTTCCCGCCAACTCAATCTCGACAATACATCATTGTCCCAACGTTGTCTAAGGGCGAGAGGGTTCACGGCTAAAGCCCCAAGACCACCGAAGCCCCTTTGGCCCTTCCCAAGGTTCACCTAGGCTTCCCCCCTAAAGAGGTTTTAAAGACATTGCACATGTCTCACCAGTATACACACCTAGCGCTTGAGTTGTCACACCCCCCTCTAAAATTTATCTTAAGAGGAGTTTTCAGGAACTCTTCCGGGCATTCAGTAAGCCACCATATAAGCGACTTTGGGTTAAAATCTCGTCCCTAAACGAGCTCGTCTTGATGGGTTTCCACAACACCCCCACTTTAGCGGAAAGACCCAAAAGTGGGCCTACTGCCAAAATCTCCCGGAAAATCTCGAAATCCAACTCTGGGGCTGAAGTTTTCCCAGTACAAGTGACCATAATATTCACTTTGGAACTTGTTCCCACTCGATTCGACACCCCGGGTCGTTAGCTCCTTCACAATGCACCAAATTAGGCTAACGACTAGCGGCAAGCTAGCGTATCTCAAAATCTCCCGCCAAACTTCAGAACGGGACCCCACGGGTGAGAACTTCCCAGTACATCTACCCATAAGAGTTACTTAGGGCTTGGAGCAAGCTCAATCCGGCATTCCGAAATATAGGCTCCTTCACAACGCTGCACAACTAGGCCAGCTCCTAGCGGCAAGCGAGCACGTTTCTAAATCTCCAGGCAAACTTCCGAATAAGGCCTCACGGATGGAAACTCACCAGTACAAGGGTACATATAACCCTTAACGACCTTAAACTGATGTCCCGAAACATGAGCTCCTTTGTAAAGTGACTGCACGTCCTAGTCTGAAACTAGGACCGTGACACGATGCATGTTTTGTCTGCCTTAAGTTCTCATATTATCCATTTTAGAAACTATAAGTACCTAGATTGACGATCGGCTTAGGATGACTTCATTGTGTCTTGGCCAAGTATGAGGCAAATTTGGAAAGTCTCTTATACCCGTGATAAAATTATGTCAATTATGATAGCTGGTTTCTAGTGAGTTCTGCTTGTCCACTTGTACTGTGTTGTGCCCATATTCGGCTGATTTCCTTGTGAACTCGTCTGATCTGATTTACGTGTCGATAGCGTGATGCTTGTTTGTTGGCTTCTCTAATGAGATGGCTTGAGGCTAGAAGAAATTATAAGGTTAAAGGATAAGTGAGAGAGTCCTGTGAAAACCTGGGGATGCTGCTACTATGACGTGTTTTGTATCAACTGACCTAGATAATTGGCCGCCCTTATTGGATATCAAATGGGTATGGTAGTAATCTTTACGGGTAATTAAAGTGTCGCTATCACTTTTGTCTATTTGGATTTAACCAAGCCTGCCAAATGGCCAGATACTATGAAGAGGAGTGCTATTGGAATAGGTTGGAATGAGTGTTCTTTAGGGCTATTGAGAATGCTGGTTTCGTTGATGGATAACCAAACCCGCCAATATACACATGGATTTTTTGCATGAGCTGAATGCCTTGAATGTGATCATCCTTATCACCTACCATACTGAATTTACTGGATGAATTCTTGGAATTTTCAATGGGGATCTTAGTTGAAACGGAGACTATGGGTTAAATGTAAGTGCGTAAAGGAGGATATGGGTCTTTAAAGTCTTTAATTTTCGGGGTTCGTCTGGAGCCTGGCGAGGTGGCTAGCTGCTAGAGGGGAATAGGGATGGATGCAATGAGATTAGTTTATTGAGGGTAGCATGCTCAGCTAGTGTTACCGGGGGTAAAAATTTCCACCTACTATTCATAAGTTTTTGTATTTTAATTTTAGGTCGTGACTTGCTAACTAGGTCCTGAAACTATGACATGGCTCTTGATCAGAAATAATATGGTCGAATTTCACTCTAATGGCTTGCACTTTTTAAGAATCATGGGTTTCTGGCTGAGGTACACTACCGCATTCCTTACTCTTCGCTTAAAGGCAATGTTATGTGTCCTGGTCAAAAGGGACGAAAAGCTAAAAAACTAGGCGTGATTTATCTATAGGTGTTAGTTTATATGTATGGGCTGCTCTAGAGGAAATTCCTACCCTTGTATGGGATAAATGTGGAATGGAAGCCGTCAGAATGAAATTTCCTAACTAATACCTCTAAAAGAAAAGATAGTGAACATGTTAGGATTTTCGCTGTGTCATGAGATTACCTAGACTACTAGTATAAATCCTGACAGTAATGGTCTTGCAAAACCATCGGGAACATAGGCATTGTAATAACAAACTACCAACGTTGCTAGGACCCTAATGCCTGTCTGGAAAACTAAACTGAATCCATGTGCTACGTTGGGGATTTTACTAAGCTAAGGGTTTTCCGTACTTTACTAATAGCCTCCTACTACGCTTGGGAAATACTATCTGACCATGATGCATATAGGTTCTAATACATGAGGTTATCTAAAAAAGAGAGAGAAACTTACTTGAAGTTGATGAAATGTGGATTAGTGACACCTTACATATGAGTATTCCGGACATACCTCGCATGCAAGACATCAGGACCCTACTGCTGCAATCCTATACCCTAAGGCCGTGTGTTTTGATACCATCTTGGTCACATTTCAGAATATCCGAGACGTGACTGGCCGAAGATCGCATGTGTTAGGGTTGGTGCTCGGAGTGCCAATCCGAATCGTATTTATGTCTGATTCATGAATACGAGCAATATATTTTTGTATAATATTACGTATTTATGGTTGCACCTCTTGTCTTTTATTATATATATTCGATCTAATTCTTTAGATTTAAACTAAATCATGTTTAGTGATATATATATATATTAGACAAAGACCCGATAATATATAATGTAGTGCGCAATTACAACGTAGCTTGTAATTGACATTGGGAAGTGTCACTACTAGATATATATTATCAAATAAAAATCCTGGTCAAGATTTACTGACACGGGTCGATTAGTAAAAATCTGCTGAGAGCAGTACATGTCATATATCGTGACTTGGTCCGATGGTTTATCCCAATGAACCATGAGTCTTGGGAGACTCGAATAGACATGTAGGTGTTTATTTGATAAACACTGACGACTCATTGAAGATTACCTAATAGATGGTACACCAACATCAATAGGAATCTTCTCGGGTTGAGTAGCATAGTGATTCTTTGACTTAAGATACCACTTTGAATATATGAGTTATCCTCCACACTTAGATGGCAGTCATGTCACAGATCTATTAAGATCAGACCTCCGCCTTATTCATTGGGTGTGGACTCATGCTCATGATATCCTGTGTATATCAAGATAGAATATGTCAGTCCTGTGTACATGGCATAAGTATTGATTATGGGATTAGCAATTCGTTAAATTCATGGATCATTGGTACACTGTAGAATGAGTTCTAAGTGTTATTATAAGATTGCTAATAGAGTCGTCGACGAGATTATACCTATAGAGATTTGACGTCAATATCTATATCTCTAGATTAATCCGAATACCTGTGACGGAGGGATTATACGTATGTGATGACCTCGACCTGTATAGTTCAGCGAGTTTATCCATGGTCGTCATAATTTACGGGTGGGTAAATTAGGGACACGAAATTGGATTTCGTGACGAATATGCCTGAACTTAGAGAGTCTCACTAATGAAATAAACTCGTAGAGCACTAGGGCAACTTTTATGAATAATACTGATTATTTATAAATCGTTTAACGGTTAAACAAAAGATACATACAAATGGACCTTTCAGTCATTTCTTAATTAATGTGTATTTGTATTTAATATTTGATTTTATTAAATACACATTAATTAAATGTCAAATTGTGATATTTGACATATATCATTAATATATGTATTTGAGATATTTAAAGTAATTGTAATACATATATTTGAGATATTTGTATTTAATTAATTATTTAATTATTTAATTGTTAAATGATGAAAGTAATTAAAATTTAAATATCTACCATTATGATAAAGTTAGGTCCTGATTAATAAGTGTAAATTGTTTACTTACATTAAAGAAAAATGAAGTCAAATGACATTTGGCATGTTAGATATTTGTTTGAAAAATTAACAAAATATCTAATCTTTTTTCTACACCAATTTCAGCCAACATGACCTAGTATTTAAAGTTTTATTTTTCATTTTGCTTCACATAAGTTCAAGCCACCAAAAACTAAAACAAAAGTATTGAGAGAAAAAGAAAAGAAACCAAGAAGAAAATTGAAGAAAGCTTGGATTTAAGTAAGTTTTTCCAACTTTCTATTAGAAGGAAACTTGTTCCTTTTGTTCTTGGCTACAACATGTGTAGTTCTTAAGTTTTTCTACTCTCTTATGTTTGTGTTTTTATGGTTGGAAGCATGAATGAAAGATGTATGCATGTATGTTTAACAAAGTATGCTTATAAATGGTGTATAAGCACACTTTTGATCATTTGATGATCTTGTTGCCATTCTAGAGTTGTTAGGAAACTCATTGTTGACCTATAATTATTCTTGAGTTTTTTCAAAGTGGTGAGACTTGTTTGGTGTGTTAAAGAATTGATTAAAGTGTTGAATTTACTCAATTTAGTGTAAATTGATCAATTGGAATAATTTGAGAAATTATGGTTCTTAACCTATTCTAATTTTGGGTCTTTTCGTATATGTAATGTATTATTATGAATATATGATGTATATTAAATTTGGGATTGATTGGATATGATTTTGACTTATTTTGAACAAGATTGGACTAAATTATAGAATTTGGAAACCTTTAGGGTGTTCTCGGTAATTTTGGAATTTAGTGGGGTTTTATTATAATTTGTATTTTGATGTGTTGGACATGTTGAAAATAATTTTAATACTGATTTGGAATCATCCAAATTTGTATTTGACAAATTATGACTAAAATGATCAAAATGTAAAGTATTGGGGTCTCACGGTAATTATGAGAAAAAATCTGATTTTTTTGATAAAAATCTATTTTTGAGTATTTTGTAATTAGAATAAATTAGTTTATTTTAATTGCCCAAGAAAAATAATTACCGAAAATTATTTCGGAGTGAAATTACGTGAAAACGGTGAAAAACGGCGTTACCGGGTAACAGCTACCCAAACAGTGAACTGGTCACTGTTCGGCCTGTCCATAAACTGTCCAAATGTTGTTGGGGCTGACCTGGGCAATCCCCATGTGCATTGGTCAATCGGTTCGGTCGGAAATGTATTTTATGCTATTTTACAGAAATACATTTTCGTAAAAGTTTCGCGGAATTTCTATATTATTTATGTCGTTATATGATATCGAATAAATATGGTTAGGTGAAATATTAATGAATTATTAATATTGGATATTAAATAATTTATTCGTAAGTTTAAAAATTTTAAATTACGATTTTGCCCGAACCGCGCTTCTTCCGCTGCGTCGCCGTGATAATGATAAAACCCCAACAGCATAACCATCCCTAAGCCTAGAACATGCACATGTAAGACCTGAAATGCCTGTACCAAAACGCATGCACAATCTTGTAGTTATACCCATCTTTATCCTATCCTAAGCATGAAACCATGTTAATGTATGCATAAATGCCACACTTCACACACACACACAAAATATTTAAAAATACACTCATACTTTATTACAATTAACTAAACTGTCTAAATGTATTAGACACCATCTTTAACTATATATTCTAATACATGACATCTACATTGTGGACCCATGCTATGCACTTCTAAGGACCACAGTTGGTCACTATCTTCTCCAATCTAAGTATCTGAGATCTGGAATCCAAGGTACATATGCTAGACTCGGCCACCGGTACAATATGGTTTCGAATAGAAACTGAATCGTCTGGTTCTCAGTGTTGGACAATTATGACCCATAACATCACTATTTGTAAAAGACATTGTGTTTTTGTACAAATTAACTATGTGACAAAGGAAATTGCTATTTTGTCATTTTGTAATTGGATTACTTGGATATATAAATGATAAAAGTCCTTATGATTAGTTCCAAATTAATAAGATATGAGACAGTATTAATGCACGAACGGTTTAATCATTAAATATCCTTAGTCGTAGTATTATCGAGACTGGACATCGATAATACAGAATAGACTAGTATTACACTTGTTCGCATTATGGAAGCTTAACGGCATAGTTCTCATATATTTAAGTATTGGATACTTATGCAAGTGTGATAGGAGGTTATGTTAGCCGTTGGACCGGGAACAACTTCGCTCTGGATAGACCCCTCAGAATCCCATTGGTAGTATGACTATGTGTCTATGGGAATTCGAATCAGGGTAGGTGTATGTGGTCTTAACCTGAGACTTGCATCGGTAATACTTGCGACAATCAGTACGCTTTGGTTTTGTCGTCCGGAGCTTTTACAGGTTCTGTGTACGTCTCTTCTGGGTTTATTGAGAATCGTAGTGTGTTGGGTGTGATGTCAAGATGGAAATATCACTTCAGTCATATGGAGACGATGATCACGCAGGGATACAGAACTAGTACTCTTAAATACTGCAGCTATCAGGATAGTATGACTAGGTCATGATTATCCGATTACAGAGACTAGTTGCTAGTTATTCGATATATGCTTCTTACGGGGCAGACACAGTTCCAGCCCAAGGCCTAGCATGTGCCATCCGATACTGGATCGTATTACGCAATACATTATATACTATGCCTGATATAGATTATATATTCCTCGTTGAATATTTCTGGAGAATTGGGAAGGCACGGTGCTTTGCTAGAAGTCAACCATGTCTTGTAAATCGATAAGAACGTGGTACGAGGTACGCACATGTTCGGATAGTCCAATGACC
Organism: Zanthoxylum bungeanum; assembly: GCA_019454045.1. NCBI lineage: Eukaryota > Viridiplantae > Streptophyta > Magnoliopsida > Sapindales > Rutaceae > Zanthoxylum > Zanthoxylum bungeanum. The sequence goes on from SKCR01042829.1 coordinate 490,726, forward strand.
GTATTTACTGCCAACATATCCAGGGATCTCTTGGGTCGCTTCCTAAAGATTCACCGATGACATTTAACTCAAACATAATTAATTTGGGATTAATTATGAGAGAGAAAATTAATCTAAGATTAAATGTGGCAAGAATTTATCTGGGATAAAATTCGAATAGAAGAGAGAAAGCGATTAATTTGGAATTAATCGATTGAATAATATATTGGATATATTAATTGAAATCGGATTTCAATGCGGAATTAAAATTGGATTTTAATTCGGGCGAACAAATTAATTTGGAATTAATTCGTGAGCGACTATCGTAATAATTTTGCTAGGCATTATTATTTAATTAAATTGGATTTAATTGCGTCGCAATGAAAAATTTGTTTAATCGGATTAAACGTAGCCGAGCCCAAAGTGTGTAGTCTAAGCCTACTTGAATTTTGAAATTAAGTGATGGGACCCACTACCTCACATCAATTGTCAACTAGTTGATGGAAGTATTTGAGAGCATTTAATGAAACTTACTCAACATACTTTGTTTAGCTTTTTTGAAAAGCATATACACCTTTTGGAAAGTAAACATTGGTATTAGTTTTAGAAACTAAAAAATCAAAACTTCACTTCTCTCTTTCCTTCACCATTGCCGTGAACACCATCTCTCTCTCCTTTGATTTTTGCTTCAAAAATCAAGCAAGCTAGCACTTAAAGATGTTCGACAATTATGACCATAACATCACTATTTGTACAGAACATGGTGTTGTTGTACAAATTAACTATATGACAAAGGAAATTGCTATTTTATCATTTGTAATTGGATTATCGAAATTTATAAATGATAAAAGTCTATATGATTAGTACCGGATTAATAAGATATGAGACAGTATTAATCCACGTACGGTTTAATCATTAAATATCCATAGTCGTAGTATTATCGAGACTCAACATCGATAATGCGGAATAAGATAGTATTACACTTGTGCGTGTTATGGAAGCGTAATGGCATAGTTCTCATATATTTGGGTATTGGATACTCATGCAAGTGTAATAGGAGATTCTGTTTACCGATGGTACGGAAACAGCTACGCTTTGGATAGACCCATCGGAATCCCATTGGTCGTATGACTATGTGTCTATGGGAATCCGAATTAGGGTAGGTGTATTTGGTCTTAACTTGAGACTTGCATCGCTAATACTTGAGACAATCAGTATACTTTGGTTTTGTCGTCCGAGCTTTAACAGGTTCTGTGTACGCCTCTTCTGGGTATACTGAGAATCATAGTGTATTGGGTGTGATGTCAAGATGGAAGTATCACTTCAGTCATATGGAGATGATGATCACGTAGGATACGGAACTAGTACTCTTAAGTACTGGCAGTTATCGGGATAATATGACTAGGTCATGATTATCCGATTATAGAGACTAGTTACCAGAGATCCGATATATACTTCGTACGAGGCAGACACAATTCCAGCCCTAGGCCTAGCATGTGATATCTGATACTGGATCGTAATACGCAATATTACGTATACTACGCATGACAAATATTATATATTCCTTAAAGAATATTTCTGGAGAATTGGGAAGGCATGGTGTTTTGCTAGAAGCCAACCATGTCTTGTAAATCGGTAAGAACGTGGTATGTGGTACGCACGTATTCGGATAATCCGACGACCGGATTTACTGCCAACATATCCAGGGATCTCATGGGTCGCTTCCCGAAGATTCACCGATGACGTTGACTCGAACATAATTAATCTGGGATTAATTATGAGAGAGAGAAAATTAATCTTGGATTAATTACGGCAAGAATTTATCTGAGATAGAATTCGAGAGAGCGATTAATTTGGAATGAATCGATTAAATAATATATTCGATATATTAAATGAAATTAGATTTCGACGTGAAATTAAAATTGGATTTTAATTCGGGTAAACAAATTAATTTAGAATTAATTCGCGAGCGACTTTCGTAATAATTTTGCTAGGCATTATTATTTGATTAAATTGGATTTAATTACGTCACGACGGAAAATTCTTTTAATTGGATTAAGCGAACCCGAGCCTGAAGTGTGTTGAGCAAGCCACTTGAATTTTTAATTAAAGTGGGTCCCACCAACTTACATCATTTGTCTATCAAGTGTCAATTTGGTGATGGAAGTGGTTGGAGGCATTAATTGCCATTTTTCCCTCCAACACTTTGCTTTTATTTTTGGTAATTGATATACCAAAATAGAGTTTGACTTTTGGATGTGTGGTAATTGTTTTAGAAACCAAAAATTACCAAAACACTAAATCCTCTCTCTCTTTCTCCCTTGGCCGAGAACTTCATAGTTATTCTCTATTGATTTTGCTTCAAAATCAAACATTGCTAGCACAAAGAGGAGTTATTCTAAGGTGTTAGGGCAACTATCCCCTTGAGTTTGGAATTCAAAGATCAAAGCTTGGAGTTCACCATTCATACAAAGTAGAGCTTGGAGCACTTCTCAAATGAGCAAAAATTTTGTTATCTCTACATCCTATAGCCGATCAAAGTAAGTATATTTTCCGTAATCTTACTTCGATTATTCACACATGTTTATGCTTAATAGATCCATGGCATGTTCTAGGAACACTAACATTGGTATCAGAGCCAATTTTAAGCATGAAATAATTAGGGTTCATAAACTTGAATTTGGGTATTTTTGCTTGGAGCATAATTTCGTCAAATTGAATGTTTGGTTATGTTTATATTATGATAACTTACAGTTATGCATGATTAATTTGGAGAAAAATTGATTAGAAAACCTTTCCCTAATTACTTTATGATGGCCGAATGTAATGACCCTTGTAGCTCATGGTGATTTTTGATTTTTAGACCATTGGATGTGTTTAAAATGCATGAGTATATTGATTTATGATTTAATTTGATTTAAATCAAAATTGGATATAAAAATGCCTAATTGTCGTGAGCTTGATGAGCATGTTATGAGTTGATTTTGCTTCAATTGTGTTGGACATGAATTAAAAATGATAAAGCATGATTATTAATTAAATTGGTGTTTTGGAAATGTTAATTTAACTAATTAATTATGGCTATACACTTTAATTAAAAATTATGATATTTGGAATATTATAATTTAATAAATTAGTCTTTAATTTGGAATTGGACTAATGTTGTTATATTTGGGCCTAATGGGCTTGGTTGGCCCAAGTTGGTTTAGGAAAATTGGATTGGATCCAAATTGGGCCTAAAACCATTCCGTTAAGTCCAAATATAATAAATGGGCATTTAAATATTTAATTAGGCCTAATGGGCCGAAATTAAATTTATGGGAAAAGGTGATTCCTTATTGGGCTTTGGTTGCCAAAGTCCATGCCTTAAGAACTTTAAATTAAGTTGACATTTGATGTTAATTGGGCCTTTGAGACCCATTAAGATTAGATTCAGAATCTAAGTCGAAAAGGCACATTATTAAGTGTAATCATTTAATATTGTAGTTCGACATAATTCAAGAATACGCACTCTAGTACTTATTCTTAAACGAGTTGGACTCGCGCAAATCAAATCGTTGTTTGAACATTGGATGATCACTTAATTCAAAGATTAATTAATTGGATTAGATTGATTGAATAACATGCTTTGTGTGAATACATTGACGTATTGAATGAATAATGTATATCTGATGGATATTAGATGGGTGAGGGCAATTTTGGAAATTGTTGTAATAAATTTAGAATTTATTAAATTGGACCTGCGTGTCCAGCCTTTATCTATTGACTCTTTGTAATTCTCTTCCACCAATTCCCCTCAATGTAAATGAGGTTTCTTTAATGTATTATGTAATTGGGTAGAAGTTAGAATAGCGCTAGCCGGGGAGAGCAAATGAAGAGATTTGTTCTAGGAACAATTTGTTGTATATCAATCCGCATATTATTATTAATTTTATCGCTCCTTATTATGCTTTTAGAATGCATGCATAAAGGTGCATGCTGAGACCTAATTAAAGATAATAAATTTGGTTGCCAATTTACGCGAAAAACCCTCATTTTATATTAAGCGTTTTTCCTTCCATTGAGTGATTCTCTCTCAAGATCCAAGATTGGCATTGGTTTGTTGGCCAAAGTCAAGACATTTGTCAATCGCGGATGTGTTTGAATTACGAAAGCTTTGTTTCATATAGTACGTCTTGGGAAAGTTGTGATTTGTTTAAGTGTTCCTAGAACATGCCACGAGATCTCTAAGCAAGATTAGTGTGTGAATAAAATCAAAAATAAGTTGCGGAGGACATACATTGGTCGGTTGAGTTCAAAACTTTTCATGGATGTTGAAGCTTCCAAGCTCTTGGGCGAGTATCCCTATCACCATCATTTGACTCCCTTATGTGCTAGCAAGAACAAATGGAACAAATTTAATCTCCCAAGGAGAAGCAAATTTGCCCAAGAGAGAGGAGGCAATCGGCCAAATCTAAAAGGAGAGCAATCAGAGGCCAATCGGCCTGTCTTCAAAAGAATAAGCCAATTCGGCCAACAGAGAGAAATTTGCCTTTTCTTTCATTTAGCCATTAATCGTTTTCAGAGAAGTCAGTGGCTTTTTTAAAGAGAAGCCAAATGGCTTTTGTTTCCAAAAAAAAAAAAAAAAAAAAAAAAAGCAAGCTAAGCTTTCTGCCAAAATACAAAAGGAATTTTTAATGGCCATTCTACCAAAACCTTTTTGAAGTCAATGGCCACACGGCCACGAGAGAGAAATGAATAATATTTCAAAAATTCATTAAAAAATATGTTATATATATTTTTGACTTGGTAGGTATGAAGTGTATCAAATCTAATTTACTTTATTGCCAACCACTTCTATCAATTGTTGACAATTGATATAAGTCATGGGTCCCACCCATTTAATTCCAAATATAGTTGGCTTACACTACACACTTTTGGGCCCGGGTTCGTTTAATCCGATTAAACAAATTTTCCATCGCGACGCAATTAAATCTAATTTAATTAAATAATAATACCCAGCAAAATTATTACGGAAGTCGCTTACGAATTAATTCCAAATTAATTCATTCGCTAGAATTAAAATCCAATTTAATCCGCGTTGAAATACGATTTCATTTAATATATCTAATATATTATTTTAGCCCAATTAAATAAATTAAATAGTAAAATCTAATTTAACTATTAAATTTATTTTACCGATTAATTCCAAATTAATCGCGTTCTCTCCTCTCGACGAATTTAATCCCAGATAAATTCTCGACGCAATTAATCCCAGATTAATTCTTTCTCTGATAATTATCTCAGATTAATTTTCTCTCTCTTAATTAATCCCAGATTAATTTTCTCTCTCTTAATTAATCCCAGATTAATTTTGTTCGAGTCAAATATCATCGGTAAATCTTGGGATGCGACCCAAGAGATCCCTAAATATGTTTGTTGGAGTTTCTAGGTCCATAGGATCGAATAATAAACATGAAACAAGTGCGAATACAAATCGAGAAAGTCGCGGAATACTTACATCGAGCGGTTGAGCGACGCGGAGGCAACAAAAACGAAGTTTCTGCCCACTGGTTTCACGCCCACTGCTAGCACAGTTCACCTCACTGTTTTGCGCCATTTTTTCTCCTTCGTCAAGCTCTAAGTTTCGTCGAATGGTTCCCGGCTCATGGGTGAACTTCCCTATCACCTTCGTATTGATCTCGGAGTGCTAGCTCTCTAGAAATTTGCCACAAATCTCACTGCACTTGCTTCCCATGCTCACGGTTTTTGTGAGAAACAAGTGAAAAATTTTCAGCCCTCCATGGGCGTGAATGAGGAGAGAAATTGGAGAGAGGATGAGTTGTTTGGTTGGTGGAGGAAAGTGTATCAAATACACAAAATTAATTACACATTTTCTCTTTCCAAAAGTCAAGCCTTTAAAGCTTCCATCAACTCACACATCACTTCCCATCAATCAATGAATAGTGACTGGCGTCATCACTCAAAGTGATTGACATCCATCACTTGATTGGACGAATGATGTGACGCTAGATGCGACTAGTGATTTGACGCTTGATTTGATTTGCCGCACTCGAATTCGAAATGCAAATGCGCTCGCAAATATTCTCGGGCTCGGGTTCGCTAATTCTAAATTAACGAACTTTCTGTTGCGTCATTATTAAATCTAATTTAATTAAATAATCATGCCAAACATAATTACTATTCACGTCGCTAACGAATTAATTCTAAATTAATTCGTTCGCCCGAATTAAAATCTAATTTTAATTCCGCGTCGAAATCCAATTTCTTTTAATATATCAAATATATTAATTTATCGATTAATTCCAAATTAATCGTTATCTCTCTTTTAAATGATATTTTATCCCAGATAAAATATCTCTGCAATTAATCCCAGATAAATTTTCTCTCTCATCATTAATTAATCCCAGATTAATTAAAAGTGCGAGTCATACGTCATCGGTGAATCTTTGGGAAGCGACCCATGAGATCCCCGGATATGTTGGTAGTAAATTCGGTCGTCAGACTATCCGAATACGTAAGTACCTCGTTCTACGTTTATACCGAATTACAAGACAAGATTGGCCTCTAGCAAAGCGCCATGCCTACCCAATTCTCCGGAAATATCCTTACAGGAATAAGGATCTATATCAAGCGTAGTATACCGTAGTATTGCGTATTTCTGTCCAGTATCAGATGATCACATGCAAGGCCTGGGGCTGGTATAGTGTCTGCCCCGTACGATGCATATATCGGATAACGAGCAACTAGTCTCTTTGTAATCGGATAATCATGACCAAGTCATATTATCCCGACGGTTGCAACCTTTATAGAGAACCAGTTCTGTATCCTTGCGCGATCATCAACTCCATATGACTGGAGTGACACTTCCGTCTTGACATCATACCCAACACACTATGATTCTCGATATACCCAGAATTGGCGTACACAGGAACCGGTTAAAGCCCTGGACAACCTCAACCAAAGTATATTGATTTTCGTATGCATTAGCGGTGCAAGTCTCAGGTTAAGACCAAATACACATACCCTGATTTCGGACTTCTATAGACACGTAGTCATACTACCAATGGAATTCCGAGGGGTCTATCCAGAGCGAAGCTGTTTCCTGTACCATCGGTGAAACACAACCTCCTATTACACTTGCATGAGTATCCTATACCCAAACATATGAGAACTATGCCGTTTTGCTCCCACAACACGCACAAGTGTAATACTAGTCTTTTACGTATTCATCGATGTCCAATCTCGATAATACTCTAACTAGGGATATTAATGATTTATCCTTCGTGAACTGATACTGTCTCATATCATTCTCCATCCAGGAATAAATCATAGGGACCTCTCATCATTTATATATCTTAGTGATCTAATCACAAATGATAAGAGTGTAATCTCCTTTGTCACATAGTTAATTTTTACACAACAACACCATGATCTGTACAAAGTGACGCTATGGGTCATAATTGTCCAACAATTTTGCAGTAAATACGATCATCGGACTATCTGAACACGTGCATACCCGGTACCACGTTCTTACCGATTTATAAGACATGGTTGGCTTCTAGCAAAACACCGTGCCTACCCAATTCTCCAGAAATATTCTTCAACGGAATACAAGATCTTTGTCAGCGTAGTATACGTAGTATTGCGTATTAAGATCCAGTATCAGATGTCACATGCTAGGCCTGTTAGACAATTATTACCCATAACATTACTATTTATACATAACATGGTGTTGTTGTACAAATTAACTATGTGACAAAGGAAATTGCTCTTTTATCATTTGTAATAGGATTACCAAGATACATAAATGATAAAAGTCCATATGATTAGTTCCGGATTAATAAGATACGAGACAATATTAATCCACTAAGGTTTAATCATTAAATATCCAAGTCGTAGTATTATCGAGACTGGACATCGAAAATGCAGAATAGACTAGTATTGCACTTGTCCGCGTTGTGGGAGCATAACTGCATAGTTTTTCATATTTTAAGTATTGAATACTTATGCAAGTGTGATAGGAGGTTGTGTTTACCGATGGTACGGAAACAGCTTCGCTCTGGATAGACCCATCAGAATCACATTGGTAGTATGACTATGTGTCTATGGGAATCCGAATCAGGGTAGGTGTATTTGGTCTTAACCTGAGACTTACATCGCTAATACTTCCGACAATCAGTATACTTTGGTTTTGGTCGTCCAGGGCTTTTACAAGTTCTGTGTACGCCTCTTCTGGGTATACTGAGAATCATAGTGTATTGGGTGTGATGTCAAGATGTAGTATCGCTCCAGTCATATGGAGATGATGATCACGCAGAATACAGAACTAGTACTCTTTAGTACTGCAGTCATCAGGATAATATGACTAGGTCATGTTTATCCGATTATAGAGACTAGTTATCAGAGATCCGATATATACTTCGTACGGGGCAGACACAATTCCAGCCCCAAGCCTAGCATGTGACATTCGATACTGGATCGCTATACGCAATACTACGTATACTACGCCTAACACAGATTACATATTCCTTAAAAGAATATTTCTGGAGAATTCGGTAGGCACGGTGTTTTGCTAGAAGCCAACCATGTCTTGTAAATCGGTAAGAACGTGGTACTGGGTACGCACGTGTTCGGATAATCCGACAATCGGTTTACTGCCAACATATCCAGGGATATCATGGGTCACTATTCACCGATGACGTATGACTCGAACATAATTAATCTGGGATTAATGAAGATAGAGAAAATTAATCTAGGATAATTACGGAGAATTTTATCTGGGATAAAATTCAATTAATAGAGAGAGAGAACGATTAATTTGGAATTAATCGATAAAATAATATATTTGATATATTAAATGAAATTAGATTTCGACGCCGAATAAAATTGGATTTTAATTCGGGCGAACGAATTAATTTAGAATTATTTGCGAGTGACTTTAATATATAATTTGTTAGGCATAATTATTTAATTAAATTTGATTTTAAGTCGCAACGAAAAATTGTTAATTTGGAATTAACGAACCCGAGCCCGGAATGTGTTTGCGGGCCCACTAGATTTTGAAATTAAAGTGGGGCCCACACTTGTCACATCACCTAGTCAACTTATCACTTTTTTGTTGATAGAAGTGTGGTGGATTTTGATGGTTGTTGTTCTTACACAAGATATTAAAATTGATGTGAAAGTGACATTATATCAAGTTTTTAAGATTGGGTATATCATTTTGATTTGGAAAATCAAAAACACACTCACCATTTTTCTTTTTCCCATTCTCCATGCTTGGGCGTGACCATCTCTCTCTTCCAATTTCTTGGCTGGCCGAGGGATTACAAGAGAAAAAGTGTAATTTTGTTGCAAAATTCTCCATTGCTAGCACATAAAGAGATCAAATGATAGGGAAATTGATAGGGAAATCTTTACCATGATTTTGGAATTCAAGAATCAAGTTTGGAAGCTCAACATACATCAAAGAGAGGAGCTTGGAGCAACTACACAAAAGGATTTGATTTTGTATCTCTACATCCATTAGCCGATCAAAGTGAGTAATTTTCCGCTACTTTACTTTGCATATTCACATGATTTAATGCTTAATATGATCTTAGTTTGACCAAGAAAACCCAACAATGGTATCAGAGCCTAAATTAAGCATGAAATTGACTTAGGGTTTATATACTTGAATTTGGGTTATTTTTTATTTGAGCATGATTTGATCAAATTGTTTATTGAGTATGCTTACATATGATAACTTAGAGTTATGTATGATCAATTTGATGAAAAATTATTGGATTAATTTTCCCCAAATTTTAGGGCTTGGCCGAATATGTAACCCTTTGTAGCTCATGGTGATTTTGATTTTTAGACCATTGGATGTGTTTAAAATGCTTGGATATATTGATTTGTGATTTAATTGGATTGAAATCAAAATCGGATATAAAAATCCCAAGATTGTCGTGAGTAGTAGTGAGAAGAATAAAGACTTGATTTTGATTCAATATGTTTGGACATGTATTGAAATATTAAAGCATGATTAATTAGTGTAATTGATGTTTTGAAATATTAATTTAACTAATTAATTATGGCTAATACACTTTAATTAAATAATTGTGATATTTGGAATATTATGAATTAATTAATTGGGCTTAATTTGGAATTGGGCTAAAAATGTTGTATTTGGGCTTAATGGGCTGGTTGGGCCAAGTATGGTTTAGGATAATTGGTTGGATCAAATTGGGCCTAAAACCATTTCCATAAAGTCCAAATATGATAATTAAAAATAATTGGGCCTACTAATGAGCCAAAATTAATTTGTGGCAAATGATGATTCCTTAATTGGGCTTTGTTGCCAAAGTCCATGCCTATGAATTAATGAAAAGCCCATTGGACTTTAATTAAATTGACATTGGATGTTAATTGGGCTGAGACCCATTAAGATTAGATTTAGATCTAAGTCGTAAAGGCACATTAAAAGTGTAATTATTTAATTTGGAATTAAATAAAGAATTAACATTGAATACAAATTAAATTAGATTTAATATTGTAGTTTGATATAATTCAAGAATTCGTACTTTGAGTACTCATTCTTAAACGAGTTGGACTCATGCTAATCAAATCGTTGTTTGAACATTGGATGATCATTAATCAAAGATTAATTAATTGGATTAGATTGATTGATAACATGATTTGCGTGAATACATGGATGTGATGTATGAATAATGTATATCAGATGGATATTAGATGGTGAGAGCAATTTTAGAAATTGTTGTAATAAATTTAGAATTTATTAAATTGGACCTGAGTGTCCAGCCTTTATCTCTCGATCCTTTGTAATTCTCTTCTCACCTATTCCCCTCAATGTAAATGAGGTTTCTTTAGAAGTGTTATGTAATTGGGTAGAAGTAAGAATAGTGCTAGCCGGGGAGAGGTAAGGGAGTGATTTGTTATATGAATAATTTGTGAGATATCCATCCCCATATCATTATTAATTTATTTATCGCGCCTTATTATGCTTTTAGAATGCATGCTTAAGGGGTGTATGATGAGACCTAATCAAAGATAATTAATTGGTTGCAATTACGTGAAAAACCTCGACAAATATTAAGCGTTTCCTTCCATTGAGTGATTCTCTCTCAAGATCCAAGATTGGCACTGGTTTGTTTGCCAAAGTCAAGACATTTGTCCATCGCGGATGTGTTTGAATCATGAAGGCTTTATTCTATATTGCATGACTTGTCCAAGTTGTGATTTATTGGCCAAAGTCAAGATCACTTCTTGTCCATCGACATCGATTACGAAGCTTTCCAAAGTCAATGGGTCTCGCTTAACTGGAATCATTAAGCTTGTTGTGCCAAAGCCGGCTTAGTTGATTCAAAGGAAAAAGGTTAGGAAGGAATATATTGGATATATTACATATATTGGATATATGTTCGGACTTGGATGTCCACCTACTGGATCTAGGAATTGGATGAGATCTAATTGATCTTAGAGATCCACCTAGTTAAGTTTCATACAACTTGTTGGCCAAAGTCAAGGTTGTGTGGTCTATTTAACGGGATCATAGCCCACTAGGAAACTAGGTTTCCCGAGTACTCAACATAGGGTTAGAGGCTCGCCGAAAAATAGTGGGAGACAAGTATTAAATTTGCAATTTCGTTTAGATACTTGCCAAAACGTGCTCATTTCATTTTTCGTCATTATTTATAAAATATAGTTATAATATTTAACTGGACTAATATTTAATTGTTGTTTTAATAACAATTGGACTGTATTCAAACTACTTCATTTATAGTGATTATATAATTGGATTATAATAATCAATATATTTTAATTTAACCAATCAAATAGTAGTTGATTATATAGTTAGACTATAGTAATCATTATATTTGATTGTACCGAAATCGTTGATTGTATAGTTGGACTATTGGAATCAAGATAACTGAAAGATAAGCGTTTAGAACATAATCCTGGGAGAAAATGTTTTTAAACGGCTTTAATTTTCAGATGGAATAGAACCTCAGGATAGTCCTGGAAACTGAAGATAGTTATTCTATTTGATAGAGAAACATCTCGGGCCTGAGCCCGGAGTTGAGCAAATAGTAGAGCATGAGCTTTGGAAGACTCATGGTGATGATAAATTTAGTGCTCAATCTTTTATGTTTACCGCAATGACTCTTTAAATTTTGTCGTCAACACTAAGGATTAGATCCTTATACAATGATGTTGAAATTAAAGGATCTTCACATATCTATTTTTAGATCTTAGAAGTACAAATTGCAAAAGAAGATCTTTCGCTCGCGTATGTCAGAGGGTACATCTGTCGAGCACTAGGTGTCGCAGATGATTGCTGACATCGATCAGCTAGGTTAGCTAGGCATTACCTACGTGGCTGAGACTACCAAAGATTTGATCTTATAGTCTCTACCCGAAAGCTGGGGCAGGTTCATTATGAACCAAGAGTAAAATCTTGGAGAGTTGATGGCTATGCTCAAGGAGGCAGAGCCATAGTTTCTAAAAGAGGCAAAGGCAAAATCATCACAGTCTTCTTGGAAGACAAATGACATATCCCAATATGTTTACCTAAAATGTGGCAAACGGGGTCACTGAAGCGTGACTGCCGTATGGACAGGGTAGACAGGAAGGAAGTGAAGGCGGGGCAAGGCTCCGGCTTCAAGTATATTTGTCATAAACATGTTCACTACTAGTTTCAAAATTGGATTTTTGATACTGGATGTGGTACATAAATATGTACTGATGTGCAGAATCTACTGATGAGCAGGATACTGACTTCAGTTGAGATATACCTGCGAGTCAGAAACGGGACGAGAATCGCTGTTTTAACCGTAGAAACCTAAGTTTAGGAACTACCCTTTGGGCATATACTTAAATTAGGAAACTGTTATAATGTACCTAGATTTGACAGAAACTTTATCTCTATATCTAGTTTAACCCGTTGCGGGTATACCTTTATATTCTAGAACACTAACTGTTTTATTTTATAAAGATGATATTGAGATAAACACATTAGATGTGAATAACAGTATTTATATTTAGAATATAAATGAATCTCATAAGTATGACATGACAAACAAATAGCTCAAACTGAATAAATCAGTTGAGACTTATAAGTGGCATTGTTGTCTGGGACACATTAACAAGAATCGTATATCATCACTTTCAAAGATTGGATACTAGGACAGATTTGATTCTAATTCAAATAATGTCTACGAATCTAGTTTATTAGGCAAAGTGCCTAAAACACCTTTTACTTGGTAAAAGTACAAGTGCCACCGATCTGTTAGTCCTCATTCATAATGACGTCAGTGGGCCCATATCTAGCTAGGCTAGAGGTGGATATGAATACTTCGTAACCTTTACGGATGTGGCATCGCGTTATGGTTATGTGTTTCTTTTGAAACATAAATCGGAAACTTTTGAGTAATTCAAAAAGTTTCGACACGAAGTAGACAGACAGACTGGCTAAAGTATTAAACTGTCACGGTTAGATCGTGGTGGAAAATACTTAAGTAATAAGTTTCTTGATTACTTGAAGGAGTTATAGTATTCTTTCACAGTGGACTCCTCCCGGAACACCTCAATTGAGTGGTGTGTCAAACAAACGGAGAAACCGAATTTTGTTGGACATGATAAGGTTAATGATGAGTCGCTCTGAGCTACCATTTTCCTTCTAGGGATACGCATTAAACAATGCAATACTTATTTTGAATAACGTTCCATGAAAAATCTGTTAGACAGACTTCATATTAGATATGAACAGGAAAGAAACCGAGTTTTCTTATTCCTGAAGATTTGGAATGCTGGGCATATGTTTGGATGATACCAAACTAAAACCCCAAATCGGATAAGTGCCTATTTGTAGGTTATCCTAGGGAAACCAAAGTATAGTACTTATACAACTCACAAGAGAACAATGTAATTGTTGCTCTCCATGCGGTTTTCCTAAGAGGAATACCTATATGCAGTGGTAGTGGGAGGAAAGTAAAACTCAATGAAAATCAGAGTAATATTGTTCCAGGCACCGAGTCCTCATGGAACACAAACAGTTCATCGGAGATGAAACTGTACCATAATCTTCTAATACACAAGAACCGCGCAAGTCGGAGAGAGTCAAAAAACAACCTGGGAGGTATGGGTCTCTGATATCACCTCGTAAAGATGTCAATCTTATTGAGGAAAATGAACCGGATACGTATGAGGAAGTGATACAAGGTATCGACTCCCTATTATGGCAAAGTGCCATGATGTCCGAAATGGATTCCATGTATACCAACCAAGTTTGGACACTGGTTGTTGTACCGGAAGGCATTGTGCATATTGGTACTAAATGAGTCTTCTAGGAAGACATATATGGATGGCAACAAACAAACGTACAAAACTAGGCTTGTAGCAAAAAGGTATCATTATCAACATTGTGTCGATTATGACGAAAACTTTTATCCGTTGCCATGATTAAATCCATTCTTGCTAATGCTTGCATGTTTCATTTATGAAATATGGCAGCTGAACGTCAAAAAACGCTTTCCTTAAACGGAAACCTTTTGGAGGATGTTTTAAAACATCCTAACGGTTTTGTCGTACCAAAACAAGCAAACAAGGTTTGGAAGTTAAATCGATCCATTTATGGATTGAAGCAAGCATTACGTTCTTGGAACTAACGTTTTGATAAGATTATATTGGTATATGATTTAATTCAAAACGAATATAATTCTTGTGTATATAAGAAGGAGAGTGGGAGCGCACTGACAATGATTGTCCTATATAATGATAACATATCATTTCTTGGAAATGACATTCCCATAATACAATCGGTGAAAGCTTGGCTTCCATTAAAATTCTACATGGACTACTTGGGAGATACAACATTTATTCTAGGAATAAAGATCTACTGGGATAGATCTAAAAGTTGTTGGCACTCTTCGAGAACTCGTATATTGAAAAGATGTACGTGACCTAGTGTCTCATAGGCTTTGAGCATATGGAGTCACAATCAGGCCAATCCAAGTGATAGTCACTGGATTGATGTTAAGAACATCCTTAAGTATCTTAAATGAACTAAGGATGCTTTCTTAAGCTATGGATAAGGAGAACTTGAAGTGACTGGGTTCGCCGCTGCAAGTTTCCAAACCGAAAAAATGACTATAAGTCGTAATAAGGGTACTATATAGTTTGGAATAATGGAACAGTGAGCTGGAAATCTTCCAAGCAAGATATTGTTGCCGAATAAACAACAAAAGCGGAACATTGATGCAGCTGAGGCAGAAAAAGAAGCAATTTTGGATCTGTAAAATTCCTAATTAGATTAGGAGTAGTTCTGTTAGCAGCTGAGCTAGGCTACAGCACAGGCTAAAGAATTTAAGGTCTCATCAACGATCCAAGTATATACTTCAACTATTTCATATGATTCATCGAATCATACATCGTGGCGATACGATGATCGAATAAATCGCATCAGATGATAACCTTGCAAATCCGCTGACGAAAGCTGTTTCTTAGCATAAGTTTGAGCGACCCATACATAGTTCAGGTGTAGGACACTTGAGTGATTAGCTATAGGCCAAGTGAGAGATTGTTGGACAATTATGACCCATAGCATCAATATTTGTACAGAACATGGTGTTGTTGTACAAATTAACTATGTGACAAAGGAAATTGCTCTTTTATCATTTGTAATTGGATTACCAAGATACATAAATGATAAAAGTCCATATGATTAGTTCCGGATTAATAAATATGAGACAATATTAATCCACTAATGTTTAATCATTAAATATCCCTAGTCATAGTATTATCGAGACTTGACATCGATAATGCGGAATAGACTAGTATTGATAACTGCATAGTTCTCATATATTTAAGTATTGGATACTTATGCAAGTGGATAGGAGGTTGTGTTTACCGATGGTACGGAAACAACTTCTCTCTGGATAGACCCCTCAGAATCCCATTGGTAGTATGACTATGTGTCTATGGGAATCCGAATCAGGGTAGGTGTATTTGGTCTTAACTTAAGACTTGCATCGCTAAGACTTACGACAATCAATATACTTTGGTTTTGGTCATCCAGGGCTTTAACAGGTTCTGTGTAGGCCTCTTCTGGGTATACTGAGAATCGTAGTGTATTGGGTGTGATGTCAAAATGGAAGTATCACTCCAGTCAATTGGTGATGATGATCAAGCAGGATACGAAACTAGTACTCTTTAGTACTGCAGTCATCGAGATAATAAGACTTGGTCATGTTTATCCGATTATAGAGACTAGTTACCAGAGATCCGATATATGCTTCGTACGGGGAAGACACAATTCCATCCCCAGGCCTAGCATGTGACATTCGATACTGGATCGCTATAAGCAATACTACGTATACTACGTCTGACACAGATTACATATTCCTTAAAAGAATATTTCTGGAGAATTGGCTAGGCACGGTGTTGGAGTTTCTACGGCCCCGAGGATCGAATACAAAGCAAGAAAACACATGCGAATACATACGATGAAGTTGTGGAATACTTACATCGATCGGTTTAGCGACGCGGCAACAAACAAAATTATTTTATGCCCTCCTTACTGCTCACGATAGTGAGTTGCTGTTGGGCTCCATTAACGGCCATTGTTGGTCCTCCATGAAAGCTCCAAGCTTAGTCAAACGATTCCAAGCTCATGGATGGACTTTCCTATCACATTCGCATGTCTCTCGGAGTGCTAGCTCTCGGTGTTTTTGCCACAAAACCATCACACTCGCTTCCCATCTTCTCGATTTTGCCCAGCAGAAAACCAGTGAAGAAATGCCATTCTTGGGCGAGAGAGATGAAGAGAAAAGAGAGGAGAGAGAGATGAGATGTGTTGTTAAATTTTGGTAATTGATTTTCCAAAATCATATACCAAATTTTGGCTTAAAAAGTCAAACCAATTAAAACTTTCAACCACCACCATCAATCAATCAATCAATCAATCACATCAATCAATTCAAAGTCACATCACTCAAAGTGACATGTGATTTGACCTTGATGTGACTAATGATTTGAGCTTGATTTGACTTGCGTGCCGCACTCGAATTCAAAATGCGAATGCGCTCGCAAATAATCCCGTGCTCGGGTTCGCTAATTCCAAATTAACGAATTTTCCGTTGCGACGTAATTTAATCTAATTTAATTAAATAATCATCCCTAGCATAATTACTATTCACGTCGCTAACGAATTAATTCTAAATTAATTCGTTCGCCCGAATTAAAATCTAATTTCAATTAATCGTCGAAATCCAATTTTGTTTAATATATCGAATATATTAATTTATCGATTAATTCCAAATTAATCATTTTCTCTCTTTAATTGATATTTTATCCCATATAAAAAATATCTCGGCAATTAATCCCAGATTAATTTTCTCTCTCATCTAATTAATCCCAGATTAATTAAAGTGCGAGATATACGTCATCGGTGAATCTTCGGAAAGCGACCCATGAGATCCCGGATATTTTGGCAGTAAATTCGGTCGTCGGACTATCCGAACACGTAAGTACCTAGTACTACGTTTATACCGATTTACAAGACAAGGTTGGCTTCTAGCAAAGCGCCATGCCTACCCAATTCTCCAGAAATATCCTTACAGGAATATAAAGATCTATATCAGGCGTAGTATACGTAGTATTGCGTATGTCGATCCAGTATCGGATGATCACATGCTAGGCCTGGGGCTGGAATTGTGTCTGCCCCGTATGAAGCACATATCGGATGTCTGGTAACTAGTCTCTATAATTAGATATACATGACCTAGGTATAATATCCTGATAGCTGCAGCATTTAAGAGAACCAGTCCCGTATCCTACGTGACCATCATCTCCATATGACTGGAGTGATACTTCCGTCTTGACATCACACCCAACACACTACGATTCTCGATATACCCAGAAGAGGCGTACACAGAAACCTGTTAAAGCCATGGACGACCAAAACCAAAGTATATTGATTGTCGTAAGTATTAGCGGTGCAAGTCTCAGGTTAAGACCAAATACACCTACCCTGATGTCGGACTTCCATAGACACATAGTCATACTACCAATGGAATTCTGAGGGGTCTATCCAGAGCGAAGCTGTTTCCCGTACCATCAGTAAAACACAACCTCCTACTACACTTGCATGAGTATCATATACGCAAATATATGAGAACTATGACGTTATGCCCTCCACAACGTGCACAAGTGTAATACTAGTCTTTTACGCATTATCGATGTCCAATCTCGATAATACTCTGACTAGGGATATTTAATGATTTTTCCTTCGTGGACTAATATTGTCTCATATCATTCTCAATTCGGGAACAAATCACAGGGACCTCCTATCATTTATACATCTTGGTGATCTAATCACAAATGATAATAGAGCAATCTCCTTTGTCACATAGTTAATTTGTACAACAACACCATGATCTATACAAATAGTGACGTTATGGGTCATAATTGTCCAATAATCTCCCACTTGGCCTATAGCCAGTCACTCGAGTGTCTAACACCCGAACTATGTACGGTTGGCTCAAACTGCTGAGAAAAGGTTTCGTCAGTGGATTTGCATGATTATCGTCTGATGCGATTTATACGATCATTACATCGCCATGATGTATGATCTGAACGAATCAGATGAATATCGAAGTATATATCTGGATCGTTGATGAGACCATTAATTCTTTAGCCTGTGCTGAAGCCTAGCTCAGCGGCTAATAGAACTATATCTAATCTAATTAGATTTATTATCGACCCAAATGGCTTCTATTGCTGCCTCAACTGCAGCAATAACCCGCATTTGTTGTTTTTTCGGTAACAGTATCTTGCTAGGAAGATTTCCAGCTCAGGCTAAACTTGGATCTTGAGTAAGAATCACTCAATGGAAGGAAAAACGCTTAATATTATTTGAGGGTTTTTCGCGTGAAAATTGGCAACCAATTTATTATCTTTGTTAAGGTCTCATCATCATACACCCTTAAACATGCATTCTAAATACATAATAAAACGCGTATAAAATAAATAATAATGATATGCGGATGGATACTTTAGACATTGATCCTAGATCAAATCTCTCCATTTCCTCTCTCCCGCTAGCACAAGTATTTGCTTCTACCCGTTACACTACACTTCTAAAGAAACCTCATTATATTGAGGGGAATATGTGAGAAGAGAATACAAAGAGTAAGGATGTAATAAGGCTGGAAACGCAGGTCCAATTAATAAATTCCAAAATTATTACAACAATTTCTAAAATTGCCTCACCCATCTAATATCCATCCGATATACATTATTCATGCATCGCAACCATGTATTCACACAAGCATGTTATCAATCAATCGAATCAAATTAATTAATCGATAATTAGTGACCATCCAATGTTCAAAAACAACGATTTGATTTTGCGCGAGTCAAACTCGTTTTACGAATAAGTACTCAAAGTACGAATTCTTGAATTAAATTAAACTACATAATTAAATCCAATTCAATTTGTATTTAATACTAATTCGCCATTTAATTCCAAATTAAATACTACACTTTATTAATAAACCTTTACGACTTAAATTCCTAATTTAATCGCTTTGTTCGATTCCGAATTCAATCCAATTAAATCCAATTCAACATTACCCAATCGTTTCCAACTCATCCAATGATAAACGAAATAAAATTCCAAGACATTTAGGGCTAGTTGACATTCGGCCAACACAAGAAATTTGGGGAAATTTGTTCCAAACAAAATTTGATCAAATTGATCCAATCAATCTTCAATAAAAACAAATTTAAGCATATTCATTCATCAAATTTCAAAATTCATGCTCAAAATCAATTTACCCAAATTTTAGGCCATAATCAAATTTCATGCTTTTCAATCGCTCTGATACCATTGTTAGAGTTTCTACGGCCCCGAGGATCGAATACAAAGCAAGAAAACACATGCGAATACATACGACAAAGTTGCGGAATACTTACATCGATCGGTTGAGCGACGCGGCAACGAACAAAATTTTTTTCTGCCCTCCTTACTGCTCACGGTAGTGAGCTGCTGTTGGGCTCCATTGACAGCTATTGTTGGTCCTCCATGAAAGCTCCAAGCTTCGTCAAACGATTCCAAGCTCATGGGTGGACTTCCATATCACCTTCGCATGTCTCTCGGAGTGCTAGCTCTCGATGTTTTTGCCACAAACACCATCACACTTGCTTCCCATCTTCTCGGTTTTGCCCAGTAGAAAACCAGTGAAAAAAAGCCCATCTTCTCGGTTTCAACCACCACCATCAATCAATCAATCAATCAATCACATCAATCAATCAAATTGTCACATCACTCAAAGTGACATGTGATTTGACGCTAGATGTGACTAATGATTTGACGCTTGATTTGATTTGTGTGCCGCACTCGAATTCGAAATGCGAATGCGCTCGCAAATAATCCCGGGCTCGGGTTTGCTAATTCCAAATTAACGAATTTTCCGTTGCGACGTAATTAAATCCAATTTAATAAATAATCATGCCTAGCATAATTACTATTTACGTCGCTAACGAATTAATTCTAAATTAATTCGTTCGCCCGAATTAAAATCTAATTTCAATTCCTCATCGAAATCCAATTTCATTTAATATTTCAAATATATTAATTTATCGATTAATTCCAAATTAATCGTTTTCTCTCTTTAATTGATATTCTATCTCTGATAAAATATCTCCGCAATTAATCCCAGATTAATTTTTCTCTCATATAATTAATCCTAGATTAATTAAAGTGCGAGTCATATGTCATCGGTGAATCTTCGGGAAGCGACCCATGAGATCCCCGGATATATTGGCAGTAAATTCGGTCGTCGGACTATCTGAACACGTAAGTACCTAGTACTACGTTTATACCGATTAACAAGACAATGTTGGCTTCTAGCAAAGCGCCATGCCTACCCAATTCTCCAGAAATATCCTTACAGGAATATAAGGATCTATATCAGGCGTAGTATACGTAGTATTGCGTATGTCGATCCAGTATCGGATGATCACGTGCTAGGCCTGTGGCTGGAATTGTGTCTGCCCCGTATGAAGCACATATCAGATGTCTGGTAACTAGTCTCTATAATTGGATATACATGACCTAGGTATAATATCCCGATAGCTGCAGCATTTAAGAGAACAAGTCCCGTATCCTACGTGACGATCATCTCCATATGACTGGAGTGATACTTCTGTCTTGACATCACACCCAACACACTACGATTCTCGATATACCCAGAAGAGGCGTACACATAAACCGGTTAAAGCCCTGGACAACCAAAACCAAAGTATATTGATTGTCGTAAATATTAGCGGTGCAAGTCTCAGGTTAAGACCAAATACACCTACCCTGATGTCGGACTTCCATAGACACATAGTCATACTACCAATGGAATTCCGAGAGGGTCTATCCAGAGCGAAGCTGTTTCCCGTACCATCGGTAAAACACAACCTCCTATTACACTTGCATGAGTATCCTATACCCAAATATATGAGAACTATGTCGTTATGCCCTCACAACTCGCACAAGTGTAATACTAGTCTTTTACGCATTATCGATGTCCAATATCGATAATACTCTGACTAGGGATATTTAATGATTTATCCTTCGTGGACTGATACTGTCTCATATCATTCTCAATCCAGGAATAAATCACAGGGACCTCCTATCATTTATACATCTTAGTGATCTAATCACAAATGATAAGAGAGCAATCTCTTTTGTCACATAGTTATTTTGTACAACAACACCATGATCTGTACAAATAGTGATGCTATGGGTCATAATTGTCCAACACACGGTGCTTTACTAGAAGCCAACCATGTCTTGTAAATCGGTAAGAACGTGGTATTGGGTACGCACGTGTTCGGATAATCCGACGATCGGATTTACTGCCAACATATCCAGGGATCTCATGGGTCGCTTCGCGAAGATTCACCGTTGACGTATGACTAGAACATAATTAATCTAGGATTAATTGGATGAGAGAGAAAATTATTCTAGGATTAACTACGGAGAATTTTATATGGGATAAAATTCAATTAATTGAGAGAGAACGATTAATTTGGAATTAATCGATAAATAATATATTTGATATATTAAATGAAATTAGATTTCGACGCGAAATTAAAATTGGATTTTAATTCAGGCGAACAAATTAATTTAGATTAATTGCGAGCAACTTTAATAGTAATTTTGCTAGGCATAATTATTTAATTAAATTGATTTAATTAAGTCATTACGGAAAATTCGTTAATTCGGAATTAACGAACCCGAGCCCAGAATGTGTTTTCGGGCCCACTCGGATTTTGAATTAAATGGGCCCACACTTGTCACATCACCTAGTCAACTTTATCAACTTTTTGTTGATAGAAGTTGGTGGGATTTTGATGGTTGCTTGTTTCTTACACAAGCATTATAAAATTGATGTGAAAGTGACATATATCAATTTTTTAAGTTTGGTATATCATTTTGATTTTCGGAAAATCAAAACACACTTCACTCATTTTTCTTTTCTCTCCTCTCCATGCCTTGGGCGTGACCATCTCTCTCTCTTCCAATTTCTTGGCTTGGCCGAGAGATACAGGAAGAACAAAGGGTAATTTTGTTGCAAAATTCCCCATTGCTAGCACATAAAGAGATTATACAAAGGTGATAGGGAAATCTTTCCCATGAGTTTGGAATTCAAGAATCAAGTTTGGAAGCTCAACATACATCAAAGAGAGGAGCTTGGAGCAACTACACAAAGGTTGGATTTTTGTATTCTCTACATCCATTAGCCGATCAAAGTGAGTAATGTTTCCGCTACTTTACTTTGCCTATTCACATGATTTAATGCTTAATATGATACTGGTTTGACCTAGAAAACCCAACAAAGCCTGGGGCTGGAGTTGTGTCTGCCTCGTACGAAGCATATATCGGATCACTAGCAACTAGTCTATTTATGATCGGAAAGTCATGACCTAGTCATACTTCCCCGAGGGCTATAGCACTTAGAGTACCAGTTCTGTATCCCTCCGTGATCATCATCTCCATATGACTGAAGTGATACTTCCATCTTGACATTACACCCAATACACTAATATTCTCAGTATACCCAGAAGAGGCGTACACAGAACCTGTTAAAGCCTCGGACGACCAAAACCAAAGTATATTGATTATCGCAAGTATTGGCGATGCAAGTCTCAAGTTAAGATCAACTACACCTACCTTGATTCGGATTCCCATAGACACATAGTCATACTACCAATGAGATTCTGAGAGGTCTATCCAGAGCGAAGCTGTTTCTGTACCATCGGTAAACAGAACCTCCTATTACACTTGCATGAGTTTCTAATACCCAAATATAAGAGAACTATGTCGTTACGCTTCTATAACACGCACAAGTGTAATAGTAGCCTATTCCGCATTATCGATGTCCAACCCACCTGCTAACATAACTACTCCTAATTTAATTAGGAATTTTATAGATCCAAAATGCTTCTTTTTGCTGCCTCAGCTGTAGCAATGTTTTGTTTTTGTTGTTTATTCGGCAACAATATCTTGCTTGGGAAGATTTCCAGCTCACTGTTCCGTTATTCAAACTATATACGTACCCTTATTGCGACTTACAATCGTTTTCATCGGTTTGGAAACTTGCAGTGGTGAACCCAGTCACCTCAAGTTCTCCTTTCCCCATATTCTCATAAAGCATCATTGGTTCATCCAAGATACTCAAGGATGTTCTTAACTTCAATCCAGTGACCATCACATGGATTGGCCTAATTGTGTCTACATATGCTCAAAGCATATGAGACATCAGGTCACGTACATATCAAAACATACGAGCACTAAGAGAGTGTCAACAACCTTCTAGATCTATCCCAGTAGATCTTTATTCCTAGAATAAAGCCTGCTTCTCCCAGGTATTCCATGGAGAATTTTAAAAAAAGCCAAGCTTTCACCGATTATAGCATATGAATGTTATTGCCGAGAAGCAATACATCATAAATATATAGGACATTCATTATCAGTGCGCTCCCACTAACATTTTTATATACACAAGAATCATCTTTGTTTTGAATGAAATCATATACCATTATGATCTCATCAAAACGTTGGTTCCAAGAACGCTATGCTTGGTTCAATCCATAAATTGATCGATTTAACTTGCAAACCTTGTTTGCATATTTTCGCACGATAAAATAGTCAGGATGTTGCATACAAACATCTTTCAAAAGGTTTCCGTTAAGGAAAACAGTTTTGGCATCCGACTAACATATTTCATAAACGAAATATGCAATTATAGCATGTATTATCCGAATGAATTTAATAATGGCAACATGTGAAAAAGTTTCGTCGTAGTCGACACTATGTCTCTGACGATACCCTTTATTTACAAGCCTAACTGTGTACATTTGTATGTTGCCATCCATGTCTATCTTCCTTGAAGACCTATTTAGTACCATTAGGCACAATACCTTCTGGTACATCAACCAGTGTCCAAACTTGGTTGGTATACATGGAATCCATTTCGGACTTCATGGCACTTTGCCATAAAAGGAGTCGATACCTTGTATCACTTCCTCATACGTAGCCGGTTCTTCTTCCTTAATAAGATTGATATCTACATTAGGTGAGATCAGGAACTCATACCTCCCAGGTTGTTTTTTGACTCTATTCTACTTACGCGGTTCTTGTGTATTCGAAGATTATTGGTACAGTTTCATCCCTGATGAACTGTTGGTGTTCCGTGAGGACTCGGTGCCCAGAATAGTATTACTCTGATTTTCATCGAGTTTTACTTTCCTCCGACGTACCACTGCATATAGGAATTCCTCTTAGGAAAAACGCATGGAGAGCAACATTTACATTGTTCTATTGTGAGTTGTATAAGTACTATACTTTGGTTTCCCTAGGAGAACCTACAAATAGACATTTATCCGATTTGGGTTCTAGTTTGGTATCATCCAAACATATGCCCTGCATTCCCAAATCTTCAAGAATGAGAAACCCGGTTTCTTTCCTGGTCATATCTAATATGAAGTCTGTCTAACTGATTTTCATGGAACCTTATTCAAAATAAGTATTACAGTGTTTAATGTATATCATCGGAAGGAATTTGGTAGCTCAGAGCGACTCATCATTAACCTTACCATGTCTAACAAAGTTTGGTTTCTCCATTCGGACACACTGTCAAATTGAGTGTTAGTCTCCAAGACATGTCCCAAGATCACTAAGCATGATTAAAGTGTGAATAAATCAAAGAGAGTTGCGGAAAAACTTACTTTGATCTGATGGGTTTCAAGACTTTTTATGCATTTCCATGGAAGCTCCAAGCTTTGAATGAAGTTCTAAACCCTTGGGTGAGTTTCCATATCACCTTGATTCACTTCTTTATGTGCTAGCATGAACAAAATTTTGAAAGAAAATTTTCCCTTCCATTGCTTGAAGGTTTCGGCCAAATGAGAGAAAAAGGGAGATAGTGAATAGTTGTTGTTTATAAAACAATTGTGTGTTTTATATGGTTTCCAAAACCATCTTGGATAAAAGCAAATGGTTTTATGAAAACCATTCACTATAGCCAACTACCACCATCACCTTTAAGGTGACTAGACATCCATCACCAAAAAGTGACATTGATGTAAGTTGGTGGGACCCATTTTAAATTCAAATTCAAGTTGTTCGCACAACACACTTCGGGCTCGATTTTGTTTATTCCGAATAAATGAATTTTTCGTCGCTACGTAATTAAATCCAATTTAATTAAATAATAATGTCTAGCAAAATTATTACGGAAGTGGCTCGCGAATTAATTCTAAATTATTTGTTCGCTTGAATTAAAATCCAATTTTATTCCGCATTGAAATCTAATTTCAATTAACAATCTAATATATTATTTTAGCCCAATTAAATAAATTAAATAGTAAATCTAATTTAAGTATTAATTTACTTTACCGATTAATTCCAAATTAATCGAGTTCTCTCTTCTCGACGAATTTAATCCCAGATAAATTCTCGACACAATTAATCCCAGATTAATTCTCTCTTTTGATAATTAATTCCCAGATTAATTATTGCCGTAATTAATCCTAGATTAATTTTCTCTCTCATAATTAATCCCAAATTAATTTTCTGTTCGAGTCAAATCTCAATGGTGAATCTTCGGGAAGCGACCAAAGAGATTCCTGGATATGTTGGCAGTAAATACGGTTATCGGACTATCCGAATACGTGCGTACCCAATACCACGTCTTTACCGATTTACAAGACATGGTTGGCTTCTAGCAAAGCACCGTGCCTACCCAATTCTCCAGAAATATTCTGATAACGAATATGTAAAGATCTTGTCAGGCGTAGTATACGTAGTACGGTTATCGGACTATCAGAAATAATGTTGGACAATTATGACCCATATCGTCACTCATCATTGTAGTACAGATCATGGTGTTGTTTTATAGTTCAACACATATAACATATGTAACTGAAGTCTTTTAGAATGACTAGGCATGATCTCATTCTTGTCCATTGTAATTAGATCACCTAGATGTAATAAATGATAGGAGTCCTTATGATAGTTCCTGGATTAGATGATTAGACAGTATCAGTCCACGAGGATTAATCATTAAATATCCTAGTCGTGAGTATTATCGAGACTGGAAATCGTAATGCGAATAGACTAGTATTACACTTGTGCGTGTTATGTGAGATCATGTAGGGGTTATTTAGGGGGTGAGTCCGGTAACGCAGCGGAAGCGGTGAAAATCGATTTTCAGATTTCAAAACTTTTTCTCGGATTAATTAAATAAACATATTTATTTAATATTCCAATAATCAAATTATGAAAATAAATTCAATAAAACAATTTTAAGTGAATTTACCGAATACCCTTGCTTTGTATTTTTGTCCGTTTTAGTCCGAAATTGATCCAATCAATTTTGAATGATTCTAAATCATTTCTAAGATGAACTTATGATGTTCAAAACATCAAAACACCAAAGGAACCAAAATCCCCAAATTCCTTATCAAGGCGGAGCCTCACTTGGTGCAAATTTTGACCATTTGGTCATTTCATGTCTCAAAACTCATCTAAATGAAATCCAATCAACATGAAACTTTGCATGCATCATATACACACCCAAATGCTCAACATATATGAAAACCCCCAATTTGGAATTAGTTAAAAACCCTAATTTTTTCAATTTCCTCAAATTGGACAAATTAGACCAAATACATTAAATCAATTACTTCAATCATCATTCTTCCATCCATTCAAGTCTCAACACAATGAAACAACTCAAGATCAAATCTAGGTCATTTAAGAGTGGGTCAACAACTCTAGATTAGCAACATGGTTTCATAAACCTTAAAAGAATGTTTACAACTACAATAGTTACAAACTTCCTTCATCATACATGCTTTACACCTTCACCAAAACTTCCATCAACAAAAACCACAAGAAAAAGAAAAAATAACCTAAGAATATCATATATGAAGCCTAGATCCTAAGGAACATTTCCTTACTAATAGTAAGTTGAAAAAACTTACTAAAATCAAGCTTTCCTTTGATCTTTCTTTCTTTCTCAAGCTTCCTTGGTTTCTTCAATGGTGTTTTGTTTGATAAAGTGTATTAGGTTAACAATTAAATGAAATGAAAAACAATATATACTTGTTACATTTCCACCTTGGCCGAAATTCAAAGCCAAAAACAAGAAATTGTAATTTCAATTTCATTTCATTATCATTATATCAACTTGAACAAATATCTTATAACTACTTTATTAGATATTTATTTTGGTCAACAAATGCAACTAATCATTTACTTTAATATCCTAATGTAAGATATTTATATTTTAATTAATTTAATCATTTAACAATTAAATAATTAATTAATTAATCAAATACAAATATATTAATATATGTATAATATTTACATTAAATATTAAAAACATATATTCATTTAGGAAATAAGTCAAATAACTCATTTTGACTATTAATTAATGTGTATTTAAATTAATCAAGTATTAAATGTAAATACACAATAATTAAGGAAATGACTATCTAGTCTCTTTAGCATGTATCTTGCGTTTAACCTTTAAACGACTTTATAAATAATCAATATTATTATTTTATGTTGCTCTAGTGCTCACGAGTATGTTTCATTATTGAGACTCTCTAGGTTCAGGTATATCCGTCACAAATCAAATTTCGTGTCCATAATCTATCCACCCGTAGATTATGACGATCACGGATAATCTCTCTGAACCATACAGGTCGAGGTCATGGCAAATGTATAATTCCTCCGTCACAGGTATCCGGATAAATCCCAGAGATATAGATGTAAACGTCAAATCTCTATCGGGATTATCCAGTCGACTATTCTATTAGCAATCTCAAAAGAATGTTTAGAACTAGCTTCTAAACTTTACCACGGGCCCATGGTTTTATCTGATTGCTAATCATATGGACTACCTATGCTCTGGTACACAGAACTGACGGATCCTATCTTGATACACATAGGACACCCTGAGGATCTATCTACACCCAACGAACAGGCGGAGGTCTGATCTAAATAGATCGGTGACGTGACTGCCGTCTAAGTGTAGAAGATGTCTCATGTGCCCACAATGGCATCTCAAGTCTAAGAATCACAAGTGCTACTCAACCCAAGAAGATTCTTATTGACGCTGGTGTACCATCCATTAAGAATCTTCGGTGAGTCGTTCAGTGTTTATCCGCTATAAACACCTACACGTCTATACTAGTCTCCAAGACTAATGGTTCATTGAGAAACCATTGGAATCATATATTCCAGTATACGACATGTACCGGTCTCAACGGGTTTACTATACTGACCAAGTAGTGTAAACCTTGACCAGGAACTGTCTGAGAATGACAACGTCATGATACTTCTCAATGTCCGTTGCGACGCTTTTGCAACTGTATCATGACTAATCATTCTAGGGTCATTACGTCTTTACCATATAGAAAATAGATTATATTATAGAAACTGCATATATTATTCATAATAATAATGTTTTACAGAAGTATTTAACAGAAATACAACCGGGAATTGGCGCTCTGAGCACCAACCCCAACAAAATCTCCCACTTGCTCTAGTGCCAATATCGATTGTATCTAATACCCATCGACTCCACGTGTTTATCAAACAACTTCGGAGGTATGGCCTTCGTCAGCGGGTCTGCTACATTATCTTCACTCGGTACCTTGCACACGACAATATCCCCTCGCGACACGATCTCTCGAATGATGTGGTAGTTGCGTTCCACATGCTTCGACTTCTGATGCGCCCTCGGTTCCTTTGCTTGCGCAATGGCTCCAGTATTATCACAGTATAACGGAATCGCATTCTCGATACTTGGGACAACTCCCAATTCTGTGATAAAATTCTTTATCCACACAGCCTCTTTTGCAGCTTCAGAAGCTGCAATATATTCCGCCTCAGTGGTGGAATCAGCTGTCGATCCCTGTTTGGAACTCTTCCAACAAACTGCACCTCCGTTAAGGGTAAAGACAAATCCAGATGTAGACTTTCTATCATCGGGATCCGATTGGAAATCGGAGTCTGTATACCCATTAACCTGCAGTTCGTTTCCTCCATATATTATTAACTTATCCTTAGTACCTTTAAGATACTTTAGGATATGTTTAATGGCCATCCAATGGTCATTACCTGGATTGGACTGATATCGACTAGTTACGCTAACAGCGAAACTGATATCAGGCCTCGTACATAACATGGCATACATTATGCTACCCAAACATGAAGCATAAGGTTGGTTAGACATTCTAACCTTCTCATCTTCTGTTTGTGGACACATCTTCTTGGAAAGATGAATCCCATGTCTGAACGGTATGTTTGCTGTCTTACAGTTACCAAAGTATACCGTTCCAAGATCTTATCTACGTACGTTGATTGGGATAACCCAATCAGCCTCTTTGTCTATCTCTATAGAGTTTTATCCCTAAAACATAGGAAGCTTCTCCCAGGTCCTTCATGGAGAAATTCTTACAGAGGTACGCTTTCACGCTTTGCAACATACCTAAATCATTCCCAATGATTAGGATGTCATCAACATATAGGACTAAAAATACGACCATGCTCCCACTGGCCTTCTGATACACACAGGATTCTTCCGAATTCTTGAGAAAACCAGACGATCTAATAATCTCATCGAATCGAAGATTCCAACTTCGTGAAGCTTGTTTAAGTCCATAAATGGACTTCTTAAGCTTACATACCATACCCGAGGTTTCGCTGGATGTGAAACCTTCCGGC
This sequence comes from Zanthoxylum bungeanum, assembly GCA_019454045.1. NCBI lineage: Eukaryota > Viridiplantae > Streptophyta > Magnoliopsida > Sapindales > Rutaceae > Zanthoxylum > Zanthoxylum bungeanum. Next base: position 521,003 of record SKCR01042829.1, read on the forward strand.
TGTTCCATATAGATTTCTTCATCAAGAAATCCATTTAGAAAAGCCGTTTTGACATCCATTTGCCAAATCTCGTAGTCATGATACGCAGCTATAGAAAGCAAAATCCGGATAGACTTAAGCATTGCTACCGGCGAAAAAGTTTCATCGTAGTCGACGCCAGGTCGCTGCGTGTAACCTTTTGCTACCAGTCGGCCTTGTAAGTTTCAACCTTACCGTCAGGCCCGCGCTTCCTCTTGTAAACCCATTTACAACCGATAGGAACAATTCCTTCGGGAAGCGGAATCAAGTCCCAAACTTGATTTTCATGCATTGAGTCTATCTCGGATTTCATGGCACTTTGCCATTTCACGGAGTCGATGTCCAACATCGATTCTCTATAGGTGAAATGATCTGTCTCTTCAACTAAGAGAACATCCAGACTCTTTTCTTGTATCAAATACAAGCGTTCAGGAGGTCTAGATACCCTTTCCGACCTACGGAGTGTGTGTGTTGAAGGTCCTTCATCTACTTGAACTTCAGGTTCCTCCGTTGGTTCGTTGTTTTCAGGTTGGACTTCATCAAGCTCAACCTGTCTATGATCACCACCTTCTGACAAAAATTCTACTTCTAGAAATTTTGCGAAGCGAGCTACGAACACATTTCGATGCTCGGTATCATAGAACAGATATCCCCTCGTGTTCGAGGGATATCCAACAAACCTAAACTTTTGCCCTCGAGGCGAAAGCTTACTTTGCTGAGTTACCCTGACATAGGCAGGACAACCCCAAACCTTAATATAATTAAGATTCGGTCTCCTACCGAACCATATCTGATACGGTGTCGTAGGAACAGCCTTTGAAGGAATCTTATTCAAAAGATGTGCGGCTGTTAAGAGACAGTAGCCCCATAAGTAATAGGGCAAATCTGTGAAACTCAACATCGATCGGACCATATCCAATAAAGTCCGATTTCTCCTTTCAGATACACCATTGTGCTGTGATGTACCTGGAGGAGTATATTGAGCGAGAATCCCATTCTCCTTCATATAATCCATGAACTCACCACTCATATATTCACCGCCTCGATCTGATCGAAGGCATTTAATATATTTACCAGTTTGTTTTTCTACTTCATTTCGGAACTCTTTGAACTTTTCAAAGGTTTCCGATTTATGTCGCATCAAATACACATAACCGTACCGTGATAAATCATCGGTAAAGGTAACGAAGTACGAATAACCACTGTGAGCAGTTTGACTTAGTGGACCACATACATCAGAATGTACGAGTTCCAGTAAGTTAGTGGCACGGTGTCCAACACCAGAAAATGGGGCTTTGGTCATCTTACCCTGAATACAGGATTCACAAGTTGGATAGGATTCAATGGTAAGATCTGATATCAAACCATTCCTAACCAATTGGGTAAGGCGTTTAACGCCAATGTGACCAAGTCTCATATGCCAAAGTTCAGTATTATTAATTACAGGTAAACTACGTTTATTAACTCCAGTATTTAAAATATCTTTTGAAGTTTGCAATGTATAATGACCATGCTGGTTTGGACAACTAAGGATCTGAATATTATTTTTATCATATAAATACAAAGAACTATTCTTAATATTAATACAAAAGCCTTCTGTATCTAATACAAAAAGTGATATAATATTAGCGACATATCCCGGTACAAAATGACAGTCACATAACAAAAGTGTCCCATTCGGCAATGATATCTCACATACTCCCACTGCAACTGCATCCAAAGAGTCTCCACTCCCGAATCGCAACTGCATCTCTCCAGGCTTCAGTTTCCTACTTTCCTTCAGCACCTGCAACGAATTGCAAATGTGAATGGGACAAGCAGAATCTAAAATCCAGCTGGATGTAACGGCTTCACAAGCCAAAGATAAATCAATAACTGGAAAAATAAAAGTACCTGATGTAGAAGCTCTGTCTCTCCTCACTTGGGCAATGTAATCAGGACAGTTCCTTTTCCAGTGCCCAACTTTGCCGCAGTGGTGGCATTTGTCTTCAGAAGCCCTTTTGGGCTTTGCAATCTTCGCCTGTTGTTGAGGACCAAAAGCCTTCTTCTTCTTCTTGCCTTTCTTGTTCTTTCCCTTGGACCATCCTTGGGAAGAAGCCGAAAAAGAAGTAGTTCTAGGAGGGCGAGTCGGTACTCCCTTCTTAAGGTCCTCTTCTGCCGTGAGCAACATCCTATGTAGCTCCTGGTAGGTACAGACAGTCCCGTGCATGTTGAAGTACATCACGAACTGGCGAAATGAAGCTGGCAGTGAAGCAAGAATGACACTCTTACCGAGAATGTCATTCAAGATGAGATTATGTTGCCTCAATTGATCGATCAAATCGATCATTTGAAGAACATGTGGGCTGACACTCTGCCCCTCATCCAGACGCGCATGGAACAGTTCCATGGCGACTTTGTGAACAATAACTTGTTCCTGGTTCTCAAACGATTGTCTCAATCGCGTCATCATACTATAGGAATCTAACATACCATAATATTGTTGCTTGAGTTTCGGAGACAGTGAACTAAGGATGTATGATTTAACCCTTAAATCATCATCCTTCCAAGTTTCAAAAACTTGGCGTTCCTCCTCCGAAGCATCCGCACCCACTGCAAGGGGCAACGGACCCTCAAGAACATAACCCAGCTTTTCGGAATCGAGGACAATCCTCAAATCCAATTCCCAGTCTGCAAAGTTCTCAGCGCCTTTCAGTTTGTTCGCATCAAGCATACGCGCAAACTGATTTGTGGATTGTCCCGCCATCGCCAATCTATCATATAGATCATGAAAAACGGTTAGCAGAAATTAAGCAGTTTCATATAATATCAAAAGCATAAACTAGATCATGGATTTTTAATCTAATATGCCCTTCCCACTAAATCATGCAATACTGTAATCCCAAAACAGAATACAAATATTTAATAATTAAATTAAATACTAATAGTGAAAAGTGGATCCCGTGAATATATTTCGGCTCACAGCAGAGGCACGGTCTCGCCTACGTATATTCATCAGGTAGACAACTCATTTGTCAATCATTCACTAATGACTCCTAAGTACCCGGTCCTGGCCGTTTCTCGTTGTCGCTGCGAAGGCAGGCCCACAAGGAGACGTACCAAGGTTAAACTCGCCAATGATAAACTCAAGTTACTTACGTAATCCTGACAGCTAGGGCACGTTCAGAATTCCGCTTTCGCTTGAATTTATCTAGTATCTGATATACATCCGGTATAAATAAATCTTTATCGGCTACATCCTCACAGCAGAGGCACGGTCTCGGATGTAGTCACAAAGAGATATTCATAAACCGTATTGACAAGACGGACCATATAACATGCATCAATTACATAATTACATTTAAACCTTATTATTAGGGATTTTCCGCTAAGTGTCATACACCTTAAATCTAACCAGTTTAGATCCTAATAAGCATGCACAAAGTCAAGAAAACATGATTAAACATTGATTCAATGAAGGCTAATCATTATAGGTTGCCTAGAATCAGACTCGCTCTGATACCATTTTGTAGGGGTTATTTAGGGGGTGAGTCCGGTAACGCAGCGGAAGCGGTGAAAATCTGATTTTCAGATTTCAAAACTTTTTCTCGGATTAATTAAATAAACATATTTATTTAATATTCCAATAATCAAATTATGAAAATAAATTCAATAAAACAATTTTAAGTGAATTTACCGAAATACCCTTGCTTTGTATTTTTGTCCGTTTTAGTCCGAAATTGATCCAATCAATTTTGAATGATTCTAAATCATTTCTAAGATGAACTTATGATGTTCAAAACATCAAAACATCAAGGAACCAAAATCCCCAAAATTCCTTATCAAGCCGTGAGCCTCACTTGGTGCCCAATATGACCATTTGGTCATTTCATGTCTCAAAACTCATCTAAATGAAATCCAATCAACATGAAACTTTGCATGCATCATATACACACCCAAATGCTCAACATATATGAAAACCCCCAAAAATTTGGAATTAGTAAAAAACCCTAATTTTTCAATTTCCTCAAATTGGACAAATTAGACCAAATACATTAAATCAATTACTTCAATCATCATTCTTCCATCCAATTCAAGTCTCAACACAATGAAACAACTCAAGATCAAATCTAGGTCATTTAAGAGTGGGTCAACAACTCTAGATTAGCAACATGGTTCATAAACCTTAAAAGAATGTTTACAATTACACTAGTTACAAACTTCCATCATCATACATGCATTACACCTTCACCAAAACTTCCATCAACAAAAACCACAAAGAACAAAGAAGGAAATAACCTAAGGATATCATATATTGAAGCCTAGATCCTAAGGAACAAATTCCTTACTAATAGTAAGTTGAAAAAACTTACTAAAATCAGCTTTCCTTTGATCTTTCTTTCTTTCTCAAGCTTCCTTTAGGTTTCTTCAATGGTGTTTGTTTTGATAAAGTGTATTAGGTTAACAATTAAATGAAATGAAAAATAATATATACTTGTTACATTTCCACCTTGGCCGAAATTCAAAGCAAAAACAAGAAATTGTAATTTCAATTTCATTTCAATTATCATTATATCAACTTGCACAAATATCTTATAAACTACTTTATTAGATATTTATTTTGGTCAACAAATGCAACTAATGTCATTTACTTTAAATATCCTAATGTAAGATATTTATATTTTAATTAATTTAATCATTTAACAATTAAATAATTAATTAATTAATCAAATACAAATATATTAAATATATGTATAATATTTACATTAAATATTAAAAACATTATTCATTAGGAAATAAGTCAAATAACTCATTTTGACTATTAATTAATGTGTATTTAAATTAATCAAGTATTAAATGTAAATACACAATAATTAAGGAAATGACTATCTAGTCTTTTTAGCATGTATCTTGCGTTTAACCATTAAATGACTTTATAAATAATCAATATTATTTATTTATGTTGCTCTAGTGCTCAACGAGTATGTTTCATTATTGAGACTCTCTAGGTTCAGGTATATCCGTCACAAAATCTAATTTCGTGTCCATAATCTATCCACCCGTAGATTATGACGATCACGGATAATCTCGCTGAACCATACAGGTCGAGGTCATCGCAAATGTATAATTCCTCCGTCACAGGTATCCGGATAAATCCCAGAGATATAGATGTAAACGTCAAATCTCTATCGGAATTATCCAGTCGACTATTCTATTAGCAATCTCAAAAGAATGTTTAGAACTAGCTTCTAAACTTTACCACGGGCCCATGGTTTTATCTGATTGCTAATCATATGGACTACCTATGCTCTGGTACACAGAACTGACGGATCCTATCTTGATACACATAGGACACCCTGAGGATCTATCTACACCCAACGAACAGGCGGAGGTCTGATCTTAATAGATCGGTGACGTGACTGCCGTCTAAGTGTAGAAGATGTCTCATGCGCCCACAATGGCATCTCAAGTCTAAGAATCACAAGTGCTACTCAACCCAAGAAGATTCTTATTGACGCTGGTGTACCATCCATTAAGAATCTTCGGTGAGTCGTTCAGTGTTTATCCGCTATAAACACCTACACGTCTATACTAGTCTCCAAGACTAATGGTTCATTGAGAAACCATTGGAATCATATATTCCAGTATACGACATGTACCGGTCTCAACGGGTTTACTATACTGACCAAGTAGTGTAAACCTTGACCAGGAACTGTCTGAGAATGACAACGTCATGATACTTCTCAATGTCCGTTGCGACGCTTTTGCAACTGTATCATGACTAATCATTCTAGGGTCATTACGTCTTTACCATATAGAAAATAGATTATATTATAGAAACTGCATATATTATTCATAATGATAATGTTTTACAGAAGTATTTAACAGAAATACAACCGGGAATTGGCGCTCTGAGCACTAACCCCAACAATCATAACGGCATAGTTCTCATATATTTGGGTATAGGATACTCATGCATGTGTAATAGAAGGTTGTGTTTTACCGATGGTACGGAAAATAGCTTCGCTCTGGATAGACCCCTCGGAATTCCATTGGTGGTATGACTATGTGTCTATGGAAGTCCGAAATCAGGGTAGGTGTATTTGGTCTTAACCTGAGACTTGCACCGCTAATGCTTGTGACAACCGATATGCTTTAGAATAGTGTGATTAACCTGAAAGAATATTGTGATTTTGTATGGTTGTATTGAATTATATGTTGGAAGCAACATATGTACTGACAAATGATTGTTTTGTGAATGTTAGTGGTTGTCAGAGAATTTGCTTAGTTTGAAAAGGTTTTCCAAGCAGCAGATCAAGAGCCTGGGAAAGGAAGTCCAAGTGTTAAGGGAGAGGAATTTGATAAAGAGTGTCAGTCCTTCGGCTTGTGTCCCTCAAATTTTATGCACATGTGCTGACGGAATGCATGCTGGAATACTACTGAACTCATATCTTGCTTGCCCTCTGGCTTCAATAATTCATACACCACTCGATGAACAATCTGCACGATTCTGTGCGGCCTCTATTGTTGCTGCATTAGAAGATTTACACCAGGTCTGCTGTCACAATTTTTTTCCCAACACTTTCCCTTCCAGTTCCTGAATGTGTTGTATCTCTAGTATAATAGTGATTTTTCTCTCTCTGATCCTTCAGTAATTTGATTTTCAGAGAGGTGTTCTCTACAGAGGCGCGTCACCTGATGTTCTAATGTTGGACCAAAGTGGTCATTTACAGGTTCATTCTACATTGTCATATAAACTAGTTGAATGTTATCATGTCTTCTAACTGTATGCAGACATTTTCCTTTTCTCACCACCAAGTCAATTGTTCAGAATTATGCTTATTTTGCATTATTTTTTATTATCTGTGCTGCAGTTAGTAGACTTTCGATTTGGGAAACACTTGTCGGGCAACAGAACATTCACAATTTGTGGAATGGCAGACTATTTAGCTCCGGAGATAGTTCAGGGAAAAGGCCATGGTTTCCCTGCTGACTGGTAAAAATGCCCATGTACATTGTCATGTTTATACTAAAACTTTTCTAACATCACAAGGGGAATAGATGATGGTCTTTATATGCTCGCAAATAAGGAATTTCAATCTTTGTGTGTTTCATGGTTGCTTTGGTATCCTTTGGGGTTTCTTTTGCAATTGTTCCTCGACAAGTGATGTCGTGGACGAGTTTGATCTTGGTTTATGAGTGGACTTTCACAATGTTCTTTCTTTTATTTGGAGGTTTCCTCCATTTGGTTTATAAATGTGGAAAGACAACAACATCTCAATCAAGATCCTTCTCTTCTGATACAAAATCTTCTGATTATGGAAAATGTGAGTTGAATTGGAGAGCATGTATATCAAGTTCAAGTATTTATATGAGTTTGTTGTGTGCAGTGTAACGTGCATGCCCATGCATGAAACATGTGTAGTATGCTTTACTTTTAGGTTTTAACTAGAAATATACTGATAGTTCTTGTAGGTATTTCAGGTCATCAGCGACAGGCTTCAGCTTGTGATTTCATTACGTGGTACTATAGACTGGGGATGGCACTTTTGGCTGTTGTTGCCCCATCTTTACCTGCTGTTTTTGGGGTCACAGCTCTGTTTTTGAGGTAATTTTCCTTTGACAATGCTTTGTATCGCGATGTTATCTCTGTATTTCTCAGCTCTCTTTCTTACATTCATAATTGAGGGTAGTTTCAAAAGTAATATCATGTATTCTATTTTTCTTAAGTAATTTCATTTCTTCTGTGGTTAAAACTGGAATTCTAGTGCACAAATCCTCTATAAATGTGAGAAATTAGAAACGATGCTTGTGTATTGGGTATATAGAATCAACTCATGCAATTCATGACTAGTTCTGATTAATAATAATATATGATAAAGTGAGGAAATGTATATTTCCACTCTGTCATTTTCTTCACTCATTTTTCCTTCCCTTCAATCAAATTATATTTTATCTCATATGTTGTTATTATTAGTATAAACTTTGGTTCAATAGTCATTTGATTTTTAAATCTGGTGTTGATATTGCAGCTTGTGCGGAGCAATAGCCGTCGGTTCATGCCATCACAAACTGTTGAAGAGACTCATCAATTTTAAAGTTTGGATATAAAATGTAAATTTAGAACTAAAACGGAATCAACAATAATTTTTTATTTTTGAATTGTAATTTGTTGATCATTTGTATTTTTGATATTATAACAATATATATATTTTTTGCTTGTAAATACAAATATTCTATTTGCATATATTAATGTATATGATCATTAAATTAATATATTAAAATTTATGTATTGTAAAACTTTACAATATAAAATATCATATGGTATATTAAAAATTTAGGATTTATTTTATTTTATTACATTTTTTAAAAAAACAGTACTTTTAGTGGGGAAAAAAATTTCGCCACTAAAGGTACTAATTTTCGCCACTAAAAATGATATTCAGTGGCGAAAAAATGGTCTTTTAGTGGCGAAATTTTTGCAAAAAAATACACTTTTAGTGGCGAAAAAAATTTTGCAATTAAATTTTCGCTACTAATACCTTTTGTGTCGCACTTTTAGTGGCGAAATATAATTTCGCCACTAATAGTTTTAGTGGCGAAGATTTTCGCCACTAAAAGTCAATTTTGTTTTAGTGCTTGGTTCTTTGGTGGGCTTGGGCGTGTGGCTTGGTGTTTTGGGCTTGGGCGTGTGGCTTGGTGTGTGTTGCGGGGATTTTGGGCCGAGCCTAATAGTTAAAAAAGAGATTAATCGAGCGAACCTGAGGCTAAACAAACGAATTAATCTGAGGATGTACTTATTTTTTAATTGTCCCTTCCGACGTCCGTTTCCCGCAACTTCCGCAACTTATCAGGTAGTGCCTCCAAATGAGGCTCATCATCGGGCTTGCATGCAAAAATGCAAGTGTCTACAACTACGCCTGCTTCTGCTTGGTACAGACCAGCGATTGAGGTATTTGGGCAAGCAAGTCTATTATTGGCATCTAGACCCCCAGGCCCGTAAGGTTCCTGTCTCTCCACCTATTTCAATGTTCTTTGGGCTCCAACTAGAAGGAGAGGATCTTTCAGTTACTCTACATGGCCTTCCAGCCAGCCATTTTCTTACTGAGGGTGACTATTGTTATTGGGCTCGCATTGCTCTCTTTCCGAACCTTGAGGAGCTACTTAGGTATATACAGCTCTCTTTTGTGCTTTTTTTTTCTTATTCCGACATTCTTTATTGATGTGTATTCTGATGTAGGTTCCTGGACAAGGTCAGGGAACTCATCACATTTAGCTGCTCTATGATGGTGGCGAGGAAGAGGATGCACCTTCTACAGACCTATCGCCATCACGATGGGTTCGGCGTAAGACTACCTCGACATCTACCATTCTTCCTGATGTAATACCAGGCATAGTAGGTCTTTGGCCCGACCTTACCTACTTGGTCCATGGTGATATCGGAGTGCTCGTTACAATGAATACATGTCCGGAGAGATGTCGCATGATATGTGACTTGTAATGATCAAATTGCTGACTTTTAATCACTAATTTCAATTTTCTGTATTATTTTTTACTGAAAATACACGTAGATGTATTTATAAAAAGTTATTATTCTTCAAGAGCGTAACGCATTGTAAAATGAAGCTCATGTGATATAAGATAATTTCATTAACATTCTTGGTACATATGGATTATGATCGTTTTCACGTAGCAAGGTAATATGAGTTGATAATTGTTTCAAATTTTATTTTTAACACTAAAATATTCACATAATCTCATTAACCAAAGGTTATCATATTAATACAATTTTACTTAAATAGCCAAAAAGACCCATTCATTTAAAAAATGGTCACATAAACCTCCTTTTGACAATTTTGTCTTTGAGCTATTAATACAATTTTTTTTAAGATAGAATTGTTTTGTGTAATACTTGTTGATGGTGATTTCCTGATCCGAGAAAAGCCAGAGTATGAAGAAGGGTATAATAGGGTTTACACTTAAACAAATGGAGGTACAAGGTCTTTGTGAGGATGAGAGGCCAGATGAATGGGCTCGAGCCCGAGGCGCAGAAGGACATGAGGGAAGAACCATACCCGACCAGATATAAAGTCATCAGATTCGACATCACTTGGGCATCCATGAAGGCTGGGCCGACCTAGTAAAGTGAGGAAAGAAAAGGTCTTAGAACCGACCCGATCTGGTGGGACAGGTTGATCATCACAGTCGATCATCTCACCTTGCTGGTTCGAGGAGGTAGGTCAGGGTAATGGCATTATGTTCAAGTCCGAGCAACGTAAGCCTTAAACGGAAGTATGGGTTCCCCAAGTATTGATGAGAATATAAGCAGGCTAGCAGCTGATGGAACGGAACAGGGCTGCAAGTTTGTTGACTGACACACGCTATCGAATGGGAGTAGTTGGAATACCAATTGACATATGGGAATAAGTTTGTAACAATTACCAAGAATGAGTAATTTAATGAAGTTCAAATGGAAAGTCGTAGGGGTGTCAGGCGGCTGGGCTATTAATCGTAAGGTAAATGGGGAAGAGAGCCTAAGCAATAATGACTTAGCAACGTGGCTGACGTCACGGAGTTAGCATATATAACAGTGTAATTAAACTTAGTATATAAGGAGGTTGAGAGTTCATTGTAGAGGATTGACCAATTTTATTCAAAAGTAGTTGTAAATTGTTATAGAGAGAAAAGAACCCCAAACTAGAGAAACAAAAGAGATCAGTCAGACCTGAGCTAGTAATAAAAGCTTTCTTTTCTCTTGTGCCCGTGGACGTAGGTTGGATCTATTCCGCCGAACCACGTTAAATCCTTTGTTTATATGTGTGTATTCTACCTTTTGTCAAGTTTGCATTTGGTTCCCAACAAACCAAATAAATTCACAGTTGAAAGAGGTTTGTTCGAGGAGTGATTTTTCCGAATTATCCTTGAAACGAAAAACATCCACCCACAATACAAAAAAAAAAAAACACAAAAAAGCAAAATGAAAACAAAACAAAAAACTATGAAATATTTAAGCAACCGTACACTTCTTTTCTGCTAACGATAATTCCTTCACGTATACAAACTGTCTGGCGAGAGCCAAACGAAAATATTCCTCATATTTTCTCAGTTTACAATAAAGTTGTCAAAAAATGATTGAACAAATATTTAATTTCTTAATTGTCGTAATGTGACATTAGAAGTGGACACCCACCCGCTCAACCCACAGGATTGGGTTGGTTACGACAGGTTGGTATAAAAAATTTGATTCGGTCAAGTTAGAAGGGGTGAGCATTGGTTCCGGGTCTACCCGGAACCGGTTGATACCGAATCGGAAATCCGGTTTGGAATTGGAACCAATTGTAACCGGTCCGGTTCCGGTTCCAAATATAAGGAACCGCTTGTAACTGGTCCGGTTCCGGTTCTAGAATAACCGGAACTAGAACCGGAACCGAAACCGTATTTGAGAACCAGATTAGATACCCGATTTTGATACCCGATTTAATACCCGATTTTGGACTCGATTACATAACCGAATTTGGAACCAGATTTAGACCCGATTTCATACCCATTAAGCACAAAAACGTACTCGTTTTTCAATCATTAAAGTGACTAAAGTCATTTCGCAGCAGCAACCCTAAATCTAAAACTAAAATCTAAATTCTAAAAGCAGCAGCAACCCCAAATCTAAACCAATTAACTCATTCCGTCATTCGCAATTCGCAGCAACCATTTCTGCGATTTCGCAAATCGCAATACATCTGATTTCTCTTCTCACTCCCACTTTTCTTCTCAGCTAAAGTGGTGGTTCAACTAGCAAAGCGTGAGTTCATCCAAGCTGCTGTGCTGTTATATCCCTCTTTTATCACTATAGAAGATATCAAGGGTATGAATTCGTAGATATTCTAATGCAGCTATGTCTAATGTTTGTTGTTTATTGCACTTTCAGCTTCACTGTGTGTGTTTATTCAGCAAGAAATAGCTTATAGTTGAACATATATGCAATATACTACATAAAAGTCCTTGCATCATTTTTTATCATTGCATGTGGGAGTCGACTAGAGATGAATTCTTTTCATTTCCCATTTTGTTGGACTACTCTATTAAGCTTTATTGTAGCAAGTTCGGTTAATAATCATATTGTTTATTGCACTTTCAGCTTTGCTGTGTGTGTTTCTCCGGCAAGAAATAGCTTATAGTTGAACATATATGCAATATAGTTCATAAAAGTCCTTGCAATATACTACATCAATATTCAATATGTCTTGTTCTAACTTCTAAGGTCCAGAATATTCCGCATCTGCCAATGAATTGATCAACTTAGTCCATAATTTTTTAATATTATTGTTGATTGATGATATATTTTAATCCTATTGTAATTTTTTCACAGCTATAAAAAAATAGATGATAATGATGGCAGTCACGCTACTTCAAAGTTATCTCGAGTTCGCATAAATGCGTTCGATATGTGGGATCATTTTGAGCGTTTGCCTAATCTAGATACTGGGACATGTGAACATACAAAATGCAATTTTTGCGGAAAAGTTTTAACCTACAAAGTGACATCAGGTACTTATTTGATGAAAAAACATCTTAAAAGATGCACTAGTTATCCTCACAATATAGATAAGAAGCAAAAGCAACTTTCAAGCAAGACGTGTGGTAACAATGAACCTAATACTCTTACAACTTGGAAATTTGATCAAGAGTATTGTAGGATGATGCTTGCTAGGTGTATTATAAGAGATGAGTTGCCTTTTATTATAGTAGAGCGTGATGGTTTTAGAGAGTTTGTGCATGCTTTACAACCTCGGTTTAAATTTGTTTCTCGCTTTACTATTGCTAGAGATTGCATGAAATTGTATGTTAGTGAGAAGACTAGCTTGCGAGAATGCTTAAAGTCCTTAAATACAAGAGTAGCTTTGACGACAGATATTTGGACTTCTGTACAAACTCTAAGTTATTTGTGTCTCATATCTCATTTTATTGATAATGATTGGAAGTTGCACAAAAGAATTTTGAGTTTTGTTGAAATACCTAGTCATAAAGGGAAAGATATAGGGAAAATGGTAGAAGCATGTATTCAAGAATGGGGTATTGATGACAAAGTGTCTACGGTTACAGTAGACAATGCTAGTTCTAATGATGTCGCAATTATGTATTTGAAGGGTAGACTTCCAAACTTAGTTATGGGTGTAGACTTTCTCCATATGAGATGTGCTGCTCATATTTTGAACTTGATTTTTAAGGATGGCCTTGTTGAAATTAAACAATCTATTAGTTGAATTGTAGTGCAGTTACATATGTGCGGAGTTCTCCGACTAGAGCCTATCAATTTAAAGTGTGTGTTGAGAGAGAAAGAATATCTAGTAGTTGTAAAGTTTGTCTTGATGTGTCAACTAGGTGGAACTCCACTTACTTAATGCTAGAGGCGGCTCTTGTATTTCAAAAAGATTTTGATAGGATGTATGGTGAAGATGTTGCCTATAGGACTGAACTTGAGAGTGATGATTGTGTTCCCACTTGGGAAGATTGGCAAAATGCCAAGGTTTTGGCAAGATTTTAAAAAAAATTCTTTGTTGTCACTAAAAAATTATCAGGATCTTTGTATGTCACATCTAATGCTTATGTTCATGATATTGTTGCTATCTTCACTTACATGAATGAATGGGCAAATGAATCAGATCCTTATGTTAAAATTATGTGTCGTAAAATGAAAGAAAAGTTTGATAAGTACTATGGAAATGTTGATAAGACAAACTTTATGGTTTTAATAGCTGCTGTGTTGGATCCTAGATATAAGATGTATGTGGCTAAGTTTTTTTATAAGAGACTTTTTGGTAATGATAGTACAAAAGTGATGGAAAAATGTGAAAACTTGAATAGTGTTTTGCAACGTTTATTTGAGTTTTATAATAAATGTGGTAACAACAGAAGTTATGAAACAAGTACAAGTCGTTTATCTCAAACCTCAAGTATGATGGAAGAGTCTGGTTGTGTTGGTGGTAATAACGATGACATATACATTCAAGATGAATTGATGAGGTTTATAAGAGATGAACAAGATGTGGAGCCTAAATATTAGTTAGAAATGTACTTTGAAGAAGCTTGTGAAGATGGTGGTAAAGATCTTGATATCCTAGGTTGGTGGAAGAGTAATAGATTCAAGTACAAGATTCTTTCTCAAATTGCAAGAGATGTGTTGGCGATTCCCGTTTCTACTGTGGCTTCAGAGTTGGCTTTCAGTACATCTGGTCGTGTTCTTGATCCATTTCACAGTTGTTTAACTCCAAAAATTGTTCAATCATTGATATGTACTCAAGATTGGTTAAGGAGTGCGCCAATACCAATAAATATTGAGGAACTAATGGAAGATGCAGAAAAATATGATGCAGGTAAGGCATTATGTGTTATGTTTCTGTACTTTTAATTATATTCATACACTAACTAGCTATTATTTAATATTTGTAACAGAAGCGAGTGGGTTGACGATTGTAGATGATAATGATATTGTTGATAGTGATATCAATGCTGATACATATGATAAAATTTTATAAGTGTGTCATTTTTTTACTGTTGTAGTTCCTCATTTATGTATCTGTTGTATGTTTTTTGGCCTATTTTTCTGATTTCTTTTAATATGTTGATGTGCCTGCAGTTCATCTAATGTTGTTATTTTCTGCTGTTCTGCTACTGGTGATGGTGTTTTTGGTTTTCTGCTGCTGTTGTTGTTGCTATTTTCTGTTGATGGTGTTTGATGTTTTCTGATGCTGGCTGCTGCTGCTGTTTGATGTTTTCTGCTGCTGCTGTTGATAAATGAGTCACTGGATTGTGTGTTGAGTTAATAAAATCATACTTTTATGTTCAGTTCTTGAAAGACTTTCTCTGCTAGAAGACTGACTTCTATAGGATTTGAAGTATGGATACGTTTATGTATATATTGAGTTGTAGGATTTATTTGCCTATTCTAACTTGAAAATGGTTTCTCCAGATCTTGACACCAGATTGTGTGATCATGAACAAGATCACTAGATTGTGTGATCATGAACCAGGATCTTACTTTAATTTCTTTGACGTATTTCTTTGCTTTTCTTTTGTCTGTTTTTTTATTCTTTGTCAAGCCGATTGATTTCGGCAAGACAAACCTGAAGAATTATTATAGTTACAGTTACTTTCAGTGCTTGTTTTTTAGCATTATTTATGTAAAATGTCTCTCTTTTTCCATAACAAACCTGAAACATTATATATATGGTGATATATGAACCACCTATATTATTATATACATGAATGTTGTTACATCACAGAACGAGTTATTTACACATTTTAATAGGATTCAAAATTTAGAACCAGTCTTTGCTGCCAGGGACCAACAACCTTCTCACGAAATTGAGTTGGACTCTCAATTAATGCGTGTATCTTGAACACTGAACAGGGAGCAACAATCTTCATTTGAGAGGCGATAGAGTTTATATTGTTGAATCGGTTCCATTGTTAATGCAACACGTAAAGTGCGAGGGGTGACAATTGAGTTATGTTACAAAACTTCTTTAATTGCTTACTTGCTATTAAATGACAATGTTATATTAATAGGGTAATTCGGAATCGGACCGGAATCGAATTGGAACCGAATAATAGGGTACCATATTTAATTGGGTAGGTTCCGGTTCCACTTAGTTAGGAACCGATTTTTTCCGGGTAGGTTCCGGTTCCATGAGGAACCGAAACCGGTTTTGCTCACCCCTAGTTAGAAATTATCATGTTGGAAACCCCATCGTCAAATCACATTTTTCAGGTTTACCCTTCGGTTGTTCCATGTTTTTACAAAAAAATGCACTCCCTGGATTCTTACCCAAGACTTCAATGTGAGATCCTAACCCTACACCACCAAGTCACGTAAAATGTAAACATGCCAAAACAAAACAAAATACTAATTACTTTTTCAATAAAATGATTTTCATCCCAACCTTAATTTTTCTTTTGGGTAAACTATAACATGTTACATTATTTTTTTAATGTATTTGTGTATGAGAGACCAGTACATGTGATTTTACTATAATAACTAGTGAAATTATCGTATTTTCTTTTTAAATTTAATTTTTTTAAAAATTCTTTTAAATTAGGCCAACTTGTTTAATCTGATCCGACTGCCCGTGATTGGATTTTTTGGTTGAGTTGTATCATGACGTTGTCATTCTTAGACAGTTCCTGGTCAAGGTTTACACTACTTGGTCAGTAAAGTAAACTCGTTGAGACTGGTACATGTCGTATATTGGAATCTTGGATTCCAATGGTTTCTCAATGAACCATAAGTCTTGGAGACTCGTATAGACGTGTAGGTGTTTATAGCGAATAAACACTGAACGACTCAGTGAAGATTCTTAATGGATGGTACACCAACGTCAATAAGAATCTTCTCGGGTTGACTGAGCATAATGATTCTTTGACTTGAGATTCCACTGTGGATATATGAGTTATCTTCCATACTTAGATGGCAGTCACATCACCGATCTATTTAGATCAGACTCCGCATTTCATTGGGTGTGGACTGATGCTCATGATATCCTGTGTGTGTCAAGAAAGGATCTGTCAATTCTGCGTATAGAGCATATGTATTCAATATGGAATTAGAAATCTGTTAAATCCATGGGCTCGTGGTACACATTAGAAATTAGTTTTAAGTGTTTTAAGAGATTGCTAATAGAGATATCGACGTGATTATATCTATAGAGATTTGACGTTTATATCTATATCTCCCTAAAACAATTCAGATATCTGTGACTGAGGGATTATACGTATACAATGACCTCAACCTGTATGATTCATAGAGTTTATCTGTGTTCGTCATAATTTACGGGTGAGTAGATTATGGACAGGAAATTGGACAATTGAGGCGCAATGATTTCCCTCTCAATGATACTCTAGGACAGAGTGTCATACTTGGTTCGATTCCGGCATCGTATCGTCCATTTGTCATGTACTTCAACATGAATAGGATTCACTGTTGGACAATTATGACCCATAGCATCACTATTTGTAAAAGACATTGTGTTTTTGTACAAATTAACTATATGACAAAGGAAATTGCTATTTTATCATTTTGTAATTGGATTACTTGGATATATAAATGATAAAAGTCCATATGGTTAGTACCAGATTAACAAGATATGAGAAAATATTAATCCACGATCGGTTTAATTATTAAATATCCATATTCATAGTATTATCGAGACTGGACATCGATAATGCGGAATAGACTAGTATTACACTTGTGCGCGTTATGGAAGCTTAACGGTATAGTTCTCATATATTTAAGTATTGGATACTTATGCAAGTGTGATAGGAGGTTCTGTTAGCCGTTGAATCGAGAACAACTTTGCTCTGGATAGACCCCTCAGAATCTCATTGGTAGTATGACTATGTGTATATGGGAATCTGAATCAGGGTGGGTGTATTTGGTCTTAACCTGAGACTTGCATCGCTAATACTTGCGACAATCAGTATAGTTTGTTTTTGGTCGTCTGGGGCTTTAACAGGTTCTGTGTACGCCTCTTATGGGTATACTGAGAATCATAATGTATTGGGTGTGATGTCAAGATGGAAGTATCACTTCAGTCATATGGAGATGATGGTCACGCAGGATACGGTACTAGTACTCTTATATGCTGCAACTATCGGAATAATATGACTTGGTCATGATTATCCGATTACAGAGACTAGTTACGCGGGATCCGATATATACTTCGTACGGGACATACACAATTCC
The DNA here is from genome assembly GCA_019454045.1 of Zanthoxylum bungeanum. Lineage (NCBI taxonomy): Eukaryota > Viridiplantae > Streptophyta > Magnoliopsida > Sapindales > Rutaceae > Zanthoxylum > Zanthoxylum bungeanum. The sequence continues at coordinate 538,740 of SKCR01042829.1, forward strand.
AGCCCTAGGCCTAGCATTTGAGATCCGATACTGGATCGTATTACGCAATACTTTGTATATTATGCCTGATACATATTATATATTTATCGTTGAATATTTCTGGAGAATTCGGTAGGCATGGTGCTTTGCTAGAAGTCAACCATGTCTTGTAAATCGGTGAGAACGTTATATATGGTACGCACATGTTTGGATAGTCCGATGACCGTATTTACTGCCAACATATCGAAGAATCTCTTGGGTCGCTTCCCAAAGATTCACCAATGACATTTGACTCGAACAGAATTAATCTGGGATTAATTAAGAGAGAGAAAATTAATTTGGGATTAATTACGACAAGAATTCATCTGGGATTAAATTCGTCAAGAAGAGAGAACGCGATTAATTTAGAATTAATCAATTAAATACTATATTGGATATATTAAATGAAATCGGATTTCAATGCGGAATTAAAATTGGATTTTAATTCGGGCGAATGAATTACTTTAGAATTAATTCGTAAGGGACTATCGTAATAATTTTGCTAGGTATAATTATTTAATTAAATGGATTTAATTATGTCGCGACGAAAAATTCGTTTAATTCGGAATTAAACGCAACCGGGCCCAACTCAAGTTGTGTAAGCCAACTTAAATTTTGAATTTAAAATGGTGGGACCCACTTGATGGAAGTGGTTGAGCTCATTTAATGCAAATCTTTAACACACCAACTTGACAAGTTTTTAAAACTAATTGTTTTTGGAAAATATAACTATTCACCATCTTCTCTCTTCTCCCTCCTAAAGGCCGAAACTTGCTTCCTATTCTCCTGGAATTTTTGTTCCAAAAATTCACCATTACCAGCACTTTGGGAGTCAATTGAAGGTGATATGGAAACTCACCCGAGAGTTTGGAACTCAAATACAAAGCTTGGATCTTCTACAACAAAGAAATTTTTTTAAATTTCTCATCCATTCAATGTGAGTATTTCTGCAACTCTACTTGAATTATTCACTCACAAATCTTATTTAGAGACCTTGGGCATGTGTATGACACTAACAATGGTATCAGAGCCAATCTAAACTTGATTTGAATTCTAGGGTTTGTGGACTTTAATTTGGGGATTTTGCTTGGAGCATGTATTTTTCCAATTGATTGTTTGGTTATGGTTGGATGATGATATCTTAGAGTTATGAAAATTGGATTTGTGAAAATTGGTTGGATCAAAAATTTCCCTAATTTTCTTACCTTGACCGAATGAACCCTAGGGATTTCTCATGGTATTTTTTGAAATTTTACAATTGGATATGTTAAATGCATGAAATGAATATTGATTGTTGATTTAATTGGATTGAAATCAAAATTGGGTGTTATTTCTTGCAATTACCGTGAGTTGAAGCATGTTGTAAAATTGATTTTGCTTCAATTCATGTTGGATATGAATTGAAAATTTTAGCATGATTAATTTGATTAATTAGTATTTTGGAACATTAGAGTAATTGATTAATTGTGTTAATTACACTTTCATTGAATTAATAACATATTTGGAATATTGTACTAATTTAATTTGCTGTATTTGGGCTAATGGGCTTGGTTGGGCCAAGTATGGTTTTGGATAAATGAGTTGGATACAATTGGGCCTAAAACCTTTTCCATAAAGTCCAAATATGACTATTGGACCTTTAATAATTTAATTGGGCCTAATGGACCTAAATTGATTTTTGGCATAGGGTGATTCCTAATTGGGCCTTGGCATTTTGGATTGGATCCATAATTGTCAAAGTCCATGCCTAAAGAATTAATTGAAAGCCCATTGGACTTTAATTGAATATGCATTGGATGCTAATTGGGCATTTGAGACCCATTTAGATTGGATTTGGAATCCAAGTCTAAAAGGCACTAATAAAAGTGTAATTGTTTAATTTGGAATTAAACATGAATTAGTATTGAAAAAAATTTAAATTGAATTTAAAATTGTAGTTCGATATAATTCAAGAATACTTACTTTGAGTATTTATTCTTAAACGAGTTGGACTCGCGCAAATCAAATCGTTGTATGAACATTGGATGGTCATTAATTAAATATTAATTAATTGGATTAGATTAGATTGATTGAACAACATGCTTTGTGTGAATACTTGGATGTATTTATATGAATAATGTATATCGGATGGATATTAGTTGGGTGGGGGCAATTTTGGAAATTGTTTGTATGATACTTATTTGAAATTGGACCTGCGTGTCCAGCCTTTCACCTCTTTATCTCTTTGTATTTCTCTTCTCACCAATTCCCCTCAATGTAAATGAGGTTTCTTTATGTATTATGTAATTGGGTAGAAGAATGTAAAGTGCTAGCGGGAGAGATGAAAGAGAGAGATTTGTTATAGGAAAAAATTGTATTATATATCCATCCACATATCATTATTAATTTTATTGCGCCTTATTATGCTTTTAGAATGCATGTTTAAGAGCGTATGATGAGACCTAATAAAAGATAATAAGTTGGTTACCAATTTACGAAAAAAACCCTCAATTTTATATTAAACGTTTTCCTTCCATTGAGTGGTTCTCTCTCAAGATCAAAGATTGACTTTGATTTGTTAGCCAAAGTCAAGATCATTGTCCATCGCGGATGAGTTTGAACCACGAAAGTTTTGTTATATATCATATGTCTTGGGCAGTTGTGACTTGTTGGCCAAAGTCAAGGTCATTTCTGTACATCGACGTGGATTACGAAGCTTTCTCACTATCAATGGGTCGCGCTTAACTGGAGTCATTTAGCTTGCTGAGCCAAAGCCAAGACTTAGTTGATTCAGAGGAAAATGTTAGGAAATATATTGGATATATGTTTTGGACTTGGAGGTCCACCTACCGGATCTAGGAATTGGATGAGATCCAATTGATCTTAGAGATCTATCTAGTTAAGTTTCATACAACTTGTTGGCCAAAGTCAAGGTTGTGTTATTTAACGAGATCCTAACCCACTAGGAAACTGGGTTTCCTGAGTACTCAATTGACGGTTAGAGACTCGTCAAAAAATAGTGGGAGGCCAGTATTAAATTTTCAATTTCGTTTAATACTTGCTAATACACGCTCTTTTATTATTATGTCATGTTATATATATATATATATTAGTTGGACTAGTATTGTTTTATATCTTTCTTTGAACTGTTAGACTGTATAAGACACTACTCCACTTGTAGTTGGTTATATAGTTGGACTATAGTAACCATTACATTTTGAGTGTACCCAAAATCTTTAATTGGATAGTTGGACTATTGCAATCGAGATGGCTGGAAAGATTAGCATTAGGGACATCATCATGGGTGACAATGTCTTTAACGGCTCCAATTTTCTAGATTGGGAGATGAACCTCATGATAGTCCTGGGGGCTGAGAAGTTATTCAATGTCATAGAGAGACCTTTTGGACCTGAGCCCGGACTTGAGCGACCAGTTGATCATGAGCTTTGGAAGACTCATCGAGATGATAACTTTACCGCTCAATTCATCATGCTTGCCGCAATGACTCCTCAATTTTATCGTTAGAATAAATGATTGGATCCTTATAACATGATGTTGAAATTGAAGGACCTTCACAGATGTAACCTTAGATCTCAAAAGTATGAATTGCAAAAGAAGTTCTTTCACTCGCGTATGACAGAGGGTACATCTGTCGAGCACTATATGTCGTAGATGATTGCTGACATCGAACAGCTAGGTCAGCTGGGCATAACCTTCGAGGCCGAGACTTCCATAGATTTGATCTTACAGTCTCTGACCGATTGCTGGGGCGGGTTCTTCATGAACTATAACATGATGAACTAATAGAAGACTCTTGGAGAGTTGATGGCGATGCTGAAAGAGGCAGATCCAGAGCTTCTGAAGGCAAAAAACGTGATGCGCATCTTACTTCGACATCCCAGAAGGCCAAGGCTTGGCCGAAGGCTCTAGGGAGTGAAGAAAAAGAAGAAAAATGACAAGGCCAAATCATCACAGTCTTCTGGAAGACTAAGGACAAATCCCAGATGTCTACCTACATTGTGGCAAACGGGATCACTGGAAGTGTGACTATTGTGAGTACAAGGCGCATATGAAGGAAGTGAAGGCGTGCAAGGCTCCGGCTTCAGGTATGTTTGTTATTGAAATAAACATGTCCATTACTGGTTTTAAAAATTGAATTTTTGATTCTGGATGTGGTACTCACATATGTACTGATTTGTAGGATCTACAGATTAGCAGGAGACTGGCTTCAGGAGAGATCGACCTGCGAGTCGGGGAACGGGACGAGAGTCGCTATTTTGGCCGTAGGGACCTATTTTTTGAATTTGCCCTCGGGCATGTAATTACATTAGGTGATTGTTATTTTGTACCTAGTTTGACTAGGAACATCATCTCTGTATCTTGTTTAATTCGATGCGGGTATACCTTTGTATTCCGGAACACTAGGTGTTTTGTATATAAAGATGATATTTTGATATGTACAGCAGATGTTAATAATGGTTTTTATATTTTGAATATAAATGAATCTCAAACATATAACATGACAAACAAAAGGCTCAAATTAAGTAACATGGATGAAACTTATCTGTGGCATTATCGTCTGGGACACATTAACAAGACTCGTATATCCATACTTTCGAAGAGTGGATACTTGGACGGATTTGATCCTACTTCATATGACGTCTGTGAATCTTGTTTATTAGGCAAAATGTCTAAAACACCTTTTAGAGGTAAAGATGTACGTGCCACCGAACTGTTAGCCCTCGTTCATAGTGACATATGTGGGCCCATGTCTAGCCAGGCTAGAGGTGGATATGAATATTTAGTAACCTTTACGGATGATACATCGCGTTATGGTTATGTGTATCTTATGAAACACAAGTCGGAAACTTTTGAGAAATTCAAAGAGTTTCGACACGAAGTAGAAAAATAGACCGGTAGAAGTATTAAAATATTACAGTCAGACCGTTGTGGAGAATACTTAAGCAATGAGTTTCTAGATTACTTGAAAGAATATGGTATTCTTTCACAGTGGACTTGACCGACGTAATCACACGTGTATAACGCAAGCGCACGTATCGTTCAAGTAGTATAAAAAGTATCGATCCCACGAGGACTTAAAACCTTTTGTTATCAATTTATGAAGTTAAATGTTTACAAGTATCTAATGGATTGATTGTTTGATTAGGTGGTGACTTTAAAACTTAAAACAAGTAAATAAAATTGCTTGAAAGTAGATTGAAGAAAATTCAAATTTATTAAACTATACAGGGTTGTGAATCCATCCAATATCTTTTTAAAAGATGAAGTGGTTATTTTACGTTTGTGTAATATATTGGTTTATTAACTTGGAACACAAAATTATGTAAAAGCCTCTTCCGATGGTCAAATACAAATACCCAGTATAACCGAATTAATCATATTCCTATGTTAACCAAGTTATCTGAATTCATTAAGATTAATTTTAAATAATGGCTACCACTGCCCGACAAGTATATTCATATATTGTAAGGAAATCTATTAAAGGGTTATATATGCTCAAGGAAGATCGTGGGCTATTGAGTCTAAGGTCTTTAACCTAAAATCCTTTTCCAGGTTCATTTTAAGTTTACTAGTTCATTTTTATTAATCGCCAGTTAATAAAAAGCATTAGGATTAAGGCAAAATAAATAAACTTTATATTACCAAAATTGTAATTTAACCCCTTATAAACCGGTGATATTGGATTTCATCACAACCCCTGTTAACTGGCTTAGTTACGACACATATTTACGGGTAGTAAAAACTTAAATAAAAGAAAAGACATAAACTAAATGCTAGAAATTAAATTACTAGAAAGTAAATGCTGGAAATTAAATTACTGGAAAGTAAATTACTGAAAGTAAATAAAGTAAAAGTACAATTAAGAAAATGCAAGGTAAAAGTATCCACTTTTATTACTATTATTTTAGATATCTCCCTTAATATAATATATTAACTTTGTGTGATAATTACCAACCAGCCATATAGGCGGTATCCTGATTAAGTCAATTTAATAATTAATTACCAACCGACCAATCAGGCGGTATCCATGCTTAGTCAGGTTAAAACCAATTTATAATTAATTACCAACCGACCAATATGGCGGTATCCTCGTTAAGTCAGATTTTAAATAGTTATTATATTATAATTAGGGGAGATTAATCTAAATAGCAATAATAAAAGCTTTACCTTTTACCCCAGCAAGGGGGAGTTACCTCCTCATTGCTTGAAAAGTAAAAACTGAAAAGTAAAGAAAGGAAAGTACTGTGCGTAAAAGTAAATTGCGGAAAGTAAAAACTGAAAAGTAAAGAAAAGAAGTGCGAAAGCGGAAATTAATTACTGAAAGATGTAAATAAACAAACAAGATACAATCTTCTTAGTTATTCTTAAGGAATTTTAAAGAAGAAAATATGAATTTACAAATGAAATGGCTTGGTATTTATAGGCAAAATTTTGCCTCCATCAAATCATCCACCAAATCCATTATTAATTGCTCCTCTAATTGCTCCTCCAAATCCATTATTAATTGCTCCACCAAATCCATTATTAATTGCTATCATGTTTGGTGGGAGTTTGACTATTTTTCTTTTTCTTTTTTTGCTTTGAAAATGACTTTAATAATTATGCATAACACACTTCTGGATGTTTCATCAATTTAGGTCATGTAATCTTCAGAATTCGAAATTGTTTTGTTCTTCAATGTTGTAGATCCTTGAGTCCTCTTTATTATGGAACCTGAATCAGCTCAATCTGATATCGGAGGAAAACGGTATGCCCAAAATACGATAATTGCGCAAAATTAGAATTTATGAAACTGCACTTCGTTAGAACGCCTTTCAGGTTTCCAATCTCCAAAATTAATATGTCAAGTCCAATTTTTTGCCCTTATTTGACCCACATTTCGTCTTAAATGATTTCATTGAGTCCTAATATTATTTTATCTGCAATATAAACTAAAACACATCAAAATATTCACCAAACCCGAGAAACTAAACAAAATATTAAGTAAAATGGGCGATAAATATTGATATATTTTTCGCTCATCACACCCCAAAACCTAACATTTTGCTAATCCTCGAGTAAAACAACAAAATAAAATACAAGAAACAATTAAAATTAAACTAAGCCACTTTCGTGGGGATCACGGTTGCATTTAGCATATTCAATAAACCTTTAAACCTCTATGTGTCCCTAGTGGACAAGTTGTAGTCTCGTGAGGGCTTACAGCAACGATAACCACAAACGTTTGATAAAAGTAAAAAGATATTAAAACTAATGCACACTAAAGCAAAAAGACAAGAGATAAGGGAATAAAGAAATTAGTGACTAAATAGGTGAAACTTATTATCCAAGTTAGTAGTTGTTTTGTTTCTTTCTAAATTACCGAATAAGTGAATTCTCCGATTATTTTTTACAATTCTTCATAAACACAGCCAACAAAATATTAATCAACTCATTTTGCCCACAATAGTCACAAGTGTAGTTGAGAAGAGAGTAATATGTTTTGTCCTAAAGTTATATCAGAATTCACACCTTTTTTAAAGCAATGAAATAATTTTTCTGATTTTTCAGATTTTTTTCTTGATTTTTGAAAATTGTTTTTTATTTATATACAATATCTTCCATCCATTTAACGAGCTTTGAGCCAGTGGCTCCCAAACCAGTTTCTTTTAGGGCACTAGGTGTTAAGACACCCATACGGACTTAATAACTCGGACTTCCGATATATATATTCTTGCAACATTTTCGATCCATGTAGCGAGCGTTGGGTCAGTGACTCCCAAACTAGTTGGCTTTAGGGCACTAGGTGTTAAAACACCCCTACAGACTTAATAACTCGGATCTCAGAAGATTTTTAATTTTTTTTTACTCTATCGTTTTGTATAGATGCTTCCTCAAATTAAACTAGAGCAATAAATATTACAAACTTTTCAATTACAGCTCATGTCTGTATGTTACCATGTATGCTGATAATACCTGTCAACTGAGCATATGAAGATTCATGTTAGTCAGTATTATGGAGAATTCACAAATTAAACAATTTCAAAGGAAATAAACAAAAATTAATTTGTTCCGAAATTGGTTGAGATATGTCTCAGGAATGGAAATTCCATACAAAACTATCTCACACCAATTTCACCTGATTAATCAAATAAAAACACAAAAATACAAAATAATTTTTTTTGGTTTTTGTAAAATTTTTCAAATTTTTTTTTTGGCTTTTTTGAAAAATTTTGACTAAAAATAAAACAATAAAAACAAGATACAATTTAACTATTCTCCTCTCCCATACCTAAATGAGACATTGTCCCCAATGTCTTAAACAATAGAAGAAGAGTTTAGAAAACCGTACCTGGTTAGCTTAAATTCTATATCTAAATGAAAAGTTAAAGGTTAAGATCCAGATTTATCTGACGCCTCTTACCACGATCATTATCGGACCAGTTAATCTTGGAAAGGATAGGGTCAATTTGTGGTTCAAAGGCTAAGATTTGGTCAATTAAATCCTAGGCAGTTCTGGCAGTGAAGAGGAGTTCTTTTAAAGGTTTTGACACGAACCCATTTCTCCGGGCATCATCAAGAAACACACAAAGAAAATCATAAAATCCATTCGCGTTAAACAGTTGTAGGCACTGCATTTTTTCATATAAGTCCCTATGATGAGTCTCATTTGGAGACACTACCTTTTCAGTCACGGAAGTCGCGGGAAACGGACGTCGGAAGGGGAAATTCAGAATAAGTATGTCATGTGATTCATTTCACAAGTTCACTATTTTCATTCGTGCTGCGTTCGTTACCACGTTCGAACGTCAACCAGATTGCGAGCGTTCGTGTAGCTTTCGAATCGGCGTTCGAACGGTGTCAGTATTTCTGGTTTTGATTCTAGCCTCACATCCAAGCCCAATCAGCCCATCTCACCCAAGCCCAATCCAGAAACAATTAAAACATGTCACAAATTAAATTAAATTAAATTAAAATTAAAACTAATTAAATTGAAATTAAATTAAAATCTAATTAAATTGAAATTCCTAATCTAAAAAATCACATACCAAATTAAAATAAATCAAATAAAATATAAAATATATCCCTACCTAAATAAAATAAATAAAATAAACCTATTCCTAATTTAAACAAAACATGTCCCCCAATCAAATATATGAACTTCCTAATTAAGCATAATCTTGTCTCCAATCAATCTTGTGTTTTCCTTACATAACACCAAATCATATCCTCATTTAATTCACAAATTCCTTACTTTTCAAACAAAGAGAAAACCCTAGCCCTTTGCCTATAAAAGAAACCCAATTCCAACATTTCCCCCTCCTAGCTCATTCACACATAATTCACACAAGAAATCTCCCTTCTCCTCCTTACTTTTTACGCATATACAGCAAAAAAAAAGAACTCTCAATTCACGCCTAAGACAATAACAAGAAGCAAGAAATTTCTCTTCCCTTCATCCCTCTACATCACCAAAACTGATCACCCTAAACAACCCTTACATTAACCGAAAATCACCCTTGGAATAACCCTTACATTAACCAAAAATCACACCCCATACATTAGCATAAACACCTTAAAACCGCCCCCAAAAGCATCCAAAACAATAGCCTAAAAACACCAAAAACAGTAAGCAGCAAATCAGCAGCAAAACAGCTGCGGAACGGAGTGAAAACGGTAGCTTGAGCAGCGAAACAACGAGAGAAAATGTTGAACCAATGAACCGGAGGAGTTGCGGAGCATCCCCCCTTCCGATGACCGCGTACGGTAGTTCCGAGAGTCGACATAAAGGGTTAGACCTGAAGGCACTCTTCGTATTTTTTTTTTCATCTTTTAATTGTTTTAGTTGTTTATTTTATATGAGAGTCGTTGATGGATGTATGTTGTGGCTTTGAATAAAATGGAAAATGTGTCGCCTCTTGTGGTATATAGGATGGAAACCCATACATTAATTCTGTAGCCGAATTCGAATGGACGGTAGTGCGGTCTGTACTTGGGATACAACTCCACGTACCACTTGCGCAAACGGCGCATATTTTGTTTTATGTTGTTTTGATTCGTTTATTATCCGCTATTTAAATTCTGCATGTTATTTGTTTGAGTAATGATGAGGTAAAGTGCATGGGCTTAGTAAGTGCGATTAAAGGTCCTCTATTTCGAGGGGTTAAAATCATTTACCACGATGATTTGCCGCGCCGGATGATGTATATTCGGTTGAATGTGAGATGTGTTCAATCGGGTATACGAAGTCCGAAATTGTTATCTTTATTTCTTATATGCATTGTGTTATTGGCGCATGGGCTTAGTAAGTCGGATTAAATGTCCTCTATTTCGGGGGTTAAAATCCTTTACCACGATGCTTTGCCGCGTCGGGCGAGGTACACATGATTGTATGGGAATGAGTTCAATCAGACACGTGAGGTCCTACATTGTGGATTTGTTTGTCTATGTATGTGTTGCATGCATCAGGTCTACTTCCTTTCGAACGCGTTCTCGAACGCTATATGAACGCGAACCTTCTATTTACCGTTCGAATGTGTTTTCGAACGCTACTCAAACACGCACGCACTTTCTTAGTTTTATCATGCATCAGGTCTGGTCCCGTTCAAACGCGTCCTCAAACGCCACACGAACGCAAACCGTATGTTTACCGTTCGAATGCGTTTTACAAACGCTACATAAACGCGCACGTATTTTCTTTGTTTTATTGTGTATCAGGTCTGGTCCCGTTCGAACGCGTTCTCAAATGCTACACAAACGCGAACCTTCTATTTACCATTCAAACTCGTTTACGAACGCTACACGAATGCGCACACACTGAACTGAGTCCTTTTCATCATACTTTATGCATAACTGCCCAATTAGTTATCCCTTTGTATTACGAACCTGATTGCTTCTCTTTATTACACATGATTGTGCAATTGCCATTTATCTGTATTCCCCACATGTATGAGTACAATGTGCTTATTAAGTTGTATGATTGCCGTATGTTAATTTACCTTTATGCATGCAAATTCAGACATAGATTATATGCAAATAGGCTGTATGCAAACATGAAAAATGTGTTATGTGCAAACTTAGTTATGAGCTTTGTACTTATGCATGCGAACTTAGGAGTAAATTATCCTTGGAAATAAATGTTGCTTAGGCTTGGTTGAATTATTACACAAATCATTTTATTACAAGTGGCATAAGTAAGGGACCATTCCGAACCCAATGGTTTGAGGTCTTCCCTTGCGAGGGGTGAGTGCGGCATTAAATCTTTGTCCCGGTTCACACGGGTGGCGACTCCATTATTCTCCGGTTTAGTCCCCCGCGGGCTACTCCGTATTCCCAACCGAGCCACGAGCCTGGAACAGCATGCGTCGCCCAGTTTCTGTTCCCACAGTCTGGCGAATCCACTGGGGATAGAGAATCGGCCCCGAAATAATGTCTTGTAATATTATAATTTGTGCTTTAAGTTAACCGTGTCTATTGTGGGTTAAAAGGGGTTTAATCAAAGGCACTTTTAAGGCTAGGTAATGGTTTGGTGTCTTCCTTCATTCACTACCTTTCTATAAGGAAAAGCTGTGAAGGCACCTAGATAATCACTCACTTGTAGCCTATTGTGATGGACTAATTGGAGGACTCGTTGTTTATTCCTGTCACCAACCGATTAGAGCCTAAGAGGCTTGGGTTTTTAAGAGAGTTCGCTCCGCCCTCCCTCTGGGGAATCTACAATGGGAAATCCATTTGACAGTCAGTCACACACTATAACTCGTTGGCACGTACCGTAAGGTATAAAAAAGGTGCGCTCATTTGGTCGCTCGAACCCTTGAGTGAGGAGACCTAGTTGTGGGCAATCCTTCGCCAGCGAGAGTCTTTGTCTACACTCCCGCAAACCCACACGTAGACCGGAGTTGTATGGCATATAGCAACTATTTCCTTGTGCTTATGGACCATCCTCATTTGGATGCAGTTGGACTTCTTGTCAGAAATGCGAACTTGTTGGGCCATTTAAACTGGGACGAGTTCGTATCCCATGACAATCAGGCCAAAAGCTTCTGAAATGTTGATGGGCCACTCTGTAGAAATTATTTTTATATGCTTGTGTTTGGGAACATTGTCGTTTGAATCCATTCAGACCTTTTGTCATGAGGTATGGGCTTGTTGGGCCATTTAAACTGGGACAAGAACATATCTTATGATGATTGGGCCAAAAGCTTCTAAAACGCCAATGGGCCATCATATGTTTGTGTTTAGGAACATTATCATTTGGATACGGTTGGACTTCTTGCCATGAGATGTGAACTTGTTTGGCCATTTAAACTGGGACGAGTTCACTCCTATGACAGTTACCCCAAAAGCTTCTAAAATGTTAATGGGCCGATTTGTGTGAAAATTTTAATGAATTGATATATTCCTTATATCACATGCATCTCATTCATCTCATGCATACATATATCCTGTTAACACCCTCTATGTCTATAAAAGACATCATAGATTCATGTTGGGTTAGGAAAGATGGAAGACTCACTAAAAGACCGGTAACATATATGAGTGGATCAGAAAATGAGATATCTCGCGTGGATCAGTTGGAGAATGGTTTTGTCAAGATTACCGAACAGTTGCAAGCCTTGACTACTGCCATGGCAAATATGGTTGTGCCCCGTGCTGGGGGAAATTCTGAGAATGTGAGGCGTGAGGAGCCTCCGAATGGGTTGGGGATGATATCCCCACTTTTGATGATTGGGTCTCAGTCAGAATTTTAGAAGCTTCGGACAATGACTCTTAAAACCCTTAGAGCCTAAACCACTTCCAGATCTTATACCACCCAACCTTGACCTAAGCCTGTATTTTCACTTCCATCAGAGGAGAGGCCATGAAACTGATAGCTGCACCCGCCTTAGGCATGAAATCCAAAACCTCATTGATGCCCGTAAAATACCCGATCCTGAGAAAGAACAACCCAACACACACCAGAATCCTCTACCAAACTACCAATTTGTTCCCCCACCCACCTATATGATCAACTTCGGCCTACCCGAAAGCTTTGTCCTCCAAGCTCTCAACCACTCAGCTTTTTCATGGGGATAGGGAACGACAACAGTGGGGAACCATAGGCCAATGAAGGAGGCAAGGCTGCGAATGATGAAGCTGTTACTCCTGGTTTATTTGACCATGCATTTTCAAAGACATTGAGTTTATCTACTTGTTTGAACCATTTCTTAATGATAATAAAGACGTTCATTTCGCTTACTTGTCTGAGGCTATTCCTTTCAACCTGCAACATGAGTATATTTGGCAAAAGCATTCAACCTTGGTACTATGATACTCAGCGATGTTTAGAACACGGGGAACTCCCAAAAGAAGCAAGCAGAAAGACAGGATAGCCATTCAGAAATTGGGAAATGGGGCAGTGAGACTGTCAGATTTAGAAGGGAATGAGTTCACCGAGCCGATCAATGTAGACAAAATGAAGCAATATTTTGCCTGAGAAAGAGAAGACTTGGCATAAGGCCTAACCCAATGGGATAAGGAAACTCATGCATGCATGCATACACGTAACGTATTTTGCATTCCTTTTTGTGTTTTTTTTGTTTTGTATTCACAGGTTTCAACGAAGAAAAAGAGAAATTGTCAAATGGAAGCCAATCAGAAGTAGCAATAGTATAGTACATCAGTTTCAGGAATGAATCAGTTTCAGTTTGGGGCGAGGCCCATATCAGTATCAGTCTGGGGACGAGGCCCACATCAGTATCAGTCTGGGGGCGAGGCCATATCAGTATCAGTTTGGGGCGAGGCCCATATCAGTATCAGTCTGGGGCTGAGGCCCATATCAATATCAGTCTGGGGCTGAGGCCCATATCAGTATCAGTCTGGGGCTGAGGCCCATATCAGTATCAGTCTGGGGCTGAGGCCCATATCAGTATCAGTTTGGGGCGAGGCCTATATCATTATCAGTCTGGAGCTGAGGCCAATATCAGTATCAGTTTGAGGCGAGGCCCACATCAGTATCAGTTTGGGGCGAGGCCCATATCAGTATCAGCCTGGGGGCGAGGCCCATATCAGTATCTGTTTGGGGGTCGAGGCCCGCATCAGTATGGGGATGAGTCCCAGGGCCGAGGCCCATCAGTATCAGTTTGGGGATGAGTCCCGAGGGTCGAGGCCCATAACAATATCAGTTTAGGGGCGAGGCCTATATCCGTATCAGTTTGGGGGCAAGGCCCACATCAGCATCATGCATCCATGCATACATATAATTTTTATTTTGTTCGCAGGATTGTAGCGGTAAAGACCATCTCATCAAGCAACAATTAAAAAATGAGCCACCTCTCATCAAGTAACAGATGCCGAAAATGGATGCCGGAAATGGCGCTCCAAAATGGAGCATAAACAACAGATGCCGAAAATGGCGCTCCAAAATGGAGCAGACACAACAGATGTCGGAAATGGTGCTCCAAAATGGAGCACACACAACAGACGCCAGAAATGGCGCTATAAAATGGAGCACACACAACAGATGTCGGAATAGCGCTCCAAAATGGAGCACACACATAACAGATGCTGAAAATGACACTCCGAAAATGGAGCATGGTTCGAAAATGGACTACTATCACATCTCGCTGAAAATGGCACTCCGAAAATGGAGCATGGTTCGAAAATGGACTACTATCACATCTCGCCGAGAATGGCAATCCGAGAATGCAGCAGAGTTCGGGAATGAACAAGCCGGGAATGGCACTCCAAGAATGGAAACACAGTTCGAGAATGAACAAGCCGAAAATGGCGCTCCAAAATGGAGCACACACAACAGATGCCGAAAATGGCGCTCCAAAATAGAGCACACAATAGATGCCGAAAATGGCACTCCAAAAATGGAGCACGGTTCGGGAATGTACCAGGGGTCGCAGTACCTCACCACCAAATCAACTCAACTCAACTCAACACATGGCAAGTCAAGTGGCAGCTGGCGAGCCAGATAAGTAAAAATGCATTGCATAACTTGATAGGATTGTCACTGTTACACATTACACAAGTCCCATCAAAGTGGGGGCGACTGTAGGCACAACATTTTTGCATATAAGTCCCTATGATGAGTCTCATTTGGAGACACTACCTTTTAAGTCACGAAAGTCGCGGGAAACGGACGTCGGAAGGGAAATTCAGAATAAGTATGTCATCAGATTCATTTCACAAGTTCACTATTTTCGTTCGTGCTGCGTTGGTTACCATGTTCGAACGTCAAGCAGATTGCGGGCGTTCGTGTAGCGTTCGAATCGGCGTTCGAACGGTGTCGGTATTTCTGGTTTTGCTGCTAGCCTCACATCCAAGCCCAATCAGCCCATCTCACCCAAGCCCAATCCAGAAACAATTAAAACATGTCACAAATTAAATTAAATTAAATTAAAATAAAATAAAATTAAAACTAATTAAATTGAAATTAATTAAAATCTAATTAAATTGAAATTCATAATCTAAAAAATCACATACAAAAATAAAATAAAAAATATATCCCTACCTAAATAAAACAAATCAAATAAACATATTCCTAATATAAAAAAACATGTCCCCCAATCAAATATATGAACTTCCTAATTAAGCATAATCTTGTCTCCAATCAATCTTGTGTTTTCCTTACATAACACCAAATCATATCCTCATTTAATGCACAAATTCCTTCCTTTTCAAACAAAGAGAAAACCCTAGCCCTTTGCCTATAAAAGAAACCCAATTCCAACACTTCCCCCTCCTAGCTCATTCACACATAATTCACACAGAAATCTCCCTTCTCCTCCTTACTTTTTAAGCATATACAACAAAAAAAAGCTCCCAATTCACGCCTAAGACAATAACAAGAAGCAAGAAATTTATCTTCCCCTCCTCCCTCTACATCACCGAAACCGATCACCCTAAACAACCCTTACATTAATCGAAAATCACCATTGGAATAATACTTACATTAACCGAAAATCACACCCCCATACAGTAGCCTACACACCTTAAAACAGCCCCCAAAAACATCCAAAACAGTAGCCTAAAACACCAAAAATAGTAAGCAGCAAATCAGCAGCAAAACAGCAGCGGAACGGAGCGAAAACGGTAGCTTGAGCAGTGAAACAGCGAGAGAAAATGTTGAACCAGTGAACCGGAGGAGTTACAGAGCATCCCCCCTTCCGACGACCGCGTACGGTACTTCCGAGAGTCGACATAAAAGGTTAGACATGAGGGCACTCTTCGTATTTATTTTTTATTCATCTTTTAATCATTTTAGTTGTTTATTTCGTACGAGAGTCGTTCATGGATGTATGTTGTTGCTTTGAATAAAATGGAAAATGTGTCGCCTCTTGTGGTATATAGGATGGAAACCCAGACATAAATTCCGTAGCCGAATCCGAATGGACGGTAGTGCGGTCTGTACTTGGGATTCAACTCCACGTACCACTTGAGCAAACGGTGCATATTTTTCTTTATGTTGTTTTGATTCGTTTATTATCCGCTATTTAAATTCTGCATGTTATTTGTTTGAGTAATGATGAGGTAAAGCGCAAGGGCTTAGTAAGTGCGATTAAAGGTCCTCTATTTCGAAGGGTTAAAATCCTTTACCACGATGTTTTGCCGTGCCGGATGATGTATATTCGGTTGAATGTGAGATGTGTTCAATCGGGTATACGAAGTCTGATATTGTTGTCTTTATTTCTTATATGCATTGTGTTATTGGCGCATGTGCTTAGTAAGTCGGATTAAAGGTCCTTTATTTCGGGGGGTTAAAATCCTTTACCACGATGCTTTGCCGCACCGGGTGAGGTACGCATGATTGGATGGGAATGAGTTCAATCGGATACGTGAGGTCCTACATTGTGGATTTGTTTGTCTATGTATGTGTTCATTGCATCGGGTCTGGTTCTGTTCGAACGCGTTCTCGAACGCTATACGAACACGAACCTTCTATTTACCGTTCGAACGCGTTTTCGGACGCTACTCGAACGCGCACACACTTTTTTAGTTTTATCATGCATCAGGTCTGGTCCCGTTCGAACGCGTCCTCAAACGCCACACGAACGCGAACCTTCTATTTAACCTTCGAACACATTTTACAAACGCTACACGAATGTGCACGTATTTTCTTTATTTTATCGTGTATCAGGTCTGGTCCCGTTCGAACGCGTTCTCAAACGCTACACGAACGCGAACCTTCTGTTAATGTTCGAACGCGTTTACGAACGCTACCCAAACGGGCACACACTGAACTGAGTCCTTTTCATAATCTTTTATGCATAATTGCCCTATTAGTTATCCCTTTGTATTACGAACCTAATTGCTTATCTTTATTACGCATGATTGTGCAATTGCTATTTATATGTATTCCTCACATGTATGAGTACAATGTGCTTATTAAGTTGTATGCTTGCCGTATGTTAATTTACCTTTATGCATGCAAATTCAGACATAGATTTTATGCAAATAGGTTGTATGCAAACATGAAAAATATGTTATGTGAAAACTTAGATATGAGCTTTGTACTTATGCATGGGAACTTAGGTGTAAATTATCCTTGGAAATAAATTTTTCTTAGGATTGGTTGAATTATTGCACAAATCATTTTATTACAAGTGGCATAAGTAAGGGACCATTCCGAACCCAATGGTTTGAGGTCTTCCCTTGCGAGGGGTGAGTGCGGCCTTAAATCTTTGTCCCGGTTCACACCGGGTGGCGACTCCATTATTCTTTGGTTTAGTCCCCTGCGGGCTACTCCGTACTCCCAACCGGGCCGCGAGCCCGGAACAGCATGCGTCACCCAGTTTCTGTTCCCACAACAGTCCAAGTGGTTTCTGGTGTATGTTCAAGTTCGCCCAAGATAGCACTGTAAAAATCTCCTCCAACGTGCCCAACCCTTCTGGCAAAGCAATAACATCAGCACGGTTAATCTTTTCCACCAGTCATTCAGACATACCTGGCACGATCAGTTCCTCTCCGTTTGATGGTCCTATCAGATTCGCCTCCGCCAAAGGTTTTTGGATGATTCCCAGAACTTGACTACCTTCATCCTGTACGGCCTTTGAAATGATCCCCATTAGTCCAAGATTGCCACCGCCATATACTAAGTGCATATTTCATTCGGCTAAGACTCGACCCAATTCATGTGCTACTGCTACGTTTCGTGGCTTAGTACCAACACTAGTACCACAAAAGACACATATATTTACAACTCGTCTTCTTAAAGTGGCTTCCATTTTTATGTATTTCTTTTTTAGCTCTGGATGACTTCAATAATGCAATGATGAGTTGAATTTATAACACCTGAAAAGGGTGAGTAAAAATAATAGCACTAGTACCTGCCAGATGACAATTATTAGTTAAATAGTAAAATAAATCGTGAAAGATCAAAAAGTCCGGATCCTGTCAGAGAAAATAAAAGAAAAAAACAAAACAAATCACAATTATTAGGAAAAGACAAAGAGAAATAATATTTACAAGAAAAGTAGCGGCTTGATTGACGTCTATGCGTCAAGGACAAGCTTCACATGCAATTTTCTTATAAATTGGCAAACAAGGTCTTTTTTAGTCAGATTCCTGAGACTTAACTGTTGTCTTTCCTTTCAGAATTGTGTATATAACATGCGAATTTCATGATATACATATCCACTGGGATGCGTCTCAAGATTTTTGGATATTTCATCCAAAGAATTCTTACTCAAGCCATCACTAATGAAATTAATCTTATCTTCACGATTATCAGACATCATTCCCAAATAACGACAATGAGTATTACATGTTATACGAGCACATTTATAACAAACACCCATTCTTTTGGCTCTTCTCTTTTTAGCATATGTGCATCTTCTTAAACCAGACAGATGTGAAATAAAAGAGTTAGAGGACTCACATGCCAATCAGACTCGTGCTTCAATAATCCAACGAATGTCAGTAGGCATGCCTTTGATCATCAGTAGTCTCATCGGTTCCAAGCGAGCTTTGTAAACTTTCATCAAAGAATTTTGAGGGAGAGAAGGAAATTGCTTATGAAGTTTTGTGAGAACTTCTTCCATCCTGAAATGATTTAACTTGCAAAAATTAAACACACCAAATCACAATATATACACAAATTGCATGGGTTGCCTCCCAGCTAGCGCTAAGTTTAACGTCTTCAGCTAGACATGACTGCCTGAACATTAGGCTGGATTTGAAAGTGTGACACTTTTTTTTCGCTCAAATGATTCTCCCCATTAGTTATTGACACGCTTGTTTTTAACCTTGAATGTTTTATTGGAGTCGGGATCATTTATGTCAACGGCTCTATCTGGTAAAACCTTGGTGATTAGGAATGGACCTGACCAACGTGATTTTGGCTTCCATGGGAAGAGTTTCAACCTTGATTTGTTAAAAGTACCTTCTGCCCGCACTAACTTCTCATCCTGACTCTTCTTGGCCTTTTCTTTGTACAGTTTGGCATTCTCAAAAGGCTGTATGTGAAATTCCTCCAATTCATTGAGTTGGTGGAATTATTCCTCATCTAGATCTTGTAGTGCAAGAATTGGCTTCTTCAGTGCGCTAACGCTTTATCTTCCGGCTCCACAGGCAATTGACATGCTTTAAGTTTAACAGTAGAACTTTGCATTGCATTGGAGTTCTGGATGGTACTATTTATCACATCAAGTCTGAAACATTCCTCATTCTTTTCATCATTTGGGAAATTCATGGCCTTGAAAACATTGAATGTTACTTCTTGGTCATGTACTCTCATGGTTAATTCTTCTTTATGTACATCAATAATGGTTCGACCTGTAGCCAAGAACGGTTTCCCGAGGATTATTGCCACGTCTTTATCTTCCTCCATATCAAGGACAATAAAATTTGCTGGGAAAATGAATTTGTCAACTTTGACCAGCACATCCTCAACTACACCTCTCGAAAATACGAGCGTTCAATCAGCAAGTTGTAGAGAGACTGAGGTAGGCATTGCTTCTCCAATTTGTAGTTTCCTATAAATAGAAAAACACATTAAATCAACACTTGCACCTAAATCACATAAAGCCTTACCGATATAATGTTCTCCAATGGTGCATGGGACAGTGAAACTGCCAGGATCTTTCAACTTCGGGGGAAGTTTCCTCTGAATGATTGCACTGCATTCTTCTGTCAATGCTACTGTCTCGTAATCTCCCAATCTCCACTTTCGTGAAAGAATGTCTTTCATGAATTTTACATAGCTGGGCATTTCTTCCAACGCTTCTGTGAATGGAATGTTGATGTGCAACTTTTTGAACACCTCCAAGAATCGAGCAAACTATTTGTCTAGTTTATTTTTCTGGAGACGCTGTGGAAAAGGTGGAGGTGGAGTGAATTTTTATTGATCTTTTTCCTTTGCTTCTTTTTCCTCCATCTGTGGAACTGCATCTTTAGGAACCTCTTCAATTGTTTCCTTGATTCCAACATCTTTTTTGATTTTGGTATCGCTTTTCAAAGTAATGGCTTGGCATTTCTCATTCCCTCGGTTCCTTGGATTTTGTTCTGTGTTGCTAGGAAGTTTCCCTGGCGGTCTGTAACTCTTACCATTGGCCAGTTGTCCAATTTTATTTTCCAGTTCTTTGATGGAAGCAGATTGGCTTTGAAAAATAGCATCATATGCTGCTTGTTGCTTTTTGAACATCTCTGCAATCCATTCTTTAATTTCTGGATCTTTTTCAAACTCCTGGATTTTGTTTTGCTGTTGAAATCCAGGTGGTGGAATGTTCTTTTACCCTGAATTGTTGCTCTATGAAAAATTAGAATGATTCCTCCACCATTGGTTATAGGTGTTGGAATATGGTTGTCTATCTTTGAGTCTTCTTTAATTTGGAACTTGAATCAGCTCAATCCGATATCGGAGTAAAAAGTTATACCAAAAATATGACAGTTGCGCAAAACTGGAATTTCCGAAACTGCACTTCGTTAGAACACCCTTTCAAGTTTCCAATCTCCAAAATTAATATGTCAAGTCCAATTTTTTTTCCCTTATTTGACCCACATTTCATCCTAAATGATTTCATTGAGTCCCAATATTTTTTTATCTGCAAAATAAACTAAAACACATCAAAACGTTCATCAAATCCGAGAAATTAAACAAAATATTAAGTAAAAGGGGCGATAAATATTGATATATTTTTCACTCGTCATGACTCCTCCCGGAACACCTCAATTGAACGGTGTGTCTGAACGGAGAAACCAAACTTTGTTGGACATGGTAAGGTCAATGATGAGTCGCACTGAGCTACCATTTTCCTTCTGGGGATACGCATTGAACAGTGCAATACGTATTTTGAATAAGGTTCCGTCAAAGTCTGTTGGTCAGACCCCATATGAAATATGGACAGGAAAGAAATCGGGTTTCTCATTCCTAAATATTTGGGGATGCTGGTCATATGTTAAATGTTTGGATGGTGCCAAACTAGAACCCAAATCGGATAAGTGCCTATTTGTAGGTTATCTTAGGGAAACCAGATATTACTTCTACAACCCACAAGAGAGCAAAATATTTGTTGCTCTTCATGCAGTTTTCCTCGAAAAGGAATTCATAGATGCAGTGATAAGTGGGAGGAAATTAGAACTCGATGAAAATCGCAGTGATACTGTTTCTGGCACCAACCCCTTCACGGAACACCAACAGTTCATCAAGGACGAGACTGTTCCATAATCTTCTAATACACAAGAGAGGTATGGGTTTCTGATCTCACCTCATGTAGATATTAATGTTATTGAGGAAGATGAACCGACTATGTATGAGGAAGCGATACAAGGTATCGACTCCGCTTTATGGCAAGAGGACATGAAGTCTAAAATGGAATCCATGTATACCAACCAAGTTTGGACACTGGTTGATGCACCAGAAGGCATTAAGTCGATTGGTTGTAAATAGGTCTTCAAGAAGAAGACATACATGGATGGCAACATACAAACGTACAAATATAGGCTTGTAGCGAAATGGTATCGTCAACGACATGGTGTCGATTACGACGAAACGTTTTCACCTGTTGCCATGATTAAATCCATTCAGATAATGCTTGTTATTGCTGTATATTTCGATTGTGAAATATGGCAGATGGACGTCAAAACCGCTTTCCTTAATGGAAACCTTTTGAAAGATGCTTATATGCAGCAGCCTGACGGTTTTGTCGTGCCAAAACATGCAAACAAGGTTTGCAAGTTAAAACGATCTATTTATGGATTGAAGCAAGCATCGCGTTCTTGGAACCAACGTTTTGATGAGAGCATAAAAGAATATGGTTTCATTCAAAACGAAGATGATTCTTGTGTATATAAGAAGGTTAGTGGGAGCGCACTGGCATTCGTTGTCATATATATTGATGATGTATTGCTTTTAGGCAATGACATTCCCATGCTACAATCGGTGAAAGCTTGTATTTCAATAAAATTCTCCATGAAATACTTGGGAGAAGCAGCCTTTATTCTGGGAATAAGGATCTACCGGGATAGATCTAGAAAGCTGCTTGGACTCTTATATAGTTCGTACATTGACAAAGTTTTGAAGAGATTCCACATCGATCAGTCTAAGGGGGGCTGCTTCTGGTGTCACATGGCGTCTCTCTATCTAAGGACATGTGTCCTAAAACTCAAGATGAGAGAGATACAATGAGTCAGATCCCGTATGCTTCTGAAGTCGGATCGATCATGTATGCCATGATATGTACGCGACCTGATGTCTCATATGCTTTGAGCATGTGCAGTCGCTATCAGGCCGATCCAGGTGATGGTCACTGGATTGTTGTTAAGAACATCCTTAAGTATCTTAGACGAACTAAGGATGATTTCTTAGTCTATGGAGATGGAGAACTTGAGGTGACTGGGTTCACCGATGAAAGTTTCCAAACCGATAAAGACGACTCTAAGTCACAATCATGGTACAGATTGTTTTGAACAACAGAGCAGTGAGCTGGAAATCTTCCAAGAAAAAGATTGTTGTCGATTCAACAACAGAAGCAGAATATATTGATGCACCTGAGGTAGTAAAAGAAGCAGTTTGGATCCGTAAATTCCTAATTGGATTAGGAGTAGTTCCGTTAGCAGCTGAGCCCGTACCTTTGTATTGTGATAATAACGGGGCTATAGCGCAAGCTAAGGAACCGTGGTCTCATCAACGATCCAAGCATGTACTTCGATGTTTCCATCTGATTAGTGAGATAATACATCGTGGTGATGCAAAGATCGAAAAGATCGCTTCAGATGACAACATTGCAGATCCGCTGACGAAAGTGATTTCTCATCAAATGTTTGAGCGACATGTACATAGTTCAGACGTTAGATACTTTAGTGATTGGCTATGAGCCAAGTGGGAGATTGTTGGACAATTATGACCCATAACATCACTATTTGTAAAAGACATTGTGTTTTTGTACAAATTAACTATGTGATAAAGGAAATTGCTATTTTATCATTTTGTAATTGGATTACTTGGATATATAAATGATAAAAGTCCATGGTTAGTACCGGATTAATAAGATATGAGACAGTATTAATCCATGAACGGTTTAATCATTAAGTATCCCTAGTCGTAGTATTATCGAGACATGACATCGGTAATGCAGAATAGACTAGTATTACACTTGTGAGCTTTATGGAAGCTTAACGACATAGTTCTCATATATTTAAGTATTGGATACTTATGCAAGTGTGATAGGAGGTTCTGTTAGCCGTTGGACTGGGAACAGCTTCGCTCTGGATAGACCCCTCGGAGTCTCATAGGTATTATGACTATGTGTCTATGGGAATCCTAATTTGGGTATGTTTATGTGGTCTTTAACCTGAGACTTGCATCGCTAATACTTGCGACAATCAGTATACTTTGGTTTTAGTTGTCCGAAACTTTAACAGGTTCTGTGTACGCCGCTGATGGGTTTACTAAGAATCGTAGTGTATTGGGTGTGATGTCAAGATGGGAGTATTACTTCAGTCATATAGAGATGATGGTCACGCATGATACGATACTAGTACTCTTATATGTTGTAGCTATCGGGATAGTATGACAAGGTCATGATTATCCGATTACAGAGACTAGTTACGCGGGATCTGATATATGCTTCGTACGGGGCAGACATAATTCCAACCCTAGGCCTAGCATGTGACATCTGATACTGGATCGTATTACGCAATACTTTGTATACTATGCCTGATACAGATTATTTATTCATCGTTGACTATTTCTAGAGAATTGGGTAGGCACAGTGTTTTGCTAGAAGCCAACCATGTCTTGTAAATCGGTGAGAACGTGGTACAGGGTACGCACGTGTTCGGATAGTCTGATGACCGTATTTACTACCAACATATCCAGGAATCTCTTGGGTCGCTTCCCAAAGATTCACCAATGACATTTGACTCGAACAAAATTAATCTGGGTTTAATTAAGAGATAAAATTAATTACGGTAAGAATTTATCTGGGATTAAATTCTTCAAGAAGAGAGAACGCGAGTAATTTAGAATTAATCGATTAAATAATATATTGGATATATTAATTGAAATTGGATTTCAATGCGGAATTAAAATTGGATTTTAATTCGGGCGAATGAATTAATATAGAATTAATTCGTAAGCGACTATCGTAATAATTTTACTAAGCATAATTATATAATTAAATTGGATTTAATTATGTCGCGACGGAAAATTCGTTTTATTCGGAATTAAATGAAACCAGGCCCAAGTCAAGTTGTGTGAGCCAACTTAAATTATGAATTTAAAGTGGTGGGACCCACTTTACTTACATCAATTGTCGCAAAGTTGATGGAAGTGGTTGAGCTCATTTAATGCAAATCTTTAACAAACCAACTTGACAAGTTTTTAAAACTAATTGTTTTTGGAAAACACAACTATTCACCATCTTCTCTCTTCTCCCTCCTAAAAGACGAAACTTGCTTCCTCTTCTCCTTGAATTTTTGTTGCAAAAATTCACCATTGCTAGCACTTTGGGAGTCAATTGAAGGTGATAGGGAAACTCACCCGAGAGTTTGGAACTCAAAAAAAAAGCTTGGAGCTTCTACAACAAAGAAAGTTTTTGAAATTTCTCATCCATTCAATGTGAGTATTTCCTCAACTCTACTTGAATTATTCACTCAAAAATATTATTTAGAGACCTTGGGCATGTGTAGGAAACTAACATTCACTACACTTACCGTGAGTTGCATAGGATGCTTCTCACAGTGGAGGAGGATTTAAAGAATGGAGTTTCGACACACCTTCCGAAACCTACTTCATTTTCCGTTTCTTCCCACTCCAAGTCGAAGGGGAAGAAGACAAAACGGAAGAATAAGAATGGTTTCAATATTCCTCTACAGGCTAAGGTAGTGAAGTCCAAAAGAGCTTATGAAGATAAGTGCCACCATTTCCAGAAGGTCAGGAATTGGAAAAGGAACTGTCCAGACTACCTTGCCCAGATCAAAAAGGAAAAAGCATTGACATCAGATACTTTTATTTTTCCTTTTATTGATATCTCATTGGCTTGTAAAGCTATTGCATCAAATTGGATTTTAGATTATGCTTGTCATATTCACATTTGCAGTTCGTTGCAGGTGCTAACAAAAAGTAGACGGCTGAAATATATGGAGATGCAGTTGTGATTTGGGAATGGCGACTCTCTAGATGTGATTGCAGTGGGCTTATGTGAGATTCCTCTACCCAGTGGGAGATTTTTGTTGCATGACTGCTGTAGGCATTGCATTTTTACATATCAGCCCGATGATGAGTCTTGTATGGAAACACTACCTCTTTAGTTGTGAAAGCCGCGGGAAACAGACGTTGGAAGGGTAAAGTTGGAAATTAGTATTTTGTCAGATTTAACTCGCTTGTTTCGCTTCGGGTTCGCTTATTGGACCTCTGTTTTAAAACACACCAAACCCATTAAATCACATCCAAAAAAAATAATTAAAACATTTAAAACACATCTCACAAATTAAATAATTAAAATTAAATTAAATTAAATTAAAACACATTTCACAAATTAAATCACCTTCCTAAATTAAATTAAATCCCTTTCCTAAAATACATAAATCACATTCCTAATTTAATTAAATCACCTACCAATTTAAATAAATCATATCATTAACTAAAAAGAATAAATCAAATCACTTCCCTTAATTAAAAGATTTTCCTCATCACATACTAAATTAAAAGATATCCTCAATTAATATCATCATAAGTGACATAAGTAAGGGACCATTCCGAACCCAACGGTTTCAGGTCTTCCCTTGCGAGGGGTGAGTGCGGCCTTAAATCTTTGTCCCGGTTCACACCGGGTGGCGAATCTATGTTATTCGTACTCCCAACTAGGCCGCGAGTCTAGAACAGCGTCGCCCAGGTTCTGTTGTCTACAGTGTGGCGACTCCACTGGGGATAAAAATTGTCCTCGAAATAATGTCTTGTAATGATTGTGATTTGTGCTTTAGTTAACCGTGGGTTGAAAGGGGTTTAATCAAAGGCACTTTTAAGGCTAGGTAATGGTTTCGTGTCTTCCTTCATTCACTACCTTTCTCTAAGGAAAAGCTGTGAAGGCACCTAGATAATCATGTACTAGTAGCCTACCGTGATGGACTAATTTGGAGGACTCGTTGTTTATTCATGTCACCAAGCGATAAGAGCCTAAGAGGCTTGGGTACTTAAGAAAGCCTCGCTCCACCCTCCCTCTGGGGAATCTACAACGGGAAATCCATTTGACAGTCAGTCACATACCATAACTCGTTGGCACGTACCTTTGGGTATAAAAAAGGTGCGCTCACTTGGTCCCTCGGACCCTTGAGTGGGGAGACCTAGTTGTGGACAATCCTTCGTCGATGGGAGCTTTTGTCTATACCCCTGTAAACCCGCGTATGAACTATAGTTGTAGGATCAGTCGAGAATATTCCTTTATGTTTTGGACCATTGTCATTTGGATTCAGTTGGACTTGTTGTCATGAAGTATGGGCTTGTTGGGCCATTTAAACTGGGACGAGTCTGTGCTTTATGGCAATCGGGCCAAAAGTTTCTAAAACGCCGATGGGCCAACTAGTGTAAAATTCTTATGACTTATATATTCCATACATCGCACGCATCTCATGCACCTCATGCATACATGCATCATGTTAACCCTCGTGTCTTAAAAGCCATCATAGATATCCGTTGGGTTAGGAAAAATAAGACTTGTCAAAGAAGAGTTTAGCAAACATGGATATCGTGGAAAAGGAAACCGAGGAACAGAAATCTGTACGGCAAGGATAAAAAGACCATGGTGGGCTCAAAAAAAAGAAGAAAAAAAAGAAAGAAAAAAGAGAAAAAAAACAAAAACAAAAAACAAAAAACAAAAAACAAAAAACAAAAAACAAAAAACAAAAAAAAAAAAAAAAAAGAAGAAGAAGAAGATTGTTTTTAAGTTCTTAATAGTTAGGAATAAGTCCAATGATGAAATTGACTGCTTCGGGGTGAAACCTTAGAAACGATAAACTCTTGATGTGCTTTTATCTGATACTTTGAGTGATTGATCTATGTTAGACTCGTAAGCACTTGATTATGGTTCTTAGCGGTGAAAACCTGAGTAGTTGGCAAGGTGACTAGTTGAAGAAATTGTAGGTTGGTGAATGACCGTTTGCTTAGATGTCTATCTTGATTTGCTTATGTTATGATGTGTGGTATGGTTGAAAATGAATGAAAAGTCTCTGAAGAAAAGAATTAAACCACCTATAACCGATAAGCGTGAAGCTACCCATGGGCAAGTATTAGGACCACCATGAGGAGAAATGCTACCTTAAAGGATAGGTGTGTTGAAAAAGAGAGAAAGAATGAAAAAAAAGAGAGAAAAGAAAAGAAAAAGTTCAAAATGAAAAGAAAAAAGAGAGACAAAAAAGAAAAAAAAACATACCACATTGAGCACAAAAAAGCAACTGCAGGCATAATTGAGATATCTAGGTTGGTTTGACCCATCGATCCCAATTTTTGAAACTCATCATCGAGTTAGCTTACCTAAGGATTAAGCTGTGAAAGAACATTTGCACACACACACTTTGAGTTTGGCATAGATCATTTGTTCAAAGACTTGGATTTGAGTTGCATCGAATGTTTTGAAGGTTCTCTGGTTTCATTATTGAGCTTTCTTTGAGGACAATGATATGTATAACTATTGGGACTATTTCGTAGCATGTAATATACTATGATGATATAGAAGGCCCCATCATGTGGTTCATCTTGACCAAGTGCAAACAGCGGAGAGCAGAAAGCTAAACCAAGACTGGGGGCAACCAGTCTACCACATCGTGAATCAGGGATGTAACAAGATATTGAGTCATGAGACCAGAGAGAAGACTGAGCAATCACCTGGAGAACTGGTGGAAGACCTAACCTCACGGAATAGGAAATTCATTCATGCATGCATGCATACACGTAACGTATTTTGGCATTTTTTTTTGTGTTTGTTTTGTTTTGTATTCACAGGTTTCAAAGAAGAAAAAAAAGAAAGCGGCAAAGACAAGCCAACCAGAATCAGCAACATATAAGTATTGGTTTTGGGAATGAATCCTAGGGGTTGAGGCCCATATCAGTTTCATTTTTAGGGACGAGTCCCGGGGGGGAGGCCCGCATCAGCATCAATACCAGTTTTAGGGATGAGTCCTAGGGTTGAAGCCCGCATTGTCAGCATCAATTTCAGGAATGAATCCTAAGGCCGAGACCCACATCAGCATAGTTTTGGAATGAATCCCAGGGTCGAGGCCCACGTCTTCAGAATTTGGAATGAATCCAGGGAATGAACCCCAGGGTCGAGGCCCACGTCATCAGAATTTGGAATGAATCCAGGGAATGAAGCCCAGGGCCGAGGCCCACGTCATCAGAAGTTGGAATGAATATAGGGAATGAATCCCAGGGCCGAGGCCCACATCTTCAGAATTTGGAATGAATCCCAGGGCCGAGGCGCACGTCTTCAGAATTTGGAATGAATCCCAGGGCCGAGGCCCATGTCGTCAGAATTTGGAATGAATCCCAGGGCCGAGGCCCACATCAGCATCAGTTTAGGGCAAGGCCCACATCATCATCAGTTTGGGCGAGGCCCGTATTAGCATCAGTATCAGTCTTGCCGGGTATGGCATTCTGGGGGCGAGGCCCACATTACATCAGTATCAGTCTTGCTGGGTATGGCATTCTGGGGGCGAGGCCCACATTACATCAGTATCAGCATTGCCGGGTATGGCATTCTGGGGGCGAGGCCCACATTACATCAGATCAGCTTCTGCTGGGTATGGCATTCTGGGGGCGAGGCCCATATTACATCAGATCAGTTTAGTCCGGGAATGGACACGCCGAGAATGGCACGCCGGGAATGGCACTACGAGAATGGAGATATAGTCCGGGAATGGATAAGTCCGGGAATGGACACGCCGAGAATGACACGCTGGGAATGGAGATATAGTCCGGGAATGGACAGCTTGGAATGAGCACGCCGAGAATGGCACTCCGGGAATGGAGATCGGATCGGGAATGGACCATAAAACGGTGACGGTTCGGGAATGGACCTCATTACACCTCATCATGGTAACACTCCGGGAATGGAGATCGGTTCAGGAATTGACCACAACACGGTGACGGTTCGGGAATGGACTTCATCACACCATATCACAGTAACACTCCGGAAATGGAGCACGGTTCGGAAATGGACCATCATCACATCAGCGATGCCTCAGAAATGAGGTTTAACATGCCGAAAATGGCACTCCGGAAATGGAGCACGGTTCAGAAATGGACCATCATCATATTCAGGGCGAGGTCCCTATTGTCAGAGGTATTGGGTCGAGATGCGTGCCCAGGGTCGAGGTGCCCCCGTTGTCGGTTGTAGTTCCGAGTCGAGATGCGTACCCAGGGTCGAGGTGCCCATTACATCATCATATTCAGGGCGAGGTCCCTATTGTCAGCGGTATTGGGTCGAGATGCGTGCCCAGGGTCGAGGTGCCCCCGTTGTCGGTTGTAGTTTCGGGTAGAGATGCGTACCCAGGGTCGAGGTGCCCACTACATCATCATATTCAGGGCGAGGTCCATATTGTCAGTGGTATTGGGTCGAGATGCGTGCCCAGGGTCGAGGTGCCCCCGTTGTCAGTTGTAGTTCCGGGTCGAGATGCGTACCCAGGGTCGAGGTGCCCACTACATCATCATAATCGAGGGCCAGGTCCCTATTGTCAGCGGTATTGGGTCGAGATGCGTTCCCAGGGTCGAGGTTCCCCCGTTGTCGGTTGTAGTTCCGGGTCGAGATGCGTACCCAGGGTCGAAGTGCCCACTACATCATCATATTCAGGGTGAGGTCCCTATTGTCAGTGGAATTGGGTCAAGATGCGTGCCCAGGGTCAAGGTGCCCCCGTTGTCGGTTGTAGTTCCGGGTCGAGATGTGTACCCAGGGTCGAGGTGCCCACTACATCATCATATTCAGGGCAAGGTCCCTATTGTCAGCGGTATTGGGTCGGGATACGTGCCCAGGTCGAGGTGCCCCCGTTGTCGGTTGTAGTTCCGGGTCGAGATGCGTACCAGGGTCGAAGTGCCCACTGCATCATCATATTCAGGGCGAGGTCCCTATTGTCTGCGGTATTGGGTCGAGATGCGTGCCCAGGGTCGAGGTGCCCCCGTTGTCGGTTGTAGTTCCGGGTCGAGATGCGTACCCAGGGTTGAGGTGCCCACTACATCATCATATTCAGGTCGAGGTCCCTATTGTCAGCGGTATTGGGTCGAGATGCGTGCCCAGAGTTGAGGTACCCCCGTTGTCGGTTGTAGTTCCGGGTCGAGATGCGTACCCAGTGTCGAGGTGCCCACTACATCATCAAATTCAGGGCGAGGTCCCTATTGTCAGCGGTATTGGGTCGAGATACGTGCCCAGGGTCGAGGTGCCCCCGTTGTCGGTTGTAGTTCCAGGTCGAGATGCGTGCCCAGGGTTGAGGTGCCCTCTATATCATCATATTCAGGGCGAGGTCCCTATTGTCAGCGGTATTGGGTCGAGATGTGTGCCCATGGTTGAGGTGCCCCCGTTGTCGGTTGCAGTTTCGGGATTGGTCCCAGGGTCAAGGGCCCACTGCATCATCATCACAGTTCACATTCGGTGGTTCGGGAACAAAGCCTAGAGGTCGAGGCACTTCGCCATCATATCAATTCAGTTCAAAACAGCAGGCAAGTCAGGTGGCAGCTGGCAAGCCAAGAATTCATTCATCATCACTTTTAAGATGTGTCCCAGGGTCGAGGGCCCACACATCAATTGCAGTTCCGGGATGCGTCCCAGGGTCGAGGGCCCACTGCATCATCATCACAGTTCACATTCGGTGGTTCGGGAATAAAGCCCAGGGGTCGAGGCACCTCGCCACCATATCAACTCAGTTCAAAGCAGCAGGCAGACTAGGTGACAGCTGGCGAGCCAGGTAAGTAAAAATGCATTGCACGTACTTTGATAGGATTGTCATTGTCACACACTGCACAAGTCCCATCAAAGTGGGGGCGACTGTAGGCATTTCATTTTTGCATATCAGCCCGATGATGAGTCTCGTATGGAGACACTACCTCTTTAGTTGTGAAAGCCGCGGGAAACGGACGTTGGAAGGGTAAAGTTGGAAATTAGTATTTTGTCAGATTAAACTCGCTTGTTTCGCTTCGGGTTCGCTTATTGGACCTCTGTTTTAAAACACACCAAACCCATTAAATCACATCCAAAAAAATAATTAAAACATTTAAAACACATCTCACAAATTAAATAATTAAAACAAAATTAAATTAAATTAAAACACATTTCACAAATTAAATCACCTTCCTAAATTAAATTAAATCCCATTCCTAAAATACATAAATCACATTCCTAATTTAATTAAATCACCTACCAATTTAAATAAATCATATCCTAAACTAAGAAGAATAAATCAAATCACTTCCCTTAATTAAAAGATTTTCCTTATCACATACTAAATTAAAAGATATCCTCAATTAATACACAAATCATATTCCTACCTAAACAAGGATAAAACACAACCCTCCCCTATAAAAAGAACTAAAAACCTAACCTTAAAAATCCGGGGGCTCATTCTCACACCTAAAACACTCGGCAGGAACCAGAAAACCCTAAGCCATTCACGCAGCCTCTCCTTCTTCTTAACCCTCATCAGCCCTCAATTCACTCACGCAGACCTGCCCCTCACAAGCCTTCACGCCCTCAACAAACCTGCATTCACTTAAGCCGCACGTCCTCACTGCTCGAAACTTAACAGCGCACGTTGCACCCACAAACACTCCTCTCGCACATGCCCTCAACATCACAAGATAGCCACGCACAAAACGTCCCTCAGCGCATCACCAAATCTTCCTCAGCACAGGCCACAACCCATTAGCCACGTCCCGAACCCTAAAAGCCATGCCCCTCCACTCACGCACACCTCCAAATACACTGCCCTTTGCCGCACCTTTCAGCCCCTTCACAGCCCTCTAAACACACCACAAACAGCCCCAAACATTATCCTTTGGTGCCGCAAGTCAGCCCCCCACTGCACAACCCATAGTTCACGCATAAACCAAGCCAAAAAAGCCCCTCACTGCCCATCAAACTGCCGCATATCACTGCCTTGACCTGATCAGTTTTGCAGTGATTTTAGCCCATAAAACAGCCCAAAAACTACCCTAAAACTGCACTAAAAAACGCACAAAATCCCCTCTTAAAACCCTTAATAAACCACACCATTTGACCTCCAAAATCGCCCAAAACAGTCCACTAAATCAACAAAACAGTGACCTGAAACGTAGCAGCAAAACAGCAGCGAAATAGAGTAAAAAACAGCAACCCGAACAGCAAAACAGCGAGGAAAGACGTTGTGTTGGTGAACTAAAAGAGTAGCGGATCACTCACCCTTCCAACGGACGTGTAACGCCCTTTCCTGAGACGACAAAAGAGGTTAGACCTGAGGGTACCTTTTTACTTATCTTCTTTCGTTTTCTTTTATTTATTTTAAAATATTATTGCATGAGAGTCGTTTGAAGCATGATGTGATTGTTGGATGAGCGGGATATGTGTTCCCTTTTTGTGGTATATTGGATGGAAACCCAGACGTAAATTCCGTAGCCGATTCCGAATGGACGGTAGTGCGGTCTGCACTCGGGATACAATGCCGCGTACCACTTAAGATGCACGTATCTCGTCTCATCCAAATTTATATTTGAGCCTGTCATAGTTCTAGGCCATTTATTTATTATTTTAAGCATGAGTTAATTTTGTCTTGTTATTTAATTTGCAAAGCATGATTGTGTTATTTAGGCATGTTGTTTCTTCATTCTTTATGCATGATGTTTCGTTTAGTTTATGTTTATGTTTAATTAGTTATTTGTTTACTTTGGTTTAATGGTTCAATATGCTCGTTGTGTTATATTACGTGGAGTTATTTGGATGAAAGCATGTTAGATCTAAGTACCCTTGAGCATGAATGTTGAATAGATTCGGTTAGTTTATTGCACAAATCATATCATCACAAGTGACATAAGTAAGGGACCATTCCGAACCCAACGGTTTGAGGTCTTCTCTTGCGAGGGGTGAGTGCGGCCTTAAATCTTTGTCCCGGTTCACACCGGGTGGCGACTCCATGTTATTTCGTACTCCCAACTAGGCCGCGAGTCTATAACTGCGTCGTCAAGTTCTGTTGTCTACAACTGCTATTTTGTGCCAGGATGTGTGGCGAATATTATGTCACTTTTTGTATTAGATACTGAAGGATATAATGTAAATATTAAGAAGCGTTCTTTATATTTATATGGTAGAAAATATATTCAGATCCTTTTTTGTCCAAATGAGCATGGTCATTACATATTGCGTACCTCACAATATATCTTTAATACTGGAAGTAGTAAACATAAAAAATCTGATATAAATAATACTGAAGTTTGGCATATGAGGTTGGGTCATATAGGCGTGAAACGCCTAACCTAGTTGGTTAGGAATAGTTTGATTCATGATCTCACCATTAAACCCTATCCAACTTGTGAATCTTGCATTCGGGGTAAAATTACCAAAGCTCTATTTTCGGGTGTAGGACACCGTGCCACTAACCTATTGGAACTCATACATTTTGTTGTATGAAGTCTCATGATTCCAACTGCTCACAATGGTTTTTCTTACTTTGTTACATTTACCAATGATATATCACGGTACGGTTATGTTTATTTGAAGAAACATAAATCGAAAAACTTTGAAAAGTTCAAAGAATTTCGGAATGAAGTAGAAAAACAAACTGGTCAATATATTAAATGCCTTTAATGTGATTGAGGCGGTGAATATATGAGTGGAGAGTTCACTGATTATTTATAGGAGAATGGGATTCTAGTTCAATATACTCCTCCGGGTACTCCATAGTACAATGGAGTGTCAAAGAGGAAAAATCAGACATTATTGGATATGGTCCGATCGATGTTGAGTTATACAGATTTTCCCTATTACTTATAGGGTTATGCTCTTTTAACTGCCACTCATCTTCTGAATAAGATTCCTTCCAAAGATGTTCCTACGACTCCGAATGAGATATGGATCGGTAGGAAACTGAATCTTAGTAATGTTAAGATTTGGGGTTGTCCTGCGGACATCAGGATGACTCATCATAATAAGCTTTTGCCTTGAGGGTAAAAGAATTCAGAAGAATCCTGTGTGTATAAGAAGGCCAGTGGGAGTATGGTGGTATTTTTAATTCTCTATGTTGACAACATCCTGATCATTGGGAATGATTTCGGGATGATGCAAGGCGTCAAAGCTTACCTCTGTAAGAATTTCTCCATGAAGGACATGGGTGAAGCTTCTTATGTCCTAGGCATAAAACTTTATAGAGATAGAGAAATGAAGCTTATTGGGTTATCTCAATCAACGTACATAGATGATGAGTGGTAAATATATCACTATTTCCCACTCATTTGACTTAATATTTTGTATAGTTTCTTGGATTTTATGAATGTTTTTATGTGTTTTGTGTTATTTTGCAGATATATAAAGGTTTGGAAATCATTGGAATCAAATCGGGGCCAAAACAGCGGAAAACGGACAAAAAGGGCAAAAATATAAATTTCCAGCTAAAATACGCCGTTTGCTAAAATACGTCGTGCTAAAATGCGCCGTCTGCTATCATGCACCGCTAATGTACGCCAGTCACAAGTCACAATCAGAGAAGTTTGCTAACATGTGCACTTGCAAACTGCCACGTGTCAACATCACAACAACTCTGCTAACGTGCGCCAGACACGTGTCACCATCACATGTTGTCGACACTCATCATTGAAACACGTCATTGCTTACGTCATGATGACATCAGCGTCGTGACACGTAAAACTAAATGTGTCACAATGTCGAGCCAATAATTCAGTTGTCGACACAACCGATGGAACATGTCATCATCTTCGTGAAACCCGTGCCACGCGCCAAAATCAACGGCGCGTCGCGACGCGTGGAGCCAGGACTTGCCTATAAATCCATACCTTCCTAGAGTTCCTAATAGGGGACTAAGGATTGTATCTTGTTTGTTTAAGTTTTTTTTGTAATTTAAATTTAGCATTTTTATTTATTTACTTTCAGTACTTTTAATTATGCACTTTATTTTCAGTAATAGTATTAGTTTATTTACTTTTTATTTCTTTTTATGTTCAGTAGTTAATTTACTCCTAGGGAAGGGTGAAGCTGTTTATTATTATTATAATTTAAATCAATCTCCCTCAATTATAATATATAAATTATCTTAAAACCTTATTAAAATGGATACCGCCTTTGTGGTCGGTTGGACTTAATTAAATTGATTTTAACCTTACTAAATTGGATATCGCCTTTATGGTCGGTTGGAATTAATTATAACTTGACTTAATCAGGATACCGCCTATATGGTCAGTTAGTAATTATCACACATATTTATATATTATAATAAGGGAGATTTCTAAATTAGAAATAATAAAGGTAGATTAATCTCACTTATATTGTAATATGGAAATTGAAATTTAATGGATTAAAAGTTGATTTCACCTTAATGACCGGTTTTATTTATGTAACATAATGTGACACCGCTTATAGGTCGGTCTTTAGGTGACAGATGATTATCGCCTAAAAACTGGTTTATGGATAAATAATAACTCCGCATTTATGGCTGGTTCAACTTAAATGGGTAACACTGACAATTTCCATATTATAATAATTTGAGATTTCTAAAAGTGGATCCTCTAACCCCAGTATTTTATTTTTATTCTTGGGAAGTAATGAAACACAGTATTAACATGCTTAATAATTTATTTAATTATATAATGGTAATGTTTTAGTTTGTTTATTGAATCTTAAGCCTAATGCTTCTTGTTGCCTGATCACCAATAAGATTGATGTGGTAAATTTAAAATGAACTTGAAAATAGATTTTATGTTTCAGCCTTGGATTCAATAGCTCATGATCTCCCTTAAGGATAGATAACCCTTAATAGATTTCCTTACAGGATAGACATATACCTGTCGGGCTTGGGTAGCCATAATTGGAACTTGACCTTAATGAATCCAGGTAATTTGGTTAACATAGACATATGATTAATTGGGTTACTCTGAGTGTTTGCATCTGACCTTCGACAGAGGCGTTTGCATATTTTCGTGTTCCAGGTTAGCAGACTGATTTATTACACATATATATGAAAATCAATTCATCATTAGAATAATATTATGTGGAGTCATAACCCTAGATGTTTGTGTCTTTTGTTTATTTTCATTAGTATTTTCTTTTGTGTTTTTAATTATTTATTTATTTCGCAAATCCACATTCAACCAACCAAAAGCAATCATACCATTCTCCCTTTAATTAGATACCTGTAAACATTTAGCATCAATAATTAATAACAACAATAGAAATTAATTCCTCATAGGATCGATATTTTTATACTACTTGAACGATACATGCGCTTGCGTTATACGTGTGTGATCACGCCGATCAATAGATAATATCTTAGAACGGTATAATTTTGATATTAACAACAATATAATTTTGATACTATAAGACATCAAACATACTGTTCAGACATGGCTTACATATTTTAAAGAAGATGTCTCCACAAACAGAAGATGAGGAGATTAGAATGTCTAAACAGCCTTATGCTTCGTATTTGCGCAGCATCATGTATTCCATGTTATGTCCAAGGCCTGATATCAGCTTCGCAGTTAGTGTGACCAGCAAGTATTAGTCAAATCCAGGTAATGACCATTGGATGGCCATTAAACATATCCTCAAGTATCTTAAAGGTACAATGGATAAGTTGATTATATATGGAGGAAATGAACTGCAAGTTAATGGGTATACGGATTCTGATTTCCAATCGGATCTGGATGATAGAAAGTCTATATCGAGATTCATGTTTACCCTTAACGGAGGTACAGTTTGTTGGAAGAGTTCCAAACAGGGGTCAACAACTGATTCCACCACAAAGGCGGAATATATTGCAGCTTCTGAAGCTGCAAAGGAAGCTGTATGGGTTAGGAACTTTATCACAGAATTGGGAGTAGTCCTAAGTATCGAGAATCTGATTCCGTTATAATGTGATATTACTGGAGCCATTGCACAAGCAAAGGAACCAAGGGCGCATCAGAAGTCAAAGCATGTGGAATGAAAGTACCACATCATTCGAGAGATTGTGTCGCAATGGGATATTATCATGTGCAAGGTACCGAGTGAAGATAATGTAGCAGACTCGCTTACCAAGGCCATTTCTCCAAAGTTATTTGATAAACATGTGGAGTCGATGGGTATTAGATACAATTGAAATTGGCACTAGAGCAAATGGGAGATTTTGTTAGGGTTGGTGCTCAGAGCGCTAATTTTCTTATGTATGTCCCTGTAAATACTTATGTAATATTTTATTATGAATAAAATAAATAGTTTCTATTATATAACATCCTTTTATCTATGGTAAAGACGTAACAGACATTAGAATGATTAATTATGATATTGTTGCAAAAGCGCTGCAACTGACATTGAGTTGTATCATGACGTTGTCATTCTTAGACAGTTCATGGTCAAGGTTTACACTACTTGGTCAGTAAAGTAAAACAGTCGATACTAGTACATGTGATATATTAGAATCTTGGATTCTAATGGTTTCTCAATGAACCATGAGTCCTGAGATACCACTGTGGATATATGAGTTATCCTCCACACTTAGATGGCAGTTGTTGGGTTTTCTAGGTCAAACCAAGATCAATTAAGCGAATGAAATGTGCGAATACATCAAAGTAAAGTTGCGGAAATACTCACTTTGATCGGTTGGATGTTGGCGGAGAGTTCAAAAATTCCCTTTGATGTATTCGGCCAAGCCCCTTTTGTGCTCCACCAAGATTCGGCCAAGCTTTCCATATTGTGCTCTAAGCTCCAAGCTTTGTAAATGGATTCCATGCTCATGAATGGGTTTCCCTATCACCTTTGTAAGACCCCTTTAGTGTGCTATCACCGTGGAAAATTTGCCACAAAATCTCCCTTTGCCTTCTTGCATCTCTCGACCATGAGAGAAAAAATCAGAGAGAAAATGGCTTCTAAAGCCGTGAGGAAGAGGAGAGAAGAGTGAGGAGTTGTGTGTTATCTTTTGATTTCAAAAAACAAGTGAAAATGATATACCAAAATTAATAAAAAATGGTATTTGTCATTCAAATCATCACACTTGAGTGTTTGGTAAGCAACCATCAAATCCCATCAACTTCCATCAACCAAAAGGTGATGAAAAAGACAAGTGATGTGACTTGATGTGACAAGTGGGCCCCACCTGATTCAAAAGGAAAGTGGGCCCGCAAACACTCCCGGGCTCAGGTTCGCTAATTCCGAATTAACGAATTTTCTGTTGCGACGTAATTAAATCAAATTTAATTAAATAATTATGCCTAGTAAAATTACTATTCACGTCGCTAGCGATTTAATTCTAAATTAATTCGTTTTCCTGAATTAAAATCCAATTTTAATTCTGCGTCGAAATCTAATTTCGTTTAATATATCGAATATATAAATTCATCGATTAATTCCAAACTAATCGTTCTCTCTCTTTAAATAGTATTTTATCCCAGTTAAATATCTCTGTAATTAATCCTAGATTAATTTTCTCTCTCTAATAATTAATCCCAGATTAATTATATGCGAGTTATACGTCATCGGGAGTCTTCGGGAAGCGACCCATGAGATCCCCGGATATTTTGGCAGTAAATCCGGTCGTCGGACAATCCAAACACGTACGTACCTAGTACTACGTTTTTACCGATTTACATGACATGGTTGGCTTCTAGTAAAGCACCGTGCCTACCCAATTCTCCAGAAATGTTCTTAAAGGAATATGTAATCTATATCAGGCGTAGTATACGTAGTATTGTGTATTGCGATCCAGTATCGGATGTCACATGTTAGGCATGGGGCTAGAATTGTGTCTGCCTCGTACGAAGCACATATCAGATCTCTGGTAACTAGTCTCTATAATTGGATAAACATGACCTAGTCATATTATCCCGATAGCTGCAGCATATAAGAGCACCAGTTTCGTATCCTACGTGACCATCATCTCCATATGAATGGAGTGATACTTCCATCTTGACATCACACCCAATACACTACGATTCTCAATACCCAAGAAGAGGCGTACACATAACCTGTAAAAGCCATGGACGACCAAAACAAAGTATATTGATTGTCGCAAGTATTAGCGGTGCAAGTCTCAGGTTAAGACCAAATACACCTACCCTGATTCAGACTTCCATAGACACATAGTCATACTACCAATTGAATTCCGAGGGGTTATCCAGAGCGAAGCTGTTTCCGTACCATCGGTAAACACAACCTCCTATTACACTTGCATGAGTATCCAATACCCAATATATTAGAACTATGATGTTATGCTCCCACAACGCGCACAAGTGCAATACTAGTCTATTCCGCATTATCGATGTCCAATCTCGATAATACTCCGACTAGGGATTTTAATGATTAAACCATCATGGATTGATATTGTCTCATATCTTATCAATTCAGAACTAATTATATAGACTTTTATTATTTATATATCTTTGTAATCCA
Organism: Zanthoxylum bungeanum; assembly: GCA_019454045.1. Lineage (NCBI taxonomy): Eukaryota > Viridiplantae > Streptophyta > Magnoliopsida > Sapindales > Rutaceae > Zanthoxylum > Zanthoxylum bungeanum. The sequence goes on from SKCR01042829.1 coordinate 578,768, forward strand.
ATTACAAATGATAAAAGAGCAATTTCCTTTGTCACATAGTTAATTTGTACAACAACACAATGTTCTGTACAAATTGTGATGATATGGGTCATAATTGTCCAATAATCTCCCACTTGGCCTATAGCCAATCACTCAAGTGTCCTACACTTGAACTATGTACAGTTGGCTCAAACTTCCGCTGAGAAAAAGCTTTCGTTAGCGGATTTGCAAAGTTATCATCTGATGCGATTTATTCGATCATCACATCGCCACAATGTATGATCTGAACGAATCAGATGAATAATTGAAGTATATACTTGGATCGTTGATGAGACCATTAATTCTTTAGCCTGTGCTGTAGCCTAGCTCAGCTGCTAACAGAACTACTCCTAATACAATTAGGATTATATAGATCCAAAGTACTTCTATTGCTGCCTCAGCTGCAGTAATATTCCGCTTTTATTGTTTATTCGGCATTAGTATCTTGCTTGGAAGATTTCCAGCTCACTGTTCCGTTATTCAAACTATATAGTATCCTTATTACGAGTTATAGTCGTTTTTATCGGTTTGGAAACTTGCAGCAGTGAACCCAGTCACTTCAAGTTCTCCTTCTCACTGCTTAGAAAGCATCCTTAGTTCATCTAAGATACTTAAGGATGTTCTTAACATCAATCCAGTGACTATCACTTGGATTGGCCTGATTGTGACTCCATGTGCTCAAAGCATATGAGACACCAGGTCACGTACATTTATATCAATGTACGAGTTCTCAGAGAGTGCCAACAACTTTTAGATCTATCCCAGTAGATCCTTATTCCTAGAATAAAGGTTGTTCTCCCAAGATTCTACGGAGAATTTTCATGAAAGCCAAGCTTTCACCGATCGTATTATGGGAATATCATTTCCAAGAAATGATATGTCATCATTATTTAGGACAATCATTGTCAGTGCGCTCCCACTAACCTCCTTATATACACAAGAATCATTTTAGTTTTGAATTAAATCATATACCATTATGATTACATCAAAACGCTGGTTCCAAGAATGCAATGCTTGCTTCAATCTATAAATGGATCGAATTAACTTGCAAACCTTGTTTGCATGTTTTGGTACAACAAAACCGTTAGGATGTTGTAAACATCTTCCAAAAGGTTTCCGTTTAAGGAAAGCGTTTTGACGTTCAGCTGCCACATTTCACAAATGAAACATGCAGCATTAGCAAGCATTATCCAAATGGATTTAACCATGGCAACAGGTAAAAGGTTTCGTCTTAATCGACACAATGTTGATAATGATACATTTTCTCTAGAAGCCTAGCTTTGTACGTTGGTATGTTGCCATCCATGTATGTCTTCCTTGAAGACACATATAGTACCAATAGACACAATGCCTTCTGGTACAACACCAATGTCCAAACTTGGTTGATATACATGGAATCCATTTCGGACTTCATGGCACTTTGCCATAATAAGGAGTCGATACCTTGTATCACTTCCTCATACGTAGTCGGTTTGTCTTCCTCAATAAGATTGACATCTTTATGAGGTGAGAATCAGAAACCCAGTCCTCATAGGTTGTTTTCTGCTGACTCTCTCAGACTTACGCAGGTCTTGTGTATTCGAAGATTATTGGTACAGGTTTCATCATTGATGAATTGTTTGTGTTCCATTAAGGAACGATGTCTGGAACAGTATTACTTACCTTTGATTTTCATCGAGTTTTACTTTCCTCCCACTTACCACTGCATATAGGTATTCCTTTTAGGAAAACCGCATGGAGAGCAACAATTACATTATTCTCTTCTGAGTTGTATAAGTACTATACTTTGGTTACCCTAGGATAACCCACAAATTAGGCACTTATCCGATTTGGGTTCTAGTTTGTTATCATCCAAACATATGCCTAGCATTCCCAATCTCAGGAGAAAATGAGAAAACCCAGTTTCTTTCATGTTCATATCTAATATGAAGTCTGTCAAACATATCTTTATGGAACTTTATTCAAAATAATTATTGCACTGTTTAATGCGTATCCCAAGAAGGAAAATGGTAGCTCAGAGCGACTCATGATTACCTTTACAATGTCCAACAAGGTTCGGTTTCTCTATTCGGATACACCGTCAAATTGAGGTGCTCCGGGAGGAGTCCACTGTGAAAGAATACTATACACTTTCAAATAATTCAGAAGCTTATTGCTTAAGTATTTCCATCATGGTCTAACCGTGACGGTTTAATACTTTAGCCGATCTATTTGTCTACTTCGTGTCGAAACTCTTTGAATTTATCAAAAGTTTCTGATTCGTGTTTCACAAGAAACACATAACCATAACGCGATGCCACATCCGTAAAGGTTACAAAGTATTCATATCCACTTCTAGCATAGTTAGATATGGGCCCACTTATGTCACTATGAACGAGGGCTAACAGATCGGTGGCACTTGCACTTTTACCAAGTAAAAGGTGTTTTATGCACTTTGCCTAATAAACTAGATTCGTAGACATTATTTGATTAGGATCAAATCCGTCTTAGTATCTACTCTTCAAAAGTGTGGATATACGAGTCTTGTTTAATGTGTCCCAGACAACAATGCCATAAATAAGTCTCATCTGATTAAATCAGTTTGAGCTATTTGTTTGTCATGTTATACGTTTGAGATTCATTTATATTCAAAATAAATAATGTTATTCACATCTAATGTGTTTATCTCAATATCATCTTTATAAAATAAAACACTTTAGTGTTCTAGAATATAAAGGTATACTCCGCAACGAGTATACTACTCTGATATAGAGATAATGTTTCTAGTCAAACTAGTTACATTATAACAGTTTCCTAATTTAAGTACACATCCGAAGGGTAGTTCCTAAACTTAGGTTTCTACTTTAAAACAGTGACTCTCATCCCGTTTCCGACTTGCAGATCAATCTCGACTGAAGTCAATCTCCTGCTAATCAGTAGATTATGCACATCAGTACATATCTATGTACAACACTTAGTATCAAAATCCAATTTTGAAACTAGTAGTGAACATGTTTATGACAAACATACTTGAAGCCGGAGCCTTCCCCGTCTTCACTTCCTTCACGTCTACCTTGTCCATACGAAAGTCACGCATCCAGTGACCCTGTTTGCCACAGTTTAGGCAGACATCTTGGGATATGTCATTTGTCTTCCTAGAAGACTGTGATGATTTTTCATTTGCCCATTTTAGAAGCTCTGGCTCTGCCTCCTAGCAATAGCATCACTCTCCACGAGTTTACTCTTGGTTCAAATAAAACCTGCCCCGACTTTCGGGTAGAGACTATAAGATCAAATCTTTGGTAGTCTCGGCCACGTAGGTAATGCCCAGCTAACCTAGCTGATCAATGTCAGCAATCATCTGTGACACCTAGTGCTCGACAGATGTACCCTCTGACATACACGAGCGAAAGAGCTTCTTATGCAATTTGTACTTCTAAGATCTAAGTATAGATCTATGAAGATCTTTAATTTCATCATCATGGTACAATGATCTAATCCTTCATTTTGACGACAGAATTAAAGAGCCATTGCGGTATGCATAATAGATTGAGCACTAAAGTTATCATTACATGAATCTTCCAAAGATCATGTTGTAATATTTGTTCAATTCCGGGCTTAGGCCCGAGATGTTTTTCTATCAAATAGAATAACTTTTCAATTCCCAGGACTATCCTGATGTTTTATTCCCAATCTGAAAATTAAAGCAGTTTAATGACATTTTCTCCCAGGATTATATTTTAAACACTAATCTTTCAGTTATCTTGGTTGCTATAGTCCAACTATCCAATCAATGATTTAAGGTACTATTGAATATAATGATTACTATAGTCTAACTATATAATCAACTATAATTTAATTATTTAAATTCAAATATATTGATTACTATAATCCAATTATATAATGAACTATAATTTGAAGTAGTTTGCATACAGTCCAACTGTTTAATTAAAACAACAATTAAATATTAGTCCAACTAATATATATTTTCGAGTAACGACGAAAAATTAAAATGAGCGCCTATTTGGAAAGTATCTAAACGAAATTGCAAATTTAATACTTGTCTCCCACTATTTTTCAGCAAGCCTCTAACCCTCTGTTGAGTACTCGGGAAACCTTGTTTTGTAGTGGGCTAGGATCCCGTTAAATAACACACAACCTTGACTTTGGCCAACAAATTGTATGATATTTAACTAGGTAGATCTCTAAGATCAATTGGATCTCATCCAATTCCTAGATCCAGTAGGTGGACATCCAAGTCCGAAACATATATCCAATATATGCCAATATATCCAATATATTTCCTAACCTTTTTCCTCCGAATCAATTAAGTCTTGGCTTTGGCACAACGAACTTAATGATTCCAGTTAAGCGGGACCCATTGACTTTGGAAAGCTTCATAATCGATTTCGATGGACAAGAATTGATCTTGACTTTGGCCAACAAATCACAACTTGGACAAGACATGCGTTATGGAACAAATCCTTCATGATTCAAACACATCCGCGATGGACAAAGGTCTTGACTTTGGCAAACAAACCAGTGCCAATCTTGGATCTTGAGAATGAATCATTCAATGGAAGGAAACGCTTAATATATGTTGAGGGTTTTTCGTATAATTGGCAACCAATTAATTATCTTTGATTAGGTCTCATCATACACCCTTAAACATGCATTCTAAAAGCATAATAAGGCGTGATAAATAAATAATAATGATATACAGATGGATATTTAAAACAACTTGTTCCTAGAACAAATCTCTCCATTTCCTCTCTCACGCTAGCACAAATCTTACTTCTACCCAATTACATAACACTTCTAAAGAAACCACATTTACATTGAGGGGAATAGGTGAGAAGAGAAATACAAAGAATCAAGAGGTAACAGGCTGGACACGCAGGTCCAATTTAATAAATTTTAAATTTATTACAACAATTTCCAAAATTGCCCTCACCCATCTAATATCCATCTGATATACATGATTCATACATCACATCCATGTATTCACACAAAGCATGTTATCAATCAATCTAATCCAATTAATTAATCTGAAATTAATGACCATCCAATGTTCAAACAACGATTTGATTTGCGCGAGTCAAACTCGTTTTAAGAATAAGTACTCAAAGTACGAATTCTTAATTATATTAAACTACAACATTAAATCCAATTTAATTTGTATTCAATACTAATTATTTATTTAATTCCAAATTAAATAATTACACTTTATTAATGAGCATTTGCGACTTAGATTCTAAATCTAATTTTTACGGGTCTCAAAGCCCAATTAACATCCAATGTCAATTTAATTAAAGTCCAATGGGCTTTCAATTAATTTATAAGGCATGGACTTTGGCAACCAAAGCCCAATAAGGAATCACCCTTTGCCAAATATCAATTTATGCCCATTAGGCCCAATTAAAATATTAAAGGCCCATTTAATCATATTTGCACTTTATGGAATTGTTTTAGGCCCAATTGGATCCAACCAATTAACCTAAACCAAACTTGGCCCAACCAAACCCATTAAGCCCAAATATAACATTTTAAGCCCAATTCCAAATTTAGCCCAACCAATTTAATCACAATATTCCAAATATCACAATTAAATTAACTAAAGTGTATTAGCCATAATTAATTAGTCAAATTAACAATTCCAAAATATCAATTTACATAATTATTTATGCTAATCATCTTCAACACATGTCCAACATTATTGAATCAAAAAATCATCTCATTTCCATGCTTATAGGTCACGGCAATAAGAGGGATTTTAAATTTGATTTCGATTTTAATCCAATTAAATCGTAAATCAATTTATCCCAAGTCTTTCAACTCATGCAATGATCAAAAAACAAAAATCACCATGACTTTAGGGCATCAAAACTTTCGGCCAAGCTAAAAATTGGGGGAAAAATTAATCCAATTCAATTTTCATCAAATTGATCATGCATAACTCTAAGTTATCATCATTCAAGCATATTTAAACAATCAATTTCATCAAATCATGCTCAAATCAATTTTACCCAAATTTTACCCTAAATTAAATTTCATGCTTAATCAAGGCTCTGATACCATTGTTGGGTTTTCTAGGTCAAACCAAGATCAATTAAGCGAATGAAATGTGTGAATACAGCAAAGTAAAGTTGCGGAAATACTCACTTTGATCGGTTGGATGTTGGCGGAGAGTTCAAAAATTCCCTTTGATGTATTCGGCCAAGCCCTTTTTGTGCTCCTCCAAGATTCGGCCAAGCTTTCCATTTTGTGCTCCAAGCTCCAAGCATTGTAAATTGATTCCTCATGAATGGGTTTCCCTATCACCTTTGTAAGACCCATTTAGTGTTCTAGCACCTTGGAAATTTTGCACAAAATCTCTCTTTGCCTTCTTGCATCTCTCAGCCATGAGAGAAAAATTAGAGAGAAAATGGCTTCTAAAGCCGTGAGGAAGAGGAGAGAAGAGTAAGGAGTTGTGTGTTATCTTTTGATTTCAAAAAAAAAGTGAAAATGATATACCAAAATTAATTAAAAATGGTATTTGTCATTCAAACCATCACACTTGAGTGTTTGGTAAGAAACCATCAAATCCCATCAACTTCCATCAACCAAAAGGTGATGTGAAAGACAAATGATGTGAGTTGATGTGAGAAATGGGCCCCACTTGATTCAAAATGCAAGTGGGCCCGTAAACACTCCCGGCCTCGGGTTCGCTAATTCCGAATTAATGAATTTTCTGTTGCGACGTAATTAAATCAAATTTAATTAAATAATTATGCCTAGCAAAATTACTATTCATGTCGCTAGCGAATTAATTCTAAATTAATTCGTTTGCCTGAATTAAAATCCAATTTTCATTCTGCGTAGAAATCTAATTTCGTTTAATATATCGAATATATTAATTCATCTATTAATTCCAAATTAATCATTCTCTCTCTTTAAATAGTATTTTATTCCAGATTAAATATCTCTGTAATTAATCCTAGATTAATTTTCTCTCTCTAATAATTAATCTCAGATTAATTATATGCGAGACATACGTCATCGGTGAATCTTCAGGAAGCGACCCATGAGATCCATGGATATGTTGGCAGTGAATCCGGTCGTCGGACTATCCGAACACGTACGTACCTAGTACTACATTTTTAGTGATTTACAAGACATGGTTGGCTTCTAGCAAAGCACCGTGCCTACCCAATTCTCCAGAAATATTCTTAAGGAATATGTAATCTATATCAGACGTAGTATACGTAGTATTACGTATTGCGATCCAGTATCGGATGTCACATGCTAGGCCTGGGGCTGGAATTGTGTCTGCGTCTGCCTTGTACGAAGCACATATCGGATCTCTGGTAACTAGTCTCTATAATCGGATAAACATGACATAGTCATATTATCCCGATAGCTGCAGCATATTGTTGGGGTTGGTGCTCAGAGCGCCAATCCGGACCGTATTTATGTATGATTCATGAATACGAACATCCCCTTATTCCATAATATTACTTATTTATGGTTGCACCTCTTGTTCTTATAACATATTCGATCTGATTATGATTAGATTGAAACTAAATATAGTTTAGTGATATGTATATATTAGACAAAGGCCCGATAATATATAATGCAGTACACAGTTACAAAGTTAGTTTGTAATTGACATTGGGAAGTGTCACTGCTATATGTATATTATCAAACATTGTTCCTGGTCAAGATTTGCTAACACGGGTCGGTTAGTCAAATCCGTTGAGACCAGTACATGTCGTATATCGAGACTTGGTCCGATGGTTTATCCCAATGAACCATGAGTCTAGGGAGACTCGTATAGACGTGTAGGTGTTTATAGTGGATAAACACTGAACGGCTCACCGAAGATTCTTAATGGATGGTACGCCAACGTCAATAAGAATCTTCTCGGGTTGAGTAGCATAGTGGTCCTTCGACTTGAGACACCACTGTGGATGTATGAGACATCCTCCACACTTAGATGGCAGTCACGTCACCGATCTATTTAGATCAGACCTCCGCCTGTTCGTTGGGTGTGGATCGATCCTCAGGATATCCTGTGTGTGTCAAGATAGGATCCGTCAGTTCTGTGTACAGAGCATAGGTAGTCCATATATATTTAGCAGTCTGTTAAATCTGTGGCCACAGTATACATCGGAAGTAAGTTCCGAGTGTTATTTAGAGATTGCTAATAGATACGTCGACGGGATAATACCTATAGAGATTTGACGTTTACATCTATATCTCTGGTATTATCCGGATACCTGTGACGGAGGGATTATACGTATGCAATGACCTCGACCTGTATGATTCAGCTAGTTTATCCGTGATCGTCATAATCTACGGGTGGATAGATTATGGACATGAAATTGGATTTCGTGACGGATATACCTGAATCTAGAGAGTCTCAATAATGAAACATACTCGTAGAGCACTAGAGCAACATTTATGAATAATTATGATTATTTATAAATCGTTTAATCGTTAAACGAAAAATACATGCGAACGGGCTGAACCGTCATTTCCTAATTAATGTGTATTTGTATTTAATATATGATATTATTAAATACACATTAATAAATGGTCAAATAAAGGTATTTGACATATATCATCAATATATGTATTTGAGATATTTAAAGTAAATATAATACATATATTTGATATATTTGTATTTAATTAATTATTTAATTATTTAATTGTTAAATGATTAATATAATTAAAATATAAATATATCACCAAATGATAAAGTTAGGAAATGATTATAAGTGTAAATGTTTGACTTTACATTAAAGGAAAAGGTTGTCAAATTGAATTGACTTCCTTGGATATTTGTTTTAATTGTTTAAAATTGAAATATCCATTTCCTTTATTTATTTGATATTTTCGGCCATACACTTTATAAATATAAGAGTTATATTTTTCTAAGTTGCCTTTGTTGACTTAATAAATATCTTTAAAGTTGTTTTAGATATTTGATCAAGTTGAACAATGAAATTCAAATGAAGTTGAAATTAATATTTCTTGTATATGCCTTTGTCAATTTCGGCCAAGGCCTTTCTAATGCAAGTATATATGTTTTTCATTTCATTGGAAGTTAACCTAATACACTTTAAAGAAAAAACTCCATTAATGGAAGCAAAGGAAGCTTGTGAGAAAGAAAGAAGAAATCAAAGAAAGCTTGGATTTTAGTGAGTTTTTCCAACTTGCTATTAGAAAGGAAAATGTTCCTTAGGATCTAGGCTTCAACATATGATGTTCTTAGGTTATTTCTTTCTTTATTCCTTGTGTTTTTGTTGATGGAAGTTTTGATGGAAGTGTTGAGCATGTATGATGAAGGAAGCTTATGGCTATTGTAGTAATAAGTGTTCTTTTATGGTTTTGGAAACCTTGTTGCTAATCTAGAGTTGTTGACCCACTCTTAAATGACCTAGATTTGATCTTGAGTTGTTTCATTGTGTTGAGACTTTGATTGGATGGAAGAAAGATGATTAAAGTAATTGATTTAACCAATTTGGTCTAATTTGTCCAATTTGAAGAAATTGAAAAATTAGGGTTCATGACCAATTCCAAATTTGGGGGTTTTCATATATGTTGTGTATTTGGATGTGTATATGATGCATATAAAGTTTCATGTTCATTGGATTACATCTTGATGTGTTTTGATGCATGAAATGACAAAGTGCACAAATGGCACCCCTTAGGGAGCATTCGGCCAAGGATTAGAAAAATGGGATTTTTGGTGCTTTTGGTGTTTTGATGTTTTGAACATGCTAAGTTCATCTTAGAAATGATTTAGAATCATTCAAAATTGATTGGATCAATTTCGGACTAAAATGGACAAAATACCATATAAGGGTAATTTGGTAATTTCACTTGAATATGATTCATTTGAAATTTTGTTTCATAATTTGATTATTGGGCAATTAAATAAATATGTTTATTTAATTAATCCAAGAAAAAGTTTTGAAATCGGAAGATACGATCTTCCGCCGCTTCCGCTGCGTTACCGGATTATGCCCATAAAACCCCTACAAAATGGTATCAGAGCGAGTCTGATTCTAGGCCTCCATATATGATTAGCTTGTTTTATTCAATATTTAATCATGTTTTCTTGACTATATACATGCATGTTATAATCTAATTTGATTAGATTTAGGGTGTATGACACTTAATGGAATATCCCCGCTTAATAAGGTTTTAAAGTAGCTAGTATTTGGAATACTTGTTTCTTGGTCCGTCTTGTCAATACGGTTTATAAATATCTTTTCGTTGACTACATCCGAGACCGTGCCTCTGCTGTGAGGGTGTAGCTGATAGAAATTTATTTATGCCGAATGTATATTAGATACTAGATAAATTCAAGCGAAAGCGGAATCCTGAACGTGCCCTAGCTGTCAGGGTTACGCAAGTAACTTGAGTTTATCATTGACAAGTTTAACCTTGGTACGTCTCCTTGTGGGCCTGCCTTCGCAGCGACAACGAGAAACGGCCAGGACCGGAACCTTGGAGTCACTAGTGAGTGATTGACAATTAGTTGTCTACCTGTGAATATACGTAGGCGAGACCGTGCCTCTGCTGTGAGTCGAAATATATTCATGGGGTCCACTTCCCATTATGGAATTCGATTTAATTATTGAATTCTCGTTTTTCCGTTGGGGATTACGGCATTACGTAAAAATAGTGGGAGGCACTGCTAAGTTTAAAATATTCCATAACTTAGGCAGTGTATGTTATTTTTGAAATTGCCGCTTGTTTGTTTCCTTATTCTATTGTTTATATAGAATTAAACTTTTATTCACTGTACACATATTATGATATGTTATCTGACTTGACTCTTGGTTGCAGTTATTCTAGAATAGGTTCTAGATACTACTAGAATATGATATTATTAGATTGGTCTAAACCATCGGGAACTATTGTTCCGATTTTCTTCAAAAATAAAGATGGTTAGTGACTTAGTTTCTAAGTCATGATAGATAATCTAGATAGATATCCCTTTAGGATATAATACTTTAGAGATAATAGTTTCTTATGCAGTAAGAATTGACTTGAATTAGTTCATGTCTCGAGATTCTTGACTGGCATTTAGAAAGCCCTATTAGGTATTTGTTTATCTAGTAATGACGTTTCTAAGCTTTAATTACCTTTAGAGGTAATGTGTCTGACACAATTTGGTAATCAGTTATTTACAATTGTTGTGAATAGTTGAATGCAAATAGTAAAGCTAAAGAAAGGAGATGCGTATATTTGTGTATAGAAAATATCGATTTTCACAATACTACAACTATAGGTATTGGATACCAGATCTCCCGTCTAGTTATTGAAATATTGGTTAACGATTGTTTTGATATTTGATATCGGAACTTGCGACTATTGGATAGTCACTTGTTCTTTATAAACAATTGTTACATATTTTATAATAACTAATAGTGTCATTGACGTAGAGAAAACATTAAGAAAAATTATTCGGTAAAGTAAATAATTTAGAACGGTGCTTTATGAATTTAATCACTTAAGTATAGGATGCTTATTCCGTATGGTAAAGGATGGTTTGATACTAGATCACACCACACATCCTTATCCATTTAATGAATATTGTATTCAGGAAAGTGATTAAGATTTCATTTAACCAATGATTGTCATTGGACCACCAGATTTATTTAACTGATACATTGGATGTATGTAGTTTTATAAATAATAATTGCTTAAGGTAGTTTTCTATACTTCGTAACTTAGTTGATGAATTGTCATAACTTAGTTATGTGTTTCTGAAGGAACACATATTGAAAGTCTTGAAAGTATCAAGTACTTTCAATCCGTTCTGATGAAACGTAGATTGAACATTTTTGACTTGTTCAAATATATTCAATCTAAAGGTTTTAGAGAATTCTATCCTCAAAATTCATAACATGTCTTTGAACTGTTCAAAGATCTTTGATACGATCAAACGTATGAATTAAAGCAATTAGTTCTAAGGTTATTTAGTGAATATGATTCATATTCAATATTGTTCTTCCACGATTCCATCTTGATGGAATTGAGTAGTGGGAGCAATCGAATCTTATATGATTTGATTCGTCTGATATTGAAAGTTACCGAATTAGTTTCAATACTCTTGGGGTTATACTCCAGTAACACTAATTCATCTCTTTAATTAATGTTCCATTATTTTCTACAGTTGCATATATGATATGTATAGGTAAAAAATTTTGAATCTTGAAAAGTTTGAGATTTCAATCTTTCTTTTATATAATAGTTATATAATGGAAATTACTTACACCTCGGAGGTATAAGTAAAAGTTTATCGTTTATTCTATTTAATAGAATATCTTTCCTACGATTCTAAGTAATAAAATCGTTTTATTACTTGGTGTGTAACATCAGATGTTAACTATTGTAGAAAAGACTTGACTTATTGAAGTCAAATGTGAGAATGATAAATTATAAATGGAACTATGTAATTAATAAGATGAAACAACCCTTATACATCTTCCGTACAAGTCCAATAGGATAACAGAATCATTCACGAGTATTTGATACTTAATGGTTCCGTTGTTTTCTTACTGAAGAAAAATTATCCTATAACTTATAATGGAAGCGATATTTGATATCGATTCTGGAAGTTCACCATTGAACCATAGATCTAAGATTGTTCATAGCTTACTACGATCAAGTTTTGAACTTGATTAAGCTTTCATTATGAATTAGTTCATGATATGTGCTAATTGTTTGCGCAGCAAAAGCATTGTGAGCTTATTAAAGGTTTGACCTTTACAGTATGACAGTGAGAAAAGTTATACTCAGCAATCTATTGTAGATTCTGAGAAAACTTATATTTAGTCACACTAAATGAACAATTAAAGATATATTGGTTAATGTTGATAATAAACTGTATATTTTAGCTAAAGAATACAAAGTGGCGTTTTTGGATGACTTATTCAGATAAGAGATCAGTTGTGATTTCCTTTTTTGAAGAGTTCATTCTGAAATGGCCCTAGAGTTTGTGTTCTGCTGAGATCGCAGTTTAGTGTGCTAGCTTATAGAGCCTAATGTAGACTCGGATAAGTCTTCCAGAAGTATGTGTTCTCTATTTTTGATATCGTCAGATTGTCTGATCTTGTCAAAGTATATAGAATACATATGTGATTAGAAGGGTTAGTGGGAGCGTACATATTACTTTCTAGTGTTATATATCTTAACGACATTGTCATTATTATAGTAATAATGAGATGTTTATGAGGTAAAAGATTTACCTAAGTCTTCTTTACTCCGTGAAAGTAGTGGGAGTAGTCTCTGTTATATTGGATATAAAGTTTTATATATGATATGAAACTTGGAGACTTGTGAGATACCCCTATTAGTCGTACATTAGATATGATCTAATGAAGGACATAACAAGGCTATCTGTATGACAGTTAGTATAACTGTTCGACAGTTATTGTATGTCTTATACATAGTATTCATCTTTCGTAAAGGATGATTCCTTTTTTTCGAAAGAGATATTGATTAGAATGTCTAAACAATATTATGTATCATTTGATGATGACATAGTGAATACTTTATTATATGTGATTATCGATGTCGATTTAATCATAATTGTTACGAGTTATTTTGACATCCTATAGACCATATGATGGATCTTGAAACACGTTCTTTGTGATCTTTGAGATATTAATAACGAGTTTCTAATTCATGGGAAATAGTCTGCTGCAACCATTAGGGTCATATTAGTTTTGAGACTAATTATGACGTTAGACAGTCTACGTCATAAAGAGTCACAAAAGATGCAGTGGGAGTGTCACGAAGGATTCTACTATTTAGTGGAATCAAATGCAACTTTTGAAGTATTGACTTATGAAGTTGCATAGTGACCTTTTTAAATTAGAAGTTTTTGGATTGTTATTGTGCTTGCGGTTGTCTTCATAGTATTTTGGATTTGATCCTTAAATACTTGGACAACTCAGTAGCTGTAGCATAATACTGTGTAGCATCAGAGTCATATTAATGTATAATCTAGATTCTACAAAATATGAATGATGCTGACTATGGGAAACGATGGAGTTTGTTTGACAAACTCAATATCTCATAGCGGACTTGTTTTTGTTGCCTACCTCTTAAGTACTGGGTGAGCTTTTGAGGACCATGTGCATACGATGCACATTGAGACGTGTATATGATACCGTGGATTGGCACTAGAGCAAGTGGGAGAAATTGTTGGGGTGGTGCTCAGAGCGCCAATCCGGACCGTATTTATGTATGATTCATGAATACGAACATCCCCTTATTCCATAATATTACTTATTTATGGTTGCACCTCTTGTTCTTATATACATATTCGATCTGATTACGATTAGATTGAAACTAAATATAGTTTAGTGATATGTATATATTAGACAAGGCCCGATAATATATAATGCAGTACACAGTTACAAAGTTAGTTTGTAATTGACATTGGGAAGTGTCACTGCTATATGTATATTATCAAACATTGTTCCTGGTCAAGATTTGCTAACACGGGTCGGTTAGTCAAATCCGTTGAGACCAGTACATGTCGTATATCGAGACTTGGTCCGATGGTTTATCCCAATGAACCATGAGTCTAGGGAGACTCGTATAGACGTGTAGGTGTTTATAGTGGATAAACACTGAACGGCTCACCGAAGATTCTTAATGGATGGTACGCCAACATCAATAAGAATCTTCTCGGGTTGAGTAGCATAGTGGTCCTTCGACTTGAGACACCACTGTGGATGTATGAGACATCCTCCACACTTAGATGGCAGTCACGTCACCGATCTATTTAGATCAGACCTCCGCCTGTTCGTTGGGTGTGGATCGATCCTCAGGATATCCTGTGTGTGTCAAGATAGGATCCGTCAGTTCTGTGTACAGAGCATAGGTAGTCCATATATATTTAGCAGTCTGTTAAATCTGTGGCCACAGTATACATCGGAAGTAAGTTCCGAGTGTTATTTAGAGATTGCTAATAGATACGTCGACGGGATAATACCTATAGAGATTTGACGTTACATCTATATCTCTGGTATTATCCGGATACCTGTGACGGAGGGATTATACGTATGCAATGACCTCGACCTGTATGATTCAGCTAGTTTATCCGTGATCGTCATAATCTACGGGTGGATAGATTATGGACATGAAATTGGATTTCGTGACGGATATACCTGAATCTAGAGAGTCTCAAAATGAAACATACTCGTAGAGCACTAGAGCAACATTTATGAATAATTATGATTATTTATAAATCGTTTAATCGTTAAACGAAAAATACATGCGAACGGGCTGAACCGTCATTTCCTAATTAATGTGTATTTGTATTTAATATATGATATTATTAAATACACATTAATAAATGGTCAAATAAAGGTATTTGACATATATCATCAATATATGTATTTGAGATATTTAAAGTAAATATTAATACATATATTTGATATATTTGTATTTAATTAATTATTTAATTATTTAATTGTTAAATGATTAATATAATTAAAATATAAATATATCACCAAATGATAAAGTTAGGAAATGATTATAAGTGTAAATGTTTGACTTTACATTAAAGGAAAAGGTTGTCAAATTGAATTTGACTTCCTTGGATATTTGTTTTAATTGTTAAAATTGAAATATCCATTTCCTTTATTTATTTGATATTTTCGGCCATACACTTTATAAATATAAGAGTTATATTTTTCTTAAGTTGCCTTTGTTGACTTAATTAAATATCTTTAAAGTTGTTTTAGATATTTGATCAAGTTGAACAAATGAAATTCAAATGAAGTTGAAATTAATATTTCTTGTATATGCCTTTGTCAATTTCGGCCAAGGCCTTTCTAATGCAAGTATATATTGTTTTTCATTTCATTTGGAAGTTAACCTAATACACTTTAAAGAAAAAACTCCATTAATGGAAGCAAAGGAAGCTTGTGAGAAAGAAAGAAGAAATCAAAGAAAGCTTGGATTTTAGTGAGTTTTTCCAACTTGCTATTAGAAAGGAAAATGTTCCTTAGGATCTAGGCTTCAACATATGATGTTCTTAGGTTATTTCTTTCTTTATTCCTTGTGTTTTTGTTGATGGAAGTTTTGATGGAAGTGTTGAGCATGTATGATGAAGGAAGCTTATGGCTATTGTAGTAATAAGTGTTCTTTTATGGTTTTGGAACCTTGTTGCTAATCTAGAGTTGTTGACCCACTCTTAAATGACCTAGATTTGATCTTGAGTTGTTTCATTGTGTTGAGACTTTGATTGGATGGAAGAAAGATGATTAAAGTAATTGATTTAACCAATTTGGTCTAATTTGTCCAATTTGAAGAAATTGAAAAATTAGGGTTCATGACCAATTCCAAATTTGGGGGTTTTCATATATGTTGTGTATTTGGATGTGTATATGATGCATATAAAGTTTCATGTTCATTGGATTACATCTTGATGTGTTTTGATGCATGAAATGACAAAGTGCACAAATGGCACCCCTTAGGGAGCATTCGGCCAAGGATTAGAAAAATGGGATTTTTGGTGCTTTTGGTGTTTGATGTTTGAACATGCTAAGTTCATCTTAGAAATGATTAGAATCATTCAAAATTGATTGGATCAATTTCGGACTAAAATGGACAAAATACCATATAAGGGTAATTTGGTAATTTCACTTGAATATGATTCATTTGAAATTTTGTTTCATAATTTGATTATTGGGCAATTAAATAATATGTTTATTTAATTAATCCAAGAAAAAGTTTTGAAATCGGAAGATACGATCTTCCGCCGCTTCCGCTGCGTTACCGGATTATGCCCATAAAACCCCTACACATATAAGAGCACCAGTTCCGTATCCTACGTGACCATCATCTCCATATGACTGGAGTGATACTTCCATCTTGACATCACACCCAATACACTACGATTCTCAATAGACCCAAAAAAGGCGTACACATAACATGTTAAAGCCCTGGACGACCAAAACCAAAGTATATTGATTATCGTAAGTATTAGCGGTGCAAGTCTCAGGTTAAAACCAAATACACATACCCTGATTCGGACTTCCATAGGCACATAGTCATACTACCAATGGAATTCTGAGGGGTCTATCCAGAGCGAAGCTGTTTCCGTACCATCGGTAAACACAACCTCCTATTAGACTTGCATGAGTATCCAATACCCAAATATATGAGAACTATGCCGTTATTCTCCCACAACGCGCACAAGTGCAATACTAGTCTATTCCGCATTATCGATGTCCAATCTCGATAATACTCATACTAGAGATGTTTTAATTATTAAACCTTGATGGATTGATACTGTCTCATATCTTATCAATCCGGAACTAATCATATGGACTTTTATCATTTATATATCTTGGTAATCCAATTACAAATGATAAAAGAGCAATTTCCTTTGTCATATAGTTAATTTGTACAACAACACAATGTCCTGTACAAATAGTGATGCTATGGGTCATAATTGTCCAACAGCAGTCACGTCACCGATCTATTTAGATCAGACCTCCGCTTGTTTGTTGGGTGTGGACTGATGCTCAGGACATCCTGTGTGTATCAAGAAATGATCTGTCAGTTCTGTGTACAGAGCATAGGCATTCAATATGGATTTACCAATTTGTTAAATTCATGGGCCCATGGTACACTGTAGAAATTATTTCTAAGTGTTATTAAAAGATTGCTAATATAAACGTCGACGTGATTATATCTATAGAGATTTGACGTTTATATCTATATCTTTGAAATAATCCTGATACTTGTGACGAATGGATTATACGTATGCAATGACGTCGACCTGTATGGTTCGGAGAGTTTATCTGTGGTCATCATAATTTACGAGTGGGTAGATTATGGACACGAAATTGGATTTCGTGACGGATATGCCTGAACCTAGAGAGTCTCACTAATGAAATATACACGTAGAGCACTAGGGAAACTTTTATGAATAATATTGATTATTTATAAATCATTTAACGGTTAACAAAAGATACATGCAAATGGACCTAATGGTCATTTCCTAATTAATGTGTATTTGTATTTAATGAATGAATTTATTAAATACACATTAATTAAAGGTCAAATTGTGATATTTGACATATATCATTAATATATATGTATTTGAATATTTAAAATAAATATAATACATATATTTAAAATATTTATATTAAATAATTATTTAATTATTTAATTGTTAAATAATTAAAGTAATTAAAATATAAATATCTTATGTTATGATTACATTAGGAAATGACTTTATTTGATTGGTTTGACTTGTTGTGATTCATTAAATGTTGTAATGATCAAATACAACAAGTAAACTAAGCTTATTAAATTGAAACAAAAAAATATATCTAGATATTTATTTTAATCCCAAAATTCGGCCAAGTGTTGGGAGGGAATATAAATTTTTTTTTTTCATTTTCTTTCATTAGGTTAAGCCACCAAAACATATTACAATGAAAGTTTGAGAGAATAGTTGAAGAACAAAAGGAAAAGCTCGATCAAAACTTGGATTTTGTAAATTTTTCTTAACCTTTTTCAACTAGAAAATTATTTATATATTTCTAGGCTTCAACATGTGTTGCTTAGAATTTTCTCTACTCTTTAAGCATGTAATTGAATGGTTGGGAACTTGTTTGAAAAATATTTGCATGTATGATTAACAAAGTTAGCTTGAAATGAGTTTATAATCTTTCTTTTGATTATTTGATAATCAAGTTATCATTCTAGAGTTGTTAGGCCACTCATTAATGACCTAGAATTATTTTTGTGTTATTTTAAAGTGGTGAGACTTGTTTGGGGTTGTGAAGATTGAATTCAAGTGTTAAATGTATTTATTTTGGTGTAATTTGTTCAAATGAAGAATTTGTAAAATTATGGTTCTTAACCCTTTCCAAATTTGGGGCTTTTCATATATGTGTTGAGTAATGATGTATATATGATGTATATTAGATTCGGTGTTGATTGGATTTCATCTCGACTTGTTTTAAATAAGATTGGACCAAAATATAAATCTTGGAAAATTAAGGGACCTCTCGGCAATTGTGAAAAAAATTATGATTTTGTGTTGCAATTTGTATTTTGATGTATTAGACATGTATAAATCATTTTGGGATTTATTTGGAATCGCTTAAAATTGTATTTGACAATTTCAGGACCAAAATGAAGAAAATGCAAACTAAGATGGGTCATACAGCAATTAGGAAGAAATCTGATTTTTGGGTAAAAATTTTCAGTTTTTGAGTATTGAATAATTAGAATAAATATATTTATTTTAATTACCCGAGAAAAATTATTGAAATCGGAAAATTTTGATTTTTCGCGTTCCGCTGCGTTTACCCGGATTTGCCTCCTAAAAACCCCCCAATAATATCATCTATCCACACTCAAGGGCTCTGTACCCACGACATCATAAGCAATCAAATCATTTACTTAATACAAACGACGTGCTCAGCTCGATAAACAAAACAATAAATCAAATATCCTAAACTTCTAAAACTTCTCCCAGAACACTTGTGAGGGTCACTGCCGCTTGGGTGATCCGAGTCTCGAGTATGACTTCCAAAGCTGAAATGGTTTACCCATCTGGTAGCCAACCTGGAAAACTAGCAAACTGGTTTGGTGTGAGTTTTAAAACTCAGTAATTAACCATGCTAGTACTACAAACAAACATACAAGTCAAGCATATAAGCAATTTTTCAGAATTACTAAAGTATTACAAGTTCAGATTTATCAACTTTATTATTTTTCTTTATTCTTTACGCATGTAAAATCCTTTTATTTACATGTTTACATGTTGTCCATCTAGTGGCCAGACATTGAAAACACACAAAGCATATATTCGAATATCACAGAGTACGTCATATAACATCGAAGCCATTTCAGTCACATGAAGCATGAAGTCACATTTTTATACTTATCACAAGTAAGCATCTTGAAATATCATAAAATCGACGACTCAAACAAATTTTCTTATATTTGGATATAACTATCTTCAATACCAAAACAAACCTACTTTAATTTTTGACAAACTTTCTTCAATATCAAAAGCTTTATGATAACTTAACATGCGTATCTCTTTCATAATATACGTATATACAATACAAAGTTAGCACATACATTTTATAGCATTTTATGGTCAAACAGGTTTACTTGTCATTCTTTCATTTCATGCACACATAACCATCCATACATATCACAGGATATATCATACACACACATACACTCAAGCATACATACAACCACTGTGTAAATGACAACGAAGCATACATAACAGTCAAATCATCAAGAACACAGAACAATCAATACATATATACAACTGGCTTATACATATAATGCTCGTACGAGACTCATTACCTATTTTAGAATAGGTATGAGATGAATACCGTCCGAATGGATTTCCCAACCAGCTTGGCTACTACACCACGAAATCTTTAACTGACTAAACATACACACATGCATACATAACATGTAACACACACTCATCACACAATTTCTCATACACAAGCATATACATGGCAAACACTACTTTATCATCAGAATAGTCATACATATACGTGTATACATCAAACATACTAATATCCTCATTCTTTCGAATTCAGATACCATAGCCTTTAACAATCCTTATATCTTTCATTCACTGATCAAACATACTTAGTTTCATATTTCATATCTGGAAACCTTTAATACATGGCTTATTAATTAAACATTTTCATTCAAGAAATGCTTAGCTCACTATCATTCCTTATCACACTTAACCATTTCGACCTCTATATAAATAACTCACATGTATAAGTCAATAACAACTTATTCATGTTGCATACACTTACATAAACTAATACTAATAGCTCCATTTACCAATTCCGTATATCCAACCTATCCATATCTTAACATCATATAAATATATGAACACACATTCATATACTTATACATTGACATATTCCTTTACATAAACGCATTCATATCATTAAAAATTTATATCCTTACGTACATACATACATACGCATAAATAATAAGCTCATCAAGCATTGCACTTCATATCAAAACAATGATAAAAATCCATACATGTGGCGGTCGATAAACTTAACTATCATGTTCTCGAACTCTATCTCATAAGTATCTCTAACTATCATCGTATTATCGTAAACATTTCAATCATTTACACACATACATATATACAAACACACATTTATATATATAACGCAAATAAAAAAATTAAGTACTCCTCGCATAAGTTACTTACCTGGCTTCGTGAGCACTACAGGTCCTAGTCACATCTGTCAAAATAAATGGTGAAATACCGTTAGAATCATGACTTATAGTATATTCTCGATTTAACCAAGATAAAATTTTAAATCTTTCAGTGACAACCAAATCGAGTTCGATTACAATGTTTTCAGTTCTATCACTCTTAAAATATCATTACAAGCTATTCCAAACCACCAGTTCACTTAAATCCCTGGTTAACGCGTTTTTGGAAAATCTTCCGAAAAAGTTTCCGCAAACGCTACCGAAAGGTCCCAACCCTCTAAAACTACCCGGATTTATCCAAACATGTTCGTAACATCATATATAACTATTAACTATCATTAAAATCAAAACACATCATTATACCAAAAAACCCACTTTTAGCGGAAACTTGTATATTTTATCGGATAGATGCAACTAATTCTGTTTAAACTCGGATTCTACCAAATGCACATATTGAAAACACTAATACTCAAACAATTCATTTTATATCATTATGCTACTCTATGAAGCTACTGGATACATTCGAATATTTAGCGAAAAACTTGAAATTAGCGACTTTTTACCGGGAGGACTTACCGAGATTTTGAGGCCATATACGGACTTCAAATGATCCCACGAACATGCTGGAATCGATGGAATTCCAATCAGAGCTATTTTTCACCATGGGCCAATATTCACCTGAATCTTTCTCTCATGATTCACGCAAAACTAAGAGCCATTCCGTAAAACCGACACCGCAACCTCGTAATACTCTCTGAGAGCTTTGATTTGGCGTTGCTTGGGCCGTGAAGCCAGGAGCCAGGATTAACCAACCAATTTCAACATATTTTTCACGTCATTTCACCAGATTCCGACGTTCTGTGGCCGACCACTGACAATTGGAGGGTGGGGGTGTGCCGGCGGTAGTTTCTGTGGTGGTGCACCGGTAGGCAGTGGTTGAAGTAAGACGAAAACCATGGCTTCGATTTTTTAGGGGTGGTGGAAGAGTATGAGATGTGTGAAACTTATTTCATTTTTGTAATAAGAAGAAACTATGGGTATTTATAACAAAGTTTATTAAAATTATAATCTGACCCCCAAAATTATTGTTAGGTCCATCTCAAGGGGCCTTCGTGGAAATTTATATTTTTGAAGCTCTTCTGATAAAAATTAAGAAAAATGTTCACCATGAAAGATATTCGTCTCAGAATAATGATTCTGATGGTTTAAGAATCAGCTCAATCGGAGTTTTTTTGTTATTTTTATAGTCGAGACAATAAACTTTTATGCATATAACGATAAAATCAGAAATCGCGTAACTGGTTCTTAGACCCCACATATTTTCCACGCGACAAATCTTCATATAAAATTATTCCCACCTATTTTCCAAAACATAAAGTCCTATTTTCGAATATCATTCAGTTCCAAACTCTAAACTTCAATTCATAAATCTTCCAAAACCATTCCGAAAAATATTTGGGATATTACAACACTAATCAAAGCTACCCCAAATAAATAACTCAAGAAACATTCTAGGTATTATTAGAGTGGTCATAACACTATAGAATGGAAACAAGTCATCATATGATAAAATTGAACTAATATTATACTAATATTACTTAATCTTACTTCACACATGTTGCTAGCCACTAAATCCATCAACTAAATCAAAAATCCACAAATTTTAGAGTGAAAAAGAATCTCTACAATATTTGTATCATACTAGAACAGTAAAATAATTTTTCTAGGTTAAAGAATATTAAAGATTACCTTTAATCTCTAAGCTTTCTTCATGCTTTTGCTCTTTCTTTGATTCTTTTCTCTCTACTCTCTTTGGTATATATTTCTAAGGTTGAAGATGGCTAGGTTTTCATTAACCAAGCAAAGGAAAAAATATTTAACTTATATATTAGGTTTGGGCGGGAGCTAGGGGGAAATTTTCACTAAGGAAAAATTTCATATAACCAAAATAAAAATCAAGTAAAAGTTATCAAATCCAATTTGATAACTACTACCTTTAATTGTCATGCCTTTATTACAAAAAATATTTAACCATTTATCATAACAATTTTGACTTATGGATATAATTAAATTATTTAATCATTTAATATTTAAATATCTAAATAATTAATTAATATATTTATTTGTAAATATGTATTTTTTATTTACACTAAATAACAAAATACATATTTTAATGATATGTGTCAAAATCTCATTTGACAATTAATTAATATGTATCTAATCAAATTTTGTATCAAATTCAAATACAAATTAATTATTAATTGACCGAAATTCCCATATGCATGTATTTTCGTTTAATCATTAAACGATTCAGATTAACTTATTTAATCCGATTAAAATATTATGAATAATCTGTATTATTCATAACGTGTTGCCCAAGTTCTCAACGAGTACACTGTTGGAGTTGGTACTAAGAGTGCCAATCCGAATAATGTATTGTATATTTTATTATTTATTAATAAAATAATTACATTTTCATTTCATACCTTATTAATGGTTTTGTCATTATGCATATTAGGTTGATGTATAAATATGCTTAGAATGACATCGACCTTAGAATAGTCTTGTAGTAATACTGGACACTAGGTGGTCCGACATTGTGATAAATATTACTATTGTAAATTATTCTTAAATTATATATTCATAGTCGTTGGTTTTGGAATACGGTCGAATTCATATAACCTAAAAGACTAGAAAATGTCATATATTGGAATTAGAGTTCCAATGGTTTAAACTAGATGTACCATGAGCTTTGGAATCTCGTATAGACGTGTGGATATTGGTTTGACCGAATACTGAATGACTCATATTTGATTCCTAATAGTTGGAAGTACACACCACTGTCAATAGGAATCTCCTCGAGTCGAGTATCATATGTGATCCTTTGACTATAAGATAACATTGATTTTGCGTGAGATCCTCCACATTTTGATGCCATGTATGTCAAAAACCTTTCATGGTCTGGCCTCTAGTTGTTTGTTGGGTGTATACCGATGCACTCGTTAATCAAGTGAGAATCAAGATAGAATCCGTCTGCCCGTATGTGTATCATAAGGGGTTTAGGTATCTATGTAAGTAAGTCACTATTCTTAAAGATTTGGCAAATCGATCACCTATGGTGGATTACATCAGTTGTAAAGAATCATGGACATGTCAACTGTTGGACAATTATGACCCATAGCATCACTATTTGTACAGAACATGATGTTGTTGTACAAATTAACTATCTGACAAAGGAAATTGCTCTTTTATCATTTGTAATTGGATTACCGGGATATATAAATGATAAAATTTCATATGATTAGTACCAGATTAACAAGACATGAGACAGTATTAATCCACGTAAGGTTTAATCATTAAATATCCATAGTCGTAGTATTATCGAGATTGGACATCGATAATACGGAATAGACTAGTATTACACTTATGCGTGTTATGGAAGGTAACGGCATAGTTCTCATATATTTAGGTATTGGATACTCATGCAAGTGTAATAGGAGGTTGTGTTTACCGATGGTACGGAAACAGCTTCGCTCTTGATAGACCCATCGGAATCTCATTGGTAGTATGACTATGTGTCTATGGGAATCCGAATCAGGGTAGTTGTATTTGGTCTTAACCTGAGACTTGCATCGCTAGTACTTGCGACAATCAATACGGTTTGGTTTTGGTCGTCCGAGATTTTAACAGGTTTTGTGTACGCCTCTTGTGGGTTTATTGAAAATCGTAGTGTATTGGGTGTGATGTCAAGATGGAAGTATCACTTCAGTCATATGAAGATGATGATCATGCAGGGATACGGAACTGGTACTCTAATGTGTTGCAACCATCGGGATAATATGACAAGGTCATGATTATCCGTTTAAAGAGACTAGTTGCTAGTGATCCAATATATGCTTCGTACGGGGCAAACACTATTCCAGTCCCAGGCCTAGCATGAGACATCTGATACTGGATCACAATACGCAATAATACGTATACTACGCTTGACATAGATTATATATTCCTTAAAGAATATTTTTTGGAGAATTGGGTAGGCACGGTGCTTTGCTAGAAGCCAACCATGTCTTGTAAATCGGTTAAATTGTGGTACCAGGTACGCACATGTTCGGATAGTCCGACGACCGGATTTACTGCCAACATATCCAGGGATCTCATGGGTCGCTTCCCGAAGATTCACCGATGACGTTTGACTCGAACATAATTAATCTGGGATTAACTAGAAGAGAGAGAAAATTAATCTAGGATTAATTATGGCAAGAATTTATCTGGGATAAAATTCAATTAAAAGAGAGAGAATGATTAATTGGAATTAATCGATAAAATTAATATATTCGATATATTAAATGAAATTTGATTTCATAACGGAATTAAAATTGGATTTTAATTCGGGGTGAACGAATTAATTTAGAATTAATTCGCGAGCGACTTTATTAGTAATTTTGTTAGGCATAATTATTTAATTAAATTTGATTTAATTTAGTCGCAACGGAAAATTCGTTAATTCGGAATTAACGAACTCGAGCCCGGAACGTGTTTGCGGGCCCACTCAGATTTTTAATCACAGTGGTGCCCATAAGTCACATCACATAGTCTATCTCATCACCTTTTGGTTGATGGAAGTGGTTCATTGTTGGTGGCTTGTTCAACACACAAGTTTGAAAGCTTGAGTGACATTTACCAAATATTGTATTTGGTATATGATTTTATTTATTGGAAAAATAATTTCACTAAACACACTTCACTCACTTCTCTTCTCTCCTTCACCGGAAATCTCTCTCTCTTTTACTCTCATTGTCGAGAGTTACAAGAAGAAAAAAGGGAAGTTTTGTTGCAAAATTTTCAAGTGCTAGCACATAAAATGAGTCATACAAAGGTGATAGGGAAACATCCCTAGAGTTTGGAATTCTTGTTTCACCAAGCTTGGAGCTCAACAATCATCAAAGTGGAGCTTGGAGCACTACACAAGGAGTAAAAGTTTTGAACTCTCCATCTACATCCAACCGAGCATTGTGAGTATAATTTCCGCTACTTCTTTGCGTATTCACACATGATTTATGCTTAAATGATCTTGGGATTGACCTTAGAAAACCCAACAATGGTATCAGAGCCTATTTAAGCATGAAATTAATTAGGGTTTATATACTTGAATTTGGGCATTTTTTCTTGGAGCATGATTTAATCAAATTGAGTGTTTAAGTATGCTTAGATAATGATAACTAAGAGTTATGCATGATTAATTTTATGAAAAATTGATTAAATTAATTTTCCCCAAATTTAATGGCTTGGCCGAAAATTGATGAACCCTAATCTCATGGTGGTTTTGATTTTTTGGACCATTGGATGTGTTTAAAATGTTTGGATATATTGATTTGTGATTTAATTGGATTGAAATCAAAATTGATATAAAAATCCCATCATTGCTGTGAGTTAAAGAGCATGTAAATGACTTGATTTTGTTTCAATAATGTTGGACATGTATTGAATATTATTAAGCATGATTAATTATGTAAATTGGTATTTTGGAAATGTTAATTTGAATAATTAATTATGACTATAAACTTTAATTAAAAAAATTGTGATAATTTGAATATTCTAATTTAATTAATTAGGCTTAATTTGGAATTGGGCTAAAATTGTTGTATTTGGGCCTAATGGGCTTGGTTGGGCCAAGTTGGTTTAGGACAATTGGATTGGATCCAAATTGGGCCTAAAACCATTCCATTAAGTCCAAATATAATAAATGGGCCTTTCAAATTTAATTGGGCCTAATGGGCCGAAATTAATTTTATGGAAAATAGTGTGATTCCTTTTATTGGGCCTTGGCATTTGGGTTTGACCCATATTGGCCAAAGCCCATGCCTTAAGAAATTAATTGAAAGCCCATTGGACTTTAATTAAATTGAAATTGGATGCTAATTGGGTTTTGAGACCCATTAAGATTAGATTTAAAATCTAGGTCGCAAAGGCACATTAAAAGTGTAATTATTTAATTTTGAATTAAATTAGAATTAGTATTGAATACAAATTAAATTGGATTTAAAATTGTTGTTCGATATAATTCAAGAATACGCACTTGGAGTATTTATTCTTAAACGAGTTGGACTCGCGCAAATCAAATCGTTGTTTGAACATTGGATGATCACTTAATTCAAAGATTAATTAATTGGATTAGATTGATTGAATAACATGCTTTGTGTGAATACATGGATGTATTGTATGACTAATGTATATCGGATGGATATTAGATGGGTGAGGGCAATTTTGGAAATTGGTGTAATAAATTTATAATTTTTTAAATTGGACCTGCGTGTCCAGCCTTTATCTCTCGACTTTTTGTAATTCTCTTCTCACCAATTCCCCTCAATGTTAATGAGGATTCTTTACTGTATTATGTAATTGGGTAGAAGTTAGAATAGTGCTAGCCGGGGAGAGGAAATGGATTGATTTTTTCTAGGAACAATTTGTGAGATATCCATCCGCATATCATTATTATTTTATTCGCGCCTTATTATGCTTTTAGAATGCATGCTTAAGGGTGTATGATGAGACCTAATTAAAGATAATAAATTGGTTGCCAACATGCGACAAAAACCCTCATTTTATATTAAGCGTTTTTCCTTCCATTGAGTGATTCTCTCTCAAGATCCAAGATTGCATTGGTTTGTTGGCCAAAGTCAATACCTTTTTCCATCGCGGATGTGTTTGAATCACGAAAGCTTTGTTCCATATCGTACGTCTTGGGCAAGTTGTGATTTGTTGGCCAAAGTCAAGGTCATTTCTTGTTCATCGACCTCGGTTATGAAGCTTTCCCACTGTCAATGAGTCATGCTTAACTGGTTTAATTAAGCTTGTTGAGCCAAAGCCAAGGCTTAGTTGATTCAGAGGAAAAAAGGTTAGGAAATATATTGGATATATTTACATATATTGGATATATGTTTCGGACTTGGAGGTCCACCTACTGGATCTAGGGATTGGATGAGATCCAATTGATCTTAGAGATCTACCTAGTTAAGTTTCATACAACTTGTTGGCCAAAGTCAAGGTTGTGCATTATTTAACGGGATCCTAGCCCACTGGGAAACTAGGTTTCCCGAGTACTCCACAGAGGGTTAGAGGCTCGCCAAAAAATAGCGGGAGGCAAGTATTAAATTTGCAATTTCGTTTAAATACTTGCCAATACGCGCTCATTTCATTTTTCGTCATTAATTATTTATAAATATATTAGTTGGACTAATATTCAATTATTGTTTTAATTTAACAGTTAGACTATATTCAAACTACTTCATTTGTAGTTTGTTATATAATTGGATTATGGTAATCAATACATTTGAATGTAATCGATCAATTGTAGTTGATTATATAGTTAGACTATAGTGATCATTATATTTAATTGTACCTGAAATCGTTGATTGGATAGTTGGACTATAGCAATCAATATGGCTGAAAGATTAGCATTTAAAACATAATCCTTGGTGAAAATGTACTTAAACAGCTCTAATTTTCAGATTGGGAATAACACCTCACGATAGTCCTGTGAGCTGAGAAGTTATTCTATTTGATAGAGAAACCTCTCGAGCATGAGCCCGGAGTTCAGCAAATAGTAGAGCATGAGTTTAGGAAGACTCATTTTGATGATAACTTTAGTGCTCAATCCGTTATGCACTGCCGGAGCTTCTTAAAAGGATGTCTGCCTAAACTGTGGCAAACGGGGTCAGTAGAAGTGTGATTTTCGTATGGACAAGGCAGACATGAGGAAATGAAGCCGAGACTAGGTTCCGGCTTCAAGTATGTTTGTAATAAACATGTTCACTACTTGTTTTAAAATTGGATTTTGATACTAGCTGTGCTACATGAATATATGTACTGATGTGAGGAATCTACTGATAAGTAGGATACTGGCTTCAGATGAGATCGACCTATGAGTTGGAAACAGGACGAGAGTCCATGTTTTGGCTGTAGAAACCTAAGTTTTGGATCTGCTCTTTAGGCATGTACTTAAATTAGGAGACTGTTATAATGTATCCAGTTTGACTAGAAACATTATCTCTATATCTAGTTTAACCCGTTGATGGTATACCTTTATCTTCCAGAACACAAGGTGTTTTGTTTATAAAGATGATATTGAGATATACACATTAGATGTGAATAACAGTATTTATATTTAGAATATAAATGAATCTCAAACATATAATATGACAAACAAAAGCTCAAATTGAATAAATCTGTTGAGACTTAAAAATGACATTGTTTTCTAGGACACATTAACAAGACTCATATATCCACACTTTCGAAGAATGAATACTAGGACGGATTTGATTCTAATTCAAATGATGTCTACAAATCTAGTTTATTAGGCAAAGTGCCTAAAACACATTTTACTTGGTAAAACAGCAAGTGCCATCGATCTGTTACCCCTCGTTCATAGTAACGTAAGTGGGCCCATGTCTAGCTAGGGTAGAGGTGGATATAAATACTTTGTAACCTTTACGGATGTGGCATTGCGTTACGATTATGTGTATCTTATGAAACAAAAGTCAGAAACTTTCGAGTTATTCAAATAGTTTCGACACGAAGTAAGAAAACAGACCGGTAAAAGTATTAAAACATTACGTTTGGACCGTGGTGGAAAATACTTGAGCAATAAGTTTCTCGATTACATGAAAGAGTATGGTATTCTTTCACAATGGACTCATCCCGTGGCACCTCAATTTGATGGTGTGTCCGAACAGAGAAACTGAACTTTGTTGGACATGGTAAGGTTAATGATGAGTCGCTCTGAGCTACTATTTTCCTTATGAGGATACACTTTAAACAGTGT
This sequence comes from Zanthoxylum bungeanum, assembly GCA_019454045.1. NCBI lineage: Eukaryota > Viridiplantae > Streptophyta > Magnoliopsida > Sapindales > Rutaceae > Zanthoxylum > Zanthoxylum bungeanum. The sequence goes on from SKCR01042829.1 coordinate 608,844, forward strand.
AATACTTATTTTGAATAAGGTTCCATGTAAATCTATTAGACAGACTTCATATTAGATATGAACAGGAAAAAAACTGGGTTTCTCATTCCTGAAGATTTGGGAATGCTGGGCATATGTTTCGATGATACCAAACTAGAACCCAAATCGGATAATTGCCTATTTGTAGGTTGTCCCAGGGAAACAAAAGTATAGTACTTATAAAACTCACAAGAGAACAATGTAATTGTAGCTCTCCATGCGGTTTTCCTAAGAGGAATACCGAATGCAGTGGTAAGTGGGAGGAAAGTAAAACTCGATGAAAATCGGAGTAATACTGTTTTAGGCACCGAATCCTCACGGAACACCAACAGTTCATCAGGGATGAAACTGTACCAATAATCTTTGAATACATAAGAATCGCGTAGGTCCGAGAGAGTCAGAAAACAACCTGGAGGTATGGTTTCTGATCTTACCTTATGTAGATATCAATCTTATTGAGGAAGACAAACCGACTACGTATGAAGAAGTGATACAAGGTATCGACTACTTTTATGGAAAAGTGCCATGAAGTCCGAAATGGATTCCATGTATACAACCAAGTTTGAACACTGGTTGATGTACCATAAGGCATTGTGCCTATTGGTACTATATGAGTCTTTAAGGAATACATACATGGATGGCAATATATAAATGTACATAGCTAGGCTTGTACAGAAAGGGTATCGTTAACGACATAGTGTCGACTACGACGAAACTTTTTCTCTTGTTACCATGATTAAATCCATTTGGATAATGCTTGCTAATGCTGCATGTTTCATTTATGAAATATGGCAGTTGAACGTCAAACCCGCTTTCCTTAAACGGAAACCTTTTGGAGGATGTTTGAATGCAACATCCTGACGGTTTTGTCGTGCAAAACATGCAAATAAAGTTTGTAAGTTAAATCAATCCATTTATGGATTGAAGCAAGCATTGCGTTCTTGGAACCAGCATTTTGATGTAATCATAATGGTATATAATTTAATTCAAAACGAATATGATTCTTGTGTATATAAGAAGGTTGGTGGGAGCGCACTGACAATGAATGTCATATTCATTGATGATGTAGTGCTTCTTAGCAATAACATTCCCATAATATAATCGGTGAAAGCTTGGCTTTCATTAAAATTCTCCATGAAATACCTGGGAGAAGCAGGCTTTATTCTAGGAATAAAGATCTAATGGGAAAGATCTAGAAAGCTGCTGAAAACCCTCCCAGAGTTCGTACGTTTTTGAAATGTATGTGACCTGATGTCTCATATGCTTTGAGTATATGTAGACGGTATAAAGCCAATCCAGGTGACAGTCACTGGATTGATCTAAAGAACATCCTTGAGTATCTTGGACAAACTAAGGATGCTTTCTGGAAATATGGAGAAAGGAGAATTTGAGCTGACTAGGTTCACCGCTGCAAGTTTCCAAACTGAAAAAGACGGCTTTAAGTCGGACTAAGGGTACATATTTATTTTGAATAAGGGAACAATGAGCTGGAATCTTCCAAGCAAGATACTGCTGCCAAAAAAAATAACAAAAGCGGAACATTGCTGCAGCTGACGCAGCAAAAGAAGTATTTTGGATCTATATAATCGTAATTGGATTAGGAGTAGTTCTGTTAGCACTGAGCCTGACTACAGCGTAGGCTAAGGAACCGCAGTCTCATCAACGATCCAAGTATATATACTTCAAATATTTCATCTGATTCTTCAGATCATATTCGTGGCGATGTGATGATCGAATAAAACGTATCAGATGATAACATTGCAAATCCGATGACGAAAGTTGTTTCTCAACAGAAGTTTGAGCGAACCATACATAGTTCAGGTGTCAGACACTTGAGTGATTGGCTATAGGCCAAGTGGGAGATTGTTGGACAATTATGACCCATAGCATCACTATTTGTACAGAACATAATGTTGTTGTACAAATTAACTATGTGACAAAGGAAATTGCTCTTTTATCATTTGTGATTGGATTACCGGGATATATAAATGATAAAAGTTCATATGATTAGTTCCAGATTAATAAGACATGAGACAATATTAATCCATGTAAGGTTTAATCATTAAATATCCCTAGTCGTAGTATTATCGAGACTGGACATCGATAATGCGGAATAGACTAGTATTACACTTGTGCGTGTTATGGAAGCGTAACGGCATAGTTCTCATATATTTGGGTATTGGATACTCATGAAAGTGTAATAGGAGGTTGTGTTTACCGAATTTTACGGAAACAGCTTCGCTCTAGATAGACCCATCGGAATCCCATTGGTAGTATGACTATGTGTCTATGTGAATCCGAATCAGGGTAGGTGTATTTGGTCTTAACCTGAGACTTCCATCGCTAGTACTTGCGACAATCAATACGCTTTAGTTTTGTTCGTCCAGGATTTTAACAGGTTCTGTGTACGCCTCTTGTTGATTTATTGAAAATCGTAGTGTATTGGGTGTGATGTCAAGATGGAAGTATCACTTCAGTCATATTGAGATGATGATCACACAGGGATACGGAACTGGTACTCTAATGTATTGCAACCATCGGGATAATATGACAAGGTCATGATTATCCGATTAAAGAGACTAGTTGCTAGTGATCTGATATATGCTTCGTACGTGGCAGACACTATTCCAGCCCCAGGCCTAGCATGTGACATCTGATACTGGATCGCAATACGCAATACTACGTATACTACGCCTGACATAGAATATATATTCCTTAAAGAATATTTCTGGAGAATTGGGTAGACACGGTGTTTTGCTAGAAGCCAACCATTTCATGTAAATCGGTAAAAATATGGTACCAGGTACACACATGTTCGGATAGTCCGACGACAATATTTACTGCCAACATATCCAGGGATCTGATGGGTCGCTTCCCGAAGATTCACCGGTGACGTTTGACTGGAACATAATTAATCTGGGATTAATTAGAAGAGAGAGAAAATTAATCTATGATTAATTACGGCAAGAATTTATCTGGGATAAAATTCAATTAAGAGATAGAGAGAATGATTAATTTGGAATTAATTGATAAAATTAATATATTCGATATATTAAATGAAATTGGATTTCATAACGGAATTAAAATTGGATTTTAATTAGGGCGAACGAATTAATTTAGAATTAATTCGCAAGAGATTAATAGTAATTTTGCTAGGCATAATTATTTAATTAAATTTGATTTAATTAAGTCGCAATGGAAAATTCGTTAATTCGGAATTAACGAACCCGAGCCCGGAACGTGTTTGCGGGCCCACTTAGATTTTGAATCAAAGTGGGGCCCACAAGTCACATCACCTGGTCTATCTCATCACCTTTTGGTTGATGGAAATGGTTAGTTGTTGGTGGCTTGTTCAACACACAAGTTTGAAAGCTTGAGTGACATTTACCAAATATTGTATTTGGTATATGACTTTTATTTTTTGGAAAAATAATTTCACTAAACACACTTCACTCACTTCTCCTCTCTCATTCACCGAAAATCTCTCTCTCTTTTACTCTCATTGCCGAGAGTTACAAGAAGAAAAAGGGAAGTTTTGTTGCAAAATTTTCAAGTGCTAGCACATAAAAGGAGTCATACAAAGGTGATAGGGAAACATCCCTAGAGTTTGGAATTCTTGTTTCACCAAGCTTGGAGCTCAACAATCATCAAAGTGGAGCTTGGAGGACTACACAAGGAGCAGAAGTTTTGAACTCTCCATCTACATCCAATCGAGCATTGTGAGTATAATTTCCGCTACTTCTTTGCGTATTCACACATGATTTATGCTTAAATGATCTTGAGATTGACCTTAGAAACCAAACATCGAAATGAGATATACGCCTTAGAAACTTGACGGTGTATTCCATGTTTCCTAAGCACAACTCGGATAGCCTACGATGGAGGGATTGTTAAACATATGTGATGACCTCGACTTGTATAGTTCAAAAAGTTCGTTCGTGTTCTTTATAAATTCGAAGGTTGCCGAATTACATACATATTCGCTAGGCTTATAAGACGAACGTGTCTGAACTTATAGAGTCCCAATATGAAGTGTACTCGTTGAGCACTTGGGTAGCCGATTATTTTGAGAAAAGATAATATTCGATATTATAATTATCAACTAAGATAATCAAGTGTTATTGGATAACATTGATTATTTACTTTGATCTCATTAAATTAATTCAATTTTTACAACAAGGGCTTTGTCGTAATTTCATAATTATCTCTACCATTTGATGATATTATGGTAATTTACAAGTATGTAATTATAGGTATTTTGGCTTGATTTAATTAGATTAATTCAAGTGACAATTTTGACTAATCCATTTCCTAATCATTGTCTTGATTTAATAGGATTAAATCAAAGTTGTAGACAAGGAGATTATATTGGGATATATGCCCAAAAGAAATAATGTAATATGTAAACGAGATTTTATTTTAAGTAATAAAACGATGCATTATTCATTTATTAAAATGTTGATTTTAAAGTTGTATATTATAAATTATCATGTATGCCTTGGATATTAAATGTATTTTCAGATTTAGTGTATAAGTTTTATACACAGAGGATTTAAATATGAAATTAGTAATCCTAAATAGTTCGTAGAGAGAAAACGAATACAGGCACTAGGTGTTGGAGTTGATACTCGACGCGCCAAATTTTGTTGTATTTATTGTAAATATGATGTACATTTAATTTTATTGTGAATAAAATTAAGTAATTTTCATCAATATAATCTTATATATATGGTAAAGGCGTAAATGACCACAGAATGAATAGTTGTGACATAATTACAAAAGCGCCGCAATTGTTACTGTGAAATGTCACAATACAATTCATTCTTTAATTGTTCATAGTCAATGTTACATACTTAGTCAGTTAGTAAACTCGTGAGACCAGTACGTGTTGTATATTAGAATTATTCTAATGGTTTATCTCAGTAGACCATGAGTCTTGGGAGACTCATATAAACACTAGGTATTTATTTGATAAATACTGAACGACTCATTTAAAGATTCCTGATATATGGTACACCAACGTTAATAGGAATCTTTACAAGTAGAATAACATATTAGCTCCTTTGACTTGAGATACCACTGTGGATACGTGAGATATCCTTCATACTTTCATGACAGTCACGTCAACGATCCTTTAAGATCAGACCTCCGCCTGTTCGTTGGGTATGGACTGATACTCACGATATCCTGTGATGTATCCAGAGAGGATTTGTCAGTCCCATGTACGAGATTTAGGTGTCCAATTTGTGATTCTTTGAAATCTTTGACCGAGGTATGATTCGGAAATGAGTTCCGAATATTTATTGTAGAATCATAATTATGTCGCGACACATGAATTGTTCATAGCGGAGATTTGATGTTGAATCTATATCTTCGGAATAATTCAGATAACCTATGACAGAGGGATTATATATATGCGTTGACTTCGACTTGGATAGTTCAACTCGATTATCTGTGGTCGTCGTAATTTGTGAGTGGACAAATTACGGACATGGAAATGGTTTCCATGATGGATAAACTTGAACCTAGAGAGTCTCACAATATAAAGTGTACTCGTTGAGAACTTGGGCAATTGATTATGGATAATTCAGATTATTCATAAATACATATGCATATTAAATAATGTGTATTTGTATACGACACATAATTTAGATTAGATACACATTATTAACCTATTGAATTTTGTCACATGTTTTATTATTATTATTAATTAATTAATTAATTATTGTTATTATTAAAATGGAAGAATATTCTTGGAATATTTTTCCATGTATTTATTTTATATTTTTGTTAATAATAAATTGAATTAATTAATTTATTTTAATTAAAGAATATTACATTGAATATTCTTTAATTTTGGCAATTTGTGATTGGCCAAACCATATGATTTGAACATATGGATTTTGATTAACAAAAATCAAATAAATACAATTTTGATGAGATAAAATTTGTGACAAAATAATTGGGCCAATTGTTAAAGCAATTTTGACAAAAAAAAAAATTGCTAGAAAATTCGGCCAACATAAGATTTGGGTATCAAAATGGAACTTGTTTCATTTTACAATCTCTAACCACTTTCTCATTAGTTGAGAAAATAAATAAAAATGGAATTAAGGTTCTAATTAAGTTGATCAACATCAAAGGTGAAGAAATTTTAAATTTTGTGCTTGGAATTAAGGTAATTTAAGTTTCCAATTTCTAATTTCTTGATTTTTTTTCTTAAGCATGAAAATATATATTTGATAAGATTTTTGCATGTCTTAAATTTATATGTATCTTGCATATGTATATGAACTAAAATTTGATGTTGATTGCTTAGGAAAACTTAATTAGTTTCTTTATTTAACATGTGTAAATAGATTAATTAGTGAATTAATCTACAAAATTAAAATTGTCATTCTAGAGTGATGTTACCACTCTAATATTGCCTAGAATAATTCTTGAGGCTTTATGTTGTGGTGATTTAATTTGGTGTAAATTAATTGGATTAATTTTGTGAATAAATTGAATTTTGGCATGAAAATTGGAGAAAAAAATAAACTGGATCAGATCTGATTTGGACTTAAAACAAAATATATTTCATGGAAAATTACGTTATTTGGATGATTTTAGATGTGTATTGGGTGGTGGAAAAATTCCGGAAATTGTTCCAGGGCGAAAATGCGAGAAAATGGTGAAATTCGCGTCGAAACAGATTCGTTGTGTCGAGACAGTGAACCCAGCGAACTGGGCACTGTTCGCGCTATCCGAGGGCTTACCGAACACTGCCCAAGTGACCGGGTTGGCCCGGTTCGCCTGTTGGTCAACCGGATTGACCGTTACGCGTAGGTTTTTCAAAAAGTATTTTCGTAAAATAATTCGTCATGTAACGAAATATATTATGTTATTACATGTTAATAAATAATATATTTTAACTTATTTGGGTGAATTAAAAATATTTGATATTGTACCAATCACATCCAATGTGACTATTTAAAATAGGTCATGAACCGTTTCCGATCATAACTGCTTTGGTATGTATTGGATAGGGCGTATTCAAGGCAATACTAGTCAATATACATATCCAATGTACTAATCCATCACCTCACTACTTTGGCATCTATTGGTATGCACTTTCGCTCAAATTTGTTTCTTATCAAATAAGTTTTACCGGTATAAATAAATTTCCAATAATCATAGTCGCACTGCTTTGGAAGACACAACCACGATATCAAGAAAAATATTTATATCCGTATTGACGAGACAGACCCATTAGTGTACAATACACTCACAAAACATAAAGCTTTATTATGGAAATTTTATAAATACGGTCAAACAACCAAAATAATTTGTCCAATCAATTAATTCTCAAGCATGTGTAAAATAAATTGAATTAAATATCAAATATTTAAGGCATGAAAAATTATTTTGGATGTGGGATCAGACGCTCTGATACCATTTTGTTGGAGTATGCGCAGTGGAAGGGCGCAATGGATTAATTTGTAATTTGGAATAATGAGTTAAATTAGTTTATTGTATTTGGGCTTAATGGGCTTGGTTGGGCCAAGTTTGATTTATGATAATTGGTTGGATCCAATTGGGCCTAAAACCATTTCCATAAAGTCCAAATATGATAATTGGGCCTTTAAAATTTTAATTGGGCCTAATGGGCCTAGATTGATTTTTGGCATAGGGTGATTCCTAATTGTGCCTTGGCATCTTGGGTTTGACCTATAATTGAAAAAGCACATGCCTTAAGAATTAATTGAAAGCCCATTGGACTTTAATTGAATAGTATTGGATACTAATTGGGCCTTTGAGACCCGTTAAGATTGGATTTGGAATCCAAGTCTAAAAGGCACTATTGAAAGTGTAATTATTTAATTTGGAATTAAATATGAATTAGTATTGAATATAATTTAAATTGGATTTAAAATGTAGTTCGATATAATTCAAGAATACGTACTTTGAGTATTTATTCTTAAACGGGTAGGACTCGCGCAAATCAAATCGTTGTTTCAACATTGGATGGTCACTAATCAAAGATTAATTAATTGGATTAGATTGATTGATAACATGCTTTGTGTGAATACTTGGATGTATGAATGAATAATGTATATCAGATGGATATTAAAATGGTGAGGGCAATTTTGGAAATTATTGTAATAAATTTAGAATTTATTAAATTGGATATGCATGTCCAGCCTATTATCTCCGTATCTCATTGTATTTCTCTTCTCATCAATTCCCCTCAATGTAAATGAGGTTTCTTTAGAAGTATTTTGTAATTGGGTAGAAGTATGAATAGTGCTAGCGGGAGAGAGGAAAGGGAGAGATTTGTTCTAAGAATAAAGTTTGTTGTATATCCATCCGAATATCATTATTATTTTATTCACGCCTTATTATGCTTTTAGAATGCATGCTTAAGGGTGTATGATGAGACCTAATTAAAGATAATAAATTGGTAGCCAAATCGCAACAAAAACCCTCATTTTATATTAAGCGTTTTTCCTTCCATTGAGTGATTCTATCTCAAGATCCAAGATGGTCATTGGTTTGTTAGCCAAAGTCAAGACCTTGTCCATCGCTGATGTTTTTGAATCATGGAGGCTTTATACCATATCGTACGCCTTGGGCAAGTTGTGATTTGTTGGCCAAAGTCAAGGTCACTTCTTGTTCTTCGGCCTCGATTACGAAGCTTTCCCACTGTCAATGGTCACGTTTGACTGGTTTCATTAAGCTTGTTGAGCCAAAGCCAAGACTTAGTTGATTCAGAGGAAAAAAGTTAGGGAATATATCGGATATATTGTCATATATTGGATATATGTTTCGGACTTGGAGGTCCACCTACTGGATCTAGGAATTGGATGGGATCCAATTGATCTTAGAGATCTACCTAGTTAAGTTTCATACAACTTGTTGGCCAAAGTCAAGGTTGTATGTTATTTAACGGGATCCTAGCCTACTAGGAAACTAGGTTTCCCGAGTACTCCACAGAGGGTTAGAGGCTCGCCGAAAAATAGTGGGAGGTAATTATTAAATTTGAAATTTCTTTTAGATACTTGCCAATATGCGCTCATTTCAATTTTCGTCATTAATTATTTATATATATATATATTAGTTGGACTAATATTCAAGTGTTATTTTAATTGAACAGTTGGACTGTGTTCAAACTATTTCATTTATAATTGATTATATAATTGGATTATAGTAATCAATATATTTGAATTTAACCAATCAAGTTGTAGTTAATTATATAGTTAGACTATAGTAATCATTACATTAGATTGTACCTGAAATCATTGATTGGATAGTTGGACTATAGCAATCAAGATAACTTGAAAGATTAGCGTAAAAAAAACATAATCCTAGGTGAAAATGTCTTTAACGGCATAATTTTCTAGAATGGGAAATGAATCTCAGGATAGTCCTGCGAGTTGAGAAGTTACTCTATTTAATAGAGAGACCTCTCGGGTCTGAGCCCGGAGTTGAGCAAATAGTAGAGCATGAGCTTTGGAAGACTTATCATGATGATACCTTTAGTGCTCAATCTGTTATGCTTGCCGCAATGACTCATTAATTTCTTCGTCAGAACTAAGGATTAGATCCTTAACCATGATGTTGAAATTGAAGGATCTTTATTTATCTATTCTTAGATCTTAGAAGTATTAATTGCAAGAGAAAAACTCTTGGAGAGTTAATGGCTATGCACAAAGAGACAGAGCCAGAGCTTGCAAAAGGGCAAGAAGTGCAAGACGCATCTTACTTCAACATCCTAGAAGGTCAAGGCTTGGCCGAAGGCTTCTAGGGATATGAAAAGGGGCAAAGGCAAAATCGTCACTGTCTTCTATGAAGACAAATGACATATCCCAAGATGTCTGCCTAGACTGTGGCAAACGGGGTCACTGGAAGTGTGACTGCCGTATGAACAAGGCAGACATGAAGGAAGTGAAGATGGACATGGATTCGGCTTCAGGTATGTTTTTTTATAAACATGTCCACTGCTGGTTTTAAAATTAGATTTTAGATATTGGATGTGGTACATAAATATAAGTACTGATGTGTGGAATTTACTGATTAGCAGGAGACTGGCTTCAGTTGATATCGAACTGGGAGTCAGAAATGGGACGAGAGTCGCTATTTTGGCCGTGGGAACCTAAGTTTAACCCGTTGCGGGTATGCCTTTATATTCTAGAACACTAAATGTTTTGTTTATAAAGATGATATTGAAATAAACACATTAGATGTGAATAACAATATTTATATTTAGAATATAAATGAATCTCAAACATATAATATGACAAACAAAAGCTCAAACTTTATAAATCTGATGAGACTTAAAAGTGGCATTATTATCTGGGACACATTAACAAGACTCGTATATCCACACTTTCAAAGAGTGGATACTAGGACAGACTTGATTCGAATTCAAATGATGTCTACGAATCTAGTTTATTAGGCAAAGTGCCTAAAACACCTTTTACTTGGTAAAAGTACAAGTGCCACCGATCTGTTAGCCCTCGTTCATAGTGACGTAAGTGGGCCCATGTCTAGCTAGGCTAGAGGTGGATATGAATACTTCATAACCCTTATGGATGTGGCATCACATTACGGTTATGTGTATCTTATAAAACACAAGTCAGTAACTTTTGAGTAATTCAAAGAGTTTTGTCACGAAGTAAGAAAACAGACCGGTAAAAGTATTAAAAACATTACGGTCAGACCATAGTGTAGAATACTTAAACATATGAGTTTCAAGATTACTTGAAAGAGTATGGTACTCTTTCAAAGTGGACTCCTCCCGGGATACCTCAATTTGACGGTGTGTCTGAATAGAGAGACCGAACTTTGTTGGACATGGTAAGGTTTATGATGAGTCGCTCTGAGCTACCAATTTCCTTATAGGGATATGCATTAAACAATGCAATACTTATTTTGAATAAGGTTCCATGTAAATCTGTTAGACATATTTCATATTAGATATGAACATGAATGAAACCGGGTTTCTCATTCCTGAAGATTTGGGATGCTGGGCATATAATTGAATGTTTGGATGATACCAAACTAGAACCGAAATGGGATAAGTGTCTATTTGTAGGTTGTCCTAAGGAAACCAAAGTATTATACTTATACAACTCACAAGAGAACAATGTAATTGTCGCTCTCCATGCGGTTTTCCTAAGAGGAATTCCTATATGCAGTGGTAAATGGGAGGAAAGTATAACTCGATAAAAATCGGAGTAATACTGTTCCAGGCACCGAGTCCTCACGGTACACTAACAGTTCATCAAGGATGAAACTGTACCAATAATCTTCAAATACGAAACCTTTTATCTTTTGCCATGATTAAATCCATTTGGATAGTGCTTGCTAATGCTGCATATTTCATTTATGAAATATGGCATAAGAATGTCAAAACCGTTTTCCTTAACGGAAACCTTTTGGAGGATGTTTACAACATCCTGACAGTTTTGTCATGCCAAAACATGCAAATAAGGTTTGGAAGTTAAATCGATCCATTTATGGGTTGAAGCAAGCATGGCGTTCTTGGAACCAACGTTTTGATGAGATCATAATGGTATATGATTTTATTCAAAATGAATATGATTCTTGTGTATATAAGAAGGTTAGTGGGAGCGCACTGACAATGAATGTCCTATAAGTTGATGATGTATTGCTTCTTAGCAATAACATTCCCATAATATAATCGGTGAAAGCTTGGCTTTCATTGAATTATCCATGGAATACCTGGGAGAAGCAGGCTTTATTCTAGGAATAAAAATCTACTGAGATAGATCTAGAAAGCTGCTGACAACTCTCTTAGAGTTCGTACGTTTTTTGAAATATATGTGACCTGATGTCTCATATGCTTTGAGCATATGTAGACGCTATAAGGCCAATCCAGGTGATGGTCACTGGATTGATCTAAAGAATATCCTTTAGTATCTTGGACGAACTAAGGATGCTTTCTTAATTTATGAAGAATGAGAACTTGAGGTGACTAGGTTCACCGCTGCAAGTTTCTAAACCGACAAAGACGACTCTAAGTCATAAAAGGGTACTTATTTAGTTTGAATAACGGAACAGTGAGCTGAAAATCTTCCAAGCAAGATACTGTTTCCGAATAAATAACAAAAGCAAGACATTGCTGTAGCTGAGGCAGCAAAAGAAGCATTTTGGATCTATATAATCCTAATTGGATTAGGTATAGTTCTGTTAGCAGCTGAGCTGGGCTAGAGCACAGGCTAAGGAATCACGGTACCATCAACGATCTAAGTATGTACTTCGACTATTTCATCTGATTCGTTAGTTCATACATCATAGCGATGTGATAATCGAATAAAACACATCAGATAATAACATTGCAAATCCGCTGACGAAAGCTATTTCTCAGCAGAAGTTTGAGCAAGCCATACATAGTTAAGATGTATGACACTTGAGTGATTGGCTATAGGCCAAGTGGGAGATTGTTGGACAATTATGACCCATATCATCACTATTTGTACATAACATGGTGTTGTTGTACAAATTAACTATGTGACAAAGGAAATTGCTCTTTTATCATTTGTAATTAGATTACCAAGATATATAAATGATAAAAGTCCATATGATTAGTATCGAATTAATAAAATATGAGACAATATTAATCCACTAAGGTTTAATCATTAAATATCCATAGTCATAGTATTATCGAGACTGGACATCGATAATGCAGAAATATACTAGTATTACACTTGTGCGTGTTATGGAAGCATCACGACATAGTTCTCATATATTTGGGTATTGGATACTCATGCAAGTGTAATATGAGGTTCTGATTACCGATGGTACGGAAACAGCTTTGCTTTGGATAGACCCTTCGGAATCCCATTGGTAGTATGACTATGTGTCTATGGGAATCCGAATCAGGGTGGGTGTATTTGGTCTTAACCTGAGACTTGCATCGCTAATACTTGCGACAATCTGTATAGTTTGTTTATGGTCGTCCGGGGCTTTAACAGGTTCTGTGTACACCTCTTCTGGGTATACTGAGAATCGTAGTGTATTGGGTATGATGTCAAGATGGAAGTATCACTTCATTCATATGGAGATGATGATCACGCATTATACGAAACTAGTACTCTTAAGTACTGCAGTCATTGGGATAATATGACTAGTGTAGGCACTGCATTTTTGCATATAAGTCCCTATGATGAGTCTCATTTGGAGACACTACCTTTTAAGTCACGGAGGTCACGGGAAACGGACATCAGAAAGGGAAATTCAGAATAAACAAGGTTCACTGTTTTCGTTCGTGCTGCGTTCGTGTATACGTTCGAACGCCAAACAGATTGTGGGCGTTCGTGCCGCGTTCGAGGAGGCGTTCGAATGGTGTCGATAATTCTGGTTTTGCTGCTAGCCTCACATTAAGCCCAATTCGCCCAAGCCTTGGCCCACACGCCCAAGCACTTAAAACACATATTTAACACATGGTGAAATCAAAAAACAAAAAATCACATACAAATTAAAATAAATATTAAAATCAATCAAATATTTTAACTCCCTATTAAGATATTCACCCACCAATTACACAAGATTCCTTCATTTCATAAACCAATCAAAACATCTCCCTTATTTACTTGATTCCCTTCCTTACCTAGAAACCCTCCTTTGCCTTAAAAGAACCATTCACTACCCTCCTCTAGGCTAGCTCATTCAACTCACACAACATCAAACAAAATCACAGAAAGACAAAGAAGTTCACGCATACTACAAAGAAATAACACAAAAATTCTCTTCATCTCCTTCCCCTAATCACCGAAAATCATACCTCCATTTAGCAACCTCGTATCACCAAAAAACAGCCCAAATAGTAGCCCTAAAACACGCATACAGCAGCCCTAAAAAAACTCGAAACAGTCCGTGGAAACACCAAAACAGTAACCTGAACAGTGAGTGGAAAATACAGAGGAAACAACAGCAAAACGGAGGCCAAACAGCAGCAAAAGATGGAGAACGACGACTCAAAATAGTAAGACAACGAACGAGAGCAGTGAACCAGTGAACCGGTAGAGTTGCGGAGCATCCACCCTTCCGACAATCGTGTACCGTACATCCGAGAGGTGATTTAAAAGGTTAGACCTGAGGGCACTTTTCTCATTAGTTTATATTCATCTTTTGATTGTTTAATGAATTCTATTCGCATGAGAGTCATTTTTGGATGCATGTTGTGGCTTGAATGAAATGGAAAATGTGTCGCCTCTTGTGGTATATAGGATGGAAACCCGGACATAAATTTCATAGCCGATTCCGAATGGACGGTAGTATGATATGTACTCGGGATACAACTCCACGTACCACTTGAGTAAACGACACACTCTTTTGTTTTATGTTGCTTCGGTTTATTTATTTTTCGTTATTTGAATTCTGCATGTTACTTTTTGTATGCATGATGTGATCGAGCGCATGGGCTTAGTAAGTGCGATGAAAGGTCCTCTAATTGAAGAGGTTAAAATCCTTTACCATGATGCTTTGCCGCGCCGATTAACGTATATTCGGTTGAATGTAAGATTTGTTCAATCGGGTACATGAAGTCAAAGGTTATTGTCTTTATTTTTATATGCATTGAGATAAGCGCATGGGCTTAGTAAGTGCGATGAAAGGTCCTCTAATTGAAGAGGTTAAAATCCTTCGCCACGATGCTTCGGCGCGCTTCGTATATCGCTATTTGCTTTTTTATGTATGTATTGCGTCAGATTTTGTGCATCAGGTCTGTTCCCATTCGAACGCGTTATCGAACACTATACGAACGCGAACCTTCTGTTTCCCGTTCGAACGCGTTTTACAAACGCTACTCAAACGCGCATGCATTTTGTTTCATCAGGTCTTGATCCGTTCGAACGCGTTATCGAACGCTACACGAACACGAACCTTCTGTTTCCCATTCGAACGCGTTTTACAAACGCTACTCGAACGCGCATGTATTTTGTATCATCAGGTCTGGTACCGTTCGAACGTGTTATCAAACGCTACATGAACGCGAACCTTCTATTTACCGTTCGAACGCGTTTACAAACGGTACACGAACACGCACACACTGAACTAAGTCTGTCTCATCATATTTCATGCACAACTGCCTTTTGGGTGATCTCCATTGCATTATGTAGCCAATCATATTATTTGTATTCCTGCATTTATCCATTCGATGTGTTCTTGGGATGATATTCAAGCATGATTAGGCTGTTAGCATGTTATTTGGTTAATATATTCATGAGATAGTACTCAAGCATGATTAGGTTGTTCTTAGTTTTCCCTATCATATGATTGAGAAATGTTCGTGAGATTGCCATGTGATGTTGCATGTTATGATGATTAATTTCATGCATGTGGATTTAGAAGCATGATACTCTTGGAAATAAGTGTTACTTAAGCCTGATTAAATTATTACACAAATCCTTTCATTACAAGTGACATAAGTAAGGGACCATTCTGAACCCAACGGTTTGAGGTCTTCCCTTGCGAGGGGTGAGTGCGGCCTTAAATCTCATTTTCCCGGTTCACATCGGGTGGCGACTCCATTATTCTCCGGTTTAGTCCCCTGTGGCTACTCCATACTCCCAACCGGGCCGCGAGCCCGGGACAGCATGCGTCGCCCCAGATCCTGTGTCCCACAGTCTGGCGACTCCACTGGGGACAGAGAATCGGCCCCGAAATATTGTCTTGTAATGTTTGGATTTATGTTCTAATTGACCGTGTCTATAGTGGATAAATTGGGGGGTTTAATCAAAGGCATTTTGAGGCTAGGTAATTGTTTGGTGTCTTCCTTCATTCACTACCTTTCTAGAAGGAAAAGCTGTGAAGGCACCTATATAGCCATCTACCCGTAGCCTATTGTGATGGACTAATTTGGAGGACTCGTTGTTTATTCCTGTCACCAAGCGATAAGAGCCTAAGAGGCTAGGGTACTTAAGAGAGCCTCGCTCCACCCTCCCTCTGGGGAATCTACAACGGGAAATCCATTTGACAGTCAGTCACACACCATAGCTCACGCATTACCTTAGTGTATAAAAAAGGGTACGCTCACTTGGTCGCTCGAATCCTTGATTGGGGAGACCTAGTTGTAGGCCATCCTTCGCCGATGAGAGCCTTTGTCTACACTCTTGTGAACCCACCCATAGACCGAGGTTGTATGGTTAAAGTAACAATTATTTCCTTGAGTATGTGCTTGTGGACCATCCTCATTTGGATGCAGTTGGACCATTGTCAGAAATGCGGACTTGCTGGGCCAATTAAACTGGGGCGAGTTCATACCTTATGACCATTAGGCCCAAAGCTTCTGAAATGTTGATGGGCCATTCTGTAGAAATCATTGTTTTATGTTTACATCATCTTTCTTTTATGCTTTTGTTTGGGAACATCGTCTTTTGGATCCATTTGGACCATTTGTCATGAGATATGGGCTTGTTGGGCCATTTAAACTGAAACAAGAACGTATTTTATGACGATTGGGCCAAGGGCTTCTAAGTGTTGATGGGCCACTTTGTGCTTGTGTTCGGAACATTACCATTTGGATTTAGTTGGGCTCCTTGCCATGAGATGTGAACTTGTTGGGCCATTTAAACTTGGACGAGTTCATTTCTATGACAGTTAGCCCAGAAGCTTCTAAAATGATAACGGGCCGATTTGTTTGAAAATTTTAGTTGATTTAGTATGTTATATATGTTACATGCATCTCATGCACCCCATGCATACATACATCATGTTAACCCTTGTGTTCTGAAAGTCATCATAGATTCCCGTTGGGTTAGGGAAAAAGGAAGACTCACCAAAATACTGGGAACAGACATGAGTGAATCAGATATTGAGGTATCCCGTATGGATCAGTTGGAAAACGGTCTCGCCAAGGTCACCGAATAGTTGCAAGTCATGACCACTGCCATGGCAAATATGGCTGTGCCCCGTGCTGGGGGAAATTCTGAGAATGTGAGGCGCGAGGAGCCTCCGAATGGGTTGGGGGATGATATCCCCATTTTTGATGATGACATGACAGAGCATGCAACAGGCAGAGTGATTGGGTCTCAGGCAGAATTTCAGAAGCTTCGGGATCAGGTTGAGTCAGTTACCCGTAAGATGAAGGGTAAGGACGAGAATTACTAGACTATGAGGCGATGGCTTTTGAGGCACAGTTGCCTGCTCAGTTCAAGATGCTGGATATGGCCAAGTTCAACGGGAATGGGGATCCGAGGGTCCACCTCCGACAATATGTGTCAGTTATGAGTTCAGTGGGCCTAACACAGTGCCAAGCTCATAAGATGTTTGGGATGTCACTTGAGGGGGCACCCGTAGTGTGGTACCATAGCCTTGAAAGAAAGGTTAAGGAGGATTGGAGGGAATTGGCAGATGTATTCCTGAAACAGTATGTTACAGACTTAGAGATTGATTTGTCACTTCGTGATTTGGAGAACACTAAGCAGAAGCCAGAAGAAAGCTTCAAGGAGTATGTAGACCGCTGGAGAAGCCAGCTTCTGAAAATGCAGACTCGGCCCTCTGAGAAGGACCAGATTAAAATGATCATCAAGGGCACTAAGCCCTCGATCTATGGCAAGTTGAGGAGGATGACTTCAATGATTGCGGATTTCCGATAGTTGAGGGAAACTGTCATGGATATTGAGGAAGAAGAGGCTGAAAACAGAAAGTTTTATGGCCAGAATATAAGGAATTTTGGAGGGCATTTTGAGACCAAGCCCGTTACTGCCGAGATTACTGCTATTAAGAATAGGCGCTTTTCTAACTTGGTTATACCCTTGTCCAAAGTGCTTGAGAAGCTGACCAGGCAAGGACTCTTAAAACTCTTGGAACCTAGACCACTCTCAAATCCTCCCCCACCAAGCCTCAATATGAACCGCTACTGCCACTTCCACCAACAACCTGGCCATGACACCAATAGTTTGTTTGATCCTGCATTTTTGATATAGACATTTATTTTGTCTGTTTGCTCGAACCTTTTTCTAATGATAATAAAGACGTTCATTTCCCGTACTCGCTTGAATATGCAACATGAGTATATTTGACAAAAGCATTCAACCTTGGTATTATGATACATAACGATGCTTAGAACACGGGGAATCCTCGGAAGAAGCAAACAGAAAGATAAGATAGTC
The DNA here is from genome assembly GCA_019454045.1 of Zanthoxylum bungeanum. NCBI lineage: Eukaryota > Viridiplantae > Streptophyta > Magnoliopsida > Sapindales > Rutaceae > Zanthoxylum > Zanthoxylum bungeanum. Next base: position 626,981 of record SKCR01042829.1, read on the forward strand.
ATTCAGAAACTGGGAAATGGGGACAGTGAGGCTGTCAGACTTGGAAGGGAATGAGTTCACCGAGCCGATCAATGTTGATAGATTGAAGCTGTATTTTACCTGAGACCGGGCAGTCACCAAGAGAATTGGCAGAAGACCTAACCCGACGAGATGGGAACATTCACGCATACATGCATACACGTAACCCATTTTGCACCCTTTTGTGTTTGTTTTGTTTTGTGTTCACAAGTTTTGAAGAAGAAAAAGAGAAAGCGTCGAAGACAAGCCAATAAGGCATATCAAAAGCACAATATCAGAATCGAGTAATAATCCTGGGGCTGAGGCCCATATTGGTGTTGGATTTGGGTAGTAATCAGAGGGTTGAGGCCCACATTAGTATCAGTCTGGTGGCGAGGCTCACTTCAATACCAGTCTAGGGGCGAGGCCCACGTCAGTATCAGTTTGGGAATGAGTCCTAGGGCCGAGGCCCACATCCGTATCAGTTTGGGGATGAGTCCTGAGGGTCGAGGCCTACATCAGTATCAGCTAGGGGCAAGGCCCATATCAGTATCAGTGGGGGCGAGGCCCGCGTCAGTACCAGTTTGGGGGCGAAGCCCACATCAGTACCAGTTTGGGGTGAGGCCCACATCATTATCAACATCAGTTTTTCCGGATATGACACTCTGGGGGCAAGGCCCATATCATTATCAGAATCAGTCAAGCCAAGAATGGCACTCCAAGAATGGAAACACAGTTCGAGAATGAACAAGCCAAGAATGGCACTCCAAGAATTGAAACACAGTTCGAGAATGAACAAGCCGGGAATGGCACTCCAAGAATTGAAACACAGTTCGAGAATGAACAAGCCGGGAATGGCACTCCAAGAATGGAGCAAGGTTCGGGAATGGACCGCATCACAGTAACGGTTCGAGAATGGACCACCTTTCAATGAAACGGTCCGAGAATGGACCACCTCTCCTCAACTTGGTTCGAGAATGGACACCTCATCAGTATCAGTTTGGGGCAAGGCCCACATCAGTATCAGTTGAGGGCGAGGCCCACATCAGTACCATTTTAGGGTCGAGGACCCACTACATCATCAGTTCAAGGGCGAGGTCCCTATTGTCAGTGGTGTTGGGTCGAGGTGCCCAGGGTCGAGGTGGCCACTACATCATCAGTTCGAGGGTGAAGTCCCTATTGTCAGTGGTGTTGGGTCGAGGTGCCCCGTTGTCAGTTGCAGTTATTGGGATGTGTCTCAGGGTTGAGGCCCACTGCATCATCAGAACAGTTTTGCCAGGTACGGCGTGTGGACTATGTGAATTATGTGGACTACCGTGGACTATCTTGAAGTGTTGTGGATTATGTAGACGACCGAGGACTATCGTGAAATGTTATGGACTACTGTGGACTATCATGAAATGTTGTGGACTACCGTGGACTATCATGGATTATGTGGACTACCATGGACTATCGTGAAATATTGTGGACTACCGTGGACTATCATGAAGTATTGTGGAGTATTGTGGACTATGTGGACTACCGTGGACTTTGTGGACTATATGGGTTATGTGGACTACCGTGGACAATCGTGAAATATTGTGGATTACCGTGGACTATCTTGAAGTGTTGTGGATTATGTGGACTACCGTGGACTATCTTGAAGTGTTGTGGATTATGTGGACTACCGTGGACTATCATGAAGTATTGTGGAGTATTGTGGACTATATGGACTATCATGGATTATGTGGACTATATGGATTATGTGGACTACCGTGGATTATCGTGGACTATGTGGATTCTATGGATTATCGTGGACTAGTGTGGACTATTATGGACTACCGCGACACCCTAAGTACGGGGTTTAGCACGCCAAGAATGGCACGTCATCAAATTCAGGTCGAGGTAGCAGGTAAGTCATGAGGCAGCTGGCGAGCCAGGTAAATGAAAATGCATTGCATAACTTTGATAGGATTGTCACTGTTACACATTACACAAGTCCCATCAAAGTGGGGGCGACTGTAGGCACTGCATTTTTGCATATAAGTCCCTATGATGAGTCTCATTTGGAGACACTACCTTTTAAGTCACGGAGGTCACGGGAAACGGACATCGGAAAGGGAAATTCAGAATAAACAAGGTTCACTGTTTTCGTTCGTGCTACGTTCGTGTATACGTTCGAACGCCAAACAGATTGCGGGCGTTCATGCCACGTTCGAGGAGGCGTTCGAACTGTGTCGGTAATTCTGGTTTTGCTGCTAGCCTCACATTAAGCCCAATTCGCCCAAGCCTTGGCCCACACGCCCAAGCCCACTTAAAACACATATTTAATACATGGTGAAATCAAAACAAATCTAAAAATCACATACCAAATTAAAATAAATATTAAAATCAATCAAATATTTTAACTCCCAAATTAAGATATTCACCCACCAATTACACAAGATTCCTTCCTTTCAAAAACCAATCAAAACATCTCCCTTATTTACTTGATTCCCTTCCTTACCTAGAAACCCTAGCCTTTGCCTATAAAAAGAACCATTCACTACCCTCCTCTAGGCTAGCTCATACACACAACTCACACGAAAATCACAGCAAGAAACCCTAGAAGTTCACGCATACTACAAAGAAATAACACACTAATCACCGAAAATCATACCTCCATTTAGCAACCTCGTATCACCGAAAAATAGCCCAAATAGTAGCCCTAAAACACGCATACAGCAGCCCTAAAAACACTCAAAACAGTCCGTGGAAACACCAAAACAGTAACCTGAACAGTGAGTGGAAACTTCAGAGGAAACAGCAGCAAAACGGAGGCCAAACAGCAGCAAAAGATGGAGAACGACGACTCAAAACAGTAAGACAACGAACGAGAGCAGTGTGAACCAGTGAACCAGTAGAGTTGCGGAGCATCCACCCTTCCGACGATCGTGTACCGTACATCCGAGAGGTGATTTAAAAGGTTAGACCTGAGGGCACTTTTCTCATTAGTTTATATTCGTCTTTTGATTGTTATTGAATGTATTCGCATGAGAGTCGTTTATGGATGCATGTTGTGGCTTGAATGAAATGGAAAATGTGTCCCCTCTTGTGGTATATAGGATGGAAAACCCGGACATAAATTTCATAGCCGATTCCGAATGGACGGTAGTATGATCTATACTCGGGATACAACTCCACGTACCACTTGAGTAAACGGCACACTCTTTTGTTTTATGTTGCTTCGGTTTATTTATTTTTCGTTATTTGAATTATGCATGATACTTTTTGTATGCATGATGTGATCGAGCGCATGGGCTTAGTAAGTGCGATGAAAGGTCCTCTAATTGAAGAGGTTAAAATCCTTTACCATGATGCTTTGCCGCGCCGATTAACGTATATTCGGTTGAATGTAAGATTTGTTCAATCGGGTACATGAAGTCAAAGGTTATTGTCTTTATTTTTATATGCATTGAGATAAGCGCATGGGCTTAGTAAGTGCGATGAAAGGTCCTCTAATTGAAGAGGTTAAAATCCTTCGCCACGATGCTTCGCCGCGCTTCGTATATCGCTATTTTCTTTTTTATGTATGTATTGCATCACATTTTGTGCATCAGGTCTGTTCCCATTCGAACACGTTATCGAACGCTATACGAACGCGAACCTTCTGTTTCCCGTTCGAACGCGTTTTACAAACGCTACTCGAACGCGCATGCATTTTGTTTCATCAGGTCTGGATCCGTTCGAACGCGTTATCGAACGCTACACGAACACGAACCTTCTGTTTCCCATTCGAACGCGTTTTACAAACGCTACTCGAACGCGCATGTATTTTATATCATCAGGTCTGGTACCGTTCGAACACGTTATCAAACGCTACACAAACACGAACCTTCTATTTACCGTTCGAACGCGTTTACGAACGCTACACGAACACGCACACACTGATTTAAGTCTGTCTCATCATATTTCATGCACAACTGCCTTTTGGGTGATCTCCATTGCATTATGTAGCCAATCATATTATTTGTATTCCTGCATTTATCCATTCGATGTGTTCTTGGATGATATTCAAGCATGATTAGGCTGTTAGCATGTTATTTGGTTAATATATTCATGAGATAGTACTCAAGCATGATTAGGTTGTTCTTAGTTTTCCCTATCATATGATTGAGAAATGTTCGTGAGATTGCCATGTGATGTTGCATGTTATGATGATTAATTTCATGCATGTGGATTTAGAAGCATGATACTCTTGGAAATAAGTGTTACTTAGGCCTGATTAAATTATTACACAAATCCTTTCATTACAAGTGATATAAGTAAGGGATCATTCTGAACCCAACGGTTTGAGGTCTTCCCTTGCGAGGGGTGAGTGCGGCCTTAAATCTCATTTTCCCGGTTCACACCGGGTGGCGACTCCATTATTCTCTGGTTTAGTCCTCTGTGGCTACTCCGTACTCCCAATCGGGCCGCGAGCCCGGGACAGCATGCGTCGCCCCAGATCCTGTGTCCCACAACTAGGTTATGATTTTCCGATTATAGAGACTAGTTACCAGAGATCCGATATATGCTTCGTACGGGGCAGACAAAATTCCAGTCCTGGGCATAGCATGTGATATCGATACTGGATCACAATACATAATACTACGTATACTACGCCTGACAAAGATTATATATTCCTTTAAAGAATATATCTGGAGAATTGGGTAGGCACTGTGCTTTTTTAGAAGCCAATCATGTCTTGTAAATCGGTAAGAACGTGGTACATGGTATGCACGTATTCGGATAGTCCGATGACCGTATTTACTGCTGACAAATCCAGGGATCTCTTGGGTCGCCTCTCAAAGATTCACTGATGATGTTTGACTCGAACATAATTAATCTGGGATTAATTATGAGAGAGAGAGAGAGAGAAAAAAATTAATCTTGGATTAATTACGGCAATAAATTAATCTGGGATTAATTAAAAAAGAAAGAATTAATCTGGGATTAATTACGTCGAGAATTTATCTGGGATTAAATTCGTCGAGAAGAGAGAACTCGATTAATTTGGAATTAATTGGTAAAGTAAATTTAATAGTTAAATTAGATTTTACTATTTAATTTATTTATTTTGGATAAAATAATATATTGGATATATTAAATGAAATCGGATTTCAAAGCGGAATTAAATTGGATTTTAATTCTAGCGAAAGAATTAATTTAGAATTAATTCGCAAGTGACTTTCATAATAATTTTGCTAGGCATTATTATTTAATTAAGTCACTATGGCAAATTCGTTTAATTCGGAATTAAGTGAACCCGAGCCCAAGCAAAGTTGCGTGTTGGATTAGCCGACTTAAATTTGGAATTTAAAATTGGTGGGACCCACTTCACTTACATCACATGTTAGACATTTGATGGAAGTTGTTAGGCATAAAATAATGAGTTTGATTTGTTGAAAGATGGAATGGCTTTACCTATTCCAACACTCAAACTCACTATATATTAATTTGGTCCAGTTTAGAAGTGCAGATTTTTACTATTCACATCAACCATCTCTCTTCTCTTTCTCAAATGGGCGTGACATTCTCTTCTCTCCCATGATTTTTGCTTAAAAAATCTACATAGCTAGCATTTTAAGGAGTCAAAGGAAGGTGATAGGGAGACTCACCCGAGAGTTTGGAACTCGATCTCAAGCTCCGAAGCTTCCAACACATCCAACAAAGAAAGAAAAGTTTTGAACTCAATCCGATCAATGTGAGTATTCCGAAACTCCTTTGATTAATTCACACACAAATCACTCTTAGACGATCTTGGAATGTTCTAGGAACACTAACAGCAGAACCTTCTAGTTCCACTCTCTGTAGGTCTACTAGGATATCGAGACCACATGAGCGCTTGTATTTGATACAAGACAAGAGTCTCGATGTGCTTCTTGTTGAGAAGACTGATCCGTATACCTACAGAGAAGCAATGTTAGACATTGATTCCACTAAATGGCAGGAAGCCATGAATTCTGAAATGGACTCTATGCATCATAATCATGTTTGGGACTTGGTTTTGCTTTCTCATGGAATTGTTCCCGTATGTTGTAAATGGGTTTACAAAAGGAAGCGAGGGCCTGATGGGCATGTTAAAACCTTCAAAGCCCGACTGGTTGTTTAAGGTTACACTCAAAGGCCAGGTGTGGACTATGATGAAACATTTTCACCAGTAGCAATGCTAAATTCATTAGGATTTTATTGGCTATCGCTGCTTACCATGATTATGATATTTGGCAAATGTATGTCAAAACGGCTTTTCTTAATAAATTTCTTGATGAAGAAATCTATATGGAACAGCTGGAGGGTTTTGTCTCCAGCCAAAATTCTGGCATGGTATGTAAGCTTAAGAAGTCCATTTATGGATTGAAACAAGCTTCGCGGAGTTGGAATCTTCATTTTGATGAGGTATCAGATTGTCTATTTTTCTCAAAAACGAAGAAGAACCTTGTGTTTATAAGAAGGTTAGTATGAGTATGATCGTGTTTTTAGTGCTTTATGTTGACGACATCCTGATCATTGGAAATGATCTTGGAATGATACAGGGTGTTAAAGCATACCTTTGTAAAAACTTCTCCATGAAAGACTTGGGTGGAACTTCCTATATACTTAGTATAAAACTCTATAGAGATAGAGAAAGGAAGCTGATTGGGTTATCCCAATCTTTGTACATAGATAAGATCCTACAAAGGTAAAATTTTAGTAATTGTAAAGTTGCTAATATACCTTTTCGACATGACATTCATCTTTCGAAGAAGATGTGTCCTCAGACAGAAGATGAAAATGATAGAATGTCTATTCAACCTTATGCATCATGTTTAGGAAGCATTATGTATGCCATGTTATGTACGAGACCTGATATTAGCCATGCAGTAAGCGTTACTAGCAGATATCAGTCAAATCCAGTAAAGACCATTGGATGGCAGTTAAACATATCCTAAAGTATCTACAAGGTACTAATGATAAGTTTCTTATTTATGGAGAATGTGATTTACAGATAAAATTATATACAGATTCTGACTTTCAATCAGATACTGATGATAGAAAGTCTACTTTAGGTTTTGTATTAACTCTTAATAATGCTGCAGTCAGTTGGAAATGTTCCAAACAAGAATCAACAGCTGATTCCACCACTGAGGCGGAATATATTGTGGTATCAGATACTACAAAGGAAGCTGTATGGATTAGAAAATTTATCATCGAATTAGGAGTTGACCCAAGCATCGAGGATTCGATCCCGTTGTTTTGTGATAATAGTGGTACCGTTGCACAAGCAAAAGAACCCAGAGCACATCGGAAATCGAAAAATGTTGAATGAAAGTACCACATTATTCGTGAGATCATCACTCAATGAGATGTTGCCATATCAAGATATCTGGAGAGGACAACATAGTAGACCCGCTTACGAAGGCCTTGCCTCTGAGACTATATGATAGACATGTAGAGGCGATGAGTATTAGATACCATCAAATTTGGCACTATAGCAAGTGGGAGAAAATGTTGGAGTTGGTGCTCGGCACACCAAATTTTGTTATTTTTTTTGTAAATAAAATGTACAATTTATTTTATTATAAATAAAATTAAGTAATTTTCATCAATATAATCTTATATATATGGTAAAGGCGTAAATGGCCGTAGAATGAATAGTTGTGACATAATTACAAAAGCGCCGCAATTGTTACTGCGAAATGTCACAATACAATTAATTCTTTAATTGTTCCTAGTCAAGGTTTACGTATTTGGTCAGTTAGTAAACCCGTGAGACCAGTACGTGTTGTATATTAGAATTGTTCTATTGGTTTATCTAAGTAGACCATGAGTCTTGGGAGACTCATATAAACATGTAGGTATTTATTGGATAAATACTGAATGACTCATTTAAAGATTCATGATAGATGGTACACCAACGTCAATAGGAATCTTTACGAGTCGAATAGCATATTAGCTCCTTTGACTTGAGATACCACTATGGATATGTGTGATATCCTTCATACTTTGATGACAATCACATCAACGATCTTTTAAGATCAGACCTCCGCATGTTCGTTGGGTATGGACTAATACTCACGATATCATGTGATGTATCCAGAGAGGATCTGTTAGTCCAATGTACGGGATTTAGGTGTCCAATTTATGATTCTTTGAAATCTTTGGCCGAGGTATGATTCGGAAACGAGTTTCGAATATTTATTGAAGAATCATAATTATGTCGCGACACATGAATGTTCAAAGTAGAGATTTGAAGTTTAATCTATATCTCCGGAACAATTCGGATAACCTATGACAGAGGGATTATATATATGCGATGACTTCGACTTGGATGGTTCAACTTGATTATATGTGGTCGTCGTAATTTATAAGTGGACAAATTACGAACATGGAAATGATTTCCATGACAGATAAACTTGAACCTAGAGAGTCTCACAATATAAAGTGTACTCGTTGAGCACTTGGGCAATTAATTATGGATAATTCGGATTATTCATAATATACACATGCATATTAAATAATGTGTATTTGTATACGATACATAATTTAGATTAGATACACATTATTAACCTATTGAATTTTTTCACTTGTTTTATAATTATTACTAATTAATTAATTGTTAATTAATTATTATTAATAATAAAATGGAAGAATATTCTTGGAATATTTTTCCATGTATTTATTTTATCTTTTTGTTAATAACAAAATGAACTAATTAATTGGTTAATTTATTTATTTTAATTAAAGAATATTACATTGAATATTCTTTACTTTTGGAAATTTGTGATTTTCCAAAACATGTGATTTCAACACATGGATTTTGATTAACAAAAATCAAATAAATACAATTTTTATAAGATAAAATTTGTGACAAAATAATTGGGCCAATTGTTAAAGCAAGTTTGACAAAAATTTCTAGAAAATTCGGCCAACATAAGATTTGGATATAAAAATGGAACTTGTTTCATTTTACAATCTCTAACCACTTTCTCATGGGTTGAGAAAATAAAGAAAAATGGAATCAGGGTTTTAATTAAGTTGATCAACATCAAAGGTGAAGAAATTTGAAATTTGGTGCTTGGAATTAAGGTAATTTAAAGTTTCCAATTTCTAATTTCTTGATTTTTTTTTTAAGCATGAAAATATATATTTTATATGTATTTTATATGTCTTAAATTTATATGTATCTTGCATATGTATATGAACTAAATTTTGATGTTTATTGCTTAGGAAACCTTAATTAGTTTCTTTATTTAGCATGTGTAAATAGATTAATTAGTGAATTAATCTACAAAATTAAAATTGTCATTCTAGATTGATGTTACAACTCTAATATTGCCTAGAATTATTCTTTAGGCTTTATGTTGTGGTGATTTAATTTGGTGTAAATTAATTGGATTAATTTTGTGAATAACTTGAATTTTGGCATGAAAATTGGAGAAAATAATAAACTGGATCAGATCTGATTTGGTCTCTTAAAACAAAATATTTTTCATGGAAAAGTATGTTATTTGGATGCTTTTGGATGTTTATTGGGTGGTGGATAAATTCTTGGAATTGTTCCAGGGTGAAAACCCGAGAGAAAACGGTGAAATTTGCGTCGAAATAGGCTCATTGAGTCGAACTGGGCGAAATTCGCGTCGAAATAGCCTGAGGCTGGCCGAACACTGCCCAAGTGAATGGGTTGCCTCGGCTCGGCTGTTGGTCAACCGGTTTGAATATTTACCAGTTACGTGTAGCTTTGTCGAAAAAAAATTTTGTAAAATAATTCGTCGTGTTATGAAATATATTATGTTATTAAATGTTAATAAATAATATATTTAAACTTATTTGGGTGAATTAAAAATATTTGGTATTAACTAATTCGCTCGGAAAATTTTAAAATGTTTAAAAACTATTTTCGCCATCCACCACGCCCTTCCGCTGCGTATACTCCAACACTAGGTAAGTTTGAAATAATTACTTTCAGATTTATTAAAATTACTTTTAGATTTACTAGGTAAGTTTGAACTTATCTATGCTATGTTCTTCATTAGTGAGTTTTTCATTAGTGACACATATGGTGATGAATTATGTATTGGATGCATGATGACATAGCTTGAAGTTGAAAGAAGGCAAATAGATTGTGTTAGGATGCTTTGGAAGTATAAACAAAATATGCTTGTTAATAAGGTCAAAGATGTTCTTGTTGGACATGAAACAATTAATAAGAGTTTGTAACTCTAGATTAAAGCTTAGAGTTATGGCTACCATTCTAGAATCATTTGACCACCTTTGGGTGAACTATAATTATTCATGAGATATTTCATAGTGGGATTCTAAATTGGTTTGTGTTTTGATTTAAACTAATGCATATATGTATTTAGAATACATGTACGTTAGTTTTATAACATGTGTTGTGGTTGGTTTTGATGTTAAATTTGGTTTGAAGGTGTATTGAAATGATAGAAGAAAATTGGAAGTGTTTAGGATTGGTTTGAAGTTAAAAAATACTTAGTGCCTAAGGGAGCGTCACGACACTGACCTTCCAGCGTCGCGACACTAAGCATTAGACCTCCCAGCGTCGCGACTCTCACCCTTGCACATCACGATGTCGGAACGTTTTAGCTCTCGTAGTTGCTCTCGCACTTTGGAGCGTCTCGACTCCCATGACTCCGCGTCGCGACTCTGAGGGATGATGAACACTAAAACTTTATTTTCTCAGTTGCGGAGTTTCCGGACTCCAATTTGGTCCCTGTTATTTCCTACGGACTCGTATCGGAATGTAGTTTTCATTAAAATATTTTAAAATACACATATCCCTGATATCCTTGGGTTAGACCCACTTTCGCTGCGCAGGTACTGTTCCGACCCTAAGGGTTCCACTCATGCCCCAACATACACTTTATATTGTGCGACTCTCTAAGTTTACGTTTTTCCATCAAAAAATCTTATTTCGTATCCATATTTCACCCAATCGTAAATTATGACGACCATAGATAATCTCGCAAACTATGCAAGTTGAGGTCATTGCATACACATAATCCCTTCATCACAGGTTATCGATATTATACCGGGGATATAGATAAGAACGTCAAATCTCTACGGTATTGTTGGAGATTATCTAGGTCCCAATGATCATAAATCAAGCATGAACTTGTGTGAATAACATCGAGGAAGTAGGGGAATACTTACACCGATCGGTGAGCGACGCGGCAACGAACAAAAATTTCAGATTCTGCTCACTGTTTTGGCGTTGGCAGTGCAGTCCACTGTCGTCACTGGTTCGGCAGTCCACTGCTTGCAGTCCACTATTTTCAGTTTTGATCACCAAGAATTGGAGCTCCAAGCTTTGTCGTGGTGATTCCCGGCTCATTGGTGGACTTCCCTATCACCTTCGCGTGTCTCGTAGTGTGCTAGCACTTGCGATTTTTGCCACAAAAATCCAACTCTTCCTTCCCTTTCTTTCCATCATTCGGCAGTTCACTACCTCACACAACAGAAGAAAATGCAGCCCTCCAAAGGCGTGAGAGAGAAGGAGAAAATGGAGAGAGAGAAGAAAATAAAAGTGTTAATTGAATTTTGGTATTTGATTTTACAAACATATACCAAACATTTTGGCTTTGGAAAAGTCAAACAATCAAAGCCATAAATGCCCACAACAACCACATCAATCAATCAATCCAATCAATTGTCACATCACTCAAAGTGACATGATTTGACGCTTGATGTGATGCTAGATGCGACTACCGATTTGACGCTTGATTTGACTTACGTGCCACATTCGAATGCGAAATGCGAATGCGCTCGCAAATAATCCCTGGCTCGGGTTTGCTAATTCCAAATTAACAAATTTTCCGTTGCGTCGTAATTAAATGATTACGCCTAGCGAAGTCACTATTCACGTCGCTAACGAATTTATTCTAAATTAATTCGTTCGCCCGAATTAAAATCTAATTTTAATTCCGCGTCGAAATCCAATTTCGTTTAATATATCAAATATATTAATTTATCGATTAATTCCAAATTAATCGTTCTCTATCTAAATGATATTTTATCCCAGATAAAATATTTCCGCAATTAATCCCAGATTAATTTTCTCTCTCATCTTACTAATCCCAGATTAATTAAGAGTGCGAGTCATACATCATCGGTGAATCTTTGGGAAGCGACCCATGAGATCCCCGGATATGTTGGCAGTAAATTCGGTCGTCGGACTATCCAAACACGTAAGTACCTCGTACTACGTTTATACTGATTTACAAGACAAGGTTGGCCTCTAGCAAAGCGCCATGCCTACCCAATTCTCCGGAAATATCCTTACAGGAATATAAAGGATCTGTATCAGGCGTAGTATACGTAGTATTGCGTATTTTTGTCCATTATCAGATGATCACATGCAAGGCCTGGGGCTGGTACAGTGTCTGCCCCATACGAAGCATATATCAGATTATAAGCAACTAGTCTCTTTAATATCGGATAATCATGACCAAGTCATATTATCTCGACGGTTGCAACCTTATTTAGAGAACCAGTTCTGTATCCATGCGCGATCATCAACTCCATATGACTGGAGTGACACTTCCGTCTTGACATCACACCCAACACACTACGATTCTCAATATACCCAGCATCGGCGTACACAGAGCCTGTTAAAGCCCTGGACGACCTCAACCAAAGTATATTGATTGTCGCAAGTATTAGCGGTGCTAGTCTCAGGTTAAGACCAAATACACATACCCTGATTTCAGATTTCCATAGACACATAGTCATACTACCAATGGAATTCCTAGGGGGTCTTATCCAGAGCGAAGCTGTTTCCCGTACCATCAGAGAAACATAACCTCCTATTACACTTGCATGAGTATCCTATACCCAAATATATGAGAACTATGCTGTTGTGCCCTCACAACGTGCACAAGTGTAATACTAGTCTTTTACGCATTCATCGATGTCCTATCTCGATAATGCTCTGACTAGGGATATTTAATGATTTATCCTACGTGGACTGATACTGTCTCATATCATTCTCCGTCCAGGAACAAATCACAATGACCTCTCATCATTTATACATCTAGGTGATCTAATCACAAATGATAAGAGTGCAATCTCCTTTGTCACATAGTTAATTTGTACAACAACACTGTGATTTGTACAAATAGTGACGCTATGGGTCATAATCTGGTTTTGTTGCTAGCCTCACACCCCAGCCCAATTAGCCCACCAAAGCCCATAAAACACATCACAATTAATAAAACACATTTAAAACACATGGGAAATTAAATTAAATATTAATTATATAATGTAATTGAATTAAATAAAATAATTAAACCATTTGCCAATTAAATAAAACATAAAATATAATCATACATAATTAAGACAAATCAAATATATTAACATCCAAACTTAACAAATATCATGCTTAATTAAAATCAATCATAAAAAATTAAATATTTGGTATTCCTAATCTAGCCAAGATTTTTCCCCCCTCAATCTAATCCTTCCCTTGTTGAATACCAAATCAAATCCTCATTTTAAATGCCAAAATCCCTTCCTTGTGAGACAAGGAGTATCCCTAACCTTTCTCTATATAAACAACCCCTAACCAAGACATGCACTCCCCTAGCTCATACACACAACTCACACGAAAATCACAGCAAGAAACCCTAGAAGTTCATGCATACTACAAAGAAATAACCCAAAAATTCTCCTCATCTCCTTCCCCTAATCACCGAAAATCATACCTCCATTTAGCAACCTCGTATCACCGAAAAACAGCCCATACAGCAGCCCTAAAACATGCATACAGCAGCCATAAAAACACATAAACAGCAGCCCTAAAAACACACAAATAGCAGCCCTCCACCACCGAAAATTACAACCAAAAACCGAACTGCAGTAACATAAAAACTGCACTTATAATCCTTGAAATAAACACACCAAACTGCACCAAAAACCCCAAAAATAGCAGCCATGTACGCCAAAACAGTGACCTGAACAATGAGTGGAAAATACAGAGGAAACAGCAGCAAAACGGAGGCCAAACAGCAGCAAAAGATGGAGAACGATGACTCAAAACAGTAAGACAATGAACGAGAGCAGTGAACCAGTGAACCGAAAGAGTTGCGGAGCATCCACCCTTCCGACGATCGTGTACCGTACATCCGAGAGGTGATTTAAAAGGTTAGACCTGAGGGCACTTTTCTCATTAGTTTATATTCGTCTTTTGATTGTTTTTTGAATTCTATTCGCATGAGAGTCGTTTGTGGATGCATGTTGTGGCTTGAATGAAATGGAAAATGTGTCGCCTCTTGTGGTATATAGGATGGAAACCCGGACATAAATTTCATAGCCGATTCCGAATGGACGGTAGTATGATCTGTACTCTGTATACAACTCCACGTACCACTTGAGTAAACGGCACACTCTTTTATTTTATGTTGCTTCGGTTTATTTATTTTTCGTTATTTGAATTCCGCATGTTACTTTTGTATGTATGATACAATCGAGCGCATGGGCTTAGTAAGTCAGATTAAAGGTCCCCTATTTGGAGGGGTTAAAATCCTTTACCACAATGTTTTGCCGCGCCGGTTGATGTGTGTTCGGTTGGATATAAGATATGTGCAATCGGGCATACTAAGTTTGATGTGATTGCCTTTATTTTTTTATGTATGATACAATCGAGCGCATGGGCTTAGTAAATCGAATTAAAGGTCCCCTATTTGGAGGGGTTAAAATCCTTTACCACGATGCTTTGCCACGCCGGTTGATGTGTGTTCGGTTGAATGTAAGATATGTTCAATCGGGCATACCAAGTTTAATGTGATTGCCTTTATCTTTGTATGCATGATACGATCGAGTGCATGAGCTTAGTATGTCGGATTAAAGGTCCCCTATTTGGAGGGGTTAAAATCCTTTACCACGATGCTTTGCCGCGCCGGTTGGTGTATATTCGATTGGATGTGAAATGAGTTCAATCGGATACGTGAGGTCCCACATTGTGGATTTGTTGGTCTATGAATGTGTTGCATGCATCAGGTCTGGTTCCGTTCGAACGCGTTCTCGAACGCCACAGGAACGTGAACCTTCTATTTACCGTTCGAACGCGTTCTCGAACGCTACGCGAACGCGCACGCATTTTCTTAGTTTCATCATGCATCATGTCTGGTTCCGTTCGAACGCGTTCTCAAATGCTATATGAACGTGAACCTTCTGTTTACCGTTCGAACGCGTTATCAAACGCTACGCGAATGCGCACGCATCTTCTTAGTGTTTCATACATAAGGTCTGGCTCCGTTCGAACACGTTCTCAAACGCTATACGAACGTGAACCTTCTGTTTACCATTCGAACGCGTTATTGAACGCTAAACGAACGCGCACCCACTGAACTGAGTTATTTTCATCAGATTTCATACATAATTGTCCCTAGTAGCTATTCCTTCATATGATAAGTCTGATTGTTTCTATGCATTATGCAAGATTTTGTAGGTGTCGTTCATCTGTATTCCCCACATGTATGAGTATAATGTGTTTATTAACTTGTATGCTTGCCGTATGTTAATCTTTGTGTATGCAAATTGAGACATAGATCACATACTAATAGGCTGTAGGCAAATTCTGATATGTGTTACATGTAAATTTAGATGAACTTGTTGATGTATGCACGTGAATTTAGAAGCATGATACTCTTGGAAATAAGTGTTACTTAAACTTGATTAAATTATTACATAAATCCTTTCATTACAAGTGACATAAGTAAGGGACCATTCCGAACCCAACGGTTTGAGGTCTTCCCTTGCGAGGGGTGAGTGCGGCCTTAAATCTCATTTTCCTGGTTCACACCAGGTGGTGACTCCATTATTCTCCGGTTTAGTCCCCCGGACTATTCCGTACTCCCAACCAGGCCGCGAGCCTGGAACAGCATGCGTCGCTCCAGTTCCTGTGTCCCACAGGTATACCTCAAAAGATAGACATCTTTATGAGGTGAGATCAGAAACCCATACCCCAGGTGGTTTTCTGACTCTCTCCGACATACGCAGTTCTTGTGTATACGAAGATTACTGGTATAGTTTCATCATTGATGAACTATTTATGTTCCATTAAGGATTCGGTGCCTGAAACATTATCACTCCGATTTTTCATCGAGTTATACTATCCTCCCACTTACCACTGCATATCGGTATTCCTCTTAGGAAAACCACATGGTGAGCAACAATATAATTGTTCTCAGGTGAGATGTATAAGTACAATACTTATGGTATCCCTAAGATAACCTACAATTGGCACGAAATCTGTCAAACAGATTTTTATGGAACCTTATTCTAAATAAGTTCTGCACTGTTAATGCTTATCCGTTGAAGGAAATGGTAACTCAGAGCGACTCATGATTAACCTTATCATGTCCAACAAAATTCGGTTTATCCGTTCGGACACACCGTCACATTGACGTGTTCCGGGTGGAGTCCTCATTTGAAAGAATACTATACTCTTTCTAGTATATTAGAAACTTATTGCTTAAGTATTTTCCATTACGGTCTTACTGTGACGGTATAATACTATAGCCGATCTGTTTGTCTATTTCGTGTCGAAACTCTAAAGTTTTCGATTTGTGTTCTTCAAAAGAAACACATAACCATAACGCGATGCCATATCCGTAAAGGTCACGAAATATTCATATCCACATCTAGCCTAGCTAGACATGGGCCCACTTGCTTCACTTTGAACTAGGGCTAACAGGTCGGTGGAATTTGCACTTTTACCAAGTAAAGGTGTTTTAGGCACTTTGCCCAATAAACTAGATTCGTAGACTTTATCTGAATGGAATCAAATTAGTCCGAGTACCCACTTTTCAAAAGTGTGGATATACGATTCTTGTTTAATTGTGTCCCAGACAACAATGCCACAATTAGTTTCTTCTGATCAAATCAGTTTGAGCTATTTGTTTGTCATTATATACGTTTGAGATTTATTTATATTCAAAATATAAATTCTGTTATTCACATCTAATGTGTTTATCTCAATATCATCTTTATATAATGAAACACTTTAGTGTTCTAGAATATAAAGGTTCACCCGCAGCGGGTTAAACACTGATATAAAGATAATGTTTCTAGTCAAACTATATACACTATAACAGTTTCCTAATCATGTTCATAGCAGATTCTGAACATCAGTATATATTTATGTACCACACTAAGTATTTAAAATCCAATTTCAATATTAGTAATGAACATAATCTTTGACAAACATATTTGAAGTCAGAGCCTTGCTCGTTCTTCAATTCCTTCATGTCTGCTTTGTCCAAACGGCAGTCACGCTTCCGCGATCCCGTTTGCCACAATTTAGGCAGACATTTTGGGATATGTCATTTATCTTCCCAGAAGATTATAATGATTTTGCCTTTGCCCTTTTTAACACTCCAGAAGCCTTTGGCCAAGCCTTGGCCTTCTAGAATATCGAAGTAAGGTGCGCCTTGCGCTACTTGCCTAATTGCAAACTTTGACTTTGTCTCCTTGAGAATAGTCATTAACTCTCCAAGAGTTATTATTGCAATTTTAGTACTTCTGAAATCTAAGCATAGATTTATGAAGATCCTTCAATTTCATCATCATACTTTAAGGATCTAATCCTTAGTTCTGATTCAGAAATTAAGGAGTCTACTGTGACAAGCTTAATGGATTAAGCACTAAAGTTATCATTACATAAATCTTCCAAAGATTATGCTCGACTGTTTGCTTAACTCCAGGCTTAGGCCTAATATGTTATTTTATCAAATAAAATAACTTATTATTTTTCCAGGACCATCCTGAAATTATTCCCAATTTGAAAATTAAACCATTTAAATACATTTTCCCTAGGATTATGTTTTAAATGTCAATCTTTCAATTTTATCTTGATTCTAATAGTCCAACTATTTAATCAACGATATCGGTACTATTTATTATAATGATTACAATAGTTCAACTATTTAATCAACTATAATTTAATAGATTAAAATCAATTATATTGATTACTATAATCTAATTATAAAATCAACTATAAATAAATAGTTTGAATATATAGTCCAACTATTTATTAAAGCAACAATTTAAATATTAGTCCAACTAACATTTAATATATATGACGAATGATATTGTTTGAGCGCGTATGGCGAGTAATTGAACGAATATTGCAAATTCAATTCTTGCCTCCCACTATTTTTCGGCGAGCCTCTAACCCTCTGTCGAGTACTCGGGAAACCGCATTTCCTTGTGGGCTAGGATCCCGTTAAATATCACACAATCTTGACTTTGGCCAACAAATTGTATGATAATTAAGTAGGTAGATCTCTAAGATCAATTGGATCCAATCCAATTCCTAGATCCAGTAGGCGGACATCCAAGTCCTAAACATATATCTTATATATGCCAATACATCCAATGTATTACCTAACCTTTTTCGTGTGAATCAACTAAACCTTGGCTTTGGCACAACAAACTTAGTGATCCCAGTTAAGCGCGACCCATTGACCATGGAAAGCTTCGTAATCAATGTCGATGGACAAGAAGTGGTCTTGACTTTGGCCAACAAACCACAACTTGGACAAGACAGTGACATGTAACAAAGCCTTCGTGATTCAAACACATCTTCGACAGACAAAGGCCTTGACTTTGGCCATCAAACCAATGCCGTCTCGGATCTTGAGTGAGAATCACTCAATGGAAGGAAAGACGTTTAATATTTTGCGAGGGTTTTTCATGTGCAAATTGGTAACCAATTTAGTATCTTTGTTAAGGTCTCATCATCGTACACCCTTAAACATGCATTCTAAACACATAATAAAGCGCGTATAATAAAATAATAATGATATGCGGATGGATACTTTACACATTGATCCTAGATCAAATATCTCCCTTTCTCTCTCCCGCTAGCACAAGTATTTCTTCTACCCGTTACACTACACTTCTAAAGAAACCTCATTTACATTGAGGGGAATAGGTGAGAAGAGAATACAAAGAATAAGAGGTAATAAGGCTGGACACGCAGGTCCAATTAATAAATCAAATTTATTACAACAATTTCTAAAATTGTCCCACCCATCTAATATCCATCTGATATACATTATTCATGTGTCGCAACCATGTATTCACACAAGCATGTTATCAATCAATCTAATCAAATTAATTAATCTGATAATTAGTGATCATCCAATGTTCAAACAACGATTTGGTTTTGCTCGAGTCAAACTCGTTTTTTGCGAATAAGTACTCAAAGTACGAATTCTTGAATTAAATTAAACTACATCATTAAATCCAATTTAATATGCATTCAATTCTTATTCACTATTTAATTCCAAATTAAATATCACACTTTATTTACGAACCTTTACGACTTAAATTCCAAATTTAATCGTTACGGGTCTCAAAGCCCGATTAACGTCTAACGTTAATTTAATTAAAGTCCAATGGGCTTTTAATTAATTTCTTAAGGCGTGGACTTTTGGTCAACTCGGGTCAAACCGATAACCAAAATCCAATCCGGGAATTACCCCATAAGCCTAAAATTAATTTGGCCCATTAGGCCCAATTAAACTTTAAAGGTTCACTAAGTCGCATTTGGGCTTTATGGAGGAGGTTTTGGGTCCAATTGGATCCAATCCAATTTGCCTTAACCCAACTTTGTACAACAAAGCCCAATAAGCCTAATAACAACATTTAAGCCCAAATACAATTTCAAGCCCAATTTAATTAAACACAAAAATTCCAAATTTCCCATTTAATTAAACTAAAGTGTATTAACATAATTAATCACCCAAATCAATATTTCCAAAACACAAATTAGGCTAATTAATCATGCTCATTTACAACAATTAGTGTCCAACACAAATTAATAAAAATCAAACCCAATTACATGCTCTTATGCTCTCGGCAATTTGGGGATTTTACGTCCGATTCGAATTCAATCCAATTAATTCCACAATCGACATTAAATCATATTCCTGAATGATTTCCAACACATCCAATTGTCAAATATCAAAAATCCCAAGACATTTTAGGGCATCACATTTTCGGCCAACACCAAAAAATTGGGGAAATTTGTTCCAAACATAATTTCAACAAATTGATCCAATCAATCCTTAATTCAAACACATTTAAGCATACTAATCAATCCAATTTCATTAATCATGCTCAAAATCAAGATTGCCCAATTTTAAGCCCTAAATTATTTTCATGCTTTTAACCAAGCTCTGATACCATTGTTGGAGATTATCTAGGTCCCAAGGATCATAAATCAAGCATGAACATGTGTGAATAACATCGAGGAAGTCGCGGAATACTTACATCGATCGATTGAGCGACGCGGCAACGAACAAAAATTTCAGATTCTGCTCACTGTTTTGGCGTTGGCAATGCAGTCCACTGTCCTCACTGGTTCGGTAGTCCACTGTTTCCAGTTTTGATCACCAATAATTTGAGCTCCAAGCTTTGTTGTGGTGATTCCCGGCTCATTGGTGGACTTCCCTATCACCTTCGCATGTCTCGTAGTGTGCTAGCACTTGCGATTTATGCCACAAAAATCCAACTCTTGCTTCTCTTTTTCTTTCCATCATTCGGCAGTTCACTGCCTCACAAAACAGAAGAAAATGCATCCCTCCAAGGGCATGAGAGAGAATGAGAAAATGGAGAGAGAGAAGAATAAAAGTGTTAATTGAATTTTGGTATTTGATTTTACAAACATATACCAAACATTTTGGCTTTGGCAAAGTCAAACAATCAAAGCCATAAATGCCCACAACAACCACATCAATCAATCAATCCAATCAATTGTCACATCACTCAAAGTGACATAATTTGACCCTTGATGTGACGTTAGATGCGACTAGCAACCAATTTATTATCTTTGTTAAGGTCTCATCATCATACACCCTTAAACATGCATTCTAAACACATAATAAAGCGCATATGAATAAAATAATAATGATATGCGGATGGATACTTTACATTGATCCTAGATCAAATCTCTTTTTCTCTCTCCCCCTAGCACATGTATTTACTTCTACCTGTTACACTACACTTCTAAAGAAACCTCATTTACATTGAGGGGAATAGGTGAGAAGAGAATACAAAGAGTATGGAGGTGATAAGGCTGGACACACAGGTCCAATTAATAAATCAAATTTATTACAACAATTTCTAAAATTGCCCCACCCATCTAATATCCATCTGATATACATTATTCATGCATCGCAACCATGTATTCACACAAGCATGTTATCAATCAATCTAATCCAATTAATTAATCTGATAATTAGTGATCATCCAATGTTCAAACAACGATTTGATTTTGCTCGAGTCAAACTCGTTTTTCGAATAAGTACTCAAAGTACGAATTCTTGAATTAAATTAAACTACAAAATTTAATCCAATTCAATTTGTATTTAATACTAATTCACTATTTAATTCCAAATTAAATATTACACTTTTATTAACGAACCTTTACGACTTAAATTCCAAATTCAATCGTTACGGGTCTCAAAGCCCGATTAACATCCAATGTTTATTTAATTAAAGTCCAATGGGCTTTTAATTAATTTCTTTAAGGCGTGGACTTTTGGTCAACTCGGGTCAAACCCAATAACCAAAATCCAATCCGAGAGTTACCCCATAAGCCCAGAAATCAATCTTGACCCATTAGGCCCAATTAAATAATTAAGGTCCATTAAGTCATAATTGGACTTTTTGGATTCGGTTTTGGGCCTAATTGGATCCAACCAATTTTGCCTAAACCAATCTTTGTACAACAAAGCCCAAAAGCCCAATTACAACCTATAAGGCCCAAATCCAATTTTAAGCCCAATTAATTAACTTATAAAATTCCAAATTCCACAATTAATTAACCTAAGTGTAATACACAATTAATTAACCAATTAACATTTCTAAAACATCAATTAGCCTAATTAATTATGCACTTTAACATCAAATAGTGTCCAACACAATTTAATTAAAATCAAACCCAATTTACATGCTTAAAGTCTCGGCAATTAGGAGTTTTTCCAATCCGATTCGGTTTCAATCCAATTGAATCCACAATCATCATTTCCCAAATCAATTCAACTCATCCAATGAATCAAAAATAAAAAATCACAATGAATTTCATGTCTTACTAAATTCGGCCAAGCCAACTTTTAAAGGGAAAATTGTTCCAAATCAAAATTCAATCCATTTGAACTTCAAAACAACATTACCCTATTGTTTTAAATCATCCAATGATCAAACAAACAAAAATTACCAAGACATTAGGGTCCCTCATTTTCCGCCAAGCCTACAATTTGGGGGAAAATTGATCCAATCAAATTTTCTTGAAATTGATCATGCATAACATCAATTCAACCTCATTCAAGCATACTTAATCAAACAATTCAACCAATTCATGCTCAAATCGAGTTTACCCAATTTTTAACACTAAAATTTTCATGCTTGATCAAAGCTCAAGATACCATTGTTGGTTTCTAGATTAGGTCCCAAGATCATGAAATCAAGCAATAAAAACGCATGAATACAACAAAGGAGAATGGCGGAAACATTACTCACATTGATCGGTTATGGTGCTACGAAGAACAAAACGAATTGGCCTCCTCCATGAAGCTCGGTAGTGGCTTTTCCCTGCAGTGGACTGCTCGGTTTTGGCCCTTGTTGTTCCTCCAAGATTCGGCCATGGGTGGACTCCATGGAAGCTCCAAGCTTCAAGCTCCAAAAATAATTCCAAGCTCAAGAGTTCACTGCCTTATCACCTTAGGAAGACTCAAGTGTGTGCTAGCACTTGATTTTACAACAAAATCAACTCACTTGCTTCTCTTCTTCATTCGGTCAAACCAGAATTTTTGAGAGGAAGAAAGGCTCCAAGCGTGTGCAAGAATAAGAGAGAAAAGAGGAGACCAAATTTTGTGGAGAGAGAAAAGGAAAAAGAAAAAATGTTTTATATATATTTATTTGATTTTCCAAAAAACAAAAAACAAATACACTTTTCCATTTTTCCAAAAAGTCAAACGCAAAAAGCAATTATTGCTTTTCAACTACCACATCAATCACTCAAATCAATCAATCAAATTGTCACATCACTCAAAGTGACATGTGATTTGACTCTTGATGTGACTTGCGATTTGACGCTCGATTTGACTTGCGTGCCGCACTCGAATTCGAAATGCGAATGCACTCGCAAATAATCTCGGGCTCGGGTTCGCTAATTCCAAATTAACGAATTTTCCGTCGCGACGTAATTAAATGATTACGCCTAGCGAAATCACTATTCATGTCGCTAACGAATTAATTCTAAATTAATTCGTTCGCCCGAATTAAAATCCAATTTTAATTCCGCGTCGAAATCCAATCTCGGATAATATATCAAATATATTATTTTAATCGATTAATTCCAAATTAATCGTTCTCTCACTTTAATTAATATTTTATCCCAGATAAAATATCTCAGCAATTAATCCCAGATTTATTTTTCTCTCTCATCAAATTAATCCCAGATTAATTAAAGTGCGAGTCATACTTCATCGGTGAATCTTCGGGAAGCGACCCATGAGATCCCCTGATATGTTGGCAGTAAATACGGTCGTCGGACTATCCGAACACGTAAGTACCTCGTATTACGTTTTTACCGATTTACATGACAAGGTTGGCTTCTAGCAAAGCGCCATGCCTACCCAATTCTCCGGAAATATCCTTATAGGAATATGTGATCTATATCAAGCGTATTATACCTTAGTATTGTGTATGTCGATCCAGTATCGGATGTTCACGTGCTAGGCCTGGGGCTGGAATTGTGTCTGCCCCGTACGAAGCACATATCGGATGTCTGGCAACTAGTCTCTATAATCGGATATACATGACCTAGTCATAATATCCCGATAGCTCGAGCATTTAAGAGAACAAGTTCCGTATCCTATGTGACCATCATCTCCATATGACTGGAGTGATACTTCCGTCTTAACATCACACCCAACACACTACGATTCTCAATATACCCAGCATTGGCGTACACAGAACCTGTTAAAGCCCTGGACGACCTCAACCAAAGTATATTGATTGTCGTAAGTATTAGCGGTGCAAGTCTCAGGTTAAGACCAAATACACCTACCCTGATTGCAGACTCCCATAGACACATAGTCATACTACCAATTGGATTCTGCGGGGGTCTATCCAGAGCGAAGCTGTTTCTCGTACCATCGGTAAAACACAACCTCCTATTACACTTGCATGAGTATCCTATACCCAAATATATGAGAACTATGCCGTTGTGCCCTCACAAACACGCACAAGTGTAATACTAGTCTTTTACGTATTTATCGATGTCCAATCTCGATAATACTGTGACTAGGGATATTTAATGATTTATCCTTCGTGGACTGATACTGTCTCATATCATTCTCAGTCCAGGAACAAATCACAGGGACCTCCTATCATTTATACATCTAGGTGATCTAATCACAAATGATAAGAGTGCAATCTCCTTTGTCACATAGTTAATTTGTACAACAACACCGTGATCTGTACAAATAGTGACGCTATAGGTCATAATTGTCCAACAGACATCACACCCAACACACTACGATTCTCAATATACCCAGCATCGACGTACACAGAGCCTGTTAAAGCCCTGGACGACCTCAACCAAAGTATATTGATTGTCACAAGTATTAGCGGTGCAAGTCTCAGGTTAA
Source organism: Zanthoxylum bungeanum (assembly GCA_019454045.1). Lineage (NCBI taxonomy): Eukaryota > Viridiplantae > Streptophyta > Magnoliopsida > Sapindales > Rutaceae > Zanthoxylum > Zanthoxylum bungeanum. Next base: position 651,640 of record SKCR01042829.1, read on the forward strand.
GACCAATTACACCTACCCTGATTTCAGATTTCCATAGACACATAGTCATACTACCAATGGAATTCCGATGGGGTCTTATCCAGAGCGAAGCTATTTCTCGTACCATCGGAGAAACACAACCTTCTATTACACTCACATGAGTATCCTATACCCAAATATATGAGAACTATGATGTTGTGCCCTCACAACGCACACAAGTGTAATACTAGTCTTTTACGCATTCATCGATGTCATATCTCGATAATGCTCAGACTAGGGATATTTAATGATTTATCCTACGTGGACTGATACTGTCTCATATCATTCTCCGTCCAGGAACAAATCACAAGGACCTCTCATCATTTATACATCTAGGTGATCTAATCACAAATGATAAGAGTGCAATCTCCTTTGTCACATAGTTAATTTGTACAACAACACCGTGATCTGTACAAATAGTGACGCTATGGGTCATAATTGTCCAACAGGTATAATATAATCGAATTGTAAATTTATGATCTCTAAATAACACTCGGAACTCGCTTCTGCAGTGTACCATGATCATGGATTAACTAGATCGCAAACACGTGCATGATACATATGCCATGTACACATGATTAATAGATTCTATCTGATACTCACAGGATATCATGAGTATGAGTCCACACCCAACGAATAGGCAGAGGTCTGATCTAAAAAAATATTTGTGACATGACTGCCATCAAAGTATGGAGGATGTCTCATATATCTACAATGTTATCTTAAGTCAAAGGACCACAATGCTACTCGACTCGAGAATATTCCTATTGATGTTGGTGTACCATCTATTAGGAAATCTTCGGTGAGTCATTAAATGTTTATCAAATAAACCCCTACAAGTCCCGATATACGACATGTACTAGTCTCAGCGGATTTTACTAACCAACCCTTGTTAGTAAATCTTGATCATGAAATTTATTTGAGAATATACATTTGAGACCTTATCTCTAAGAAGTTATTATTTGTTTGAAATTTAACTACCCACTTACTATTTCACCCTACCTTTTTGCTGCCCTTATTTCCACATTCTCAGCCCCACACACACACTAACAAACCTAATTTAACTCAAATATTAACAATAGAATTATCTCTATTAAATACACTTTTGGATTGTTTGAAGGCTATTTATCTTGAAAATAAAAGGGAGAGAGTAAGGTGTGATTGATCAGTATTGTAAGAGTATAGAAAAATTTCCAGAAACCAGTGAGCAATTAGAGAAAGAACCAGAAACGTAGAGAGAGAAAACGAAACAAGTTAGAGAGATAAAGAGCACAAGAGAGAGAAATATGCTCGTTCGTCGTCTTCCGGTCACCTTTTCCGGTAAGTGACCACATATTGAGAATCCCTTCACCGAGACGAAGCCAACGCCGCCCGTCTGATCACCTGAAGCTGCCGCATGTGCCCATACGCACCACCCACGCGCCGTCACTTCGTCGTTCCACACGCCGCCATGAGTGCCGTACACCTCCCGGACCAGAATCTTCCACTCGTCGAGATACACGGGTTAGACACCTCATTTTCCTAATTTGGACATTCGATTATCGTGAAACGAGCCAAGAACGAAAGTTAATGTCGTTCAATCGTTCGTCGGTGATCACCGAGCATCCGCCATTACCACCACTACCGTTGTGAACCTGGAGACGTGTACCGTCTGTGGACCACCTCGTTCTGAAATGCAGAAGTCGTTGGAGCTCGGTACGTTATACTTTACAGTTTTATGGGTGTATTTGTAAGATGTTGAAAGTTTTGGACTTATTCGTAAATTTGGCATGTTTAGGGACCTAAATAAGTAAATTCTGATTTTTAGTGAGTAATATGAGATAATTGGAAATTTTAGGACTGAATTGATAATATTAGAGTGTATTTAGGTTAAATTGCAAATTTGAAAAGTTTAGGGGTAAAATCGTAATTTTTACAAATATAATGACCTAATCGTAATTTTATAATTTTTTCCAGAATTTTAGCGAGGACATATAGATATAGAGAGTTTTGTGTGGATTGAGGTAAGTACAAAGCATGATGATTCCCTTAACATAAATGTTTGTTAATTGATGTTTGATATGTGAGTTACGTAATATAATATAGATATATATATTTATATATGTATGTTGGAAAATTGATTGAAAAATCGATAGCATAAGAACATAAATTGTGAATACTAATTTTTGGTATAAATTGTATGTTGTACAATGAATTGAAGTATTTGAGTATTAAGTGATTTTGAGATGAGTTGATGGATGAAATGCGATGAGATGTGTTGTAGGGGATGTTGTGTGAGATTGTTGTTATGCTGCCGATTTTAGTATGATAATGGTCGGATATGCGAGATTAGTAGAGGCATGTGGTTAAATCCCCCTCTTGCACATTTATGCAGGATTATATGGTGGGAAACCTTGGGGGGTAAGAGAGGGACTCTCCCAATGGTTTCAATTCATTATTATACCGAATCCGGATAGCAAACCTTGTTTGGTTGAGATGTGTTGTTGTGAGTATGTTTTGCCTTAGTTAGCTCTTATATATATTAACTATTGTTTTCATATATTCACTATCATATATATATTTTGTTGGTGATGTCTTGTTGAGAGTATGGGTGTTTTTACTTACTGAGCTCTTTAAGCTCTCCCTCATTTCCCAACATCCCAGGTAGTTCACCAGTGCATCAGTAGCAGTATTAGTACCAGGATTTGACTCGTTTGCCACATCCGTCGGTCGGGTTGGTCCAGACATTTCTTTTGGCTTTTGAGATAGGACATTTAGGATAATTTCATGTTTTTAGACAATTTTGGTGTAAACACTTATTTGTGTTTTGTTTGATTCCATTTTATGGAATATGATATTTCTTTGCGAACTTTTGGGTTTAATTGCATGACATATAGGTGCTCGAGCTGAAGTGATTCGCGAACCCCCGCTCTATGGAGGGGGTCGTGACAAATTTTGGCATCAAAGCGAAGGTTATCGATTCTGTAGACACCTTGCATTAGATGAGGGTATTAAATAATTGTTTTGTGTCCGTAGAAAAATGTCTGGACGTGGCTGTAGTACTGGTACTCAACATGTGAGAGGGATAGTTTGACGATATGTGAGAATGTCGAGTATTAGTTTTAAGAGACCTCACACTTAGACGGTAGATCCTGAATTGTTTGTAGTTTTATCTGTTTTGCCACCGATTATTGAGAATAACGAAGGTTATAGACCTATATCTCCAGTAGTTCCGACAGTCACCCCATCGTTACTCCTACAGTTGTACCTCACCCTATTCATTTGACTATACCTAATATGACCTATGTCGCTCTTTCGGTTCCCCCGACTGCCACAAATCTAGAAGATGTTTTGGGGAGGTTTATTGATGTTGTTGCATAGATGGTTTCCAGATGACCAGTGGCTAATGTACCTTTGAGTAACAGTGGTAGTGCTAGCAAGCTAGACCAGTTTCTTAATTTGAGGCCTCATCAGTTTCATAGTACAGCTGATCCCCTTGCTGCAGATAAATGGAAGAATGATATTGAGCATATATTCAGTGTGTTAGCCCTGACAGATCAAGAGAATGTTAGGTTAGCTGCTTTTATGATGAGAGGTGAGGCGGAGACATGTTGGAAGCACACCGAGATTGTACTGACAGTTAGATTGAGAGCACCAGATTATTGGAGAGCTGATGAACTTAGAAGACCTCTGTATATCACCTGGGATATGTTCGAGGAAGCCTTTAATGAGATGTACTTCCTTTATGCTTATCGTAGTAAGCAACATCATCAGTTTGAGCATATGGTTCAGGGACCATCAGAGACAGTGATGGAGAATGAGAGGCGGATGATTTCCCTATCCCGGTACTACCCATAATTAATTCGGCGAGAATAAGACAAATGAGAGAAGTGCAAGGGCGGGCTGAGACAGGATATTAGGGCACGAATCTCGATTTTTGTTCGGAAATTGACATATACAGTACTAGTTGACACATCTATGATTGCAGAGAGTGACATCAGGGTCGAGAGAGAGAGAACATAACAGCCTTTCGAGAGAGTAGGAAGATGCGATGAAATGGTGTTTCTGATAGGAGACATGGCATCTAAGAGTAGACAATATTCTCTACAGCCGAGACACAATGGGTTACCACCTAGAGGATAATTCCATATGGGTCGGACTAACCAGGTTCATAATAGAGGCATAGTTTCGTTTATTGATCAGAGTGCAACGAGTGTAGCATCTCGACCTACTAGCATACGCCGATGCTTTAATTATTATCAGGAGGGTCATATCAGCACACAATACAACAGAGTAAAGAGATGTTACGAATGTCAGCAGTTTGGACATTTGGCAAGAGATTGTTTCGCTTGTGATATATCTTGAGAAGTTGAGCAACCGGTAGGAGGAGCAATTACAGCAGGACGTGGTAGAGGGATCAGTTCTGGTAGTAGTCGTCGGCGAGGCACAGGTTTCACCCAGGGCAGAAGCAGATGGACTCCGAGTGGAGCAGATGGTGGTAGATGACAGATATCTCAGACATATAATGCACCTGCATCATTCATGAGTTTGATGAATGGGTGTTTCAGCTGTATTTGGATAAGTTTGTTATAGTGTTTATTGACGACATCCTTGTATATTCGTCCTCCCGGATTGATCATGAGCAACACCTTCGATTGGTATTAGATATTTTGAAGAGAGAGCAGTTATATGCCAAGTTCCCTAAATGTGAGTTTTGGCTGGACAGAGTGGTATTTTTGGGACATATCATATCATGAGAGGGTATCTATGTAGATCCGCAGAAGATTGAAGCAGTTCTGAAATGGGAGAGACCAAGGACGGCGATAGAGGTTCGGAGCTTCCAGGGATTAGCAGGCTACTATCGTCAATTTATCCAAGACTTCTATATTATTGCTGCTCTGATGACTCAGTTGACGAGAAAAGAAGTACCATTTGTGTGGACCGGTGATTGTGAAAGGAGCTTCCAGATTTTGAAGAAGAAATTAACTACTGCACCAACACTCACTCTACCGTCTGGACTTGATGGATATGTGGTTTATACGGATGCATCACATAAGGGATTAGGATGTGTGCTTATGCAGAATAAGAGATTGATTGCGTATGCCTCGAGATAGTTAAAGACCAATGAGAAGAATTATCCTACCCATGATCTGAAGTTGGCAGCGATTGTACATGCTCTTAAGATTTGGAGGCATTATCTATATGGTGCCAAGTGTGAGATTTATACCGACCACAAGAGCCTGAAATATCCTCTCACTCAGAGAGTTGAATTTGAAATAAAGACGTTGGATGGAGTTCCTCAGTGACTATGATTGTACTTTTAATTACCATCCGGGGAAAGCCAATGTAGTTGCTGACGCATTCAGTAGGAAGAACGTGGGTAAACTGCAATTTCTGAGAGCTAGACAGAGGATGTTTGAGGAGATGACAACATTACGTTTGGCCTTTGAGGTATCTGTCAGGGGATGGCTTCTTGCTAATATGAAAGTTCGACCTACATTGCTAGATAGACACAAAACAACACAAGACGAGGATGAACAATGCAAGAAATGGATAGGAGAGGCTGCAGAGGGAGAGGTTACTACTTTCAGATTGAGTTCAGAGGATGTGTTACTTTTTGGTGATAGAGTTGTGGTACCACCTACCGGAGCACTTAAGTAGGAGATTTTGGATGAAGCTCATTATGTCCCGTATAATATGCATCATGTGATACTAAGATGTATCATAATCTGAAGAAAATATACTGGTGGTCGGGAATGAAAAGAGAGATTACAGAGTTTGTATCCCGTTGCCTGGTTTGTCAGCAGGTCAAGATAGAGCATCAGCACCCAGCTGGACTACTCCAGCCTCTACCTATACCTGAGTGGCTATGTGAAAACATTGCGATGAATTTTGTGGTAGGGCTACCGAAGACACATAAAGGCTACGATGTAATTTGGGTGATAATGGACTGGTTGTCTAAGTCTGCTCGTTTTCTACCGATTCGAGTTACATGGGGACCATAGAGACTAGCAGAACTATATGTGGAGCAGATTGTGCGGTTACATGAAGTATCGGCATCAATTGTATCAGATAGAGATGCCAGATTTACTTCTCATTTTTGGCAGGGTTTCCAGAAGTCTATGGGGTCAAAGATTACTATAAGCACATCATTTCACCCTCATACTGACGGGCAGTCAGAGCGGACTATTCAGACATTGAAGGACCTACTGAGATCATGTGTAATGACTTTTGCTGGAGGATTGGATGGTCATTTACATCTGATAGAGTTTTCCTACAACAACAGCTTCCAGGCGAGTATCGATATGGCTCCATTTGAGGCATTGTATGGGAGGAGGTGCATGACTTCTATTTGTTGGGGCGAGATTGGAGATAGGCAGATTCATGGTTCAAACTTAGTGGATATGACATATGAGAGGATCAGACTTATCTGATCTAGACTGTTAGATGTGCAGAGTCGACAGAAGAGTTATGCTGACAAAAGAATAAGGGACCTTGAGTTCCAAGTGAGGGATAAATTCTTCATGAAAGTCTCTCATTGGAAGGGAGTATTGAGATTTGGCTGGAAGGGAAAGTTGACACTGCGCTATATTGGTCCTTACGAGATGTTGGAGAGAGTGGGCAAAATGGCATATCGTCTAGCATTACCACCGGAGTCAGAAAGGATTCATAATGTGTTTCATGTGTCAGTGCTGAAGAAATATGTACCAGATCCTACTCACATCCTAGAGAGCCAACCGGTCGAATTGAGTGAGAATATGACTTACAAAGAAAAGCCCGTGAAGCTTGTAGAGCGGAAAATCCAAGAGTTGAGATCCAGACAGATCCTCATTGTAAAGGTCATGTGGACTAATCATCACATACAAGAGGCAACTTGGGAAGTGGAACAAGACATGAGGGAGAAATATCCAGAGCTATTCGAGGATTGAGAAATTTCGAGGAGAAAATTTTTTATATGGTGTGTAGATTACGAGACCTTATCTCTAAGAAGTTATTATTTGTTTGAAATTAAACTACCCACTTACTCTTTCACCTTACCTTTTTGCTGCCCTTATCTCCACATTCTCAGCCCCACACACACGCTAACAAACCTAATTTAACTCAAATATTAACCATAGAATTATCTCTATAAAACACACTCTTTGGATTGTTTTGAAGGCTATTTATCTTGAAAACAAAAGGGAGAGAGTAAGGTGTGATTCATTAGTATTGTAAGGGTATAGAAAAATTTCCAGAAACCAGTGAGCAATTAGAGAAAGAACCAGAAACGTAGAGAGAGAAAACGAAACAAGTTAGAGAGGGAAAGTGCACAAGAGAGAGAAATGGGCTCGTTCGTCGTCTTCCGGTCATATTTTCCGGAAAATGACCACATCTGGAGAATCCCCTCACCGAGACGAAGCCAACGCCGCCAGTCAGATCGCCTGAAGCCGCCGCACGTGCCTACAAGCGCCACCCACGCGCCGCCACTTTGTCGTTCCACGCGCCCACGCGCCACTGTGCGTTCCGTACACCTCCCGGACCAGAATCTTCCACTCGTCGAGATACGCGGGTTAGACACCTCATTTTCCCAATTCGGACTTTCGATTGTCGTGAAACAAGCCAAGAACGAAAGTTAACGTCGTTCGATCGTTCATCGGTGATCACCGAGCATCCGCCATTACCACCACTGCCGTTGTCATCCTGGTGACGTGTATTGTCCGTGGACCACCTCGTTCTGAAATTCGGAAGTCGTTGGAGCTCTGTACGTTATACTTTATAGTTTTAGGGGTGTATTTGTAAGATTTTAAAAGTTTTGGACTTATTCGTAAATTTGGCATGTTTAGGGACCTAAATAAGTAAATTCTGATTTTTAGTGAGTATTATGAGATAATTGGAAGTGTTAGGACTAAATTGATAATATTGGCAAGTATTGAGATTAAATTGCAAATTTGAAAAGTTTAGGGGTAAAATCGTAAATTTTGTAAATATAGGGACTTGATCGTAATTTTATAATTTTTTCTAGATTTTTAGCGAGGACATATAGATATAGAGAGTTTTGCGTGGATTGAGGTAAGTACAAAGCATGATGATTCCCTTAACATAAATGTTTGTTAATTGATGTTTGATATGTGAGTTACGTAATATAATATAGATATATATTTATATATGTATGTTGGAAAATTGATTGAAAAATCGATAGCATGAGAACATAAATTGTGAATACTAATTTTGGGTATAAATTGTATGTTGTACTATGAATTGAAGTATTTGAGTATTATGTGATTTTGAGATGAGTTGATGGATGAAATGCGATGAGATGTGTTGTATTGGATGCTGTGTGAGATTGTTGTTATGCTGCCGGATTTAGTATGATAATGGTCGGATATGCGAGATTTTGCGAGATTTATGTGAGATTAGCAGAGACGTGTGGTTAAATCCCCCTCTTGCACATTTATGCGGGATTATATGGTGGGAAACCCTGGGGGTAAGAGAGGGACTCTCACAATGGTTTCAATCCATTATTATACCGAATCCGGATAGCAAACCTTGTTTGGTTGAGATGTGTTGTTGTGAGTATGTTTTGCCTGAGTTAGCTCTTATATATATTAACTATTGTTTTCATATATTCACTATCATATATATATATATATTTTGTTGGTCAGGTCATGTTGAGAGTACGAGTGTTTTTACTTACTGAGCTCTTTAAGCTCACCCCCCATTTCCCAAACATCCCAGGTAGTTCACCAGCGCATCAGTAGCAGTATCAGTACCAGAAATGACTCGTTTGCCACAGCCGTCAGGCGGGTTGGTCCAGACATTTATTTTGGCTTTGAGATAGGACATTTAGGATAATTTCATGTTTTCAGACACTTTTGGTGTAAACACTTATTTGGGTTTTATTTGATTGCATTTTATGGATATTATATTTATTGCGAACTTTTGGGTTTAATTGCATGACATATAAGTGCTCGAGCTGAAGTGATTCACGGACCCCTTTCTAGGGTTGGGCCCGCTCTAGGGAGGGGGTCATGACAATACAACTTATAGTAACACTTCTCAATTTCAATTACAAACTACGTTGTAACTGCGCACTACGTTGAAAATCCTGGGGTCTTTGTCTAATATATACATATCACTAAATCAGATTTAGTTTCAATCTAATTGTTATTAGATCGAATACGTATAAAAACAAGAGATGTAATCATATATAAGTAATATTATGGAATATTGTTCGTATTAATGAATCAGACATAAATATGATCCGGATTGGCGCTCCGAACACCAACCCTAATAATACTACCAAAGAAAATAATATATTACTAATCAAAACCTTGATTGTGAGTAACTATAAATAAATAAATAAATATATATATATATATATATATATATATATATATATATATATATATATATCTCTATATATATATATATATATATATCTTGCTAGTAATCGTTACACATACAATTTAAGCATGGTTGTTACTAAAATACAAACGAGGAAGAGACAGAGGCGCAAACAAGAGAATCAAAGAATTTGCTCTTCTTAAAACTCTTTAATATTTAAACTTGAATTTTTTTTGTCTTTGTTCTCAAGTGCAGACAAGAAAATAGACATATTAAAATTTGTGACAGGTTATCCAATGCTCACAACGACAGAATGAGGAAAAGTTTTCGTAAGTTTCAAGATAAAGCACATGGATTATAGTTGTCGGAGATTCTTTGGCTTGCTGGAAACCTCCTCCCATCCTCTGCTAAATGAATTCATAAGGTTATAAATAGCGATTAAAGGCCGAACTTTTAGCCCTTCAGGACATGTCCTCATTTGTTCATTAACTGTTTGTTTATGTCTTCCAATTTTGCTTATTTTGTTTCCATTTCAGTAGCAAATATTTAGCATTGCTATATGTTTTCTGCAGGTTGAAATGAACTTTAGTAGCTACTGCTTTTTTTATTTGGGTTTCTTAAATTTTATTATTTTTAATCTTTTTGTGTGCATTATGTTTGCTGATTGCTATTTGTATTACTGCATTATGTGACTCATCATATGCCACGTATATAAATAAGACCATCTTTTACATATGCTTGGTTTGCCATGGATCAGGACGAAATTTATTTTTTTCCTTCCCTTTTTATTTATGATTATTTATTTTTTCTTTTGAAATTGCATTTATCGAATGTCCCTGTGTGTAATCGAAAACTCAAAGAGTTTTACATAGTATTACATCCGTTGTTAAAAAACAATTACTAAACATAATCGCACTTAATTCTAATGAGATCAACGAGGAAACATAAGTGAGGTGGGAGTAAAAATTAACAAAAATGAAGTTCTTCTATTATAAATTAGCAAATAACCTCACTATAGTGTTTTGTGAGTGCAAATAATTAGTTGAACAAGCAAAATCTATTGAGGTGGTAAACGCTAAATAGGATCGATCTAGTGTATGACACACACATATATGGGTGGGGAAAAAATTAATTGGATTATCATTAAGCCATACTAATACCAAAAAGTTTAAATAGTAAATAGAAAGAAAAAACTTTTAGAATAATGTTATATATATTATGAAGTTGTATGGATGCTACAGTAGAAAAGGGGTGGGGAGTTTAACCAGTTGCCGAGCTCCTTATGATCATCATGATTTAAGAAAACAAATATAAAAAAAAAATATAAAAAATAAAAAAAATTAAAAGCTCATACCAGTTTAGTGTTTGACACACTCTCTTAAAATAGTAATGATATGTATTACATATAGTAAAATCCTGATATAAATATAGTTCAGCACAACATCTTTTGCAGATAATAGGGAATCCTATATATAACCAGACATCATTCTTATTTCAACACCATTATTCTTACTCTGCCCCCCAGATAGAGTTACCAAGTATCAGTAGTGTTGCTGGCCGCTGCATGATGGAGCAAAGTACATATTTATTTACGCTTGTAATTTCTCACAAATTTTAAACACATAAGATGATAACATCCATCAAATCAGACCTGATCGGATAAGACCTTTTAAATGCTCACATATCCTGATCATTCAACAAACACCAGTATAGATGAAAAGTACTATACATCATCAGGCCCCTTTAAATTCCCCTGTCTACGCAGACCACATATATAAAGCAGTGATCCAAAAGTGAATATGAAAAAGATCCACGGTGCCCACCTAAATTCTGGTGGTAGCAGTGCCCACAACAAGACTGTGAATGAAAGAATCACACCAGTTAGGGCTACAACACTAAAAACCCTACTGATTGTGGGATGTTTCTTACTGAATATCACTCCATTTATAGCGAAGAAGAAAGCAACCATGAGAACTATTAGAAACAAAAGAAACGAATATGGGTTCTTTTTAAATAGTGTTTCCGGCTGAATTTCCCCATGATTTGTAATATAAGAAAGGCTCAGAAGTGAAAGTAGAGCTGTAAATGCCATTACAATAGTGGGTCTAACCCACTTGATTGTAAATTTTACATCTAATAGCTTCTCAACTTTGTCAGTAGAGTCATCCCTCAGATCAGAGTTCAAATTAGCAGCTGATGCATCAGTGGTCTCAATTTCAGTAATAACCCTACTTTCTTTTTTGGTTTCATTATTATTATTCATTATCTCAACTTTCTGAATCATGGAATCATCGTCAATAGACACAAATGATTCTGAAGAGGAAGATCTTCTTGCATCCTGTAAACAGTTAAACGATAAACAGTTGTAAGACATAATTAATGATACATAATAAGCATCAGGAAATTTCTTACCATAACAAGGAGGAAAAATGGGCATTGATCACAAATCACTATGAGTACAGTCACGATACATTGAAGAGTATAGAGGGCTGTTACACATTACTGTTAGCAAATACAGAGTCATGTGATAATATATGGGAAAAAATATGGAAGTATTTTACGTGTATAACAATGCACAGGGAAATGTGATCGGCTGCTGTTTTCTAAATAAGCCAAATTTGAACAATTTCCTTTCAGTTTCCAAAGCTTAATTTACTGCTACAGGAAAATGCAAATATAGTCCATTTTCTTAGACATTAGAGAACTTAGCTTCGGAATTTTCACAGCCTTGACGTGTCGTGCCGAATGGTATAGACCCACTACATGATTTATTTATTAATTTTTTTTTTTTAAAACGTTGGAAATCCCACCGCCAAACCGCATGATTTGGGATTAAACGGAGTAGGTTAAACCTCCGGCTGCCTTATGTTCATACTAATGGGATTATTTGCTGCGGAAGCGGGATTCGGACAAAATCGTAAATTTAAAATTTTTAAACTTACTGAATAAATTATCTGATATCCTATATTTATAATTTATTCATATTTCACCTAAACATATTATTCAATATTAAATAAGACTAAATTTATAATGAAAATATTAAGAAATTTTTACGGAAATGACTTTCCACAAAATAGCATAAAATATATTTTTAGTCAAACCGACCAACCGAGACCACATGGGTGTTATTCTCTACATCCACTTATCCGATCGTTGTAAGTAATTTTCCGCTATCTTACTTCGATTATTCACACTTATTTATGCTTAATTGATCATAGGCATGTTCTTAGAGAACCCAACAATGGTATCATGAGCCAATTTAAGCATGAAATGAATTAAGGTTCATAAACTTTAATTTGAGGTTTTTATGATTTATGCATGATTTCTTCAAATTGATGATTTGGTTGAGCTTAGATTATGATAACTTAGAGTTATGCATGATTAATTTTGAGAAAATGAATTGGATAAATTTTCCCCTAATTACCTTAGCTTCGCCGAAACTTGTGACCCTTGTACCTCTTGGTGATTTTTGATTTTTAGACCATTGGATGTGTTTAAATGCATGACATATATTGATTTGTGATTTAATTGGATTGAAATCAAAATTGATGGAAAATGCATGAAATGCCATGAGCTTGATGAGCATGTTGGAGATTGATTTTGCTTCAATTTTGTTGGACATGTATTGAATATGATAAAGCATGATTAATTAATCAAATTGGTGTTTTGGAAATGTTAATTTAACTAATTAATTATGGCTATATGCTTTAATTAAATAAATTGTGATATTAATATTGGAATTTAATTAATTAGGCTTTAATTTGGAATTGGGCTAAAATTGTTATATTTGGGCCTAATGGGCTTGGTTGGGCCAAATTGGTTTAGGACAATTGGATTGGATCCAAATTGAACCATTTCATGAAGTCCAAATATAATACATGGGCGTTTTAAATTTAATTGGGCCGAAATTAATTTTATGGCAAATAGGGTGATTCCTTTATTGGGCCTTGGCATTTGAGTTTGACCCATATTGGCCAAAGCCCATGCCTTATGAATTAATTAAAAGCCCATTGGACTTTAATTAAATTGACATTGGATGTTAATTGGGCCTTTGAGACCCATTAGGATTTGATTTAGAATCTAAGTCTAAAAGGCACATTAATAAAGTGTAATTATTTAATTTAGAATTAAATACGAATTAGTATTGAATACAAAATAAATTGGATTTAAAATTGTAGTTCGATATAATTCAAGAATACACACTTTGAGTACTTATTCTTAAACGAGTTGGACTCGCGCAAATCAAATCGTTATTTAAACATTGGATGATCACTTACTTTAGAGATTAATTAATTGGATTAGATTGATTGAATAACATGCTTTGTGTGAATACATGGATGTATTGTATGAATAATGTATATCGGATGTATATTAGATGGGTAAGGGCAATTTTGGAAATTGTTGTAATAAATTTATAATTTATTTAATTGGACCTGCATGTCCAGCCTTTATCTCTTGACTCTTTGTAATTCTCTTCTCACCAATTCCCCTCAATGTTAATGAGGTTTCTTTATTGTATTATGTAATTGGGTAAAAGTTAGAATAGTGCTAGCCGGGGAGAGGAAATGGAGTGATTTGTTCTAGGAACAATTTGTTAAGTATCCATCTGCATATCATTATTATTTTATCCGCGCCTTATTATGCTTTTAGAATGCATGCTTAAGGGTGTATGATGAGACCTAATCAAAGATAATAAATTGGTTGCCAATTTACGAGAAAAACCCTCAATCAAATATTAAGCGTTTTCCTTCCATTGAATGGTTCTTTCTCAAGATCCAAGATTGGCATTGGTTTGTTGGCCAAAGTCAAGATCAATGTCCATCACGGATGTGTTTGAACCATGAAAGCTTTATTCCATATCGCATGTCTTGGGCAAGTTGTGATTTGTTGGCCAAAGTCAAGGTCACTTCTTGTTCATCGATATGGATTACGAAGTTTTCCAAAGTCAATGGTGTTGGGTTTCTAGGTTTATTCCCAAGATCAAATCAAGTATAGAAATATGAATGAATATATAAAGAAGAGTGGCGGAAACACACTTACAATGATCGGCTTTGGATGCGTTGATCAAAAAAAATTTCCTCCAAGATGATTTGTTGAATTCGGCCAAGGGACACCACAAGCTCCAAGCTTTGCTTTTTGTTTTTCAAGCTCTCAAGTTGGTTTCCCTAACACCTTGTATGATCCCTTGATGAGTGCTAGCTCTTTGAAAAAATTTGCAACAAAATCCTTCACTTTCTTCCTTGCATTTTCGGTGAAAGAAGAAAACAATTGGGAGAGAAAACTTGCTACAAGTTTCGGTCAAAGTGAGTGAGTGTAGAAGTTGTGTAATTGTTTCAAAAACAAATTAAAATGATATACCAAATCCTTGTTTGGTAAAAGTCTATCATGCTTTGACTTTGGAGTGTTAAACAAGCCACCAACAACTCCACCAAAACACATCAACCAAAAGCAACTAAATGTGACATGTGATGTGACACTTGATGTGACATGTGGGCCCCACTCGATTCCAAATGCGAGTGGGCCCGCAAAAACTCCCGGGCTCGGGTTCGCTAATTCCGAATTAACGAACTTCCGTCCATACGTAATTAAATCTAATTTAATTAAATAATTATGCCTAGCAAAATTACAATTCACGTCGCTAACGAATTAATTCTAAATTAACTCGTTTGCCCGAATTAAAATCTAATTTTAATTCCGCGTCGAAATTTAATTTCGTTTAATATATCCAATATATTATTTTATCGATTAATTCATAATTAATATTTCTCTCTCTTCAAATAGTATTTTATCCAAGATAAAGTCTCTCCGCAATTAATCCTAGATTAATTTTGCTCGAATCATACGTCATCGGTGAATCTTCGAGAAGCGACCCAAGAGATCTCTGGATATGTTGGCAGTAAATCCAGTCGTCGGACTATCCGAACACGTACGTACCTAGTACTACGTTTTTACCGATTTACGAGACAAGGTTGGCTTCTAACAAAGCGCCATGCCTACCCAATTCTCCAGAAATATTCTTAATGGAATATACGATCTATATCAAGCGTAGTATACGTAGTATTACGTATTGCGATCCAATATCAGATGTCACATGCAAGGCCTGGGGCTGGAATAGTGTCTGCCTCGTATGAAGCATATATCGGATCACAAACAACTAGTCTCTTTATTATCGGATAATCATGACCTAGTCATATTATCCCGATGGTTGCAACCCTTAGAGAACGAGTTATGTATCCCTGCGTGACCATCATCTCCATATGACTGAAGTGATACTTCCGTCTTGACATCACATCCAATACACTACAATTCTTAATAAACCCAAAAGAGGCGTACACAGAACATGTTAAAGTCCTGGACGACCAAAACCAAAGCGTATTG
Organism: Zanthoxylum bungeanum; assembly: GCA_019454045.1. NCBI lineage: Eukaryota > Viridiplantae > Streptophyta > Magnoliopsida > Sapindales > Rutaceae > Zanthoxylum > Zanthoxylum bungeanum. Next base: position 667,339 of record SKCR01042829.1, read on the forward strand.
ATTGTCGCAAGTACTAGCGATGTAAGTCTCAGGTTAAGACCAAATACACCTACCCTGATGCGGATTCCCATAGACACATAGTCATACTACCAATGGGATTCCGCGGGGTCTATCCAGAGCGAAGCTGTTTTCCGTACCATCGGTAAAACACAACCTCCTATCACACTTACATATGTATTCAATACTTAAATACATGAGAATTATGCTGTTACGCATCCATAACACGCACAAGTGCAATACTAGTCTATTCCGCATTATCGATGTCCAGTCTCGATAATACTACGACTAGGGATATTTATTGATTAAACCTTTATGGATTGATACTGTCTCATATCTTATAAGTCCGGAACTAATCATAAGTACTTTCATCATTAACACATTTAAGTAATCTAATTACGAAATGATAAAAGGCAATTTCCATTGCTACATAATTAATTTGTACAAAAACACAATGTCTTTTACAAATAATGACGCTATGGGTCATAATTGTCCAACAATCTGTTGAGTTTAAATCAAGTCCCAAGATCATAGATTAAGCATGAAACAAGTGTAAATACAACCAAAGGAGGTGCAGAAAAAACTCACATTGATCGGTAGAGATGCAACGAAGACAAAAACGCATTGCTCCTCCTTGCTCGGTAGTGGGCTGCGCAAATGGTGGACTGCACAGCGTGGGGCTGCTTCCTCCTCCAAGAATCGGCCATGGACGTCCATTGAAGCTCCAAGCTTTGTTGATAATCATCCATGCTCACGAACTCACTGCCCTAACACCTTGGTGTGCCTCCTAGAGTGTGCTAGCACAAAGATCTTGCAACAAAATCATGTCTTTTTCTTCTCCATTTTGCTCAGTCAAAACCAAAAACACAGAGGAAGAATCGGTCATGAGACCGTGAGAGAGATGAAGAGCATTTTGGCTCCAAAAGCCTAACACGTAAAAGAGAGAGAGAAAAAAATGAGTGGGAAAAATTGTAAAAGGGTTTTATAATTTCCAAAATTATTAAAACCATTTACCATTTCTTTAATTTCCATAAAGCAAGCATTAATGCTTGTCAATCACCACAAATCAACTCACATCAATCACTCAAATGTCACATCACTCAAAGTGACATGTGATTTGACGCTTGATGTGACTAATGATTTGACGCTTGATTTGACTTGCGTGCCGCACTCGAATTCGAAATGCGAATGCGCTCATAAATAATCCCAGACTCGGGTTCGCTAATTCCAAATTAACGAATTTTCCGTTGTGTCGTAATTAAATGATTACGCCTAGCGAAATCACTATTCAAGTCGCTAACGAATTCATTCTAAATTAATTCAATCTCCCGAATTAAAATCTAATTTTAATTCGGTGTAGAAATCCAATTTCATATAATATATCAAATATATTATTTTATCGATTAATTCCAAATTAATCGTTCTCTCTCTTTAATTGATATTTTATCCCAGATAAAATATCTCCGCAATTAATCCCAGATTAATTTTCTCTCTCATTAAATTAATCCCAGATTAATTAAAGTGCGAGTCATACGTCATCGGTGAATCTTCGGGGAGCGACCCATGAGATCTCCGGATATCTTGACAGTAAATCGGGTCGTCGGACTATCCGAACACGTAAGTACCTCATACTACGTTTACACCGATTCACAAGACAAGGTTGGCTTCTAGCAAAGCGCCATGCTTACCCAATTCTCCAGAAATATGCTTAAAGGAATAAGCGATCTATATCAGGCGTAGTATACGTGGTATTGCGTATATCGATCCAGTATCAGATGATCACGTGCTAGGCCTGGGGCTGGAATCGTGTCTGCCCCGTACGAAGCACATGTCGGATATCTGATAACTAGTCTCTTTATCGGATAAACATGACCTTGTCATTTTATCCCGATGACTACAGTACTAAAGAGAACCAGTACCGTATCCTACGTGACCATCAACTCCATATGACTGGAGTGACACTTTCTTCTTGACATCACACCCAACACACTACGATTCTCAATATACCCAGTATTGGCGTACACAAAACCTGTTAAAGCCCTGGACGACCTCAACCAAAGTATATTGATTGTCGTATGTATTAGCGGTGCAAGTCTCAGGTAAAGACCAAATACACCTACCCTGATTTCGGACTTCCATAGACACATAGTCATACTACCAATTGAATTCCGAAGGGGTCTATCCAGAGCGAAGCTGTTTCCCGTACCATCGGTAAAACACAACCTCCTATTACACTTGCATGAGTATCCTATACCCAAATATATGAGAACTATGTTGTTGTGCCCTCACAACGCGCACAAGTGTAATACTAGTCTTTTACGTATTTATCGATGTTCAATCCCGATAATACTCTGACGAGGGATATTTAATGATTTATCCTTCGTGGACTGATACTGTCTCATATCATTCTCAGTTCAGGAATAAATCATATGGACCTCTCATCATTTATACATCTAGGTGATCTAATCACAAATGATAAGAGTGCAATCTCTTTGTCACATAGTTAATTTGTACAACAACACAATGATCTGTACAAATAGTGACGCTATGGGTCATAATTGTCCAAAAATCTCCCACTTGGCCTATAGCCAGTCACTCGAGTGTCTACCACCCGAACTATGTACGGTTGGCTCAAATTACTGAGAAAAGGTTTTCGTCAGCGGATTTTCATGATTATCGTTTGATGCGATTTATTTGATCATCACATCGCCACGATGTATGATCCGAACGAATCAGATGAATATCGAAGTATTTATCTGGATCGTTGATGAGACCATTAATTCTTTAGCATGTGCTGAAGCCTAGCTCAGCTGCTAAGAGAACTATATCTAATCTAATTAGGTTTTATCGACCCCAGAAGGCTTCTATTGCTGCCTCAGCTGTAGCAATAATCCGAATTTGTTGTTTATTCGGTAACAGTATCTTGTTTGGAAGATTTCCAGCTCACTGTACCGTTATTCAAACTGTATAGTACCATTTTTATCGGTTGGGAAACTTGTGGTAGTGATCCTAATCACTTCAAGTTCTCCTTCTCCAAAGTTTAAGACATCATCCTTAGATCTCTAAGATACTAACGGATGTTCTTAATATCAATCCAGTGACTATCACTTGGATTGGCCTGTTTGTGAATCATATGCTCAAAGCGTATGACACACCAGGTCGCGTACATTTTACAATGTACGATTCCACGGAGAGTTTTCGAAAGCCAAGCTTTCTCCGATTATTATGGGAATATCATTTCCAAGAAATGATACATTATCATTATTTATAGGACAGCCACTGTCAGTGCGCTCCCACTAACCCTCTTATATACACAAGAATCTTTTCGTTTTGAATCAAATCATATACTATTATGATTACATCAAAATGATAATTCCTAGAACCATGCTTGCTTCAATCCAAACATTTATCGAATAACCCGCAAACCTTGTTTGCTAGTTTTAGTACGATAAAACCGACAGGATGTTATAAACATCCTCCAAAAGGTTTCCTTTTCAGGAAAGTGATTTTCCCGTTACCGCTGTCATATTTCATAAATGAAACATGCAGCATTAGCAAGCATTATCCAAATGGATTTACCGTGGCAACAGGTAAAAGGTTGAATTGTAATCAACACAATGTTGATAACGATACCTTTCCGCTAAAAGCCTAGCTTTATCCGTTGGTATGTTGCCTTCCATGTATGTCTTCCTTGAAGACATATAAAGTACCAGTGGGTACAATGCCTTGCGGTACATCAACTAGTATCCAAACTTGTTGACATACATGGAATCCATTTCGAACTCATGGCACTTTGCCATAATAGGGAGTCGATACCTTGTATCACTTCCTCATACGTAGTTAGTTGGTATACCTCAAAAGATTGACATCTTTACGAGGTGAGATCAGAAATCCATACCCCAGGTTGTTTTCTGAATCTCTCCGACTCACGCGGTTCTTGTGTATTCGAAGATTAATGGTAATAGTTACATCCTTGATGAACTATTTGTGTTCTATCAAGGATTAGGTGCCTTGAATAGTATAACTCTGATTTTCATCGAGTTTTACTATCCTCCCACTTACCACTGCATATCGGTATTCCTCTCAGGAAAACCGCATGGCGAGCAACAATCCAATTGTTCTCAAGTGAGTTGTATAATAACAATACTTTGGTATCCCTAGGATATCCTACAATTGGCACTTATCCAATTTGGGTTTTAGTTTGGTATCATCCAAATATATGCCTAGCATTCCCAAATTTAACAGGAATGTGAAACCCGGTTCCTTTCCCGTTCATATCTAATATGTTATCTGTCAAACAGATTTTAATGGAACCTTATTCTAAATATTTCTGCACTGTTTATGCGTATCCGTTGAAGGAAATGGTAGCTCAGAGCGACTCATGATTAACCTAATCATGTTTAACAAAATTTGGTTAGTCGGTTCGGACACACCGTCAAATTGACGTGTTCCGTAAGGAGTCCTCTTTTGAAAGAATTATTTACTCTCTCAAGTATTTTAGAAATTTATTGCTTAAGTAATTTCCATTACGGTCTTACCGTAACGGTTTAATACTATAGCCGATCTGTTTGTCTATTTCGTGTCGAAACTATAAAAGTTTCTGATTTGTGTTCTTCAAAAGAAACACATAACCATAACGCGATGCCACATCCGTATAGGTTACGAAATATTCATATCTAGCCTAGCTAGACATGGGCCACTAACTTCACTATGAATTAGGGCTAACATATCGGTGACATTTACACTTTTAAGTTTCTCCCTGATCAAATCAGTTCGAGCTATTTGTTTATCATGATATACATGTGAGATTTATTTATATTCTAAATATAAATTCTGTTGTTCACATCTAATGTGTTTATCTTAATATCATCTTTATATAATAAAACACTTTAGTGTTCTAAAATATAAAGGTTCAATCCGCAACGGATTAAACACTGATATAAAGATAATGTTCCTAGTCAAACTAGTTACATTATAACAGTTTCCTAATTTAAGTACACACCCGATGGTAGTTCCTAAACTTAGGTATCTACGGTTAAAATAGCGACAGTCGTCCCGTTTCCAATTCGCAGATTAATCTTTATTGAAGTCAGTATCCTGTTCATAACAGATTCTGAACATCAATATATAATATATATATATATAATATATATATATATATATATATATATAATATATATCACACTAAGTATCTAAAATCTAATTTTATATACTAGTAATGAATATATTTATGACAATCATATTTGAAGTCAAAGCCTTGCTCGTCTTTTATTCCTTATTGGGATATGTCCTTTTATCTTCCTAGAAGATTATAATGATTTTACCTTTGCCCTTTTCCACACTCCAGAAGCCTTTGGCCAAGCCTCGAGTTTCTAGAATATCGAAGTAGGGTGCGTCTAGCGCTACTTGCCTAATTGCAAAGTTTGACTTTTCTCCTTGAGAATAGTTATTAACCCTCCAAGAGTTAACTATTGCAATTTATTTACTTCTAAAATCTAAGTATAGATTTATTAAGATCCTTCAATTTCAATATCACACTTTAAGAATCTAATCCTTATTTCTGATAAAGAAATTAAGGAGTCTATATGACAAGTATAATGGATTAAGCACTAAAGTTATCATTACATGAATATTCCAAATATCATGTTCCATTTATTAGCTTAACTCCAGACTTAGGTCTATTTTGTTATTTTATCAAATAAACTAACTTATTATATTTGCAAGACCATCCTGAAATATTATTCCCAATTAGAAAAATTAAGTCATTTAAATACATTTTCCCTAGGATTATGTTTTAAATGCTAATCTTTCATTTTATCTTGATTCTAATAGTCCAACTATTTAATCAACGATTTGTGGTACTATGTATTATATTGATTATTATAGTCCAACTATACAATCAAATATAATTTAAATTAATTAACCTCAATTACATTGATACTATAATCCAATTATAAAATCAACTGTAAATCGAAATTAATTAATTCAAATATATTGATTACTATAATCCAATTATATAATCAACTATAATGCAGTCCAACTGTTTATAAAACAACAATTTAAATATTAGTCCAACTAACATTTAATTTATATGACGAAATATTTGTGATTGAGCGCGTATGGCGAGTAATTGAACGAATATTGTAAATTCAATTCTTGCCTCCCACTATTTTTCGGCGAGCCTCCAACCCTCTGTTGAGTACTCGGGAAACCGTGTTTCCTAGTGGGCTAGGATCCCGTTAAATATCACACAATCTTGACTTTGGCCAACAAATTGTATGATAATTAACTACGTAGATCTCTAAGATCGATTGGATCCAATCCAATTCCTAGATCCGGTAGGGGGTTATCCAAGTCCGAAACATATATCTTATATATGCCAATACATCCAATGTATTACCTAACCTTTTTCCTCTGAATCAGCTAAGCCTTGGCTTTGGCACAACAAACTCAGTGATCCCAGTCAAGCGCGACCCATTGACCATGGAAAGCTTCGTAATCAATGTCTATGGATAAGAAGTGGTCTTGACTTTTGCCAACAAACCACAACTTGGACAAGACACTGATATGGAACAAAGCCTTCGTGATTCAAACACATCTTCGACAGACAAAGGCCTTGACTTTGGCCAACAAACCAATGTCGTCTCGGATCTTGAGTGAGAATCACTCAATGGAAGGAAAAACGCTTAATATTATTTGAGGGTTTTTCGCGTGCAAATTGGCAACCAATTTATTATCTTTGTTAAGGTCTCATCATCATACACCCTTAAGCATGCATTCTAAACACATAATAAAGTGCGTATGTATAAAATAATAATGATATGCGGATGGATACTTTACATTGATCCTAGATCAAATCTCTATCTTTCTCTCTCCAGCTAGCACTTGTATTACTTCTACCCGTTACACTACAATTCTAAAGAAACCTCATTTACATTGAGGGGAATAGGTGAGAAGAGAATACAAAGAAATAAGAGATAAGGGTGGACTCGCAGGTCCAATTAATAAATCAAATTTATTACAATTTCCAAAATTGCCCCACCCGACTAATATCTATCTGATATACATTATTCATGCATCACAACCATGTATTCACACAAGCATGTTATCAATCAATCTAATCAAATTAATTAATCTGATAATTAGTGATCATCCAATGTTCAAACAACGATTTGATTTTGTTCGAGTCAAACTCGTTTTGCGAACACGTACTCAAAGTACGATTTCTTACCAATGGTACGGGAAACAGCTTCGCTCTGGATAGACCCCATCGGAATTCCATTGGTAGTATGACTATGTGTATGTGGAAGTCCGAAATCAGGGTAGGTGTATTTGGTCTTAACCTGAGACTTGCATCGCTAATACTTGCGATAATCAATATACTTTGGTTTTGGTCGTCGAGGGCTTTAACCGGTTTCTGTGTACACCTCTTCTGGGTATATCGAGAATCGTAGTGTGTTAGGTGTGATGTCAAGATGAAAGTGTCACTCTAGTCATATGATGATCGTGTAGGGATACATAATTGGTTCTCTAAAAAGGTTGCAACCGTCGGGATAATATGACTTGGTCATGATTATCCGATATTAAAGAGACTAGTTGCTAGTAATCCGATATATGCTTCGTACGGGGCAGACACTCTACCAGCCCCATGCCTTGCATGTGATCATCCGATACTGGATCGAAATACGCAATACTACGTATACTACACCTGATATAGATCCTTATATTCCTGTAAAGATATTTCTGGAGAATTGGGTAGGCATGGTGCTTTGCTAGAAGCCAACCTTGTCTTGTAAATCGGTATAAACGTAGTAATAGGTACTTACGTGTTCGGATAGTCCGACGACCGAATTTACTGCCAACATATCCGGGGATCTCATGGGTCGCTTACCGAAGATTCACCGATGACGTATGACTCGCACTTTTATTAATCTGGGATTAATTAGATGAGAGAGAAAATTAATCTGGGATTAATTACAGAGATATTTTATCTGGGGATAAAATATCATTTAAAGAGAGAGAACGATTAATTTGGAATTATCGACAAATTAATATATTAGATATATTAAACAAAATTGGATTTGAACACGGAATTGAAATTAGATTTTAATTCGGGTGAACGAGTTAATTTAGAATTAATTCTTTAGCGATGTGAATAGTGATTTTGCTAGGCATAATCATTTAATTACGTCGCAACGGAAAATTCTTTAATTTGGAATTAGCGAATCCAAGCCCGAGATTGTTTGCGAGCGCATTCGCATTTCGAATTCGAGTGCGGCACGCAAGTCAAATCATGCGTCAAATCGTTAGTCACATCAAGCGTCAAATCATGTCACTTTGAGTGATGTGACAATTGATTGATTGATTAATTGAAATAGTGGTTGGCATTTATGGCTTTTATTGTTTGACTTTTTAAAGCCAAAATTTTGGTATATGATTTAGAAAATCAATTACCAAAAACCAATTACACATTTTTATCTCTCTCTCTCCTCCAATTCTTCTCCTCTCTCACGCTCATGGAGGGGCATTTTCTTCTGGTTTTGGCAGCCCACTGCCGAGAGTCATTGAAGAAAATGGAAGCAAAGTGTTTGATTTTTGTGGAAAAAATCAAGAGAGATGGCACTCCGAGAGACATGCGAATGTGATAGGGAAGTCCACCCATGAGCTTGGAATCGTTTGACGAAGCTTGGAGCTTGATGGAGCTCACCCAAAGCCGAATCCATGGAGGCCAAAAACAGCCACTGCCGCGAGCAGTCCAGTGAGCAGAAATCAATTTTTGTTGCCTCACGCATCACTCAACCGATCGATGTGAGTATTCCGTAACTCCCTCGATGTATTCGCACATGTTTTACGCTTTATAATCGATCCCTGGGGCCATAGAAACTCCAACAATGGTATCAGAGCAATTGAAAAGCATGAAATTGATTAGGGCTTAAAATTTGGGTAAATTATATTTGAGCATGTTTTAATGAATTTGGATGAATTAGTATGCTTAATACATGTTTAATCGAGGATTGATTTGATCAATTTAATGAAATTGTGTTTGGAACATTTTTTCCCTAAAATTTTGGCATGGCCGAATGGTGCCCTAAAAGTGATCTTGGTGATTTTTTGATTCATTGGATGACTTAAAATCATTTGGGAATGTTGATTTAATATTGATTGTGGATTCAATTGGATTGAAATCGAAATCGATTTAAAATTCCCTTCAAAAGCCGAGACAAGTGAAGCATGAATGGGTTTGATTTTTGTTAAACTGTGTTGGACATGATTTAATGATGATAAGCATGATTAATTAGGCTAATTTGATGTTTTGGAAATATTGATTTGGGTGATTAATAATGCTATACACTTTGGTAATTAAATTGGGAATTTGGAATTTGGAATTTAATTATATTGGGCCTAATTTTGGAAATTGGACTTTTAAAGTTGTAAATGGGCTTATTGGGCTTGGTTGTACTAAGTTGGGTTTAGGCAAAATTGGTTGGATCCAATTGGGCCCAAAACCGCTACCATGAAGCCCAAATGCGACTAATGGACCTTTAAAGTTTAATTGGGCCTAATGGGCCAAAATTGATTTCTAGGCTTATGGGGTAACTCCCGGATTGGACTTTGGTTATTGGGTTCGACCCGAGTTGACCAAAAGTCCACGCCTTAAGAAATTAATTAAAAGCCCATTGGACTTTAATTAAATTAACGTTGGACGTTAATCGAGCTTTGAGACCCGTAGCGATTAAATTTTGAATTTAAATCATAAAGGTTTATAAATAAAGTGTGATATTTAATTTGGAATTAAATTAGCGAATTAGTATTAAATGCAAATTGAATTGGATTTAATTTTGTAGTTTAATTTAATTCGAGAATTCGTACTTTGAGTACTTATTCGCAAAACGAGTTTGACTCGAGCAAAATCAAATCGTTGTTTGAACATTGGATGGTCACTAATTATCAGATTAATTAATTTGATTAGATTGATTGATAACATGCTTGTGTGAATACATGGTTGCGATGCATGAATAATGTATATCGGATGGATATTATGGGTGGGGCAATTTCAGAAATTGTTGTAATAAATTTGGAATTTATTAATTGGACCTGCGTGTCCAGCCTTATTACCTCCTTATTCTTTGTATTCTCTTCTCACCTATTCCCCTCAATGTAAATGAGGTTTCTTCATAAGTGTAGCGTAACGGGTAGAAGCAAATACATGTGCTAGCGGGAGAGAGGAAAGAGAGAGATTTGATCTAGGATCATTGTGTAAAGTATCCATCCACATATCATTATTATTTTATTTATACGCGCTTTATTATGTGTTTAGAATGCATTTTTAAGGGTGTATGATGATGAGACCTTAACAAAGATAATAAATTGGTTGCCAATTTGCACTCGAAAAACCCTCGCAAAATATTAGCGTTTTTCCTTCCATTGATTGATTCTTACTCAAGATCCGAGACTAGCATTGGCTTATTGGCCAAAGTCAAGGCCTTTGTCCGTCGAGGATGTGTTTGAATCACGAGAGCTTTGTTCCATATCAGTGTCTTGTCCAAGTTGTGGTTTGTTGGCCAAAGTCAAGACCATTTCTTGTCCATCGACATTGATTACGAAGCTTTCCATGGTCAATGGGTTCCTCTTAACTGGGATCACTAAGTTTGTTGTGCCAAAGCCAAAGCTTAGTTGATTCAGAGGAAAAAGGTTAGGCAATATATTGGATATATTGGCATATAAAAGATATATGTTTTGGACTTTGATGTCCCCCTACTGGATCTAGGAATTGGATTGGATCCAATTGATCTTAGAGATCTACCTAGTTAATTATCATACAATTTGTTGGCCAAAGTCCAGATTGTGTGATATTTAACGGGATCATAGCCCGATAGGAAACACGGTTTCCCGAGTACTCGACAGAGGGTTAGAGGCTCGCCGAAAAATAGTGGGAGGCAAGTATTAAATTTGCAATATTCATTAATTACTTGCCATACGCGCTCAAACAAATATCATTCGTCAAATAAATTAAATGTTAGTTGGACTAATATTTAAATGTTGTTTTAATAAACAGTTGGACTGTATTCAAACTATTCATTTATATTTGATTATATATTGGATTATAATAATCAATACATTGATTAATTAATTATAGTTGATTAAATAGTTGGACTATAGTAATCATTATAAATAATAGTACCGAAATCGTTGATTAAATAGTTGGACTATTAGAATCAAGATAAAATTGAAAGATTGACATTTAAAACATAATCCTAGGGAAAACGTATTTAAATGGTTTAATTTTCAAAATTGGGAATAATTTCAGGATGGTCCTGGAAACTAATAAGTTACTTTATTTGATAAAATAACATATTAGGCCTAAGCCCGGACTTAAGCAAATAGTAGAGCATGATCTTTGGAAGATTCATGTGATGATAACTTAAATGCTTAATCCATTAAACCTGTCAATAGACTCTTTAATTTCTTAATCAGAACTAAGGATTAGATCCTTAAAGTATGATATTGAAATTGAAGGATCTTCATAAATCTATATTTAGATTTTAGAAGTAATAAATTGCAATATTTAACCGTTGGATAGTTAATGGCTAATCTCAAGGAGACAAAGTCAAAGTTTGCAATAAGACAAGTAGCGCAAGGCGCACCTTACTTCGATATTCTAGAAACCCAAGGCTTGGCCAAAGGCTTCTGGAGTGTTGAAACTGGCAAAGGCAAGATCATTATAATCTTCTGGGAAGATAAAGGACATATCCCAAAATGTCTGTCTAAATTGTGGCAAACAGGATCGCGGAAGCGTGACTGCCGTTTGGACAATGCATTCATGAAGGAATTGAAGAACGAGCAAGGCTCCGACTTCAAATATGTTTGTCATAAATATGTTCACTACCAGTATTAAAATTTGATTTTAAATACTTAGTGTGATACATAGATATATACTGATGTTCAGAATCTGCTAAGAGCAGGATACTGACTTCAGATTGAGATTTATCTGCAAATTGGAAAAGGGACGAAAGTCACTGTTTTAACCGTAGATACCTAAATTTAGGAACTACCCTCGGGTATGTACCTAAATTTGGAAACTGTTATAATGTAACTAGTTTGACTAGATACATTATCTATATATCAGTGTTTAATCCACTGCGGATGAACCTTTATATTCTAGAACACTAAAGTGTTTTATTTTATAAAGATGATATTGAGATATACACATTAGATGTGAATAGCAGTATTTATATTTTGAATATAAATAAATCTCAAACATATTACATGACAAACAAATAGCTCAAACTGATTTGATCAGAAGAAACTAATTTGTGGCATTGTTGTCTGGGACACAATTAAACAAGACTCGTATATCCACACTTTTGAAGAGTGGGTACTCGGACTGATTTGATTCTATTCAAATAAAGTCTACGAATCTAGTTTATTGGGCAAGTACCTAAAACACCTTTACTTGGTAAAAATGTTAATGCCACCGATCTGTTAGCCCTAGTTCATAGTGAAGCAAGTGGGCCCATATCTAGATAGGCTAGATGTGGATATGAATATTTTGTGACCTTTACGGATGTGGCATCGCTTTATGGTTATGTGTTTCTTTAAGAACACAAATCGGAAAATTTTAAAGTTTCGACACGAAGTAGATAAACAGACCGACTAAAGTATTATACCGTCACGGTTAGACCGTAATGGAAAATACTTAAGCAATAAGTTTCTAATATACTTGAAAGAGTATAGTATTCTTTCAATGAGGACTCCTCCCGGAACACATCTTTGACGGTGTGTCCGAACGGATAAACCGAATTTTATTGGACATGATAAGGTTAATCATGAGTCACTCTGAGCTACCATTTCCTCCAATGGATACACATAAACAGTGCAAAACTTATTTTGAATAAGGTTTCATAAAAATCTGTTTGACAGATTTCATATTAGATATGAACATGAAAGAAACCGGGTTTCTCATTCCTGTAAATTTGGGAATGCTAGGCATATATTTGGATGATACCAAACTAGACCCAAATTGGATAAGTGCCAATTGTAGGTTATCCTAGGGATACCAAAGTATAAGACTAATACATCTCACAAGAGAACAATTTAATTGTTGCTCGCCATGCGGTTTTCCTAAGAGGAATACCGATATGCAGTGGTAAGTGGGAGGATAGTAAAACTCGATAAAAATCGGAGTAATCCTATTCAAGGCACCGATTCCTAATGGAACACAAATAGTTCATCAAAGATGAAACTATACCAGTAATCTTCGAATACATAAGAACCACGTATGTCGGAGAGAGTCAGAAAACAACCTGGGTATGGGTTTCTGATCTCACCCCATAAAGATGTCAATCTTATTGAGGTATACCAACTGACTACGTATGAGGAAGTGATACAAGTTATCGACTCCCTATTATGACAAAGTATCATGAATTCGAAATGGATTCCATGTATATCAACAAGTTTTGATACTAGTTGATGTACCGCAAGGCATTGTGCCTATTGGTACTTATAAGTCTTCAAGGAAGACATACATGGATGGAAACATACCAAAGTATGAAGTTAGGCTTTCAGCGGAAAGGTATCGTTATCAACATTGTGTTGATTACGATTCAGCCTTTTACCTGTTGCCACGGTAAATTCATTTTGATAATGCTTGCTAAAGCTGCGTGTTTCATTTATGAAATATGACAGCTTTACGGGAAAATCGCTTTCCTGAAAAGGAAACCTTTTGGAGGATGTTTACAACATCCTGTCGATTTTGTCGTACCATAACAAGCAAACAAGGTTTGCTGGTTATTCGATCCATGTTTGGATTGAAGCAAGCATAGGTTCTTGGAATTATCGTTTTGCTGTAATCATAATAGTTTATGATTTTATTCAAAACGAAAAGATTCTTGTGTATATAAGGAGGTTAATGGGAGCGCACTGACATTGGCTGTCCTATAAATAATGATAATATGTCATTTCTTGGAAATGATATTCCCATAAAATAACAATCGGTGAAAGCTTGACTTTCAGAAAACTCTCCGAGAACTCGTACATTGAAAAATGTACGCGACTTGGTGTCTCATACGCTTTGAGCATATGGATTCACAAACAGGCCAATCTAAGTGATAGTCACTGGATTGAAAGTAAGAACATTTGTTAGTTTCTTAGAGAACTAAGGATGCTATCTTATACTATGGAGAATGAGAACTTGAAGTGACTGGGATCGCTGTAGCAAGTTTCCTAACCGATAAAGACGACTATAAGTCGCAAAATGGTACTATACAGTTTGAATAACGGTACAGTAAGCTGGAAATCTTCCAAGCAAGATACTGTTACCGAATAAACAACAAATGTGGGTTATTATTGCAGCTGAGGCGGCAATAGAAGCCTTCTGGGTCAATAAATCCTAATTAGATTAGGAGTAATTCTGTTAGCGGCTGAGCTAGGCTTCAACACAAGCTAAAGAATTAATGGTCTCATCAACGATCCAGATACATACTTCGACTATTCATCTGATTCGTTTGGATCATACATCTTGGCGATGTGATGATTGTATAAATCGCATCAGACGATAATCATGCAAATCCGCTGACGAAAGCATTTTCTCAACAATTTGAGCCAATAGTACATAGTTCAGGTGTAAGACACTCGAGTGACTGCCTATAGGCCAAGTGGGAGATTGTTGGACAATTATGACCCATAGCGTCACTATTTGTACAGATCATGGTGTTGTTGTACAAATTAACTATGTGACAAAGGAGATTGCACTCTTATCATTTGTGATTAGATCACCAAGATGTATAAATGATAGGAGGTCCTTATGATTTGTTCCTGGATTGAGAATAATATGAGACAGTATCAATCCACGAAGGATAAATCATTAAATATCCCTAGTCAGAGTATTATCGAGATCGGACATCGATAAATACATAAAAGACTAGTATTACACTTGTGCGCGTTGTGAGGGTACAACGACATAGTTCTCATATATTTGGGTATAGGATACTCATGCAAGTGTAATATGAGGTTGTGTTTTACCAATGGTACGGGAAACAGCTTCGCTCTGGATAGACCCCATCAGAATTCCATTGGTATTATGACTATGTGTCTATGGAAGTCCGAAATCAAGGTAGGTGTATTTGGTCTTAACCTGAGACTTGCACTGCTAATACTTGCGACAATCAATATACTTTAGTTTTGGTCGTCCAGGGCTTTAACCAGTTTCTGTGTACGCCTATTCTGGGTATATCGAGAATCGTAGTGTGTTGTGTGTGATTTCAAGACGGAAGTGTCACTCCAGTCATATGGAGTTGATGATCACGTAGGGATGCAGAACTGGTTCTCTAAAAAGGTTGCAACCGTCGGGATAATATGACTTGGTCATTATTATTCGATATTAAATAGACTAGTTGCTAGTAATCCGATATATGCTTCATACGTGGCAGACACTGTACCAGCCCCAGGACTTGCATGTGATCATCCGATACTGGATCGAAATACGTAATACTACGTATACTACGCCTGATATAGATCCTTATATTCTTGTAAAGATATTTCTGGAGAATTGGGTAGGCATGGCGCTTTGCTAGAAGCCAACCTTGTCTTGTAAATTGGTATAAACGTAGTACTAGGTACTTACGTGTTCGGATAGTCCGACGACCGAATTTACTGCCAACATATTCGGGGATCTCATGGGTCGTTTACCGAAGATTCACCGATGACGTATGACTCGCACTTTTATTAATCTGGGATTAATTAGATGAGAGAGAAAATTAATCTGGGATTAATTACAGAGATATTTTATCTGGGATAAAATATCATTTAAAGAGAGAGAACGATTAATTTGGAATTTATGGCTTTTATTGTTTGACTTTTTAAAGCTAAAATTTTGGTATATGATTTAGAAAATCAATTACCAAAAACCAATTACACATTTTTATCTCTCTCTCTCCTCCAATTCTTCTCCTCTCTCACGCCCATGGAGTGGCATTTTCTTCTGGTTTTGGCAGACCATTGCCGAGAGTCATTGAAGAAAAGGGAAGCAAAGTGTTTGATTTTTGTGGCAAAAATCAAGAGAGCTGGCACTCCGAGAGACATGCGAAGGTGATAGGGAAGTCCACCCATGAGCTTGGAATCGTTTGACAAAGCTTGGAGCTTGATGGAGCTCACCTAAAGCCGAATCCATGGAGGCCAAAAACAGCCACTGCCGTGAGCAGTCCAGTGTGCAGAAATCAATTTTTGTTGCCTCGCGCGTCGCTCATCCTATCAATGTAAGTATTCCGTAACTCCCTCGATGTATTCGCACATGTTTTATGCTTTAATCGATCCTTGGGGCCATAGAAACTCCAACACTGGGAAGTCCCCATAAGTGTTGGGTGGTCGGTTTGGTCAAAAATGTGTTTTACATTATTTTGCGGAAAAATATTTTTCGTAAAAGTTCACGATGTTTCTATCTTATTTATGTCGTTATTTGTTATCGAATAAATGTGTTTAGGTGAAATATGAATAAATTATTCATATTAGATATTGAATAATTTGTTCGGTAATTTGAAAAAGTTTTAAAATTATGATTTCGCCTGAACCGCTCTTCCGCCGCGCCCTTCGCCCAAAACCCCAACAGTTACCCGCAGGGAATAAGCCATACTATTCCCCTGAGCCTCTGTTTTTCTAACTATAAACTACACTATTACTCTTTTCTCTAATTATAACTTATGTATGAGACCGTGGCCCTACTTAATAACTTAAGATGCAAACTTAACTTCAATAATTGTATACATAAAAACACATGTTTTTACAATGACTAATACATGACTTCTATTTGACTCTAACTAGACTCTTACTCTTTCTAACTTGGACTGATGGACTCCATACCCTAGTGACTGCATCAGTATCCGTCCTCCCGAGCTCGTCCTCTGAGAATACCTACAAAATAAGAAAACTGGGAGTGGGGGGTTAGATCATCGTATGATCTAAGTGAGTGGATGATAAAAACTGAAATACTATAATGAAAACTTTATAATTCAAAAATCAAGGGCCTTTCAAAAAAAAAATTTCTAAAAATCATTTTCTTGCCTAAAAACTCTAAACTATTTTAGAGAAAACTCATCTGAATTTTCTTTAATAAAACTTAACCTTTCTGAAATCTGCTTTCGGAAAACTTTTGTCTGAAAATATGATATTTGAAAACTCTTTTTCTAAAAATCTGATGTATGAAAACTGGTTTGTATCTGAAAAACTTGACGTATGGGGGTGTTACGTATCCCCGTGTCCCATACGCCTAACTAGAGTGAGGAATGCACTTTGGGGCGTTACATATCACCGTCCCCAAAGCATGCCACTTCTGTCCCTGAAACTAGTGGTCTTGAGGCGTTACATATCGTAGTCCCCTAAGCCTCTGAACTAGAAATGGGGATGCGGATCTATGCTACCCTCCAAGCTCTGAAACTAGGATCTAGAGGTGTTACGTATCGTCGTCCCCCAGTCCTCTACATGTAAACATGTGCTATCCGTCAATTCCATCTCTGTACAAGTTACATACTGGGGTGGGTTTTTCCCCCATGCCTCGAAAAATCATAAAATTATGCTTTGGAAATTTTTTTTTTCTAAATCATCTTTATCTGAAAAAACAACTGTAATAAATTCTGGCTAACGCCCTATATGCTCAAAAGTAAGTGTGATATCAAAAACTGTTAAATAAAATCCGTTTGAGAAAAGAGGTCCACTCACAGATTGGAATTTGGCTGGTGCAATATCGCTTCGTTGATGGAAAGTACAATTCATGCAATGGTCTATAAATGATAACTCGGATAGGCTACAAACCATGAGATGTATTTAGGAATAAGGCTAAACTTTCTCAATTCAAGTTTGTGGTATCGTTACTTAGTATATTATGCTTGGAATAAGATGCAAAGTATGCATGTGAGCTAATACGAACCTAAGGGTGGTCTCTAACACGCTAAGATGGAACTGGGATGGTTTAGAACTCTTTTGGGTAAATTTTTAACCTCGCGTCGTGACGTAGGTCAAGGCGCGTCGCGATGCGTATCATCCAGAGACGTACCCAAGCTTTTGTCGTGCGCATCACGACATAAGTTTCTTACGCGTCGTGACATGTGCAAACCAGAAACATATCTTCACAATTTACCCAGAACATATCGCGACGTGCGGTGATTTGCGTCACGACACAAAGCCAAAACCCAGGCCTGAAAACAACACTCTCAAGTCCTTATGCTCAATTACACTTTCATTTTTCTATATTTCAACTTTTATTCACCAAAATCATAAACTTCCATGTAGAAACACACTAATATCATTTCTTCTCAAACTAATTCAACTTTTTAACTTCATGATCTTCATAACTCAAACCTAGGTTACCAAGCTTTAATTCTTACTTAGTTTTACCAATGACAAAGTCAAATATGTTTATAAAATCAATAAATCAACTCTACCATTCTTTAATTTAAAATCCAAGATTTGAGTTAAAATAACCTTACCTTATTCTTGTATTTCCTCATCTTTCAAGGTTTCATGGATGTGAAACCTTCTTGCATTTTCTTTCTTCTCTCTTTCTTCTTTCTTTCTTTCTATTTTTCTTATTTTTATTTTCTTTTTCTTTTTCTTCTTCTTCTTATTCTTCTTTTTTTTCTTCTTCTTCATCTTCTTCTTCTTCTTCCTCTCTTCTTTCTTTCACGTTTTTCTCTCTCCATTCTTTCCTAATTTTAGGAAACCTTGAATAGTGCTTCTTATATATACATGGGGTTGTTTTATATTTGGAATGATGCCGAAAAATATGGAAATTTGGAGAAATTTGGAGACATTTCTAGATAAGTCTACGACATTATTCATCTAGAATTGTGACTTACATTTTCGGCTTACTTCTGGTTTGAATTTGGAAAACATTTCAACGCGAAAGTTGTAGATCTCGATCTCAGCTTTCCGATGATATAAAATACATAAAAATCAGAGTTCGTATGAAAAGGTTACATCCCAAATATCAAAAGCTATCAGGAATGGAGCATCGTAACATGTAATATCAGATTCTCGAAGAATTTACCGATAGTCATCTCACAAGAGCATATGTTGCCAAACATAATTTTTATTATGCGACACTCGTCTTACTGTGTAACAGTAGTTGAAATTCACGATCGTTACAAATTCTCCCCCCCTTAAATAGGATTCATCCCCGAATCCTCTTTAAACTTTGGATCTTATCATAGATCACATGGTTTATGGGTTCCTCATAAGCCACCAGTTTAAATTGAACACATACCCATCTCCTATTCATCCACTATATTATGTCATTCCCCAACGATCATCGTTCCTCTGATCATACTTGGGTAAATTGCTTCAGAGTTCGTGGTTTCAGTGATTATTCCTTAAGTTCCTTACTGAAAGGTACTACCTCGTTCTCGCTTCATACGATCTTTACTAAATATTCTTGGCTAACTCATATCTAGACTTCTAGTTCTGCTCAACATTCTTTATCTCCAAGGAAATCTCTTTCTCTAGATCTTTAGTTTTGCTTATCAATTATCCAACTCGATCTGATTCTTCTTAGTACTTTTGACTCTTACTAGAAATATTGATGTCTTACGGTTAGACTTCCCATGTTCCCTTTCCAGAATCAAGAGGTTTACAGGAGTGATCCTTGTCGTTACTAGCAATGCTTGCACTCGATACTTCCTTTGCCCCACTTGTTCAACTTAATCTTAATATTCTTTCTCATATCTTGACTACTCAACTCTTTCTATATTCTCATTGCCAAGGTCCAACTACTTATGAGCTTCTCTCTTCAAATTCTAATATCTATGCTTATCTTATGGGGGCCTAGGGCTTCCTAGCTTACTGATGTTGTTTATGGGTAGTTTGCTAGTGGTCCTACTCAATTGGATAATGATTGAGGCTTACTTGTATGGCTAAAGTTCTTACTCTTTTCGTATTTGGCTTCCATTGTTATTATAAATATGGTTGTTGTTCATTCTCACCAACTCATTTTTCAAACCTGGTTATACGCTATGATACTCTCTCTTTATGATTTACCATATTATAGTAAATTTATTTTCTCAGTTATGTACTATACTCCTGGCAAACCACTCATTCCTGTGGCTAAGGCTATCCCCAAACTCGTGGTGATTTGATCAACTTAGACTAGGGTTGGGTACAACATATAGATTACGTGAACTAAAACGTAATGGGTATTTGGTTTCTTTCAAATACTAAGAATCTTTAATGCTTACTTAGTATCATCTCTTACTATTGTTGTACTATGCCAGTTTTACTTCCAACCCTTTTACTTGCTGGTCTTTTTGTCTTCTCTCGTGCTCTATTCTGTGCCTGAAACTTCTGTGATCTACATCTTTGTTTCCTTATCTGAAGTATATTACCTTTCACATAATCATAATCATGTTTAACGTTGTTCTCCTACATCCTTGTCACCATTTAACTTGTACTTTCTCTCTTCATTACTTCATCTAATTACTTCTCTTCTAGATTTATCACTTGGAATTGTTTCTTTTCTATTCTATTTTGGTACTGCATCTAAAGGTTTTATGTTTCGGTCATTTATCTCTATACTTCCACTTCTTTCTGGGAGTATCTTAAGGTAGCCCTCAAAGTCCATCTCTGCTGCTGTTGTCTATCAAGGGTTGGGAGGGTGGGGATCGATCTTGATGCCTTCCTGGTGATGGTAATATCATCCACTACCCATGTTATGATTACGTGTTCTGTTCATCTATAAGTCTGAGACTCCCATGTTTGCTAGTTCTCGCTCTCACCCTAAGATACTCCCACTAGGTACTATCTGATTTGTCTCTTTTTTCAACTTCACTCTTGATTCGCTACCCGACTATCGATTATATTATCCTTATCACGAGCCTTCTCTAGAATTATGATCTCTAATCACTTCATCATTTTTCTTTTATACCCGTTTCTCCTAGTTCTTATTGTCTGACCCTCTTAAGTCTGTATTATTTCTCAAAATCCTGCTATACTCTATATGTTATTCTTCCTTACGAAGTCTACTCAGCAACTTAGATTTTCTTCTCATCTTAGTCCTTTGAACTCCTTATATCCTTTCTTTTCTGAAAACTCTATCAACTTCAATTACTTAGGACATCATTTATAGAATATGTAGTTCAGGTACTACTCTTTACCTAGTCTTTTTCCTCTTTCTATCATGAGACTCTATATGAATTGTTCGCTTTATTCCTGAAAATCGTTCTCCCTACTCACTTTGTACTTCTAAGTTTTTACTTCTTTAAGGGCTTCTTAACTCAACAACGGTCTCTAAACTTAGCTCAACTTATTATGGCTTCAAACTATTCTAGCTCATGCTGCTTATCTATATTTCATTGAACTCATCGATTTGGTTGTCTAGCCATCTCGTAATTCATTGAATCTCTCAATTGCTCTTCCTTACTGGTTCTTTTCTTTACTGGGCTCTGTACATGCCAAAATTGGGTCAGGGGCAAATCAATCTTTTCTCTCGAACCCAAGTACCAATAAAACCCATAGACTGAGGCCCAGCTTAGAGAGTTTAACACTATTCTGGAAAGCCCAAAGCAGAACCAAAAACCTTATACTATTTGCACTTAAGGATACACACACAAAGCCAAATCAAGAGACAGTATAAAACAGATCACCAACTATTTCCTCTTTTCCTCAACATGATATATATCATCCACATGCCACCGAAAGTTTTAACCATTTTAGCACGTTGTAGAGGGCCTCCCCCATACTTCAATTCTTATTCCAAATTGTAAAATGAAAACTTAAACATATGAAAGGCCCCAATTGCCAGATGTGTTAGCACATTGTAAATCCCAATAATCATAGGTACAATTCATCTGGCAATTAGAAGAATGATTCCTTCAAATCTATAAAAAGATACGCAACTCAGCATAAGAGGCAGGCGTGACTTTTTTCTTACAGACTTCTGCTCTCTGACACAAGCTTTCAAAGCATCTCATTCTTTTAAACACATATCACCGCCCACACGGCCACCTAAAGAAAGATAAGGTAATAACAAGCCTTCCTTTCACATTTTTACTCATTTACAGCTCATTTCATACAACTGAATTGGGCGTCGGAGTGTCCCCGGCACCCACCACACCAGTGGGTAGTATACTCACGCTCACTCTACTTTATTTTGCATGATCGCTGGTGCCCCCAACTTACAAATTCTCGATTGTGGACCTCGGCCGAAATCCAGCATCCATAATTTGGCGCCCACCGCGGGGCCTTAGTGATTCATATCAAGCAAAGATCTCTCAGTCTACAATTCCGAAAGCACTGTCACTCATGGCTTGAAGCAGCGAGCAGACGCCAGATCCAATTGCAGCCCAAATAACTATGCTGCAAGAACGATTACGAACTTTAGAAGAGGAGAACCTGACCATGCGAAGCTCCAATATAAACGTTCGAAAGCATTTGCAACTAATTTCTTCCACCTCTCAACAACGTAATTGTTGACACTGCATATTTGCATGTAAGTCCCTATGATGAGTCTCATTTAGAGGCACTACCTTATAAGTCACGGAAGTCGAGGGAAACGGACGTCGGAAAGGAAAAATCAGAAATCAGTATTTTGTTGGATTTTATTCGCTTGTTTAGCTTCGGGTTTGCTTGTTGGACCTCTGTTTTAAAACACACACAAAGCCCATCTCACCCAAGCCCAATCCAAAAATAATTAAAACATTTAAATAAATGTCACAAATTAAATGAATTAAACTAAAACCAATTAAATTGAAATTAAATTAAACTAAATCCAATTATTAAATCTAATTAAATTAAATTCCAAAATTTAAATAAATCACTTCCTAATTTACATAAATCACTCACCAATTTAAAGAAAACCCTAATACCCTACTATAAAATATAACACAAACTAAACCCTAAGGAGGAGGCTATTCACGGCACTCACAAAGAGAACAAAAAACCTTAACCACTCACACAGCCTTAATCTCTCTCGCCTCTCTCTACCAACAAAACCTAATACAAACATATTCACATATAGCTCTCTCGGCAAAAGAAAACATCTCTCTCTCTCACAAACAAATAACATCTCGCACCATATAAAACAAAGAAACCCTATTCCTCACAACTCACGACAACAGAAAAACCCTAGCTCACTTATCTTCATCTCCCTCACACGCTTTCTGGCTTTCCACATAGCTCTCGGCAAAGACAATAACCAGCTCCCCACAAATAAACACAAACCCTAGAGCTCACACACATAATATTCTCAAAAGAAAAACCCTAAACACATTCACGCCTTCCCTCTCTCTCCCCTTAACAAAACCACTCGGCAGCCTCCCCATCATCTTCTACACAGCTTTTGGCAAACCTCTCTCTCTCTTCATTCGGCGGCCTTCACACACAAATAACCACAAAAAACGTAAAGAAACCCTGAACCAAATTGAACCCTACGCTTGGCAAAACTAACAGCACAAAACCCTTAGATCCACGCGGCTTCACCTTAAACAACAACCTCACACAACCTTTTGACCAACCGAACTACCGCTCAAACCCTCAAAAAACCACCTTTCACTGCCGCATATCCACCCTGAAAACACACCCAAAAATCATATATCCATCCACGCCTAGCCACATAAAATCCACTCACGCACAGCAGCCACTCACCGATATCAACAGTCCTAATCACCCCTAAAGCCACAAACCCTAGCGCATCCCCCCTCAATCTCACGTAACAACAAACAGGTTACACAAAAGCAAAACAATGGAACCCATGCAGCAACCTTGATCCCACGTAAACAAACCAATAGCTCTATGCATAAGCCAAGCAACCCTCTGGCCGACTAAACTGCTCCCTTCTCTCTTCACCAGACGCACCTTCTTTCTCTCCAATCTACCAAACTCATCAACACACACGTCCCCTAGCAGCCCACGTGAAACAAAGCACAAAGCAACAAAAGACGCAAGCAACAAAACCCTACAACCAGCGCACAAACAACAAATAATAAGCCACCAAACTGCCAAAACACATTGCCCTTAACTGACCGAAACTGTCCCAAAATACAACCAAAACAGTCCCAAAATTTAGCCATTAAATAGCCCCGAAATACAACTAAAACAGTCCCCAAAACTGCACCCTAAGCCGCACCTTCACTGCCCAGAAACTGCCCAGAAAACTGCCCAAATACCGTAAATAGTGACTAGAAAATACAACACAAACAGCAGCGAAACGGAGTGAAAACAGCAGCCCAAACAGCAAAACATTGAGGAAAAATGTTGGATTAGTGAACCAGAAAAGTTGCGGAACATCAACCCTTCCGACGGCCGTGTAACTCGCTTCAAGAGACGACAAAAGAGGTTAGACCTGAGGGCACCCTTTTTACTTATTATCTTTCGTTTCTTTAATTTATTTTAATATATTATCACATGAGAGTCGTTTGTTGAGGCATGATGTGAATTCCGGATGAACGGAATGCGTGTTCTCTTTTGTGGTATATCGGATGGAAACCCGGACTTAAATTTCATAGCCGAATCCGAATGGACGGTAGTACGGTTTGTACTCGGGATACAATGCCACATACTACTTAAAAGACATATGTATTTCGTTTCATCCAAACATGTATGCGAGCATGATTTAGTCTAGTACGTTATTTATCTTCGTAAGCATGATTTAGTTTAGTATGTTATTTATCTTTAAGCATGATTTAGTTGTTTATTTTGAAGCATGATTATTTATTCGTTTTGCGTTTGGAATTTGCATTAAGTTTATGTTGTTGTTTGCATTTTGCATTATATAATTGGAGCATGTTCATGGGATTGCCGTGTGTTATTGTGTGTTTGTCGTGGTAAAACTTACTTTTCAAGCATGCAAACTTAGACATAGGATTTGTCTTTATGAACATGAACTAGATATAGGTTGTTCTTGAGCATGTTGCATAGATTCGGTTAAGATATTGCACAAATCACATCATTACAAGTGGCATAAGTAAGGGACCATTCTGAACCCAACGGTTTGAGGTCTTCCATTGCGAGGGGTGAGTGCGGCCTTAAATCACATTTTCCCAGTTCACACTGGGTGGCGACTCCATGTTATTTCTCCGGTTTAGTTCCCCCGTGGGCTATTCCGTACTCCCAACTAGGCCGCGAGCCTAGAATAGCGTCGCCAATTTCTGTGTCCCACAGTAATTCTCCCGATAATCCCAACAATGATATAGCTCCATCCAATCTTTTGGAGACATTCAATGATGTGGCGAATGATGATCTTTCCCCAGGCGACCATCCAAGAAATCATACAAGTGTGCCGATTTCTCCAGCCGACCATGCTCAGCAAGTCGCTTCCAACATGCGCAAAGAAATGTTAGAGTTTAAAGAAGCAGTTATGTACAGTCTACCAAGGGTGAGACTGCCGGTGAAGAAAAGCATAGCATGAACCATTTCTGACACTCCCTTCTTGGAAACCATCACATCTGTTGGGCTACCACGGAAGTTTAGTCCACCGGATATGAAACTATATGATGGATCCACTGACCCATACGACTATGTTATCCATTAAAAATACAAAATGATGTCAACTGGCCTAGCTCCTCACCAATGGGAAGCTGGAATGTTCAGAGGATTTGGAGAAACTTTGGCGGGCCCCGCCCTTACCTTGTTCATCAACTTACCATATAGATCCATCAAGTCGTATCAATAATTAGCAGATAAATTTGTGGAGCACTTCGCAAGCTCTTGCAAGCTTGAAAAACTCCTGACGACCTCAATATTATCCACCAACGAAGGGGAGAATCCTTGCAAAGCTACGTGGCGCGCTTCAATAAGGAAAAGATAACTATTCCAGATCATCATCAGGCAACAGCTGTGGAAGCTTTCAGAAACGGGTTACTTTCTAATAGTGGACTCTACAAAAAGTTAACCAAATTCAGATGCTACACGATGGACCAAACCATCTCACGAGACCAAATTGAAATCAGGTGGGAAGAAGATAAGAGAAATAAAAGAAAGATAATTCTTCAACTTGCAAAATGAAAGAACGCCCCATGCTCCCAAACGACATAAAGAATTTGCAAGTATGATGCCTAGACATCTTTCAGATAAGAGGAATCATCAAAGAAAAGAGCATCAGCCCCTCCGTAAAGATTTTGATCGAAGACCACTACCATACAGAGCCCAAGAGAGAACTCCAGTAGACAAATCATGACTCCCAGACTACAATTTTTCTATTTCTCCGGCAGAATTAGTTTCGGTCCTTAAAAAGATGGGAAGTGAGGTGAGATGGCCCCCACGCAACAGAGAAAGTTCCAAAAAGAAGGACACCGGTAAATTGTGCGAATTCCATCGGCACTACAGCCGAGTGTGCAGCATTGAGGCTGGAAGTCCTGGAGCTACTGAATAAAGGATTTCTGAGGGATTTACTTACAGAGAAATGGAAAGCTACTTTAGCCCGAAGAAACGAAAGAGATGGCCAAGGAGACGCTCCAATACCACCACCACCGATCGACAACACAGTGAATTTCATTTCAGGGGGATCAGAAGTCAGTGGGGTTTCCTACTCAGCAGCCAAACGATATACCAGGGGTGTCATGGTAAAAATTCCTTACTCTACAATGACCATGGAGAGGATGTTTACAAACTTGATCATGGAGTTTCCAGACGACATCGATTCCGGTAGTATGAATCCACATCATGACGCTTTGGTGATCTCCTTACAATTGGCTAATTTTATGATCAAGCGAGTACTAGTAGATACATGATCTTCAGCCAATATCGTCTTTGTTACAGCCCTTGTAGACATGGGAGCCGAACTGGAAAAAGTAAACAGGCAAACAACGGTGTTGATTAGGTTCAGTGGTTAGCAGAAATTCACTATGGGAGAAATAACTCTTCCAGTCTACGCAGGAGGGGTCAACAAGATGACTACTTTCCTAGTCCTAGACTGTCCTTCAGCCTACAATCTTATCATTGGTAGACCATGGATTCACGAAATGAGGGCTGTGTCATCCACTTATCACCAAGTTCTGAAGTTCTCTACGAAGTTGGGGATTCAGGAAATAAGGGGAGACAAGGCTGCTTAAAGAGGTTGCTACCAGACGATACTGAAAGCTAAAATTCATTCCGCATAGCAATTACAGAACGGACCTCATTCTTTGGAGCTGAAACTTCCGAGTATTGAAGAACTTGATGAGGTCCAAATTCATTCTGAACATGCGGATCACAAGATGCAAGTAGTGTAAACTTGGATCCCAAACTACGAGCAGACTTGATTGATTTTTTGCAAAAATGACTCAACCAATTCGCATGGTCGCACAAAGACATGACTGTGATCGACCCTGGATTGATTACCCATCGACTCCATGTAGATCCAGACTACCCTTCTGTCAGGAAAAAGAGGAGAAAATTCGCCCCAGAGAGGAATCAAATCATCGAGGAAGATGTTCTAAAATTACTACAGAATAGTGCCATTAAGGAAGTCCAATTCCCAAAGTGGCTAGCCAATGTGGTAGTTGTGCGAAAGAAAAATGGAAAGTGGCGAGTCTGTATTGATTTCACAGACCTGAATAAAGCTTGCCCGAAGGATTCATTCCCACTACCTCATATCAATTCAATGGTTGATGCTACAGCCGGACATGAATTGTTAAGTTTCATGGATGCATATTCTGGCTACAACCAAATCCTCATGCATTCAGACGACCAGGAGAAGACAGTCTTTATCACCAATTAAGGTATTTTCTGTTACAAGGTAATTCCTTTTGGCCTCAAAAACGCTGGAGCCACTTACCAAAGAATGGTCAACAAGATGTTCTCCCAACAGATTGGGAAGACAATGGAAGTCTACATAGACGACATGCTATTGAAATCTTCAAAATTTGATCAACAGCTTGAGTACCTGGAAGAAGCATTTAACATAATGAACTTGTATGGGATGAAGTTGAATCCAACTAAATGTGCATTTGGAGTAGCTTCAGGGAAATTCTTGGGATATGTTGTCACACGATGAGGTATAGAAGCAAATCCAGACCAAATCAAATCCATACTTGAAATCCCCTCTCCTTCCAGCCCGAAAGATGTCATGCTACTAGTCGGGATAATTACAGCTTTAAACAGATTCATCTCCAAGTCGACAAACAAGAGTTTTATGTTCTTCTCAGCCATTAAAAAAGCAAAAACTTTTGAACTGACTCCAGCCTGCGAAGAAGCCCTAAAAGAACTCAAGCGATATTTGACAACTCCACATTTATTGTCGAAGCCACTCGACAATGAAAGGATTTTCCTATACTTGGGAGTGTCGAACAAGTTGTAAGTGTTGTCTTGATCAGAGAAGAGAATGGGATACAACTCCCAGTCTACTATATGAGCAAGGCATTACTTGATGCGGAGTCACGCTATTCACAAATGGAAAAACTGGTGTTGGCTTTAATAATGGCAGCAAGGAAACTACGACCTTAATTTCAAGGGCATCTAATCACAGTTTATTCAACATACCCACTGAGGAGCATACTGCATAAGCCGGAATTGTCTGGAAGATTAACAAAATGGGCAGTGGAGCTGGGAGAACACGACATCACTTATCAACCCAGAACGACAATCAAGTCTCAGGCCTTAGCTGATTTTATTGCTGATTTCAGTCCCAGCATAAATATTACAACAGATATGGAGGTAAATTCAATCCAGGCGACACCATCTTGGAAGCTTTCAGTAGACGGTTCCAGTAATAAAAAAGGATGCGGTCAAGGGGTTGTAATCACTTCTCCTGATGGTGATATACTACGAAAAGCAATCAAATGTGGTTTCAGGGTCACAAACAATGAGGCAGAGTATGAGGCATTGATAGCAGGTCTCAGCCTGGCCAGTGAACTTGGAGCAAAGAAGATAGAAGTAAAATCAGATTCTCAATTGATTGTCAACCAATTCCAAGGTTTATACCAAGCATGAGATCCTCAAATGGCGTCCACTTGCAGAAGGTGAAATAAATCCAGTCGACATTTCAAGAACTTACAATAACCCAAGTCCCAAGAAGTGAGAATACTCAAGCTGATGCGTTGGCTACCCTTGGATCGAAAATGCACAGAGATAAACCTCAGTCTATTCCAATAGTATACTTGAACTGGCCAGCAATTTGGAAGGAAGACAAGGAGGTCACCTCCGTCACTTCAAACGACTCCTGGATGACACCACTTGTGAAATACTTGCAAGAGTGGCTACTTCCAGAAGATAAAACTTAAGCAAGAAAAATTCAGAGGCAGGCAACAAGGTTCACCGTATTCGACGGACAGTTGTTGAAAAGGTCGTTCTCTGGACCATACTTAAAATGTCTTACTCATGATCAAGCGCATCATGTGTTGTCAGAATTACATGAAGGGGAATGTGGAAATAATTCTGGAGGACGTAGTCTTGCACTTCGAGCCCATTCGACAGGGTACTATTGGCCTACTATGAGAACTGATTCGGAAAACTACACAAAGAAATGTGAGAAGTGTCAGAGGTTCGCCGTAATTTCACACCTTCCTCCTAAGAAGCTAAATTGTATCCTATCCCCATGGCCATTCATGAAATGGGGAATGGATATTGTAGGGAAGCTCCCAACCGCCACTGGACAACGAGTCTACATGTTGGCTTTAACAGATTACTTTTCAAAGTGGATTGAGGCAGACTCTTTTGCCAAGATACGAGATAAAGAAGTTCAATCATTTGTCTATAAGAACATCATATGTCGATTCGGCATTCCCAAAGAGATTATGATTGATAATGGCTCAAAATTTATCAGCCATCATTTCATAGATTTCTGCAAAAATTGGGGAATCAAATTAAGTTTTTCAACCCCTCTCTTCCCACAAGCTAATGGTCAAGCCGAGTCTTCCAACAAGACCATTTTAAACACTTTAAAGAAAAGGTTGGAAAGAGCAAAAGGATCATGGGCGGATGAACTTCCTGGAGTCTTGTGGTCCTACAGGACGACTATCTGTTCCTCAACAGGAGAAACTACTTTCTCTCTGGCATTCGGAACAGAAGCGGTGATACCAATTGAAGGAAGCATTCCATCGCCACGCTACCAATGGCTTGATGACGATGCGAATCAACAACTTATAAATTTAAGCTTGGATACAATTGATGAATTACGAGATAATGCTTCCATTCGACTTGCAGTACATCGACTAAGAATGGCAAGATATTTCAAGAAAAATGTCAGAAGCAGAAAATTCAAGGAAGGGGATTGGGTACTACGAAGAGTTTTCCAGAATACCAAGGAGATTGGAGATGGTAAATTAGGGCCAAATTGGGAAGGTCCATACGTCCTCACAAAAGTTATTGGACATGGAGCTTACAAATTACAAACCACAGAGGGGAGACAAATTCACAATAGTTGGAATGCGATTCACCTCAAACGATTCTACCGGTAATGTATGCGTGCTTTTGTTTAAGTTTAAAGAATAAGAGTAGATTACTGCTTCATGTATTATGATTCAACAAAAATAACAAAAACCAGATTGAAGATAATCTCAAAATACCATTTAACCACTTCATTGCTCAAAATACAAAAAAAGCAAAACATAAAATTACAAATAAATTAAATTTCCGGAGTTTCTTCTTCCGAAATACATTCGGCAGTAACGTTAACATCAGACACAGGAATCTCTTGAACTTGTTCAGCCAGCTCAACCTCTATTCGACTCATTTCTTCACTCTTTGTATTCGTCTCTTCAACTCATGCCCCCTCATCGGCACCAATAATTTCTTTCCCAGGCTCATTGGAGTCGACTTCTTCACCCTTCCCTTCCACATCACCTTCGTTGCAGGAGGAAATCCCTGCCAATAGTCGATCATACTCTCGAATCCACTTCTGTGGTTCCCATGCGACGGTATTCCCTTCAAGGAAATCCTTCATCAGATTGCTTCGTTCTTTCATCATGGATTCAAGAGCAATCCCTTCAAGTTGCTCAATTAGCTGTCCATTCTCCTTCCTCACACTATCAAATGCATCCTTATACCCTTCTATTGTAGCCTCAGAAACTTCTTTCTCTAACCTAAGAGTAGCCTTCACCTCCTTTAACTCCTTCTCCATCTCTTTATTCTTCTTATCAAACATTGATTTCATTTCTACCATCTCTTTTTTCATCGCCACAACCGACTTCTCCATCTCCCTCTGCTTCCTCTGGTTCGACTCGACGTATTGTTGCATATATAAGTTACACTCCATTGCCTGAGAAATACAATAAGTTAGTCTTCATTTGACAAAAGTTATAAAACATTTTTTTTAGTTTATTTACTTACTTGATAAGTTAGAACCGCCGCCTTCTTCATTATCTCGACGGGGCCAATCTTGGATAGCATTTGTTCATCATCCTCCAACAAAAGCTTCTTAATAAAAGGGTTAAGGCTTAATGGGTCTGATGGAATCTTGACAATTATATTGTCAATGTCCTCTTCAATTTCAACTGCTTTCCTTTTTCCCCCTTTGACAACTATTTCAGTCGACGGCCCCTTGATCTCGGGAGTTCCAGTCGACATAGCCTGTTATAGTTCAGGGACCTCCACCTCTGGCTCATTAATCTTAAGCTTCCTTGCCTTCTTACGAATCTTCAATTCATCAATAGATGATACCTTAACGGGTCCTAACATTATATCCACTGCGCATAAAATTTCCTTTGGAGTTAAAGGCTTTATAAATAATATATTTCCGTACAATGCTCGAATCGACCAAGTACAGTAGATGACTTCCAATACGTGTTTACAAAGTGCCAAAGGGGTAGATATACCTTATGATTCAAAGATTTCTTTCCACACTAAAGTTGCCCTTAATCTCTTCTATACCAAGACTATTCTCTAATCTCGTTGTTCAGCGAGAAGAGCAAGAAGAGCTTTAGTATTAGATAAGATCTAGGGGGTTCTGTCGAACAATCTGTTTCGAAACGGACCTACAGAACAAACAATCACATGTTAACTACGAAATTCATACGACATCATCATGAGATGTCACAAGTAAAAAAGATGATACTCACTAATCAAACTCCAATACTCTGAGATACGACCCATTCCAACCGACCCAAATACACCCCCACCCCACCCAAAGAAATAGTCTGACTGCCAATTTCCCCTATCATTTATTGGAAGCCCCATTACTAATTGTTCCTTCTTTCGACGAAGATACATAGTATATCTCACTTTCTCAGTTAGGTGCTCCTTTAGGTAGTATGTGTATACTACATCCTTCACCTCAAAAAATACTCCTTGCTCAAAAGCCAAACATTCAATCGACAACAAGATCCTCCAAGCGTTTGGCATCAATTGTGAATGAGCAATACCGTAATGGTCCAAAACTTCCCAAGCTAACCTCGGAATAGGGAATCTGAGCCCATCAGCAAACGTCATACATAAAACCCAATTCATCCGGGGATTTTGAATCAATTCTTTCAATCGGCAAATGTGCTTTCAATTCCATAGAGTTAGGGAATCTATACTTAAACCTAATTTCCCTCAATGATTTTTCTGTCATACGACTAACAGGGTTCTTATTCAGCAAGTTCGTAGGTTCACTAGTACTAACTGTCACACTCGACTCTCCCACTGTTGATAAAGTCCTAATAGGTATAGCATCCACGAGAGTTTCACACGTGACAATACAGTAACAGGCCCTTCCTCGAAAATAGTTGACGCGACCAGTCCCTGAGAGATCTATCTTCACTCGACCCACTCGACGATACTTCTACATATTTGTCCATTTGGGCTCCTAAGCTCTCTTGGGATTCTCCACTCGACATATTTCTTTAGACCAACATACAAACAAATAATTTCTAGAAAACAGGTTTCCTAAAGATCAAACTCCTACTCAACTTTACAAACAAAATTCCTCCAAACAACATACGACTCAAGAGATCAAACAACCTAAAATGGATAAGAACTACTTGAATCTACTCTATGAACATTCAATGTAAAGAAGAACAAGAGGAAAGTTTGAAGAGTACCTTAGAACTTGAAGCCTTTCTCTCCCAACTTGTGGATCTTTGTGAATGAAGGAAATGAACCCATAAGCTCTCCCCTTATACTATAATTTGGCGCTTATCTTCCCGCCAAAAAGATACCTCGTTATTAACATTAGGTTTTACTGCATTTAATGACACGTGGGAGATTTAGAATCCTTCAATCAGGTATCGTCAAATGGAGAAAAGAATTATAATCAGGCTAGTCACAATCAGATGTTACTCACTCGCCACAACATCAACAAAATGATTTTCACCAGTGCCTTCCTCATTTGACACGACAACATCAGAAATCTAAATACATGTAATGTAATCATTCGACACTACATCAAGTCAGAGGTTGATATCAATTCAACATCTAAGCAACCCTTGTACAAGTTTCTTAATCATTCGACACCACGTCAAGTGTAAGATCAGTACCCTTGGAATATCGATTCGACACAACATCTATACAGGGCTTGACACAATATCTACTCGCCATTCGACATAGTACCTAAGGAAAGATAGGTACCATAGTTATTGCCTCTCGACACGACATTTATGGAATTTGCACAAAAAAGTTGGCCACTCAGCATAACATATAGAATAACCTTAGATACAAGACTTCGACACAACTTATATTCGGACCAAGCATTCGACACGAAATAAATAGAACACCAGAAGAAGCAGTTATTTTTCGACTTAACATGTCGAGTCAAGTTGATGGCTAGACTTTCTCTGTCCAGTCGACACATGTTGAATGAAATGAATTATTGAACCTTCATCTGGTTCAGTCGACCGGGGACATCCCCCATAAGACTCATGTTGAGTCAAGTTGAAGAGCTGGACTTCCTCTATCCAGTCGACACTTGTCGTATGGAATTAACTTTTGAACCTTCATCTGCTTCAGTCGACCGGGGACATCCCCCATAAGACTCATGTCGAGTCAAGTTGAAGAGCTGGACTTCCTCTATCCAGTCGACACATGTCGAATGAAATAAACTCTTGAACCTTCATCTGGTTCAGTCGACCGGGGACATCCCCCATAAGACTCATGTCGAGTCAAGTTGAAGAGCTGGACTTCCTCTGTCCAGTCGACACTTGTCGTATGGAATAAACTTTTGAACCTTCATCTAGTTCAGTCGACCGGGGACATCCCCCATAAGACTCATGTCGAGTCAAGTTGAAGAGCCAGACTTCCTCTATCCATGCGACACTTGTCGTATGAAATTAATTACTGAACCTTCATCTGGTTCAGTCGACCAGGGACATTCCCAATAAGACACATTTAGATTTAAGTTGAAGAGCTGGACTTCCTCTGTCCAGTCGACACTCGTCATATGGAGTTAACTTTTGAACCTTCATATGGTTCAGTCGACCAGAGAATTCCCCCATAAGACTCATGTCAAGTCAAGTTGAAGAGCTGGACTTCCCTTGTCCAGTCGACACTTGACGTATGGAATGAACTCATGAACCTTCATCTAGTTTAGTCGACCGGGGACATCCCCCATAAGACTCATATCGAGTCATGTTGAAGAGCTGGACTTTCCTTGTCCAGTCGACACTTGTCGTATGGAATGAACTCCTGAACCTTCATCTGGTTCAGTCGACCGGGGACATCCCTCATAAGACTCATGTCGAGTCAAGTTAAAGAGTTGGACTTCCTCTGTCCAGTCGACACTTGTCGTATGGAGTTAACTTTTGAACCATCATATGGTTCAGTCGACCGGGGAAATCCCTCATAAGACTCATGTCGTGTCAAGTTGAAGAGTTGGACTTCCCTTGTCCTGTCGACACTTGTCGTATGGAATGAACTCCTGAACCTTCATCTGGTTCAGTCGATCGGGGACATCTGACATAAAACTCATGTCGAGTCAAATTTAAGAGCTGGACTTCCTCTATCCAGGCGACACTTGTCATATGAAATTAATTACAGAACCTTCATCTGGTTCAGTCGACCGGGGATATTCCTATAAGACACATTTCGAATTAAGTTGAAGAGTTGGACTTCCTCTGTCTAGTCGACACTTGTCGTATGGAGTTAACTTTTGAACCTTTAAATGGTTCAGTCGACCAGAGAATTCCCCCATAAGACTCATCTTGAGTCAAGTTGAAGAGCTGGACTTCCCTTGTCCAGTCGACACTTGACGTATGGAATGAACTCCTGAACCTTCATCTAGTTCAGTCGACCGGGGACATCCCCCATAAGACTCATGTTGTGCCAAGTTAAAGAGCTGGACTTCCCTTGTCCAGTTGACACTTGTCGTATGGAATGAACTCTTGAACCTTCATCTGGTTCAGTCGACCGGGGACATCCCCCATAAGACTCATGTCGAGTCAAGTTAAAGAGTGGACTTCCTCTGTCCAGTCGACACTTGTCGTATGAAGTTAACTTTTGAACCTTCATATGGTTCAGTCGACCGGGGAAATCCCTCAAAAGACTCTTGTCGTGTCAAGTGGAAGAGTTGGACTTCCCTTGTCCAGTCGACACTTGTCGTATGGAATGAACTCCTAAACCTTCATCTGGTTCAGTCGATCGGGGACATCCCCCATAAGACTCATGTCGAGTCAAGTTGAAGAGATGGACATCCTCTATCCAGGCGACACTTGTCGTATGAAATTAATTACTGAACCTTTATTTTGTTCAGTCGACTGGGGACATTCCCCATAAGACACATTTTGAGTTAAGTTGAAGAGCTGGACTTCCTCTGTCCAGTCAACACTTTTCGTATGGAGTTAACTTTTGAACCTTCATATGGTTCAGTAGACTAGAGAATTCCCCCATAAGACTCATCTCGAGTCAAGTTGAAGAGTTGGACTTCCCTTGTCCAGTCGACACTTGACGTATGGAATGAACTCCTGAACCTTCATCTAGTTCACTCGACCGGGGACATCCCCCATAAGACTCATGTCGTGTCAAGTTGAAGAGCTGGACTTCCCTTGTCCAGTCGAAACTTGTCGTATAGAATGAACTCATGAACCTTCATCTGGTTCATTCGAGCGGGGACAGCCCCCATAAGACTCATGTCGAGTCAAGTTAAAGAGTTGGACTTCCTCTGTCCAGTCGACACTTATCGTATGGAGTTAAATTTTGAACCTTCATATGGTTCAGTTGACCGGGGAAATCCCTCATAAGACTCATGTCGTGTCAAGTTGAAGAGTTGGACTTCCCTTGTCCAGTCGACACTTGTCGTATGGAATGAACTCCTGAACCTTCATCTGGTTCAGTCGACCGGGGACATCCCCCATAAGACTCATGTCGAGTCAAGTTGAAGAGCTGAACTTCCTCTATCCAGGCGGCACTTGTCGTATGAAATTAATTACTGAACCTTCATCTGGTTCAGTCGACCGGGGACATTCCCCATAAGACACATTTCGAGTTAAGTTGAAGAGCTAGACTTCCTCTGTCCAGTCGACACTTGTCGTATGGAGTTAACTTTTGAACCTTCATATGGTTCAGTCGACCAGAGAATTCCCCCATAAGACTCATCTCGAGTCAAGTTGAAGAGCTGGACTTCCCTTGTCCAGTCGACACTTGACGTATGGAATGAACTCCTGAACCTTCATCTAGTTCAGTCGACCAGGGACATCCCCCATAAGACTCATGTCGAGTCAAGTTAAAGAGTGGACTTCCTCTATCCAGTCGACACTTGTCGTATGAAGTTAACTTTTGAACCTTCGTATGGTTCAGTCGACCGGGGAAATCCCTCAAAAGACTCTTGTCGTGTCAAGTGGAAGAGTTGGACTTCCCTTGTCCAGTCGACACTTGTCGTATGGAATGAACTCCTAAACCTTCATCTGGTTCAGTCGACCGGGGACATCCCCCATAAGACTCATGTCGAGTCAAGTTGAAGAGCTGGACTTCCTCTATCCAGGCGACACTTGTCGTATGAAATTAATTACTGAACCTTTATTTTGTTCAGTCGACCGGGGACATTCCCCATAAGACACATTTTGAGTTAAGTTGAAGAGCTGGACTTCCTCTGTCCAGTCGACACTTGTCGTATGGAGTTAACTTTTGAACCTTCATATGGTTCAGTAGACCAGAGAATTCCCCTATAAGACTCATCTCGAGTCAAGTTGAAGAGTTGGACTTCCCTTGTCCAGTCGACACTTGACGTATGGAATGAACTCCTGAACCTTCATCTAGTTCAGTCGACCGGGGACATCCCCCATAAGACTCATGTCGTGTCAAGTTGAAGAGCTGGACTTCCCTTGTCCAGTCGAAACTTGTCGTATAGAATGAACTCATGAACCTTCATCTGGTTCATTAGACCGGGGACAGCCCCCATAAGACTCATGTCGAGTCAAGTTAAAGAGTTGGACTTCCTCTGTCCAGTCGACACTTATCGTATGGAGTTAAATTTTGAACCTTCATATGGTTCAGTCGACCGGGGAAATCCCTCATAAGACTCATGTCGTGTCAAGTTGAAGAGTTGGACTTCCCTTGTCCAGTCGACACTTGACGTATGGAATGAACTCCTGAACCTTCATCTAGTTCAGTCGACCAGGGACATCCCCCATAAGACTCATGTCGAGTCAAGTTAAAGAGTGGACTTCCTCTGTCCAGTCGACACTTGTCGTATGAAGTTAACTTTTGAACCTTCGTATGGTTCAGTCGACGGGGAAATCCCTCAAAAGACTCTTGTCATGTCAAGTGGAAGAGTTGGACTTCCCTTGTCCAGTCGACACTTGTCGTATGGAATGAACTCCTAAACCTTCATCTGGTTCATTCGAGCGGGGACAGCCCCCATAAGACTCATGTCGAGTCAAGTTGAAGAGCTGGACTTCCTCTATCCAGGCGACACTTGTCGTATGAAATTAATTACTGAACCTTCAACTGGTTCAGTCGACCGGGGACATTCCCCATAAGACACATTTCGAGTTAAGTTGAAGAGCTAGACTTCCTCTGTCCAGTCGACACTTGTCGTATGGAGTTAACTTTTGAACCTTCATATGGTTCAGTCGACCAGAGAATTCCCCCATAAGACTCATCTCAAGTCAAGTTGAAGAGCTGGACTTCCCTTATCCAGTCGACACTTGACGTATGGAATGAACTCCTGAACCTTCATCTAGTTCAGTCGACCGGGGACATCCCCCATAAGACTCATATCGAGTCAAGTTGAAGAGTTGGGCTTCCCTTGTCCAGTCAACACTTATCGTATGGAATGAACTCCTGAACCTTCATCTGGTTCAGTCGACCGGGGACATCCCCATAAGACTCATGTCGAGTCAAGTTAAAGTGCTGGACTTCCTCTGTCCAGTCGACACTTGTCGTATGGAGTTAAATTTTGAACCTTCATATGGTTCAGTCGACCGGGGAAATCCCTCATAAGACTCATGTCGTGTCAAGTTGAAGAGTTGGACTTCCCTTGTCTAGTCGACACTTGTCATATGGAATGAACTCCTGAACCTTCATCTGGTTCAGTCGACCGGGGACATCCCCCATAAGACTCATGTCGAGTCAAGTTAAAGAGCTGGACTTCTCTTGTCCAATCGACACTTGTCGTATGGAATGAACTCCTGGACCTTCATCTGGTTCAGTCGACTATGGACATCCCCATAATACTCATGTCGAGTCAAGTTGAAGAATCGGATTTTCATAGTCCAGTCGGCACATGTTGTATGAAATATACTCTGGGACCTTCATATGGTCCAGTCGACCAGAAACATCCATTATAGACTCATCGGTACAAATAGGAGACATGGACTACAATCGTTCCAAAAAACTCACGTCATGTGCTCCATTACCTTCCTTAAAGTTCAATCTACCAGGGAAGTGATATGGATTCATGCGAAATCAAGTTCCTGAAGCATGAAAAGCGTGTTTCGAAGACGCAAAAGATTACACGGCAATTTAAATATATAGAGAGACTAACCACCATGTTGAACCATGCATTGACACAAGGTAATGCTTACAGCTTGACACATGGTCTTACATTTTGTTTTATACGACAGACATAGAGAAATACTCTCTAAATGAAAAGACTTTTTGACTTAATGAGTAGGGGACAAACTGTGTAGGCCAAAAATTGGGTTAGGGGCAAATCCATCTTTTCTCTAGAACCCAAATACCAATGAAACCCATAGACTAAGGCCCAGATTAGAGAGTTTAACACTATTCTGAAAGCCCAAAGCAGAACCAAAAACCTTATACTATTTGCACATAAGGCTACACACACAAAGCCAAATCAAGAGACAGTATAAAACACATCACCAACTATTTCCTCTTTTCCTCAACAGGATATATATCATCCACATGCCACCGAAAGTTTTAACCATTTTAGCACGTTGTAGAGGGCCTCCCCCATAACTTCAATTCTTATTCAAAATTGTAAAATGACAACTTAAACATGTGAAAGGCCCCAATTACCAGAGGTGTTAGCACCTTATAAATCCCAATAATCATAGGTACAATTCATCTGGCAATTAGAAGAATAATTCCTTCAAATCTATAAAAGGATACGTAACTCAATATAAGAGGCAGGCGGGACTTCTTTCTTACAGACTTCTGCTCTCTGACACAAGCTTTTAGAGCATCCCATTCTTTTAAACACATATCACCGCCCTCACGGCCACCTAAAGAAAAATAAGGTAATAACAAGCCTTGCTTTCACATTTTTACTCATTTACAGCTCATTTCATACTACTGACTTGGGCATCGGAGTGTCCCCGGCACCCACCACACCGGTGGGTAGTATACTCCCGCTCACTCTACTTTGTTTTACAGGATCATTGGTGCCCCCAACTTACAAATTCTTGATTATGGACCTCGGCCGAAATCCAGCATCCACAGGCTCTAAATTGAGAATGAATAAATGCTCACGTGTCTGGTTTGGTGTATATATGCTTACTCGAATCAAAGTTTCCAGAAGGAAATATCCTTATTCATTCTGTAGGAAATTGGTCGTCTACTCCATGTCTCGGGGTCCCACAACTACCATCAATTATCTACACTATTGTCTTCTCGTTATGTAATCTTCGTGCCCGAATGCACTGAATTTCCTTGTTACTTCTCGCGTTCCTCTTACCATTTTCATATCCTATTTCTTTGCTCTACGCCTTACTACTGAGGCTAGCGGTGGTTCATTCTTCTATCTACTTCCTAGATCTTCATTCTCTATTCTTGTTATAAGTCTTGACTTGGCACTTTGTTCTACTGTCCATACTAGCACTCTTGTCACTCCTAAATATCTCCAATCTCCCAGGTCTATTCTTGTATACGTTCACAAATTTCTACTGACTTGAGCTGTTTTGTAGGTTTTTCTGCATTTGGTCTATCTTATAGACTCCTACTAGTCTTTACAAGCGTCGCGCTGCCTTATCTTCTTTATATACTGGGTTATCTTCTTTATATCATTGAAAACTTCCTTGATCATTTTTTGGGTAATCTACCTTCCAGGGTCTTTGCATTTCTGAACTCTCATCTAGCTTCTTACGATCGCCTACACCTATGCTGGTAGGAACTAGGGTAAAGATCTTATGCCTTGATGAGTTTTGGTATCCTTGTTCTAATACTCTGTTTCCTGGTGGAGTCTGTTTCTCATGTAAGGTAGGTATGAGCTAGATTCCATCAGGACAGCTTCATTGATTGACATCGCGGATAGGTGAGGGTTTGGGTAGGTCGGGGCCTCATCTAATGGATTCCTTGATTATGGCAACTAATCATTCTTCTGACATCATTCATCTTATTTACCTACGGGTCTAGGTTTGGGGAATTTAGAATCTCTGCATTCTTATATCATCACACATCTATTAGAATCCTCCATGACTAATCATGATTTCTTGCTTCTTCTGCCTTATGGCAGTTCTTGGTTATTCGGGAAACTCACCATCTATACGAAGTGCTTGAGAGTTATTGGATCAACTTGGAAAAAATTTATGAGGAGGAAATGAATCTTACTTTGAGGGAAAGAACTTTATTTAGGTCTACTCGGTATTTTACTCTTGTTCGAACTTGCTATATTTTTCTTCACTATCCAAGTTCTGGTGTTTTCCATCTTATCTTATTTTGTGCTTCTATCTCTTTTCTACCTCTGGTTACTTAGATCGTCTGTACCTTATCCTTTTTCTTTATCTTTCTTTCTAGCTTTATCTCTCCATCTTCCTACTTTATTAGGTGGTTATCCATAGAACTTTATTATTTCTTTATGTCTCCTTACCTTTCCCTCTTCAACTTCTTAAACCTCTACGCATCTCTCATTCATTTCTTATAACTTATTTCCCACTCCCCCGTGTACTTTTCTTAAAATCTTACTGTCTGATTTCATAGCTTGTTTGTACTTCTGGTAATGGGTCAGAATAACTAAAGTGGAATTCTCAACTTGGATCTAGAATATAGTTGTTCTCATAAAGAATACTATTCGAATAGTTTGGGAAAGCTTACTAACCTGTCTATAGATCTTGAGGGCGTACTCGAGGATCGAATATTGGAGAGGTAGTTCCCCGCATATAAGTATCCCAAACATACTAGGTATACAAGACCCCCAGCACTCTACCCACTGTAGTCACTGACTCCCTAGACCATGCTCTGATACCAACTTTGTAACATCCTCAATCCGAGAGATGTTATCGGTAGAGAATAGGCCATACTATTCCCATGAGCCTCTGTCTTTCTAACTATAAACTACACTATTACTCTTTTCTCTAATTATAACTATGTATGGGACCGTGGCCCTACTTAATAACTTAATATGCAAACTAAACTTCAATAACTGTATATATAAAAACACTTTTTTTTACAATTGAGTAATACATGGCTTATATTTGACTCTGACTGGACTCTAACTCTTTCTAACTTGGACTAATGGACTTCATACCATAATGACTGCATCAGTATCCGTCCTTCCGAGCTCGTCCTTTGAGAATACTTATAAAATAAGAAAACTGGGAGTGGGGGGTTAGATTGTCGTACGATCTACGTGAATGGATGATAAAAACTGAAATACTATAATGAAAACTTTTTAATTCAAAAATCAAGGGCCTTTCAGAAAATCAAATTGTCTGAAAATCCTTTTCTTGCTTGAAAACTCTGAACTATTTTAGAGAAAACTCATCTGAAATCTCTTTAATAAAAATTAACATTTTTGAAATCTGCTTTCTGAAAACATTTTCTGAAAATCTGATATCTGAAAACTTTTTTCTGAAAATCTGATATCTGAAAACTGGTCTGTATCTGAAAAACTTGACGTATGGGGGCGTTACGTATCGCCGTCCCCCCATACGCCTAACAAGAGCAAGGAATGCAAAACCATGACTTTGGGGCGTTATGTATTGCCGTCCCCCAAAACATGCCACTCATGTCCCTGAAACTAGTGGTCTTGGGGCATTACGTATCACCGTCCCCCAAGCCACTGAACTAGAACTGTGGATGCGGATCTATGCTACCCTCTAAGCTCTGAAACTAGGATCTAAGGGCATATGTCATCCCTAGTCCTAATCTAGGATCTGGGGGCGTTACGTATCGATGTCCCCACAATCCTCTACATATGCACATGTGCTATCCGTCAATTCCATCTCTGCACAAGTTACATACTGGGGAGGATTTTCCCCCATGCCTCGAAAAATCATAAAATTATGCTTTGGAAAAAATTCTTTTTCTAAATCATCTTCATCTGAAAAACAACTGTAATAAAATTCTGGCTAACGTCCTATATGCTCAAAAGTAAGTTTGATATCAAAACCTGTTAAATAAAATTAGTTTGAGAAAAGTTGTCCACTAACAGATTGGAATCTGGCTGGTGCTATATCACTTCGTCGATGTAAAGTACAATCCATGCAATGGTCTATAAATGATAACTCGGTTAGGCTACAAACCATGAGATGTATTTAGGAATAAGGCTAAACTTTCTCAATTCAAGTCTGTGGTATCATTACTTAGTATATCATGCTTGGAATAAGATGCAAATTATGCATGTGAACTGATACAAGACCCTAAGGGTGGTCTTTAAAATACTAAGGTGGAACTGGGATGGTTTAGACCTGTTTTGGGTAAATTTTTGACCTCACGTCGCGACGCAGGTCAGGACACATCGCGACGCGCATCATCCAGAGACGTACCCAAACTTTTACCGTGCGCATCGTGACGCAAGTTTCTTATGCGTCGCGACGCGTGCAAACTAGAAACATATCCTCACAATTTATCGAGAATGTGTTGCGACGCACGGTGATTTACGTCGCGACGCAAGGCCAAAATCCATGCCTGAAAACAACACTTTCAAGTCCTTATGCTCAATTACACTTTCATTCTTCTATATTTCATCTTGTATTCACCAAAATCATAAACTTCCATGTAGAAACACACTATTATAATTATTTCTATAACAAATTCAACTTTTTAACTTCATGATCTTCATAACTCAAACCTAGGTTACCAATTGGAGTTTTGTATACGTAGTATGTTTGAGATACCCGTATACGAGGAACTACCTCTCCAGTATCTGATCCTCGAGTACGTCCTCAAGTCATATAGACAGGTTAGTAAAATTCCCAAAGCTATCTGAATCTTCTTCTTAATAAAGAAACTATAACCCTTATTCTAGCAGGAAATCCTACTATAGTTATCTTGGCTTACCAACAGAAGTTCAAGACAAGTAATGAGAACATAGAGTAAAGTTTTAAGAATAGTTACGCAAAAGAGGGGAAAGAGAAAGCTATAGAAAAGTAAAGAATGGTAGATAGAGGTTCAAGCAACCAATGCCAATGAGAGATAAAGGTGTAAGAACAGATAAATAAGGAAGCATCAGAACATGTAGTAGTAAAAGAGATTACAGTAAGCCGGAGCAAGAGTAAGATGTGGAGTAAATCTAAGTAAGGTTCATTTTCCTGAAGTAATATTCCTCTCCTCCTTAGAAAAATCTTCTAGTAGACCCAATAGTTTTGAATACTTCATATAGGTAGCAAGTTTTTCGAGTAACAAATGATAGACAGAAAGATAAAGAAAGTAAGAAATTAGAATTAGATATGGGAGTTTCAATGGATATGTGATGCCAAAAAAAGATTTAGAGACTTCCAGATCTCCAAACCCAGGCCTGTGAGCAGGTAAATGAAGGCCATAAGTGGAAATGCTTAGTTGTCTTAACCTAAGAATCTGATAGACAATGCCCTAATCTACCCATATTCTCAGCCTTCAGTTATACCGATTAAGAAAGCTATCCTAACGGAGCCTATCTCATATCTATCTTGCCTGAGTAATAAACTCTACCAGAACACGGAGTATCAGAACAAGGAGGCCGATATCTATTGAGATGTAGATTCATGCCCCATCTTTTACCAACTTAGATAAAGGTAATCGTAAAGAAAGCCCAATACCCGTAAATAATATATTTTGAGACAAGGACGGCAGCTCTTGAGAAGTGGTTTACCCAGAAAGGAACCAATGAGGTTTTTAAGGATAAAAGAGACAGAACTCGACACAAGTCAAGATGGCAAGTTTCCAATACTAGAAATAAATCCTTATATCAGACCAATACCAGTAAAAGTCCATGTAGTTTCAAAAGGACAAACTCATGAGATAGGAGACACTCAAGATTTAACAAAGAGTACTACTGCGGACAAGAATATTAGATGGCAAAGATGTAGCTTATAGCTAGAGCAGAGAGTAGAGATCATGGAAGGAAGTAGCCAGAAGAACGAACCACCACTAGCCTCAGTAGCATGGCCTAGAGCCAAGAGATATGATATGAAAATAGTAAGAAGTAAACAGAAAGTGACAATAGAATTCAATATGTATAGTAACATAGGTAACGTAGCGTAAAGACAACAATGTAAATGGAGACCACAGGATGGATGATAAAAGTTGTGGGACCCTAAGACATGAAGTAGTCGATTCAGGTCCCGACAGAGCGAATGCCAATTTTTCGTTCCAGCAACCCCTACTCTAGTAAGTACATAGACATTCAACCAGAGGTCGGAAGCATGTGTCCACCCCTCAGCTTAGAGCCCAGTAAGGATTTGA
Organism: Zanthoxylum bungeanum; assembly: GCA_019454045.1. Taxonomy (NCBI): domain Eukaryota; kingdom Viridiplantae; phylum Streptophyta; class Magnoliopsida; order Sapindales; family Rutaceae; genus Zanthoxylum; species Zanthoxylum bungeanum. The sequence goes on from SKCR01042829.1 coordinate 712,198, forward strand.
ATAAGTAAGGGAGGGCATTGGACAGGATGGACAAATCACGAAATAGCAAGATAGTCGAATAGTAGAGCGGATAGCCTCCAAGAAAGTAAAGGTTCAAAAGAATAAGGAATCAAAGTAAGCAATGAATAACAACGCGGAAGTAAAATACCAGACTTATACAGAGTTTCCTATAACTTAGATACCTGACTTATACAGGATTAATGAGAATGTAGCACCCAAGCCAATGGATCAGTAGCGATGCCATAACTTGTGTTAAGTGATTCAAGAAACTGAGATAAGTAGGAAAGTCAAGTAACATAGCAAAAATTAGAAAGGAAGAATAACAGAGGGAGTATGGTAGGATTTTGAGAGACCATGAACCTTATGAAAGTTATCAGTAAGAGGTAGTATGACCAATAGCTGGAGATAAATTACGAGCAAAATTACAGGAGGTAATTCAAATAGTTTTTAGTAGAAGTACCTAATTCTGAGAGCCAACACCAAATATGTAAACAAGAGAGTCCTAAGCTTATAGATAAGTAGTACGCGCAACTGCAGCACGGGTAGCTAGTGAGAACACCGCAACCAGAAAACTCCAAGATAATCCCCACCCTCCCAACCCTCGTTAGGAAACAACATCAAAGATGGACCTCCATGTTCTCCTCAAGATATTCCCAGAAACAAGTGTTTCCGTAGTGAAAGGAGACTGAAACATAAAACCTTTGGATATAGTACAAGAGTAGAAAATAGCTCTAAGTTAGAGATGTAAAAAAAAGTTGTCTAGATGGAGTAATGAAGAGATAAAGTATTAGTTTAGCAGTGACGGGAATATAAAAGAATAATATTAGACATAGCTAGGGACATGTAAGAGATGATATCCCTCAGATAAGGAAACAGAGACATAAACCACAAAACTTCCAGGTATAGAATAGAGCATGAGAGAATACCAAAAGGTAAATAAGTCAAAGGGTTGGAAGCAGAATTTTCAAGGTGCGACAACAGTATGAGAGAAGACCAAGTAAGGGACGATAGAAGTGCGTAACAACAAGGTTTTTCGGTATTAGAATGAAACCCAAGTTCTATTACGTTTTAGCTCACGTAATCTATATGAAGTAACTAGCCATAGTTAAGTCAACTAGACAGCCACAAGTATGGGTGGTTTGGCAAATGTGTGGTATAGTATGGAATCGAGAAGATAAGTTTACTACAAAGTTACATTCAGTACAGTGCGTGAGTTATCAAAAGTATTTTACACGTAAACGGTCTTCGGATAAAGATAAGATTTATGAGCTTGTGTATACTTGCATATATCCAATTACCCCAGTTGACAAAGCAATACTATGGGAGCAATTAAAAGGGGGAGATCCCAGAATGCAACAAGGTATGTAGAACAAGTTAGTGTAGATCACTATAACCGAATTTATAGTAGCAACGGAAGTAAAAGTACGGATATAGTATGAACTGTAACTAGAATCGTATCGCCAGTGTCGACGTCAAAATAAGGAATATAATTTAAGAAAAATTATATATACAGTTAAATTCAGCTTAAAAACTTTGCTTCTACGTCATTAGCAAATTCAGAAAGATCCTAAAGAAGCTACTCACAATTAACCTCCTTAGTACAAAAGCCTTTTAGTAGATAACACTGGTGAGCAAGAGGTACATGAAGAATCTGACCATGCACTATGAAGTCCTAAGCCCTACAAATAGTCAGAGATGTGAGAACTTGAAAGAACAGAACCCATAAATAGTTGAAGCTTAGTGAGAAAATAGAGAGTTAAATAGTTAAGTTATGGAGTTGAATGCTAAATTTGTTGGAGTTCTACGGTCTTGAGGATCGAATAACAAGCAAGAAATATGTGCGAATAGGAATCGAGGAAGTTGCGGAATACTTACATCGATCGGTTGAGCGACGCGGTGGACAACAAAATCGATTTCTGCCTCCTCCAAGCTCTCGGCAGTGGCTGAAAATGCAGTCCTCTAATTCGGCATTTTGGTCCTCCTCCAAGCTCCAAGCTTTGTGATAAACTTCCATGCTCATGGGTGGACTTCCCTCTCACCTTCGCATGTCTCTCGGAGTGCTAGCTCTTGATGATTTTGCCACAAAATCACCACACTTTGCTTCCCTTCAATGTCGGTTTTGCCCAGCAAAAAACAGAAGAAAAATGCCCAAAATGGGCGTGTGAAAGAGATGATGGAAGAGATAGATTGAGTTGTGTATTAGATTATTGATTTTCTAAAAATCAATTAACATATACCACTTTTGATTTTCAAAAAGTCAAGCCTTAAATGCTTGCCAACTACCACCATCAATCCATCAATCAATCAAATCAAGTGACCAGTTGTCAAATCACTCAAAATGACTAATGATTTGACGCTTCATGCGACTAATGATTTGACACTTGATTTAACTTGCGTGCCGCACTCAAATTCAAAATGCGAATGCGCTCGCAAACAATCTCGGGCTCGGGTTCGCTAATTCCAAATTAACGAATTTTCCGTTGCGTCGTAATTAAATATAATTTAATTAAATAATCATGCCTAGCATAATTACTATTCATGCCGCTAACAAATTAATTCTAAATTAACTTGTTCACCCGAATTAAAATCTAATTTTAATTCTGCGTCGAAATCCAATTTCGTATCATATATCGAATATATTATTCTATTGATTAATTCCAAATTAATCGTTATCTCTCCTTAAATGATATTTTATCCCAGATAAAATATCTCCGCAATTAATCCTAGATTAATTTTCTCTCTCATCTAATTAATCCCAGATTAATTAAAAGTGCGAGTCATACGTCATCGGTGACTCTTCGGGAAGCGACCCATGAGATCCCCGGATATATTGGCAGTAATTCGGCCGTCGGACTATCCGAACACGTAAGTACCTAGTACTACGTTTGTACCGATTTACAAGACACGGTTGGCTTCTAGCAAAGCGCCATGCCTACCCAATTCTCCAGAAATATCTTTACAGGAATATAAGATCTATATCAGGCGTAGTATACGTAGTGTTGAGTATGTCGATCCAGTATCGGATGATCACGTGCTAGGCCTGGTGCTGGAATTGTGTCTGCCCCGTACGAAGCACATATCGGATGTCTGGTAACTAGTCTCTATAATCGGATATACATGACCTAGTCATAATATCCCGATAGCTGCAGCATTTAAGAGAACCAGTCTCGTATCCTACATGACCATCATCTCCATATGACTGGAGTGATACTTCCGTCTTCACATCACACCCAACACATTATGATTCTCAATATACCCAGAAGAGGCGTACACAGAACCTGTTAAAGCCCTGGACGACCAAAACCAAAGTATATTGATTATCGCAAGTATTAGCGGTTCAAGTCTCAAGTTAAGACCAAATCCACCTACCCTGATTTCGGACTTCCATAGACACACAATCATACTACCAATGGAATTCCGAGGGGGTATATCTAGAGCGAAGCTGTTTCCCGTACCATCGGTAAAACACAACCTTCTATTACACTTACATGAGTATCCTATACCCAAATATATGAGAACTATGACGTTGTGCCCTCACAACGTGCACAAGTGTAATACTAGTCTTTTACGCATTTATCGATGTCTGATCTTGATAATACTCTGACTAGGGATATTTAATGATTTATCCTTCGTGGACTGATACTGTCTCATATCATTCTCAATCCAGGAACAAATCATAAGGACCTCCTATCATTTATATATCTTGGTGATCTAATCACAAATGAGAAGAGTGCAATCTCATTTGTCACATAGTTAATTTGTACAACAACACCATGAATTGCACAAATAGTGACGCTATAGGTCATAATTGTCCAACAATCTCCCACTTGGCCTATAGCCATTCACTCGAGTGTCTTACAGCCGAACTATGTACGGATGGCTCAAACTGTTGAGAAAAGGCTTTCGTCAGCGGATTTGCATGATTATCTTCTGATACGATTTATTCGATCATCACATCGCCACGATGTATGATCCGAACGGATCAGATGAATAATCGAAGTATGTATCTGAATCGTTGATGAGACCATTAATTCTTTAGCCTGTGTTGAAGCCTAGCTCAGCTGCTAAAAGAACTATATCAAATCTAATTAGATTTGTATCGACCCAAATGGCTTCTATTGCTGCCTCAGCTGCAGCAATGACCCGCATTTGTTGTTTATTCGGTAACAGTATCTTCCTTGGAAGATTTCCATCTCAGTGTTCCGTTATTCAAACTTTATAGTACCGTTTTGTGACTTATAGTCGTTATATCGGTTAGGAAACTTGTAGCAGTGAACCCAGTCACTCTAAGTTCTCATTCTCCACAGTTTAAGACAGCATCCTTAGTTCTCTAAGATACTAAGTATGTTCTTAACTTCAATCGAGTGACTATCACTTGGATTGGCTTGTTTGTGAATTCATATGCTCAAAGCGTATGAGACACCAGATCGCGTACATTTTTCAATGTACGAGTTCTTGGAGAGTTTTCTCGAAAGCCTAGCTTTCACCAATTATATTACGGGAATTTCAATTCCAAGAAATGACATATCATCATTATTTATAGGACATTTATTGTCAGTGCGCTCCCACTAACCTACTTATATACACAAGAATCATTTCCGTTTTGAATTAAATCATAAACCATTATGATTACATCAAAGCGGTAATTCCAAGAACTTATGCTTGCTTCAATCCAAACATGGATCGAATAACCTGCAAACCTTGTTTGCTAGTTTTGGTACGACAAAACCGACAGGATGTTGTAAACATCCTCCAAAAGGTTTCCTTTTCAGGAAAGCAATTTTCTTGTTCAGCTGTCATATTTAATAAATGAAACATGCAGCGTCAGCAAGCATTATCCAAATGGATATACATGGCAACAGTTAAAAGGTTTCGTCGTAATCGACACAATGTTGATAACGATACCTTTTCGCTACAAGCCTAGCTTAGTACGTTGGTATGTTGCCTTCCATGTATGTCTTCCTTGAAGACTTATATAGTACCATTAGGCACAATGCCTTGTGGTACATCAACTAGTATCCAAACTTGTTGATTTACATGGAATCCATTTCGGATATCATGGAACTTTGCCATAATTAGGGAGTTGATACCTTGTATCACTTCCTCATACGTAGTCAGTTGGTATACCTCAATAAGATTGACATCTTTATGAGGTGAGATTAGAAACCCATACCCCAGGTTGTTTTCTGACTCTCTCCGACTTACGTGATTCTTGTGTATTCGAAGATTACAGGTATAGTTTCATCCTAGATGAACTATTTGTGTTCCATTAAGATTCGGTGCCTGGAATAGTATCACTCCGATTTTCATCGAGTTTTACTATCCTCCCACTTACCACTGTATATAGGTATTCCTCTTAGGAAAACCGCATGGTGAGCAACAATTAAATTGTTCTCTTATAAGATGTATAAGTATTATACTTTGGTATCCCTAGGATAACCTACAATTGGCACTTATCTAATTTGGGTTTTAGTTTGGTATCATCCAAACATATGCCCAGCATACCCAAATATTCAGGAATGAGAAACCCAGTTTCTTTCCTGTTCATATCTAATATGAATTCTGTCAAACAGATTTTATGGAATCTTATTCTAAATAAGTTCTGCACTGTTTATACTTATCCGTTGAAGGAAATGGTAGCTCAGAGTGACTCATGATTAACCTTATCATGTCTAACAAAATTTGGTTTATCCGTTCGGACACACTGTCAGATTGACGTATTCCGGGAGGAGTCCTCTTTGAAAGAATACTATACTCTTTCAAGTATATGTGAAACTTATTACTTAAGTATTTTCCATCATGGTCTAACCGTGATGGTTTAAAACTTTAGCTGATCTGTTTGTCTATTTCGCGTCGAAAACTGTAAAAGTTTCTGATTTATGTTTCAAAGGAAACACGTAACCACAACGCGATGCCACATCCGTAAAGGTCACAAAATATTCATATCCATCTCTAGCCTAGCTAGAAATGGGCCCACTTGCTTCACTATGAACTAGGGCTAGCAGATCGGTGGCATTTGCACTTTTACCAAGCAAATGTGTTATAGGCATTTTACCCTATAAACTAGATTCGTAGTCTTTATTTGATTTAAATCAAATTTGTCCTAGTACCCACTCTTCGAAAGTGTGGATATACGATTCTTGTTTAATTGTGTCTCAGACAACAATGCCACAATTAAGTTTAATCTGATCAAATCAGTTTGAGCTATTGTTTGTCATGATTTACATTTGAGATTTATTTATATTCAAAATATAAATTCTGTTATTCACATCTAATGTGATTATCTCAATATCATCTTTATATAATAAACCACTTTAGTGTTCTAGAATATAAAGGTTCACCCGCAGCGGGTTAAACACTGATATAGAGATAATGTATCTAGTCAAACTAGTTATATTATAACAGTTTCCAAATTTATGTACACACCCGAAGGTAGTTCCTAAACTTAGGTATCTACGATTAAAACAGCGACTTTCGTCCCATTTTCAATTGGAAGATTAAATCTCAATCTGAAGTCAGTATCATGCTCATAGCAGATTCTGAACATCAGTATATATTAATGTACCACACTAAGTATTTAAAATCCAATTTTTAATACTAGTAGTGAACATAATATGACAAACATATTTGAAGTCAGAGCCTTGCTCGTCTTCAATTCCTTCATGTCTGCTTTGTTCAAACGGCAGTCACGCTTCCGCGATCCCGTTTGCCACATTTTATGCAGACATTTCGGGATATGTCATTTATCTTCCTAGAAGATTATAATGATTTTGCCTTTGCCTTTTTCAATATTCCAAAAGCCTTTGGCCAAGCCTCGGGTTTCTAGAATATCGAAGTAAATTGCCTATTACAAATTTTGACTTCTAAAATCTAAAGATAGATTTATGAAGATCCTTCAATTTCAATATCATACTTATAAGGATCTAATCCTTATTTCTGATTAAGAAATTAAGGAGTCTTTTTGGCAAGCTTAATAGATTAAGCACTAAAGTTATCATCACATAAATCTTCCAAAGATTATGCTCTATTATTTGCTTAATTCCGGGCTTAGGCATAATATGTTATTTTATCAAATAAAGTAACTTATTAATTTCCAGGACCATCCTGAAACTTTATTCACATTTTGAAAATTAAACCATTTAAATACATTTTCCATATGATAATGTTTTAAATGTCAATCTTTCAATTTTATCTTGATTCTAATAGTCCAACTATTTAATCTATGATTGTGGTACTATTTATTATAATGATTACTATAATCCAATTATATAATCAATTATAATTGAATTGTTGAATACAGTCCAACTGTTATATTTAAAACAACAATTTAAATATTAGTCCAACTAACATTTAATATATTTGACGAATGATATTTGATTGAGCTCGTATGGCAAGTAATTAAACGAATATTGCAAATATAATTCTTGCCTCCCACTATTTTTCGGCGAGCCTCTAACCCTCTGTCGAGTACTCGGGAAACCGTGTGTTTCCTAGTGGGCTAGGATCCCGTTAAATGTCACACAATCTTGACTTTGGACAACAAATTGTATGATAATTAACTAGGTAGATCTCTAAGATTAATTGGATCCAATCCAATTCCTAGATCCAGTAGAGGGACATCTAAGTCCGAAACATATATACAATATATATGCCAATATATCCAATATATTGCCTAACCTTTTTCCTCTGAATCAACTAAGCATTGGCTTTGGCACAACAAACTTAGTGATCCCAGTTAAGCGCGACCCATTGACCATGGAAAGCTTCATAATCAATGTCGATGGACAAGAAGTGATCTTGACTTTGGCCAACAAATCACAACTTGGACAAGACACTGATATGGAAAAAAACTCTCGTGATTCAAACACATCCTCGACTTACAAAGGTCTTGACTTTGGCCAACAAACCAATGCCAGTCTTGGATCTTGAGTAAGAATCACTCAATGGAAGGAAAAACGCTTAATATTATTTGAGGGTTTTTCGCGTGCAAATTGGCAACCATTTATTATCTTTGCTAAGGTCTCATCATCATACACCCTTAAACATGCATTCTAAATATATAATAAAGCACGTATAAATAAAGTAATAATGATATGCGGATGGATACTTTACACATTGATCCTAGATCAAATCTCTCCATTTCCTCTCTCCCGCTAGCACAAGTATTTACTTCTACCCGTTACACTACACTTCTAAAGAAACCTCATTTACATTGAGGGGAATAGGTGAGAAGAGAATACAAAGAATAAGGAGGTAATAAGGCTGGACACGCAGGTCCAATTAATAAATTCCAAATTTATTACAACAATTTCTAAAATTGCCCCACTCATCTAATATCCATCCGATATACATTATTCATGCATCGCAACCATGTATTCACACAAGCATGTTATCAATCAATCTAATCAAATTAATTAATCTGATAATTAGTGACCATCCAATGTTGAAACAACGATTTGATTTTGCGCGAGTCAAACTCGTTTTGTGAATAAGTACTCAAAGTACGAATTCTCGAATTAAATTAAACTACAAAATTAAATCCAATTCAATTTGTATTTAATACTAATTCGATATTTAATTCCAAATTAAATACTACACTTTATTAATGAACTTTTACGATTTAAATTCCAAATTTAATCGTTACGGGTCTCAAAGCCCGATTAACTTCCAACGTTAATTTAATTAAAGTCTAATGGGCTTTTAATTAATTTCTTTTAGGCGTGGGCTTCGGCAACCAAAGCCCAATCAAGGAGTTACCCCATAAGCCTAGAAACCAATTTAAGCCCATTAGGCCCAATTAAACTTTAAAGGTCCATTAGTCACATTTGGGCTTTATGGAGGCGGTTTTGGGCCCAATTGGATCCAACCAATTTAGCCTAAACCCAACTTGGTACAACCAAGCCCAATAAGCCCAATAACAACATTCAAGCCCAATTTTACAAAATAGGCCCAACATAATTAAATTACAAAAAACCCAATTTTACAATTTAATTACATAAAGTGCATTACATAATTAATTACCCAATTAATATTTCTAAAACATCAATTAGCCTAATTAATCATGCTCTTTAACATTAAATCATGTCCAACACAATTTAACAAAAAATCAAACCCATTCATGTTATATTGCTATTGGCTTTGGAGGGGAATTTTATGTCCAATTCAAATTCAATCCAATTAAATCCAAATTAACATTAAATCCACATTCCCAATTGTTTTCAAGTCATCCAATGAATCAAAAAACAAAATTCCAAGACAATTTAGGGCATGCTCATTCTCGGGCAAGCTAAGAAATTTGGGGAAATTTGTTCCAAACAACAATTCATCAAATTGATCCAATCAATCCTCAATAAAACATGTTTTAAGCATACTCAAACATCCAATTTAATTAAATCATGCTCAAACACATTTTACCCAAATTTTAAACCTAAGTCAAATTTCATGCTTTTAACCTGGCTCTGATACCAATGTTGGAGTTCTACGGTCACGAGGATCGAATAACAAGCAAGAAATATGTGTGAATATGAATCGAGGAAGTTGCGGAATACTTACATCGATCGGTTGAGCGACGCGGTGGACAACAAAATCAATTTCGGCCTCCTCCAAGCTCTCGGCAGTGGCTGAAAATGCAGTCCTCTAATTCGGCATTTTGGTCCTCCTCCATGCTCCAAGTTTTGTGATAAACTTCCATGCTCATTGGTGGACTTCCCTATCACCTTCGCATGTCTCTCGGAGTGCTAGCTCTTGATGATTTTGCCACAAAATCACCACACCTTGCTTCCCTTCACTGACGATTTTGCCCAGCAAAAAACTGAAGAAAAATGCCCAAAATGGGCGTGTGAAAGAGATGATGGAAGAGACAGATTGAGTTGTGTATTAGATTATTGATTTTTTTTAAAATCAATTAACATATACCACTTTTGATTTTCAAAAAGTCAAGCCTTAAATGCTTGCCAACTACCACCATCAATCCATCAATCAATCAAATCAAGTGATAAGTTGTCACATCACTCAAAGTGACTAATGATTTGACGCTTGATGCGACTAATGATTTGACGCTTGATTTAACTTGTGTGCCGCACTCGAATTCGAAATGCGAATGCGCTCGCAAAAAATCTCGGGCTCGGGTTCACTAATTCCAAATTAATGAATTTTCTGTTGCGTCGTAATTAAATCTAATTTAATTAAATAATCATGCCAAGCATAATTACTATTCACGCAGCTAACGAATTAATTCTAAATTAACTCGTTCGCCCGAATTAAAATCTAATTTTAATTCCACGTCGAAATCCAATTTTGTATAATATATCGAATATATTATTTTATTGATTAATTCCAAATTGATCGTTATCTCTCTTTAAATGAAATTTTATCCCAGATAAAATATATCCGTAATTAATCCTAGATTAATTTTCTCTCTCATCTAATTAATCCCAGATTAATTAAAAGTGCGAGTCATACGTCATCAGTGAATCTTCGGGAAGCGACCCATGAGATCCCCGGATATGTTGGCAGTAAATTCGGTCGTCGGACTATCCGAACACGTAAGTACCTAGTACTACGTTTGTACCGATTTACAAGACAAGGTTGGCTTCTAGCAAAGCGCCATGCCTACCCAATTCTCCAGAAATATCCTTACAGGAATATAAGATCTATATCAGGCGTAGTATACGTAGTATTGTGTATGTTGATCCAGTATCGGATGATCACATGTTAGGCCTGGGGCTGGAATTGTGTCTGCCCCGTACGAAGCACATATCGGATGTCTGGTAACTAGTCTCTATAATCGGATATACATGACCTAGTCATAATATCCCGATAGCTGCAGCATTTAAGAGAACCAGTCTCGTATCCTACATGACCATCATCTCCATATGACTGGAGTGATACTTCCGTCTTCACATCACACCCAACACATTATGATTCTCAATATACCCAGAAGAGGCGTACACAGAACCTGTTAAAGCCCTGGACGACCAAAACCAAAGTATATTGATTATCGCAAGTATTAGCGGTTCAAGTCTCAAGTTAAGACCAAATCCACCTACCCTGATTTCGGACTTCCATAGACACACAATCATACTACCAATGGAATTCCGAGGGGGTATATCTAGAGCGAAGCTGTTTCCCGTACCATCGGTAAAACACAACCTTCTATTACACTTACATGAGTATCCTATACCCAAATATATGAGAACTATGACGTTGTGCCCTCACAACGTGCACAAGTGTAATACTAGTCTTTTACGCATTTATCGATGTCTGATCTTGATAATACTCTGACTAGGGATATTTAATGATTTATCCTTCGTGGACTGATACTGTCTCATATCATTCTCAATCCAGGAACAAATCATAAGGACCTCCTATCATTTTATATCTTGGTGATCTAATCACAAATGAGAAGAGTGCAATCTCATTTGTCACATAGTTAATTTGTACAACAACACCATGAATTGCACAATAGTGACGCTATAGGTCATAATTGTCCAACAAAATTGTGATGGAGTAAGTGGTGCTAAGGAAATATACAGGAGATTATTCTTTTATACACTTACACCAGAATATAATCAGTATATGTAAAAGGCTTAACCATGGAGAACGCTAGTATTTCTAGAAAAATTTGAAAGTACCCGTTAAGAAGAACCCGATTGATACAAGTAAGGTTGAGCATAGCTAGAAGTTTAAAAATGAGATTTATGTAAGTCATAACAATAGTTGTAGCTTGACAGTAGTATTAAGTTTTCATCAGGATTTTATGAAACAAGGATGAGAAATTACCACTCAATCAAGAATTCAAGAGGTATCATGCATGAAACAGATATTAGGATAAGAAGAAGAGTAATGCATACTTATTAGCTAAATGATGAACGATCAGTTTGGCGAAGGTCTTGGTTCCTAACTCATAGTGAAATCAGGTAATGTGATATAGTTTACAGTAAAGTAAGAGTTCATCCAGACAGGAACATAGTATATTCTTAGTTATGACTTCCAAGATATATCATTCAAATTCAACATGATAGTTCTATTATCATAGGGTATGGTGACAACATATGGAAAGTCGTCATGAACTATAGGTTGACGACTATTACATTTTTCGAGGCATAATACTTTATATAAATCATGTTCGAATAAGTAAGTGCTCATAAAATGACATTTGGGACATTTGGTAAATTCCTTATAATCCCGACGCGGAACTTAGCTTACTTCACATCCCAAACAGCCCTTAGTAATCGGGTCGTAACTTTTTAATATAATCTCTGATATTTATGAACTTTATATCGTCGGAAATCTAAGACCAAGACCTACAACCTTCACGATGGATAGTTTTCCAAATTTGAATCAGAAATAAGTAAAAAATCAAAATTTCCGCTAATGCTACAGTAATTTCTAGAATAGTCTAGATTAAGGTGAGGTGGCATAATCCTAACCACCCATTCCATCACAAAAATCAGCCTCTCTTTGTCTATAAATAGCACACTATTCACTCTCTCCCTCACACACCACAAACGTGAAGAGAAAATGGGAATTGAGGGATTTTCTTCTCTCATTTTTGTCTTCATTTTTAAAAGCATTTTGATCCATCCTAGCATGTTTCAAAGCTTAGTAAGTTTCCTTTCCACTTTCCATCTCCTAATTTTTCAGTTCTAAGTTTGAAAAAGGAAAGCCCCAATTCGCACATAGCATACCATAGTAATGGAAATTGTTTGATTTGGCAATAAATAAAGTTATGGGTATGTATTTTAAGAAATGTCATGATAGTATTAACATTGGATGAGGTCTATAAATATATGGATGTGTTGGGAAATTATGCATTGTGATTCATGATATTAGGCAATGGTTGGGGTTTGAGTTGATAATATAAGGTGAGTTTTAACTAATGTTGAAGTTTGGAGAATTACTTATTGTGGGACACAGGACCTGGGCGACGCCGTTCCTAGGCTCGCGGCCTAGTTTGGGAAGTACTGAATAACATGGAGTCGCCACCCGGTGTGAACCGAGACAAAGATTTAAGGCCGCACTCACCCCTCGCAAGGGAAGACCTCAAACCGTTGGGTTCGGAATGGTCCCTTACTTATGTCACTTGTAATGAAAGGATTTATGTAATAATTTAATCAAGCTTAAGTAACACTTATTTCCAAGAGTATCATGCTTCTAAATTCTCATGTGTAAAATAAAACTCATGTACGCATTTCACATATATTTTACATTTAAATTTGCATGCTTAACATATATCAAGATAGCAACTAACATACAACTTTACTTGCATATCACATTCAGGAAAAACACAAGCACACATATTAACCATACAAGCACACATGGTAACCATACAAGCACACATATGGGCACTTTTCCAAGTGGTACGTGGAATTGTAGCCCAAGTACAGACCGCACTACCGTCCATTCGGAATCGGCTACGGAATTTACGTCTGGGTTTCCATCCGATATACCGCAAGAAATAATACTCAAATGTTATCATGACACAAGCATATGAATTGTAATACATCAACATATTTACATTTATACATTTGGAGATAGCTACTAGGAAAACTATGCATGAAATCTAATGAAAAAGACTCAGTTCAGTGTGTTCACGTTCGTGTAGCGTTCGTAAACGCGTTAGAACGGCAATGAAACAGAATGCTCACGTTCGAGTAGCGTTCGTAAACGCGTTCGAACGGAAATGAAACAGAATGCTCACGTTTGAGTAGCGTTTGTAAACGCGTTCGAACAGAAATGAGACAGAATGCTCACGTTCGAGTAGCGTTCGTAAACGCGTTCGAACGGAAATGAGACAGAAAGCTCATGGTCGTATGGCGTTTGTTAACGCGTTCGAACGGATACGAGACCTGACACATAATAAGGCAAAAACACATGCGCGTTCGAGTTGCGTTCGTAAACGCGTTCGAACGGGAACATACCTGATGCATGAAATGAGACGCAATACATAAACACAAAATAAAAGGGCGCGGCGAAGTACTGCCATAAAGGTGACCTTTTGGGGCTCTTGATCTCTCAAATAGAGGACCTTTAGACCAACATACTAAGCCCATGCGCGTCACATCACACATACAAGAATAGAACCAATCACATCAACCAAGTATGCCCGATTGAACACATCTGACATCCAATCTGAACACACATCAACCGGCGCGGCAAAGCATCGTGGTAACGGGTTTTAACCCCTCCCCATAAGGGATCTTTCATTCCACTTACTAAGCCCATGCGCTTGATTGAACCATACATAAAAGATAAACTCAATAACATCAAACTAAGTATGCCCGATTGAACGGATCTCGCATCCAACCGAACACACATCAACCGGCGCGGCGAAGTAGTGTCACAAAGGTGGCCTTTTCGGCTCTTTGTCTCCCAAATGGAGGACCTTTGAACTAACTCACTAAGCCCATGCGCTTGGTTGAATCATGCATAACTAAACAACATATTGAATTCAAGTAAAGAAAACTAATAAACAAAAGCAACACAACAAAAGAAAGATGGTGCCGTTTACCCAAGCGGTACGTGGAGTTGTGGCCCGAGTACAGATCATATTACCGTCCATTCGGAATCGGCTATGAAATTTATATCCGGGTTTCCATCCGATATACCGCGAGAGTTGACACATCTCTCATTCATCCAATACCCACAACATACATCATACACACAACGGATACCACAAATACAGAAAATATAATCAAAATAAATGACCAGAAAATAAAATGAGAATAAGTGTGAAAGATACCCTCAGGTCTAACCTTTTAAGCCGTCTCTCGGACTCGCGTTCCACGGAAATCGAAAGGGGGTAAAGCTCCGCAACTTTTCTGGTCCACTGCTCCAACGTCCTAGCTCACTGCTTCGCTGTTTTGCTTACGGTTCGAACTCCGTTCTGCTCTTATTCGGCTCCTGTCTTGCTGCTCACTGCACGGGCCACCTGTTTCAACGCTTTCAAAGAACTATTCCAAGTTTGTGTGGGTTCTTAGTGCAATTATATGTGATTATTTTTAAGATTATCTATGTAGTTTTTTATGTTATTGTTTTTTAAGGATTTGGGCTACTGTTTTAAGGTAATCTAGGAGGTTGTTTAGGCGTGTTTTAGGGTGTGGTTTTGTGGTGATTTTCGGTGGTGGAGGGCTGCTGTATAGGTGGCTGTTTCGGCTATGGAGGGTGGTGGCTTGTGGTGGTTTCTTTGTTTTCTTTCTTGTGTATGTGTGAAGGGTTTTTCTCTTTTTGCTTGTTTGTTTAGTCTTGGGTGTGTAGAGAGAGTCTAGAGAGATTTCGAGAGAGTTGGGTGTGAATTCTACGTGTCAAGCTTGGGCGTGATTTTTGTGTTGTGTGAAGGAGAGGAATGGCCTTGGTTAGGGGTTGCTTATATAGAGAAGGGTTAGAGTTGACAAGGGAAGGGATTTGTGCATTTAATTAGGATATGATTTAGTTTTAAACAAGGAAATCAAATGATTGAGGGGGGCAAATATTTTAATTTAGGAAGTTGCAATATTTAATTTGTGTTGGTTTAGGAATACAAATATTTTATATTGGTAAATATCTTATTAGATTAGGAAGTCAAATATATGATTGGCTTTAATTGGTTAAGATTGATTTTAATTAGGCATATCTTCTTTTTAGTTTAGGTAAATATTTTATTTAATTGGTAAATGGTTTAAATATTTTATTTAATGTTTAATATTTAAATTAATATTTATTTATTTAATTTGGGATGTGTTTTATGGGCTTTGGGGAGCTAAATGGGCTGGGTGTGAGGCTAGCAGCAAAACCAGAATTACCGATACCGTTCGAACGCTTCCTCGAACGCGACACGAACACCCGCAATCTGTTTCCCGTTCGAACGAAGTAACGAACGCAGCACCAACGAAGACAGTGAGCTTATTTATCCTGAATTTCCCCTTCCGATATCCGTTTCCCGCGGCTTTCGTGACTCAAAAGGTAGTGCCTCCAAATGAGACTCATCATCGGGTTTCACATGCGAAAATGCAATGCCTACACTTATGTAATAGTGTTGGAGTGTTGGAGTTGGGTTGCCTTGGGGATATGTCATTGATGGGGGTAGATTGGCCCTGGATTTTGGCTAGCGCCGCGACGCGTGTCGATCAGAGGCTTTCTGCCTCGAGTTCGCATATGGTGATGTCTCGACGCGAAGGACATAGCGTTGCAATGCGCAGCAAGCAGGGGCTCTGCTTCGGTTCTAAATCATTAAGCATTGCGACGCCAAAGGGCCCGCGTCACGACGCGAGGCCAAATTTTTGGAATTAGTTTAGCCTTTTCAATTCCAACTCAAGATGTTACGGGCTATCCTTAGGGTCTCCTATCGGTTCTTTACACATAATTTGTCATGTCACAAGCATAGTATGTCATATAGTGACAATAATTTCAAAGAATATTCTGCGACTTGTGTTCTGGTTAAGTTACCAATTATAGATCATTGCACGAACCACAATTTCCTTCAGCAAATGAGTAATGCCAGCCAGATTCCAAATCTGTGAGTGGACACTCTTTTCTTAAGTTGATTTTACATTATGATTGTTTTTAAATATCGAACTTATTTTTCCGTATTAAGGCCGTTAGTCAAGTTTGCTTTAAATCATATTATGATTAAGCATGTTTCGAGAAATGGTTTAGAAAATAGATGTTTTCAAAGCATGACTATATGTTTTGCGAGGTATGGGGAAAAACCCACCTCAGTATCTAACTTGACTCAGATATTGAATTGACGGACTCAGATATTAGGTGCACACGCAGTTCAGGACTAGGGATAACAGATGCCCCTAGATCCTATATTCAGAGCCTGAAGGGTAGCATAGATCCGCACCCTCGGTTCTATTTCATTGGATTGGGGGACGACGATACGTAATACCCCAAGACCACTAGTTTCACAGTTAGATTTTTAGAGTCGGATTTTCAGAATCGGATTTTCAGAGACAAACTTACAGAAAAGAAAGTTTTAAGAAAGAATTTTCAGAAGGAAGTTGTTTTCAAATAATGGGAGTGATTTCAGAAAAGATGATTTGAGATTAATTTTTTTTAGAACCATGGATTTACAAAGAGTATTTTAGTATATATATTTTTTTATATAATTATCCACTCACTTAGATCGTTCAAAAGATCTAACCCCCCCCCCCATTCCGAGTTTCTTGTTTTACAGGTTTACCCGGAGGACAAGCTCGAGAGGACGGATACTGATTAAGACAGTGATAGAGTTTCGTTCAGTCAGAGTCATGAAATGTCATGTGTCATATAGTAAAGATTGCATATGTAATACATTATAAGTATTCACTGTCAGAGTTGTAATAAATACTAAAATTTAGTATTTAGTATGAAAAGTGTTATGCATTTATGTTGATATAGTTGGGTATTGGTTCCATGTATGAGTTTAAATATGAGACGAGTTTAGCAGTTGTCAGAAAGTCAGAGGCTCAGGGGAATAGGACAACTTATTCCTTACTAGTCACATTTCCGGATTGGGGATGTTACACTCAAATTCTGGTTCCTTAGGAATTTGTAATGCTACTATTTTCTTTCTGCTGTATAAGGTAACGTGATGTTTAGACAACCAACACATTCCCAATATCACATCAAAGTCAATGGGATACGTATGTCATCAACTCAAAATTCATATGACCTTAACATTCCGGTCACCTCAATAGCACTACCTAAATGAGTGGACATGAATATTGGTACTTCTAAACATTCTAACCCCTCCCCCAAACATAATGCAAAATATAGTGAAACAAAGGAATGGGTTTCTCCGGGATAAAATAGAGCTCTAGCACCAGAAAAGTTAATCAATATTGTACATGTTACCATCGCATTCGAGGCTTGGCCATCCTATGGTGTCAAAGCAAATACCCTCACCTGGCCTTTACCTACTACTGATTGCCTCTTCCCTCCTAAGGTCTGTCTCATGTAAAACTGTCTCCGATCTTTGAAACCTATTCCCCTAGACAGTTGTGCTTGAGTACTCCCTACTGCCATAGGTGGGTTGTGTGAAGCTGGATGTACAAGAGTGGGACAGTCCTTAACAAGGTGTCTCATCTGACAACAACGAAAGCATACATCGGTGACTCTTCTACACTCCCCATAATGTGGTCGACCACACACCGAACAAGCGGGTTCACATGTCTGAACTACTAATGCTGATGATACTACCTGAAAAATGGCACTATGCTGGTGTGCCCTACTCGAACTTCTAAACTCAAAAGTTTCATGGCAAGCCATACTCGGTTAAGGTTCAGCTCCGGCTTGGGATTTGTAAACCTCAGTTACTGAGACTTCTCCGCCTTATAAAACTTCACTTTCTTTTATGCTTCCTTTTCTGTGCACCTCACCCATGCTCTTGCCTCAAAATGAAGCGTGGCATTAAAAGCCTACACATAAGTCATTCTCTTTGATAACAGAATGAACCAAAATAGATAATCATATAGCCCATTGAAGAATCTTTTCACCTTCAATTCTTCCATAGCAACCAAATACAGGGCAAATCGGGATACTCGTGTAAATGTTAAATCATATTCTGCCACGATCATATGCTCGGCCTGAACTGATAGCTCGAATTCCTAGCTCTAGCATCTTTTGTACTTTCTGGCAGAAATCGGGTCAAAAAGGCTTCATTAAACTTAGCCTAATACAAAGGTGGGGTTGTAACAGGCCTACTCTTACTTTAAGACTGATACCATACGAAAGCCGTATCTTGTAACTAAAAACTCATCAACTGAACTGCTCGAACTGGGGAGCGCCCCAAAGCTTGACAATTTCGGTCACATTCTTCAATAAATCCTGTGGGTTTAGGATTTGGTTCGATTCCAAGAAAGGTAGGTGGATGAAGTTTCCTAAAATCTTGCAAGGTTACCGGTAATTCTCGTCCTGGACCTTCAGGTACCTAGGCTTGAGGTTGAACTGGTGGTGGGGGAGGTATGACAATGGCTTGAGCCTGTTATTGCAGTGGTGTCAATAGGCTTACCAAAGTCTGTAGAGTTTGATGGATTTGCTGCATCCCAACCAGAGCTTCATCAGGTACGGGAGCTTCGGCCTCATAAGCTCCTCTAGCCCTACCCCTCATACCAACATGGCGCAATCTTCCTCTCGGCGCAGACTCATGCGGTATTTACGAGCATCGATCAGAAGCTATCTCTTGTGGTGCACTACCACACACGCTACGTATTCTCAAAGGCATAAGGTAATTCTATAATAAAAATTTCAAATTATTAGTTTATAAAAATGGGTCCCACTATACCTATATCCTCTGAGAATTTGAAGACACCGCTCGAATGATACAGATACCAGAAAGGTAATATTACATATGAGTATCCCGGAAATACCAAGCATGTAAGATTCAACCACCCCTACTTATTTGCAAGTCACGGACTCTAGATCGTGCTCTGTTACCATAACTGTAACACCCTGCTAGTATCCCTACACATACTTTAAAGGGCTCCATTCCCACTTATGTCAAAACACCTGTGATGCAAGAATTGTAATGCTAGTATCCCTACACATACTAAAAAAGGGCTCCATTCCCACTTGATAACATATTACATACATGTCCATGTTACCATACATTACACAACTCCATACTACTAATACAAGTGTGCCATACAAACTCAAAATTACAAAATACATAATTGTCTCAGACTAGACATCATATGCAATACAATTAGGTCCCAAGGTGACTTGCAATTACTAAATACCCAACATCTGAGTCAAAGTCTTCTAATAAAATCCAAAGAGGGCCTCAAGAAGCTATGGGAAAACTTGCAAAATAGACTCAGAACTGTGGGGGTGGGGGTGAGTCTTAGGGACTCAGTGAGTGAATATCAAAAAGGAAACAATATAAAAACATGTGTAAATCATTTCATAATAAATCTGTAAATTCGAGTCCAAAATATTTCCTTAAAATAGTTTGTCATAAAACTATATAGGCGTGCATTGCCTAGGTCACACGTAAAGACCAGGCAATATTCGAACATGACTATCTCGACATAGGGTAATGGGCCAGCCATTTTCTGATGATTTGGAGATGAAAACCTACCTGGTGCAAAGCCAAGCAAACCCACAAAAGATTATTATCCACGCAACTTATGTGAATCCCACGAGAAAAAAACCCGTCAAACCCACAAAAGATTGTTATGAGCGCCCGGGAAAGCACAACGAGGTTTGGAGAATAGAAACCTGTGAAGAGCCAAGCCTCACGAACCCTTAATTGCTTGAGACGCCACAAAGAACATCAACCTCCTTTGAAAAGTTTTGAAGAGAATCCACTCTTCCACGGTTAGCCATCCATGATCTCACCACCAATGTGCGAAACGACAATATTAATTTTAGGTTTAAACATTCATCATTTTTATTAATCACAGATTTGCTTAAATAATACAATGGAAACCCTAATTTTAATATATAAAAAAAATAATAAAAAATAACCCTTGGTAATAATCCTCATTACAAAAAAATTCTTGGGCCCCTAACATTCGGCATTCTGTAGAATAAACACCAACTTTAAAACCTAGGGCCGCTAACAGTTGACCCTCTATAAAATAAATACTAACATTAACCCTCATTAGAGGCCTTCACTTGTATATATTGGACTCCCTTCCTTGCCAAATAACTTGAATGGATTATTGAGCTTCTTCCTTGGAGGCTCTGATCTATATTTCGAGGCTTATTTTCTTGATGCTCCATGTATCATATCACTCCTCCCTTCTTGAAGAAGATTCATCCTCGAATCTTTAAGGTCAATCTTTAAAGCCCAAACAATTTTTACCTCTAACCAAATCAGAGTTGATTTTTTTTTTTGTCACTAAACTTAGAAAAAGAGGAGAAAAATAAAACAAAACCTAAGGAGCCTTGACGCAAAGATAAGAAGATGCATGCAAAAAATAAATAATAATAATAATAAATACATAAAATAAAAAATAAGCGCAAACCCAACAGAGAGATATGAAGATGAAAGTGAAGGAACGAAATAAACACTGACATAAAATCAAACAAGCACAATGAAATTAAAAGTGAAAAGGATGAAAATTGAATATTTTTATTTTTATTTTTTTTTATTGGCGCAGTCCACTCTGTTGTTAAAAAAAATTAAAAATTTGACTCCAACAAATGCAGCAGACCAAGAACGAAAAAAATAAACAGAAAAGCACTAAAAGAAAAAAGAAAGAAAAAAAAGAAAGAAAAACACACACATATACATATTGTTGTCTTCTTTTCTTATTTTGTAAATTGACGAATCTAACACATGCAAGATGACATAGACCAAGAACGAAAAAATTTACAGAAAAGCACGCAAAGAAAAAAAAACTTAAAAAAAGAAAGAAATTAAACACAAAAAATTAAACAGACACAAGCTAATTTATATAACATGTTCTGCAACCAAAATTTTGAATATCAATTGATGAACCTGGAACAAAGCCAAGAAAATCTACAAAAGATTGTTATCCACGCAACTTATGTGAAACCCATTAAAGATTTTTATGATCGCCCAGGAAAGCACAACGAAATTTGGAGATTAGAAACCCGTGAAGAGCCAATCTTCAAGAACCCCTAATTGCTTGAAACGCCATAAAGGACAACAAACTCATTTGATGAGTTTTGAAGAGAATCCACTCTTTTATGGTTAGGCATCCACGGCTTCACCCACTAATGTGTCTAACAACAATATTAATTTTTAGGTTTAAACATTCGTTCCTTTTATTAATGACAGACTTGCTTAAGTAATACAATGTAAATCATAATTTTAATATGTATAAAAAACAAAACCAAAAAAATCCCTAGGTAATAATCCTCATTACAAATAAAATATTGAGCCCCTAACATTTGGCTCACTCTAAAATAAATGCCAATTTAAAACTTAGAGCCTCTAACAGTCAGCGCATGATAAAATAAACACTAGCATTAACCCTCATTAGAGGCATTCACTTGTATATATTAGACTCTCTTCCTTGCCAAATAACTTGAATGGATTATTGGACTTCTTCCTTAGAAGCTTAGATCTATAATTCGAGGCTTATTTTCTTGACGCTCCAAGTATCATATCACTCCTCCCTTCTTGAAGAAGATTCGTCCTTGAATCTTTAAGGTCAATTTTTAATGTCCAAACAACGTTTACCTCTGACCAAATCTGAATTGTCTTTTTTTTTTACACGAAACTTAGCAAAGGAGGAGAAATAATAAAACAAAATCTAAGGAGCCCTGATGCAAAGATAAGAAGATGCATGCAAAAAATAAATAAACAAAACAAAATATAAGCGCTAGCCCAACGGAGAGATATGAAGATGGAACTGAAGGAACGAAATAACACTGACGCACAATCAAACACGCACAATGAAATTAAAAGTGACAAGGATGAAAATTGAGTAATTTTTTTTGTTGGTACTGTTAGAAATTTATTTGCAACAGGACCTTTAACACAAGAGCTTAGAATACAATTTAATGAATTAATCGGATGATCCAGGGAGCGTACCTGATTTAGAATCTATATTTGCAACGGAAATTTCTGTAGATCTGTTGAAAAGTTGCACTGAGGAGATCACCCCCTGCTCCCCACTTCTTGATGGTGAGAAACTTACTTGCCCTTATTAAGCTTTTCTTCTCCGGCCTTTTCTTTATAAAAGCTTATGCTTTCTTTCTCTCTTTATATTTTGCTCTCGGCAAAATCACACGTTAAAGCCATAGCCAAGTATATGCATTATATACACTAAATGATGATAAGATGTGAAGCTTATCAAATAAGCTTCACATCACATCCAATAATGCATTATTAATAATGCATTAATAATGCAATTACATAATGGAGAGATGAGATTAATCAATCAAGGCAGCTTATTGAGTAAGCTATGTAGGGGAGTGAGAGTGAGACCTTAGCTCACTAATTTATGGAGTGTAATGGGCTCACCCATCAAAAGCCCATAACAAATCCAGAGCCCGCTCTAATATCCACACATCAAATAATATAGAGTTGCAGCCCACTTTATTAGATCAAACAATTGGGCTTCACGGTTTCTATTACAAAACAATTATCTTAGCGCTTTATATTAAACCCGTATCACAATTAATATAAGCCCATAATTAAAATATTCTAACATTCTCCCACTTGGGCGATATTAATTGTGGATGTTTTAATGCTAAGAAAACTTTATGGATCCAAAATTGGTTCAGAAACAACTCTAGTAAACCATTCCGTCCAATAAGATCGTAGATATAGAATCATGGCGGTACCTACATTATAATACAACATAGTTCCTTCCATGGTCACGTATATCAAACAACTTTATCGACATGAACAAGATGTGATAGAGCAGTAAGATACAATAACACCCACTTTATGATCTAAAATACATGTGTTATTTTCTCTTATCGGTCCCCAATTTCTCTACCTTATGCAGCCCAGGCCACATGAGAAATCAAGGCTTAAATAATAAGCATGTATGTCTTTTATTATCCCAAGATAAACTTTATGTGTCACAAGACATACCAACAAAGCTTTATAACTTTATGCCCCAAGCCAATGCTTATGATTGACACCCATCATAAGACTTTACACAATGATATATCAAATAATAAACATTAATATCTTCCAATGAAGATGCACCTTTATAGATAATCATTGTAAAATACAAAATACATGTACGAATGTACAAACAAAATAACATAGAGCAATGATGCCTCCCACTAACCTAAGGTATCAAAAGACTTTACCAAACCCATACAAGCAACATGCTTTACAAAAACAATGGGTCGAAGACCTTTGGTCAAAGGATCAGCAATCATATCATCTGTACCGATATGCTCCACAAGAATGTCACCTTTCTTAACTAGCTCATTAATTGTCAAGTATTTGACCTCCATATGTTTTGACCCAGTGATATTCTTATTATTTTTGGCAAATAATACAGCTGAAAGATTATCACAATATAACCTTATAGGCCTAGAAATGGAGTCAACAACTGATAATTCTTTAATGAGATTTCGTAGCCAAACAGCCTGTGACGCTGCACCAAAACATGCTACAAACTCGGCCTGCATTGTGGAAGAAGTTACAAGTGTCTGCTTGACACTTTTCCAAGATATAGTTCCACCTGCTAGCATAAACACATATCCTGAGGTAGATTTCATATCATCTGAACAACCAGCAAAGTCAGAATCCGAATACCCTACTAGTTCAAGATTCTCAACATTTCTGTATGTCAACATGTAATCTTTAGTCCCCTTAAGATACCGAAAAACTCTCTTGGTAGCAGTCCAATGTTCCTTTCCAGGATTAGATAAAAATCTTCCCAGTACACCAACTGCAAATGCAATGTCAGGTCTAGTGCACACCTGTGCATACATCAGGCTTCCTACTGCACTAGCATATGGCACTGCTTTCATGGACTCTCTCTCAACCTCATTCTCAGGTGACTGTGCCAGGCTCAATTTATCACCTTTAGCAATTGGCACATCCCAAGATTTACAATCATGCATACTGAATCTCTTCAGTATCCGCTCAATGTATGCTTTCTGAGAGAGACCTAATACCTTTCGAGTTCTATCTCTGTGGATTTCAATACCCAGAACAAAATATGCTTCTCCAAGATCTTTCATATCAAAATGTCTAGACAATGACTGCTTTACCTCATGCAGCATTCCTAGATCGTTACATGCAAGCAAAATATCATCTACATAGAGAATGAGAAAGATATATTTGCTCCCACTGATCTTGGTATATATGCATCTATCAACTTTACTTTCCACAAAGCCTAAAGAGGAGATTACATTGTCAAACTTTAGGTACCACTGCCGTGAGGCTTGTTTCAAACCATAAATAGACTTTTTAAGTCTACAAACAAGATGATCTTCACCATCTTTCTGAAATCCTTCAGGTTGTACCATATAGACCTCTTCGGTTAATTCTCCATTTAGGAATGCAGTTTTAACATCCATCTGATGTAGCTCTAAATCATAATGAGCTACAAGTGCCATGATCACTCTAAATGTATCTTTTGAAGATACAGGAGAAAAAGTTTCAGTATAATCAATTCCTCCTCTCTGAGTAAATCCCTTGGCAACTAATCTGGCTTTAAACCTCTCAATATTCCCTTTGGAGTCTTTCTTGGTCTTATAGACCCATTTACAGCCAATAGGTCTACAACCTTCAGGTAATTCAACAAGCTCCCACACATCATTATATCCCATAGATTGCATTTCATCTTTCATTGCATTCCACCATAGATCAGATTGAGAACTAGAAACAGCTTCTTTAAAAGTTGTTGGATCAGTGCAATGGCTTATGTCATAATCAATCTCATTAAGATAAACTTCATAATCAGAGGGAACAGCAGACCGCCTTACCCTGGTTGACCTTCTTAATGGAACCTTTGCAGCTATATCCTGTAATGGCGGAACCTCGTTTACCTGTATGGGTTCCTCCTCCATAACTGGATTAGTCGCAGGTGTAGGTTCCAAGGTCTCAGACTGTATGGGTATAGGTATATGAACATTCTGGTCTGTTGTCCTTGATTTGAGACTTCTGTATGATTATCATTATCAGCCACATCAATTCCAAGAACTTAGCTGTTTGTGATTCTACAATCCTATAACCCCCTTCTCTACAGTAAAATCTGTAGCCTTTAAAATGATCAGGGTATCCTATAAAATAGCAACGAGTAGATCTGGATTGCAACTTACCTTCAGTGGGATTATAAAGGCGTACTTCTGAATGACATCCCCAAACACGGAGGTGACTCATGCTAGGTTTCCTACCAGTCCATATTTCAAAAGGAGTTCTAGAAACAGACTTACTTGGAACTCTATTGAGGATAATAAGGCCGTTTTAATTGCCTCACCCCAAAGGAAGTCTGGGAGATTAGTTCTAGACATCATACTCCTTACCATCTCTTGAAGGGTGCGATTCCGCCTTTCGGCCACACCATTCTGTTCAGGACTACCTGGCATAGTAAATTGACTTACTATTCCACAATCCTCTAAGTATCTGGCAAACGGTCCCTTTATTTGTCCACTGACCCCATGTTTACCATAATACTCACCACCCCGGTCAGACCTAACAATCTTGATAATTTTTCCCAGCTGTTTCTCAACTTCAGTCTTGAAGATCTTGAATTTATCAAGGGCTTCAGACTTTTCCTTAATCAAGTACAGATATCCATATCGGGAAAAATCATCAATGAATGTTATATAATACTTATTATTGCAAATTGTGGGTGAATAAGGTCCACTTATGTCTGTATGAATAATTTGTAAAAGATCGGAGCTACGAGTGGATTCCTTTTTCTTTATTTTGGTTAGTTTACCCTTACAACAGTCAACACAAGTTTCTAGGTCACTGAAGTCAAGAGTAGGTAGGATATCATACTTTATTAACCTTTCTACTCTTTCCCTAGAAATGTGGCCAAGTCTTTTATGCCACAACATGGATGACTTTTCTTTATTAAAGGTCTTTTGGCAATTTGTTCAACATTATATGAATTGGAATAGACCTCACTTGATGCTAAATAGAGACTGTACAAACCGTATGACAAGACACAATGGCCAACTTTATTGGAGTTGAAATATACAGATACAGAACCTGTATTAAACTCAAAACCATAACCTTGTTTGTCGAGTACAGATACTGATATCAAGTTTCGTCTAAAAGATGGTACATACAAAACACTTGTCAAAACAAGTTCATAATTGGAGTCTAGTTTTAAACAAACATCTCCAACATAATGTACTTCCACCAATTCATTATTGCCAACTACGAGCTTGAACTCATCCTTATTTGGTTTCCTCTTGTTTATGAATCCCTGCAATGTGAAAGCAACGTGATTAGTTGCTCCACTGTCAAGCCACCAAGAACTGGATGTGGCATTAACATAATTGGATTCACATACAACAAAAACCAAGGAGTTACCTGTATGCCCATGTTTCTCTAATCAAACTTTATACCTGGAACACTCTGACTTCTTATGCCCTTTCTTTTTACAAAAGAAACATTTAAGTTCTTTCTTGAAGACACCTTTAGTACCACCCACAGCACTTGTCTGACCAGTTTTATTGTAATTCTGAACATTACCAGAAGCTGAAAATTGAGATTTCTTACCTTTCTTGCGAGGCTTAGAAACAATGAGAGCTGCATCTGTATGCCCTACCTTAAGTTTCTCTTCCTCAGCAACACATATGGCAATGAAATCATTAACATTCCACGGTTCTTCCCTCGAATTGTAAGTAATTACAATTGTACCAAACTCTGTAGGCAGAGTATTCAATGCTTGATGGACAATGCAAGCATCTGGAAGAACAATGTTAAGATTTTTCAGCTTATTCTGAATATGGACCATCAACAAGATGTACTCCCTAACACCTCCATTACCATTATACTTCATTGAGTATAATTGCTTCAGAAGGGTACCAATTTCTGCATTGATTGAGACTTTATATCTTGCAGATACAGCTGTCAGGAAATCTTTTGCTATAGAGGTTTCTTGAAGACCACTTAGCAAATGCTCAGGAATAGATCTCTTTATAGTCAAATAGCACATGCGATTTGACTTATGCCATACTGTATGCAGCTGCTTATCCGTATCAGTACTGGAACTATTAATATCAGCTGGCTTAGGAGTAGTCATAGCAAGATCTATATCCGCTAATTCCATAGCCAACAACACATCTCTCTTCCACACTTTAAAATTGGAGCCAGTCAACATCTCTATAGTCACAGTGTTGTTGTTAACTGAAAAGGTGACTGAAAAACAAATGACAATGCAATTCTTTAGTTTAAGCACAACACAAGATAATAAATACTTCAAGTCATAAAAGAGTATTATACCAAGAATTTTAGCAAATCACTGTATAAACACCTTTGGGCAGAATATACAATATGTAATTAAAAATCCTTCATATAAGACGATTCAGAAACTTATCCAATCCTCGTAAGTCTACCACCTTTGGGTGAATAAACCACACAGACTAGTCCATTCCCAACCATATGTCTCATATGTAACATTTCTAAAATTTAAAAAAACCAAAAAAATTTTGACTCTAACACATGCAACAGACCAAAACGAAAAAAATAAACAGGAAAGCACTCATAGAAAAAAACGTAAAAAAAAGAAAGAAAAAACAAAAATATATATACGTTAAAAAACCACAGTCCACGTTTGTGGTTTTCTTCTTTTCTTCTTTTATAAATTGACGAATCAAACACATGCAAGATGACACAAAAAATTAATAGAAAAGCACGCAAAGAAAAAAAGTAAAAAATAAAAAGAAAGGAAAAACATAAAAAAATTAAAAGGACACAGGCTAATAGATATAACATGCTCAGCAACTAAAGTTCTGAATATCAACTGATAAAAACATGTCTGGAGCAAAACCAAGCAAACCCATAAAAGATTGTTATCGACGCAACTGATGTGAACCCCACAATAACAAAACTCATGAAACCCACAAAAGATTGTTATGAGCGCCAAGGAAAGCATTACGAAGTTTGTAGATTAGAAATCCCGTGAAGAGTCAAGCCTCACGAACCCTTAATTGCTTGAAACGCCACAAAGGACAACAACCTCTTTTGATAAGTTTTGAAGAGAATCCACTCTTCCATGGTTAACCATCCACGATCTCACCACCAATGTGCCTAATGGCAATATTAATTTTTAGGTTAAGCATTCATCCTTTTTATTAAAGACAGAATTGCTTAAATAATACAATAGAAACTCTAATTTTAATATATATAAAAAAATCCAAAAAATAACCATAGGTAATAATCCTCATTACAAATAAAATATTAGTCTTCTAACATTTGACTCACTCTAGAATAAACGCAAACTTTAAAACCTAGGGGCCCTAACAGTCGGCACACTCTAAAATAAATATTAACATTAACCCTCATTAGAGGCCTTCATTTGTATATATTGGACTCCCTTCCATACCAAATAACTTGAATGGATTATTGGACTTATTCCTTGGTAGCTTGGATTCATATTTTGAGGCTTATTTTCTTGACGCTTCATATATCTTATCACTCATCCCTGCTTGTAGAAGATTCGTCCACGAATCTTTAAGATCAATTTTAATGCCCAAACATGTTTACTTCTGACCAAATCGGGGTTGTCTTTTTTTATTCTTTTCTTTTTTTTTTTTAGCATGAAACTTAGCAAAAGAAAGAGAAATAATAAAACAAAATCTAAGGAGCCTTGACGCAAATAAGAAGTTGCATGCAAAAAAAATATAATTATAATAATGAATAATCAAAATAAAAAATAAGTGCAAACCCAACGAAGAGATATGAAGATGAAACTAAAGGAACGAAATAAACACTGACGCAAAATCAAACATGCACAATAAAATTAAAAGTGACAAGGATGAAAATTGAGTAAATTTATTTTTTTTTTATTATTTTTGGCACAGTTCACTTTGTTGTTAAAAAAAATAATAAGTTTTGGCTCCAACACATGCAACAGATCAATAATGAAAAAAAATAAACAAAAAAGCACACAAAGAAAAAAAACGTAAAAAAAAGAAAGAAAAAACACAAATATTTTTATATATATATATATATATTAAAAAGAGACGGTCTACGTTTGTTGTCTTTTTTTCTTCTTTTGTAAATTGACGAATCAAACAAATGCTAGATGACACAGACCAAGAACGAAAAAAATTAACAGAAAAGCACGCAAAGAAAATAAAACGTTAAAAAAGGAAAAAAAAAACACAAAAAATAAAAAGACACAAGCTAATAGATATAACCTGCTCTGCAACCAAAGCTCTGAATACTAATAGATGAAAACCTTACTAGAGCAAAGCCAAGCAAACCCATAAGAGATTGTTATCCACGCAACTAATGTGAACCCCACGGGAATAAAATCCGTGAAATCCACAAAAGATTGTTATGAGCGCCAAGGAAAGCATAACGAGGTTTGGAGATTAGAAACCCGTGAAAAGACAATCCTCACAAACTCCTAATTGCTTGAAAAGTCACAAATGACAACAACCTCCTTTAATAAGTTTTGAAGATAATCCACTCTTCCATGATTACCCATGAACGACCTCACCACCACTGTGCCTAACGACAATATTAATTTTTAGGTTTAAACATTCATCCATTTTATTAATAACAGTCACTACAACAAAACTGACTTTTAGTGGCGAAAATTTTCGCCACTAAAGATCATTATTTCCCCACTAAAACTATTAGTGGCGAAATATAATTTCGCCACTGATTCGCCGCTAAAAGTGCGACACAAAAGGTATTAGTGGCGAAAATTTAATTCGCCACTAAAAGTCCATTTTTAGTGGCGAAATGAATTTCCCCACTGAAAGTAGACTTTTAGTGGCGAAAATTGTAGACTTTTAGTGGCGAAATTTTGGCCACTAAAATTCACTTTCAGTTGCGAAATTCATTTTGCCTCTAAAAGTAATTATTTTTAGTGACGAAATTAGGTAAATACTAAGAAGATACCTTGAGTAATTATATTTCAAAATATGTTTACACCATACGATATTTTGTATTATAAAATGATACAAAATATAAATTTTAATACATTAGTATCTATAAATAGAATATTTATATTTCCAAGAAAAAAAATATATTATGTTCCAACATTAAAACAGACAAATCACCAACTAGTTATTGTATGGACCAAACTTGGGCCAAGGGTAAAACCGTCTTTTACCTTAAAGCCCAAAAAAACACACTATACGTGCCAGATTTGGGCCAGGGGTAAAATTGTCTTTCCATTTGAAACCAATGTCAGATAAGGCCCACAGACAGAGATGCTAAATACCGGAAAGCCCAAGGTAAAGCCCAACAAAACCCTTATT